>CM038147.1:269246846-269846846 GCA_021437245.1 Aegilops speltoides
TTGCATGTGTCAAACGACTCATAATCAAGAGACTCTAAAAGTCCATCAGCATGGAGCTTCTTCATGCGCTTGACACAAATGTGACCAAGGTGGCAGTGCCACAAGTATGTGGGACTATCGTTATCAACTTTACATCTTTTGGTATCCACACTATGAATATGTGTAATATTACGCTCGAGATTCATTAAGAATAAACCATTGACCATCGGAGCATGACCATAAAACATATCTCTCATATAAATAGAATAACCATTATTCTCGGATTTAAATGAGTAGCCATCTCGTATTAAACGAGATCCTGATACAATGTTCATGCTCAAACTTGGCACTAAATAACAATTATTAAGGTTCAAAACTAATCCCGTAGGTAAATGTAGAGGCAGTGTGCCGACGGCGATCACATCGACTCTGGAACCATTCCCGACGCGCATCGTCACCTCATCCTTCGCTAGTCTCCGTTTATTCCGCAGCTCCTGCTGTGAGTTACAAATATGAGCAACATCACCGGTATCAAATACCGAGGAGTTACTACGAGTACTGGTAAGGTACACATCAATTACATGTATATCAAATATACCTTTGGTGTTGCGGCCTTCTTATCCGCTAAGTATTTGGGGCGATTCCGCTTCGGTGACCCTTCCTTGCAATAAAAGCACTCGGTCTCGGGCTTGGGTCCATTCTTTGACTTCTTCCGACAATCGGCTTACGGCGGCAACATCCTTGCCGTCCTTCTTGAAGTTCTTCTTGCCCTTGCCCTTCTTGAACTTAGTGGTCTTATTGACCATCAACACTTGATGCTCTTTCTTGATTTCAGCCTCTGCTGATTTCAGCGTGAGAACACTTTGGGAATGGTCTTCACCATCCCTGCATGTTGTAGTTCATCACAAAGCTCTTGTAGCTTGGTGGGAGCGATTGGAGGATTCTGTCGATGACCGCCTCATCAGGGAGGTTAATGTTCATTTGGGTCATACGGTTGTACAACCCGGACATCTTGAGTATGTGCTCCTTGTGAACTGTTTTCCTCCATCTTACAACTATAGAACTTGTCGGATACATCATATCTCTCGACCGGGCATGAGCTTGGAAAACTAGTTTCAGCTCTTGAACATCTCATATGCTCTGTGATGCTCAAAACGCTTTTGGAGCCCGGTTCTAAGTCAGAAAGCATGCCGCCTTGAATGAGGGAGTAATCATCGGCACGAGTTTGCCAGCGTTCATAACGTCTTGGTTCTCAGGACGGAGGCGTCACCTAGCGGTCCTTCTAGGACATATTGCTTCTGGCAGCTATGAGGATGATCCTCGGGTTAGGACCCGATCCATATAGTTCTTGCCATCATCTTTCATTTTGGTTTTCTCTAGGAGCGTTGAAGTTCATGTTGACATGGCGTTGGCCATTTGATCTACAAGACATATTTGCAAGGTTTTAGACTAAGTTCATGATAATTAAGTTCATCTAATCAAATTATGAACTCTCACTTAGATTAGACATCCCTCTAGTCATCTAAGTGTTACGATCCGAGTCGACTAGGCGTGTCCGATCATCACGTGAGACGGACTAGTCATCGTCGGTGAACATCTTCATGTTGATCGTATCTTCCATACGACTCGTGTTCGACCTTTCGGTCTCCGTGTTTGAGGCCATGTCTGTACATGCTAGGCTCGTCAAGTTAACCCTAAGTGTTTTCTTTGTGTAAAACTGTCTTACACCGTTGTATGTGAGCGTAAGGATCTATCACACCGATCATCACGTGGTGCTTTGAAGCGATGAACTGTAGCGGTTGCCGCAGTTAGGGAGAACACTTCTTGAAATTGTTGTAAGGATCATCTTATTTACTACCGTCGTTCTAAGTAAACAAGATGCATAAACATAATAAACATCACATGCAATTATATAGTAGTGACATGATATGGCCAATTCATATAGCTCCATTGATCTCCATCTTCGGGGCTCCATGATCATCTTGTCACCGTCATGACACCATGATCTCCATCATCATGATCTCCATCATCGTGTCTTCATGAAGTTGTCACGCCAACGACTACTTCTACTTCTATGGCTAACGCGTTTAGCAATAAAGTAAAGTAGTTTACATGGCGTTCTTCAATGACACGCAGGTCATACAAAAAATAAAGACAACTCCTATGGCTCCTGCCGGTTGTCATACTCATCGACATGCAAGTCGTGAATCCTATTACAAGAACATGATCTCATACATCACAATTCATCATTCATCACAACTTCTGGCCATATCACATCACATGAACAATCGCTGCAAAAACAAGTTAAACGTCCTCTAATTGTTGTTGCATCTTTTATGTGGCTGCAATTGGGTTCTAGCAAGAACGTTTTCTTACCTACGAATAACCACAACGTGATTTTGTCAACTTCTATTTACCCTTCATAAGGACCCTTTTCATCGAATCCGCTTCAACTAAAGTGGGAGAGCAGACACCCTTGACCACCTTATGCAACTAGTGCATGTCAATCGGTGGAACCGGTCTCACGTAAGCGTACGTGTAAGGTTTGTCCGGGCCGCTTCATCCCACAATACCGCTGAAGCAAGAAAATACTAGTAGTGGCAAGCAAGTTGATAAGATCCACGCCCACAACAAAATTGTGTTCTACTCGTGCATTAGAGAACTACGCATAGACCTAGCTCATGATGCCACTGTTGGGGAACGTTGCAGAAAATTAAAAATTTTCTTACGGTTTCACCAAGATCCATCTATGAGTTCATCTAAACAACGAGTCAAGGGAGTGAGTTTGCATCTACATACCACTTGTAGATCGCGTGCGGAAGCGTTCAAGGGGATGGTGATGATGGAGTCGTACTCGACGTGATTGAGATCACCAATGTCCAAGTCTTGAGCGGACAACACCTCCGCGTTCAACACACGTGCGGGACGGGAGGCGTCTCCTCCTTCTTGATCCAGCAAGGGGAAGGAGAGGTTGATGATGATCCAGCGGCCTGACGGCGTGGTGGTGGATCGTGAACTCGGCAGGCTTCGCCAAGCGACTACGGGAGGAGGGCGAGGTGTAGCGGGGGGGCGCCAAGCACAAGGGTGCGGCTGCCCTCCCCCCGCCCTCCTTTATATAGGCCCCGGGGCGCGGCCTGGAGAGATTGAATCTCCCAAGGGGCGGCGACCAAGGAGTGCCCCAAGGCATGTGGTGCGCCCCACTAGGGTTTCAACCCTAGGCGCGGGGTGGGCCTAGGGGCGCACCAGCCCACTATGGGCTGGCTCCCCTCCCACGTCAGCCCATGGGGCCCTCCGGGATGGGTGGCCCCACCCGGTGGACCCCCGGGACCCTTCCGGTGGTCCCGGTACATTATCGGGAGACCCCGAAACTTTCCCAATGGCCGAAATACCACTTCCTATATATTATTCTTTACCTCCGGACCATTCCGAAACTCCTCGTGACATCCGGGATCTCATCTGGGACTCCGAACAACATTCAGTATGATGCATACTCATATTCATACAACACTAGCGTGACCGAACCTTAAGTGTGTAGACCCTACGGGTTCGGGAGACACTTGAGACATGACCGAGACGACTCTCGGGCAATAACCAACAGCGGGATCTGGATACCCATGTTGGCTCCCACATGCTCCTCGATGATTTCATCGGTTGAACCACGATGTCGAGGATTCGATCAAACCCCGTATACAATTCCCTTTGTCTAGCGGTATTATACTTGCGAGATTCGATCGTCGGTATACCGATACCTTGTTCAATCTCGTTACGGCAAGTCTCTTTACTCGTTCAGTAACACATCATCCGTGATCAACCCCTTGGTCACATTGTGCACATTATGATGATGTCCTACGAGTGGGCCCAGAGATACCTCTCCGTTTACGGAGTGACAAATCCCGCCTCGATCCGTGTCAACCCAATGAGACACTTTCGGAGATACCAGTAGTGCACCTTTATAGTCACCCGATTCGTTGTGACATTTGATACACCCAAAGCACTCCTCGGTATCCGGGTGTTACGATCTCATGGTCTAAGGAAGAGATACTTGACATTGGAAAAGCTCTAGCAAGCGAACTACGATCTTTGTGCTATGCTTAGGATTGGGTCTTGTCCATCACATCATTCTCCTAATGATGTGATCCGTTATCAACGACATCCAATGTCCATAGCGAGAAACCATGACTATCTGTTGATCTGTGAGCTAGTCAACTAGAGGCTCACTAGGGACATATTGTGGTCTATGTATTCACACGTGTATTACGACTTCCGGATAATACAGTTATAGCATGAATAAAAGACAATTATCATGAACAATGAAATGTAATAATACTTTTATTATTGCCTCTAGGGCATATTTCCAACAGTACGGTCTTCCGAACACCAGGGGCTACGCCTACCATACTCGAATTCCTATGGCTAAGTGAGAGTGATAAAGCCCTATAGTCTGATTGCCTGGTTCGCTATGATGAACACCTCCTTCAAGGACCCATAAATGGGATAAAGAGTGTTCAGGTATGTCCCGATGTTGGGGAACGTTGTAATTTCAAAAAAATTCCTATGCACACGCAAGATCATGGTGATGACATAGCAACAAGAGGGGAGAGTGTTGTCCACGTACCCTCGTAGACCGTAAGCGGAAGCGTTATGACAACGCGGTTGATGTAGTCGTACGTCTTCACGATCCGACCGATCCAAGCACCGAACATACGGCACCTCGAGTTCAGACTGCGTTCATTTCGATGCGATCCGGGCTCCGATCTAGCAAAGCTTGGGGATGAGTTCCAATCGAGACTGACGGCGTGGTGACGATGATGATGTTCTACCGGCATAGGGCTTCGCCTAAACTCATCGACGGTATGACCGAGGTGGAATATGGTGGAGGGGGGCACCGCACACGGCTAAGAAATGATCCGTAGATCAACTTGTGTGTCCTAGGGTGCCCCCCCGCCCCCGTATATAAAGGAGCAAGGGGGGAGGCTGGCCGGCCCTAGAGGGCGCGCCAGGAGGAGGAGTCCTCCTTCTAGTAGGAGTAGGACTCCCCTCTTTCCTACTCCTACTAGGAGGGGGAAAGGAAGGGGGAGAGGGAGAAGGAAAGGGGGGCGCCGCCCCCTACTAGTCCAATTCGGACCAGAGGGGGAGGGGGCGCGCGGCCCACCCTGGCCGCCCCTCTCTCTCGCCACTAAGGCCCATGAGGCCCATTACTTCTCCCAGGGGGGTTCCGGTAACCCTCCGGCACTCCGGTTTTCTCCGAAATCACCCGAAACACTTTCGGTGTACGAATATAGCCGTCCAATATATAGATCTTTATGTCTCAACCATTTCGAGACTCCTCGTCATGTCCGTGATCACATCCGGGACTCCGAACAAACTTCGGTACATCAAAACTTATAAACTCATAATAAAACTGTCATCGTAACGTTAAGCGTGCGGACCCTACGGGTTCGAGAACTATGTAGACATGACCTAGAACTATTCTCAATCAATAACCAATAGCGGAACACGGATGCCCATATTGGTTCCTACATATTCTCTGAAGATCTTTATCGGTTAAACCGCATAACAACATACGTTGTTCCTTTGTCATTGGTATGTTACTTGCCCGAGATTTGATCGTCGGTATCCAATACCTAGTTCAATCTCGTTACCGGCAAGTCTCTTTACTCGTTACGTAATGCATCATCCCGTAACCAACTCATTGGTCACATTGCTTGCAAGGCTTATAGTGATGTGCATTACCGAGAGGGCCCAGAGATACCTCTCCGACAACCGGAGTGACAAAACCTAATCTCGAAATACGCCAACTCAACATGTACCTTCGGAGACACCTGTAGTACTCCTTTATAATCACCCAGTTACGTCGTGACGTTTGGTAGTACCAAAGTGTTCCTTTGGTAAACGGGATTGCATAATCTCATAGTTAGAGGAACATGTATAAGTCATGAAGAAAGCAATAGCAATATACTAAACGATCAAGTGCTAGGCTAACGGAATGGGTCATGTCAATCACATCATTCTCCTAATGATGTGATCCCATTAATCAAATGACAACATATGTCTATGGTTAGGATACATAACCATCTTTGATTAATGAGCTAGTCAAGTAGAGGCATACTAGTGACTATATGTTTGTCTATGTATTCACACATGTATCATGTTTCCGGTTAATACAATTCTAGCATGAATAATAAACATTTATCATGATATGAGGAAATAAATAATAACTTTATTATTGCCTCTAGGGCATATTTCCTTCACCCGAACACCCCCGTACTTTATACGTGGGGGCAGAAGCCGACGACTAGCCAACTCTCAGGATTCATATATATCAAATGGCCGCAAAGGAAGAAAGAACTTTCATATAACATGCAATAAATAATAACAATGCCAGTGTTCCGCATTACAAAGGACAGCATGACTGCCTTCAGGGAAATATAATGTCTTTGGTACATTGTTCCGCCACAAGTCGGGCTCCTTTTAGGACACCATCATAATATAATTCGGGCTTGCGGTGCTCCTTACCCTCCGGTGGTCCCTCAGTCATCAGCTTTTCAGCATCAAGCTTCCCCCAGTACACCTTCGCACGGGCAAATGCCATGCGTGCACCTTCTATACAGACCGACCGCTTAATGACTTCGAGCCGAGGGCAAGCACCAATAATTCGCTCCACGAGTCCGAAGTAACTGCTTGGAATTGGATCAGCGGGCCACAGTCGGACAACTAAGTCCTTCATGGCTAGTTCGGCCGCTTGGTGCAGTTCGATCAGCTGCTTCAGCTGATCGACAAAGGGCACCGGATAATTCGGCGCCAAATACTGTGACCAGAAACGCTTTTCCACAGACTTCTTCTCCTCAGCCGGGTAGAATTGAGCAGCATCGAGATATCTTTGCGTGGCGGAATCATAAGCGCCCTGGAGAAACAAGAATTCAATTTGTCACTTTGAATTTCTCATGTTACTATATAAAAATCGCTTTGAGTAAAAAGCCTTACCAGTCGCAATCCTCCTCGCCTCCTGAATGTCCTTCAGAGCGCCTCGGGCTTCCTCCCGAACATCATTTGCGGCTTGGAGAGCATGGGCGAGTTCGGATTCTTTCCCTGCTAGACTCTGCTCCAAGGTCTCGCTTTTCTTCACGGCCTCCTGGAGCTCTCGTTCAGCTTCAATAACCCTGGCCTCGTGCTTCTCGCGAAGAGCCTGCTCCGTAGCGGCCTTCTTGTCGGCTTCGACCATAGCCTTCTTTAGCGCCTCAATTTCGGCATTTGCTCCTAGAGCACACAATACAAATGATTTCATCAGGCACAACTACTCATTTGTGCTTAACTTATCAAAGGTTTCGACATACCTTGCTTGTCCTCCAACTGCTTCTTTACTCGGCCAAGTTCTTCTTTGGCCCGCTCCAGACTCTGCTTTAGTCCGGACACTTCCGCAGTATGAGAGGCGGTCGTCGACACAGACGCGTGTTTTCAAACAAAGAGATATATGTCATTAACTGAGTCTCCCGCGAAGCAGAAATTTGATCCCGTGTCCGGTTCTCTCTCTTTCACCGGACAGTGCGTCAGGGGCTACCGTTCATATTATTACAATCTTCAAAGGTTCCTAAAAACATACCTCAAAGCCTTTTATAAGGCTAATGCAGGATTCATTCAGTCCGCTCTTAGTGGACTGAATCTTTTCAATCACCACACCCATAAGGGCGCGATGTTCATCGACGATGGACGCATTCTTTAGCGTTGTCGATAGGCCACCTTGTAGCTTTGCTTGGACAGAGGTTGCCGGCGGAGTGGGCTTGCCTCCTTCCGTCAAGGGGGGCTGCCTGCCTGATCCTGGAGCTTCAACGGTCTCCAGGACCGTGTCCGGCTGCGGGGAGAATCTACGATCGCCCTGCCGTCGACGTTCATGGGAACCGTTGCTCCCATGTATTTGGCCCCAGAGATGTGCCCTCCCTGGTCTGGGTCCTGCTGAGACGACACCTCGGTGTCACGCCCAGGCTTCGGGGAAGGGGCCCCCGGAGGCGTCTCACTCTCCAGGGCATATGAGCTCAGCGATTCCTCCGATGAGGATTGTTGGACGCGAGACCTCGCCGGGCTGCACAAAGTATGGCGCAAGTTAAAATATTGCACCTTAGTAATCCTGGGCGCTTAGGCGTGTTCGGATTTCGTGTACTCACGATTTTACCAGGGGCTGGGACCTGGGATCCCACTCCGGGCTGCTATTGGTAGCCGTGGTGGACGCCTCTAGAAGGGGGATTTCCCCCTCTTTGGCGATTCGGCCTCCAAGGATGAGGAGGCCGTCCTTTTCTTCCCTCCCCCAGTGGAGGACTCGTCTTCTTCCTCCTCCTCTTCATCTTCGGAGGAAGGATGGGCGTTGGAGTCTTCCGATTTTGTGTCCGAAGCATCGTGGCGACGGAGGCCACTCCGGGTCTCCTTGGCCTCCTTGAAGGCCTCTTTATTCGGCGCCTTGTAAGGCGCTGGGACCAGCATCTTTGTCAGAAGAGGTCCTGTCGGCTCCTTCGGCAACGGGGCCGGACAATGTATCTGCCCCACCTTCTTTGTCCATTCCTGGGATAATTGCGGAAGGCATGATAAAGCATCTCCCTCGGGATATGCCAGCTAAACATGGATAGACAGAACATAGCGATAACTTACCGGACTTGCGGAGCGGGACAGTTGATACCCACGGTCCTCGGTGGAGCTCGGCCACGGTTTGCCGGACTTGAAGAGCACCTTCCAGATATCCTTGTGTGAGGAGCCGTAGAGCTCCCGCAGGGTTTGGTGCCCGGACGGGTCGTACTCCCACAAATTGCAGGCCCGGTGCTGGCAAGGGAGAACCAGGCGAACTAACATCACATGGACTACATTGACGAGTTTGACATCCTTGTCTACCACGCCCTTGACGCGTGTTTGGAGCACCGACATCTCATCGGATGAGGACCAGTTAAGGCCCTTTTTGGGCGGGGCGTGAGCCGCGAGGGGCTCGGATCGAATCGGAGCAGCGGCCCACATTTTACCGCGTGGCTCAGTGATGTAGAACCACTGCTGCTGCCACTCCTTGATGGAATCATTGAAGGTGCCTGTCGGCCAGGTGACCTTGGGCATCTTGCTCACCATGGCGCCGCCACACTCGGCGTGCTCGCCGTTCACCACCTTGGGCTTCACATTGAAGATCTTGACCATAAGCGAAGTGGGGTGAAATACAGAGAAAGGCCTCACAAACGACGATAAACGTCGAGATGTTAAGGAAAGAATTAGGGGACAGATCATGAAAATCAATTCTGTAATAATACATGATGTCGTGAACAAATGGGTGAAGGGGAAACCCGAGCCCGCGGACAAAATGAGGATGAAACACGACCCTCTCGTGGGGCTCCGGATTAGGGACAATCTGTCCCGCCGTCGGAAGACGGTGGCCGATTTTCTTGGCCAGGTACCCGGCCTCTCGAAGCTTTTTAATATCCTTCTCCTGGACGGTAGAGGCCATCCATTTACCTCCTGCTCCGGATCCGGACATCTTCGGAGAACCTCTTTTTTGGTGGAGAAGATGAGCGCTTGGGCGCTAGGGCTCAAGCGAAGGGGAATGGACGAGCGAAAGGAAAAGGCGTGGGTAAAGAAGAGGAGGCCTTATCTATTTATAGAGGCCATAGAATCTTTTCCGCCTCCCTACTTGCCTGATGGAACCTGCTCGTTCCCCACTCGCCGCGATTGGCGGTACGGTTGGGCTACCAGCACCCGTATTGATGAAAGTCCCGTGATAAGGGGGACACGATCTCTGCTTCGACATGACGTGCCCAGGAAACCGCCTTGCTACATGTGCAGTAGCTGGTTGGGAAAAAGGCTCGAATAACGACTCGGCCATGGTGTGATGTCACGTTATCTAAAGTTGTCAGCAGGTTATATTTGTGGAATATCGTTCTCTCTGCGGTGGTATGTGAAAATCGTCTTGCAGAGCCGGACACGATTTAAGTGTTCAAGGTTCACTTTGGAGTATTCGGAGATGGAACCCGCCCTGCAATGCCGAAGACAATCTGCGCGCCGGACTCATTGTCATTGAAGCCTGGTTCAGGGGCTGCTGAGGGAGTCCTGGATTAGGGGGTATTCGGACAGCTGGACTATATACTTTGGCCGGACTGTTGGACTATGAAGATACAAGACTCAAGACTTCGCCCCGTGTCCGGATGGGACTCTCCTTTGCGTGGAAGACAAGCTTGGCGATTCGGATGTTAGATCTCCTTCTTTGTAACCGACTTTGTGTAACCCTAGCCCCCTCCGGTGTCTATATAAACTGGAGGGTTTGGTCCATAGGAGGGGAACAATCATAATCATAGGCTAGCTTCTAGGGTTTAGCCTCTACGATCTCGTGGTAGATCTACTCTTGTAATACTCATATCATCAAGATCAATCAAGCAGGAAGTAGGGTATTACCTCCGTCGAGAGGGCCCGAACCTGGGTAAAACATCGTGTCCCCTTCCTCCTGTTACTATTAGCCTTACGCACAGTTTGGGACCCCCTACCCGAGATCCGCTGGTTTTGACACCGAGAATATGAAACATACTAGAGCACGGATCGGAGTATGACCCGGACTCTGTTGTAAGCCCAGGGCCTCCACCTGTATATAAAGGGGAGCCCCTAAGGCAGAAAGACTAAGTTACAATCTCTTGAGTACTAGGTTAGCCAAGTCGGACCCTTGTAATCGAGATCATCATTACCAATAGCAATCAAGCAGGAGTAGGCTTTTACCTCCACCTTGAGGGGGCGAACATGGGTAAACCCTTGTCTTTCGATTCCGATCAACCCCATTCAAGCTACTACTTAGTGGCGATGGCCTCACGACTAAGTCCTTTCACGAGAACATCTCCCCTGATGAAATAAAAATTGCTCGTGAGTGTGAAGAAGGGGAAGCGGCTTATGTTGAGTCGGCCTGCGCGGCGGAGGGGTTGAAATTCTACACATCCAATGTTGACCCGACTGATATGACGTCCCTGAAGAAACCCACCACAGAAACAGACCCCCCCACTCAAGTTTAAGTCGTCCTAGGGCACGAAACAGGTTGACTTCACCCCGGGCGACTCATCTCAGTAGTTCACTATTAGGACTGGCATGGATCCCTAGGAAAGCGCGCTCATCGAGTTCATCCATGAGAATTGGGACATCTTTGCATGGAAACCTTCTAACATGCCTTGTGTACCGAGAGAATTCGCTAAGCACCACCTTAATGTCGACCCTAAGATGAAACCAGTTCGACAATACCTCCGTCATTTTAACAAGGAGAGACGAAAAGCTATTGGGGAAGAAGTGGCATGGCTCCTAGCTAATGGGTACGTCGTGGAAGTATTTCATCCTGAGTGGCTAGCCAATCCAGTGCTTGTCCTAAAGAAGAACGACACTTGGCGTATGGGTGTTGACTACACAGATCTTAACAAGGCTTGTCCCAAAGACCTGTTTGCCCTCCCCCGCATTGATTAGATCACCAATTCCACTACCGGGTGTGAAATTTTATGTTTCATGGATGCTTACTCCGGCTATCATCAGATAAAGATGGTTGTTGAGGACCAGGAGAAGACGACCATCATCACACCTTTTGGGGCTTTCTGCTATGTCTCGATGCCTTCCGGGCTTAAGAGTGCGGGGACGACTTATCATATCAGCGTTGCATGCAGAATTGTTTTCACAATCAGATTGGACGCAACGTTCATGCTTACGTTGATGATATTGTGGTCAAGTCTTGGAAGAAGGAAACACTGCTAGATGATCTCAAGGAAACCTTTGACAATCTTCGGGTTATAAGATGATGCTTAACCCGGCCAAATGTGTGTTCGGGGTTCGTGCAGGTAAATTGCTTGATTTTCTGGTGTCTGAGAGAGGCATTGAAGGTAACCCAGAGAAAATCAAGGTGCTGACCTCCCTTGCCAAGTCGGCCAACATCAACGATGTTCAACGTATGGCAGGTCGTATAGCTGCTTTGAGCCGGTTCATAAGCCGCCTCAGTGAGGCGGCAATTCCTCTATACTAGGTGCTAAAAAAGACTGGCAACTTTGTGTGGAGTGATGATGTGGATATAGCTTTTTAAGCCCTTAAGAAATAGCTGGTTGAGCCGCCCGTCTTGAATGCCCCTATCGACATACATTGTTGCCAATAACAAAGTGTTAAGTGTTGCAGTTGTCGTGGAGCGCAAGGAGGTTGGGAGAGAATATCATGTCCAATGGTCAGTCTAATATGTGAGCGAAGTTTTGACAGAATCCAAGCAGAGATATCCACATTGGTAGAAACTGGTGTTTGGTGTCTTCATGGCTAGTCGCAAGTTGAAGCACTATTTCCAGGAACGCCCCATCACTATGGTTAGCTCCGCCCCGTTGGGAGATATCATCCAGAACAGGGAAGCCAATGGTCGGGTTGCTAAGTGGCCAATTGAGCTTGGGTCATATCATCTGAAATACGTGCCCCAAACAGCTATCAAGTCTCAAGCACTAGTGGATTTCATCAACGATTGGACTGAACTTCAAGTTCCCAAAGAGAATCTAGACAACACTTATTGGACAATTCACTTTGATGGTTCCAGACAGTTGGAGAGCTCGGGGGCTGGAGTTATCTTATCTTCCCCAAGAGGTGATAAATTTCATTATGTTCTAAGGATCATGTTTCCCTGTACTAACAATGAAGCTGAGTACGAAGCTCTCCTCCATGTCTTCATATGGCTAAGGAGATGAACCTTAGGCGGATCAGATGCCTCGATGACTCTGACTTGGTTGCGCAGCAAGTTTCTGTAAAGTGGGACTCCAAGGATCCCCTCATGGCGGCTTATTGGCAGGCAGTGACTAACATAGTAGGTCACTTCAAGGGTTATCAAGTGGATCACATTGATAGGCGGCTCAACGAGGCGGCTAATGCATTGTCACGACTGGGCTCTCAACGTAAGCCGGTTCCTCCCAATGTTTTCCTTGATGTACTCCATAATCCTTCTATCAAGTTGCCTTCCGTGGAAGATTTGGCTATGCCTGACCCGGAGGCGCAGTTGGTGGCTGCTCTTCCTGCCACCCCAGACTGGACGGTTCCTTATCTGGCATATGTGACTCGAGGCGAGCTCTCTGAGGATGAACTTATTGCTCGTCGGATCATCCGCCGCTCTAAGTCTATGACTATTGTCCATGGTGAGTTACACAGAAGAAGCATCACCAGTGTTTTTCAATGTTGTTCAACGTTGCACGTCAGGCTCATGTACTGGCTCAGGAACTTCGGATGATTCCCATCACCTGGCCTTTTTCAGTATGGGGGCTTACTATGGTTGGTTCGTTCAAATGGTCCAAGGACAAGAAAACTCATCTTCTAGTTGATGTTGATAAATTCACTAAGTGGGTTGAAGCAGAGCCATCGGTAATTGTGATGCAGAAACAACAGTCAAGTTCGTGAAGAAGTTGATCTTTCGTTTTGGTTATTCACACAACATCATGAAAGGATCGAGAAGAGGTGTCTATAGGGGGGTGATTAGACACTCAACAAGCAAAAGTAGCAACTTTTAAGTTCTTCAAGTTGAGGTTGTAGATTAGCACAATTTTAAGCATTCCCAACACACTTCACGCAAGCATGGCAAGAGTATAAGCAGCGGAAATAGTAAAGCATGCTAGTTGCAAGAAAGTAAAGGGATGGGATTGGAGTGTGCAAACGCAATGAAGACACAGAGATTTTTGGCGTGGTTCCGATAGGTGGTGCTATCGCACAACCACGTTGATGGAGACTTCAACCCACGAAGGGTAAGGTTGCCTGAGTCCACAGAGGGCTCCACCCACGAAGGGTCCATGAAAAACCAACCTTGTCTATCCCACCATGGCCATCGCCCACGAAGTACTTGCCTCACTTGGGTAGATCTTTACGAAGTAGGCGATCTCCTTGCCCTTACAAACTCCTTGGTTCAACTCCACAATCTTGACGAAGGCTCCCAAGTGACACCTAACCAATCTAGGAGATACCACTCTCCAAAAGGTAATAGATGGTGTGTTGATGATGAACTCCTTGATCTTGTGCTTCAAATGATAGTCTCCCCAACACTCAACTCTCTCTCACAGACTTGGCTATGGTGGAAAGATGATTTGAGTGGAGAGCAACTTGGGGAAGGTTAGAGATCAAGATTCTTGTTGTTGGATTGGAATGTCTTGGTCTCAACACATGAGTAGGTGGTTCTCTCTCAGAAAAATGAGTAGTGGAAGTGTAGGCATGTTCTGATGACTCTCTCACAAATGGAGAAGGGGTGGAGGGGTATATATAGCATCCACACAAAATCTAACCGTTCCACATTTTTACCCAACCCGGTCAGACCGAATAGAGAAACTCGGTGAGACCGATCCAGTTCAAAATGTGAACATCAGGAATCTCGGTGGGACCGATGTGCAAGGGCTAGGGCAAAACCTCATCTCGGTGAGACCGATCGCATGAACTCGGCGAGACCAATTTCAACAATTAATCAAACAGAGACTTGGTCAAGCAAACTCGGTGGGAGTGATTGCACATTTTTGTGAGACCGAAATAATTGCAATAGGCATCAGGGAGTTTACAAGGCCATCTCGGTGAGACCGAGATCCATATCGGTGTGACCGAATTGATTAGGGTTTCTGGCAGTGGCTATGTCAAGTGAACTTGGTGGCGCTTGATGGATCAAATCGGCGGGGCCGAGCGTGACTTTAGGTTTTGGACATATGTGGAAATGAGAAAGTGGTTGAGAGTTTTAGAGCAATATCAGTAAGCACTTTGAGCAAGCAATCCATTAAGAAACACCTCATCCCCTTTTAATATTATTGGCTTTCCTATGGACTCAACGTGATCTTGGATCATTAAAATGAAAATGAAGAGTCTCGAGCCTTTGCCAATCTTTGTCCTTAGCATTTTGAAGGGGTTCCACATCCTCTTTTCCTTGCCACTCCATTGTTGAACTCATCTGAAATGTACTTGATAAAAACATTAGTCCAACAAGAGATATGTTGATATTAATTACCAAAATCACATAGGGAGCACTTGTGATTTCAATCTCCCCCTTTTTGGTAATTGATAACAACATATATCAAAGCTTTAGATAGATATATGAATAGCAATAGGTAAAGCTTTGGAAAGACATGTAACATGCATAGGCTCCCCCTACATGTATGGAATCATGTAATGATGGAATGTAAGAACATGTGAATGCATAAGCATGTCAGAGAAAGCAATGAGTTACATGTATCTTGGCTATATGCATTAGAGCAAATGATGTAGATAGAATAGGTATACCTTCATGTTTGAATCCTTCTTGCAAACAAAATGTGTAGTAGCAAGAGATCATCATGCACATGAGTGTGATGCATATACTTACCTTGTGGTCTTGAGCTAGCTTTGGAAGAGACGAGCTTGAGAAAACAAGGTTAGATAACACAAGAACACTCTAAATAAAGCAAGTTTAGGAAACCACAAGAGTACCAAGACCGGGATGACATGTAAAGAGTGAGTACTTAGTACTCCATTTGGATATAGACATGTCCCCAAAGATTAAAGATATGCAATTGAAAGTGCATCTAGTGCCACCCCTGGTTTGGTTTGGGAGTATTGATGACAAACGTGGTTGAGGGACTAATGTGTTTGTGAGAATTGCAGGATAACACAGGTAGTAGTCCCTCCTTGATTCGGTTTACCTACTGAAGATGACCCCTAAAAATGTATGAAGACATTGAAGATAATGGTGGTACGTGAAGATATTCATATTGAAGACTATGACAGAAGAAGACATTGAGTGAAGATTATGGAGTGCGAAGACTTAGTAGTTTCGTTGTTTATTTTCTTCTTTGTTGAGTCATAGGAACCACCGCCTTTGTTAAGTGGGGTCCAAGTGAACAAAGTCGAGTGGTGAAGTGATGCTCAACCAAAATCCTATGTCTTGACGAAGACAATGAGAGCAAATCTTATCCAGAGTCGGATAAGTCAGCTTTACTTGTAGCCCAAGTCAAGTTGTCGCGTGTGTTTGAAATCTGACCGTTGTGACACGTGTCAGTTCCTTAGTGACCCAGGGTCATTTCGGACAAATCAGGTCGGGTTGCCCAGTGGCTATAAATAGCCCACCCCTACACCATAAATTGGTGGTGATCGAGTTAGTGCACGGCTTTTGTCGTTGAGAGCAACCCACCTCTGAAGAGTTTGAGAGAGAAATCCTTGTGAGGACAAAGCCCAAAACACCCAGAGCCTAAAGAGTGTTTGGCATCACTGAAGTCTTTCTATCTGCATGATCTAAAGACTTGTTACACTTGAGGACTATGAATCCTCCGGCCGGTTAGGCGTCGCGTTTTGAGCATCCAAGAGTAATTGTGGATCGCCGGTGAACGAAGTCTGTGAAGGTTTGGAAGTCTACCTTGAAGACTTACGAGAGTGATTAGGCGGGGCTGTGTCCTTAGCTCAAGGGGAATAAGGTGAAGACACGGTCTTGAGTTCAATCTCGGCGTCCCTAACTGCACGTCTGATTGTCACATCAAGCTGGGCCGGTCGAACAAATCCTTGTCTTCACAACACACTTGGTTCTATCTCTTACTCTCCTTACTTATAGTTTGTCTTTGTGAAGTCATTGCACGATTGCTCTGCTGTTTGACTTCAATTGTGTGACTACTTGTTACGATTGGCTTCATACTATCTTCCATCCCGATCCTACTACCTAGTCTGCTATCGGTCATCATGCTTTAGCTTCATACTTGTTTGACTATGGCTTGTCTAGTGTAGTTCATCTTCCGCTGCATGTTTATAGGTCCAGTTTTTGTGTTCATCTTCGAAACTTTCATGTTTTGAAGACTTTCATAAAAATCGCCTATTCACCCCCCTCTAGGCGATAACTAGCACTTTCAATTGGTATCAGAGCAAGGTACTCCCTTGTTTTGTGTGATTCGGTTTAACCACCTGGAGTTTTAGCTATGTCGACTGCAGGGATAATCAAAGTCTCCGCTGCGTGCTCTGTCTTCGATGGCACTGAATATCCCTACTGGAAGAATAAGATGCGTATGCATCTTTAAGCCATTGATATTGATCTGTGGTATGTCGTCAAGAACGATGTTCCCAAGACTGGTGAAGGTGTCACCCCTACTGATGTCAAGAAGTTCATTCAACTCGATTCTACTCCGAAGAACATCATCTGTGGTCATCTGACCAAAGGGAAGTATGGCCGTGTGAGTGCTTTGGAAACGTCTAAGCTAGTCTAGGACTGGCTCTCCAAGGTCAATGAAGGCGTTTCAACTCAGAGAGATCAACAAATTAGTGTCCTACGCAACCTCTTCAACCGCTTCAAGAGAAATGACAATGAAAATGTCCTGCTCACGTTTGATCGTCTCACTGACATCACAAACGAGCTTCAGGCTCTCGGCGCCACTGAGATCACCAAGCATGAAATCGTCAAGACGCTTCTGAGATCTCTTGACAGCTCATTTGACACTCTAGCTCTTATGATTCAAGAATGCCCTGACTTCAAGACACTCGATCCATCTGACATACTTGAGAGGCTCAAGACACATGAGTTCCAGCTATCTAAGAAAAGAGTTATCTATGGTCCCAACTATGGCCGAACTCGCGTGTTGAAGGCAAAGGCTGTTTCCTCATCTGAAGAAGAATCTGACTGCAGTTCCGGTGAAGCTGAAGACCTTGGAAAGGAGCTTGCTATGCTTGTGAAGAAGTTTCAGAAGTTCACTAAGAAGAAAGGCTTCAAAAAGTCTTCACGATCTAGTTCAAGAAATGATGAAGCTTCTTCCAATGACCACAAGAAGAGAACCTGTCACAAGTGCAAGAAACCTGGTTACTACATCTCTGAGTGTCCACAGTGGGACAATGAGAAGAAAAAGAAGAAGAGCAAGGAATATGATTCTGATGACAAGAAGAAGAAGAAATACTCAAAATCTTCTTCCAAGTCTTCATCACACAAGAAAAGTTCGTCTCGCAAGGCTCGTGCTTTTGTTGGCAAGGAAATGGATTCAGAGGAGGAGTCTGCTTCTGAGGAGGCAGAAGTGGTGGAGTTTGAGGAGGAGTCTAACTCTAGCTTTGCAAGTCTGGCTTTAGCTTCAGCCTACGTTGCCAAGTCCATCTTCAACACTGAAGACAATGTATCCATCACCAAAGTTGATGCCAGTGACAAGGATGACTCCGCTCCCACTTACTGCTTCATGGCACGCGGTGCCAAGGTAAACTCACGCGATGCTTACTTTAAAACATCAAGTGAAGATGACTTTGATTGTGAATCCAAACCCAGCTACAAAACGCTTGCTAAAATTGCAACTGAACAACAGAAAGCTATGGAACATATTCAAAAACTGTTAGACAAAAGCGTTGATCTGTTGGACGCTGAAATGACCCAATCTCAGTCCTTAATTGAAGATATAAAAAATCTTCATGTTAAGTACTAAGAGCTTGAAGGTCATCATGAGTCCCTGTCAACAAACCATGAAAAGCTTTCCTATGATTATCTTCAGAGGAAGCAAGAACTTGAGAAGTTGAGAGCGGCTCATGAAGATGTTCAAAAAGAAAACGAGTCACTTCGCGCTCAACAGATCAGTCCCGCTCTTGAAGGATTTGAACTACCATGTCTAAAATGTCTTGAGCGTGATAACGCTAATTCTGTTGGTAAGTGTTCTACTGCTGCTACTGCTTCAATATCTTCAACCATCGATGTGGTAACTAACCCCTCTACGGAGGATGCCACTACTGTTGCTGATGAAAATGACAGATTGAAAACATTGCTTGAAACATGAATGTACAAAAGCCTCAAGGGGCATCAGACAATATGTGATGTCCTCAAAATGCAGATCTTGAACCAAAACCCTAGGAAAGAGGGTGTTGGGTTCGAGAGGAAAATGAATGTTGATGGTTCTTACTGGAAGCCTAAGCAGTACCCCAAAACCACATGGGTTGTTGCAAAGGAACCTTCAATGGATCCATCCACCTTATCTGGATTTACTTGTGCTAATCCAATTGTTATTGATGAATCCTTTGATGCAAACTATAAACTGTTTAAGAATCAGAATGGTGAAGTGTTTGCCAGGTATATTGGTACTAACTGCAGGAATGGACCACCTATGAAGAAGATCTGGGTACCTAAACAGTGTATTGAGAATCTTATTGTGAATGTCATCATGACACCACCAAGGAAGAAGACAAACCCCAAACCTATGGCTTCATATGGCCCAAAGGCTTCATCTGAATCTGAGACTCACAGAGTCACCCTAACGCCAATGTTTTGCGGAAACCATACTCGGACTTATGAATATGGCGTGTGTCTTCAAACCGCTATGTTCATAGAACTAAGAACTTTACCTTATTCATATGAGTATCGTTCTTCTCCCTGCAAGGCTATTTGCTAGGGCTCCAAAGCGAAATTCTCGATGTCTTGCACTTAGACTCATTGCTTCTAAGCCACCCCTAAAGATGTGGGTGGTTAAGAAGAATTAACTTTCTTTTGCAGGAAAGGTCTCGGTAGGAAATCAAAGGCGTCCGATGCTATTGCTGGGGACCTAAAACACATCATGGGACGCAAGATAAAATGCCCAAATGGTCTTACTATGTATTTCGTATTTGAATCGCTTGCCAGTCATACTATCAGTCCTAACCTTGATCTAAGCTTTGATAATCCTCTTGTGCGTCAAATGTTTATGCTTCACAATACTCTTTGTGAAGCCTATCCTCCTAACTGCACTGTAGGGTACGGCACCTCGTGCTTCAGAATGGATTATGGACAGCGGATGCACTAACCACATGACTGGTGATCGAAGTCTTCTCATGGACTCAACCTTACGTCCATGTGATAAAAGTCACATCACATTTGTTGACACTGGTAAAAGCAAGGTATTGGGCCTAGGTAGAGTTGCAATCCCAAGGGATCAGCACATGGACAAAGTGATGCTTGTTGAATCCCTTGGTTTCAACTTAATGTCTGTCTCAATGCTTTGTGACTTAAACATGATTGTGCTATTTGGAAAATATCGTTGCCTTGTACTAATGGAATCTGACAAGTCTCGAGTCTTCGAAGGGTACATGAAAGATGATCTGTACATGGTAGACTTCTCAGCAGGACCACAGATGGCCGTATGTCTTCTAGCCAAGTCTTCAGAGTGCTGGCTCTGGCATCGGAGGCTAGGGCATGCTGGCATGAGGAACCTACACACTCTCGCCAAGAAGAAGCATGTCATAGGCATCGAAGGCGTCAAGTTCAAGAAAGATCATCTATGTGGTTCTTGTGAAGCTGGGAAGATGACAAGGGCCGAGCATCCCTCGAAGACAATCATGACTACATCTCGACCTTTTGAGTTGCTCCACATGGACTTGTTTGGTCCCACCCACTACTCTACTCTCACTGCAACTGCTTGTCTCTATGGTTTCGTTATTGTTGATGATTATTCAAGATACACTTGGGTGCACATAATTCTCTTCAAGACTGAAGTGCAGGATGTCTTCAGACGCTTCGCCAACCGCGCCATAAACAACTATGGTGTTAAGATCAAGCACATTAGGAGTGACAACAGCACAGAATTCAAGAACACATGCCTCGACCTCTATCTTGACACCTTAGGCATCACTCATGAGTTTTTTGCTCCTTACACACCTCAGCAGAATGGCATCGTGGAGCGCAAGAACAGAACCCTTATTGAGATGGCTTGGACGATGCTTGACGAATACAAGACTCCAAGAAAATTCTGGCTTGAAGCCATTGATACTGCATGCCATGTCATCAACCATGTTTATCTTCACAAGCTTGAAGAAAACATCCTATGAGCTTCTAGCGGTAAGAAGCCAAACGTAAGCTACTTGAGTATTTGGTGCTAGGTCTTTGGATCAAGGATCCACATCACACTTCAAAATTTGCACCAAAGCACATGAGGGTTTTATGCTTGGTTATGGAAAGGACTCGCACTCCTCTGAGTCTTCAACCTGTTTCACTATAAAGTGGTTGAAATGTGGATGTCTTGATTCGATGAAACTAATGGCTCGCAAAGAGAGCACCTGCCAAATGTGCTAGATGAAGTATCTTCCAGTGAATCAATCAAGCTAATGGGAACAGGAGAGATCATACCATCAGAGGCCCAGCCTGAAGAGGAACTCATTATTTACACTTTTGATCAACTTTGAAGACATTGCTCAGCCTGAAGACAATCCTCCAAATGATGACAATGATCAGTAGGAGCAAAATCTTCATCCAGTTCATCCTCGTGTTGCAAATGAAGTACAAATTGAGAAGATAATCGATAGCATCAATGCACCTGGTCCACTCACTCGTTCAAGAGCAACACAGCTAGCAAATTTCTATGGGCACTTTGCATTTGTCTCAATCTCTGAACCTAAGAAAGTTGCTGAAGCCTTCATGGAACCTGAATGGATTCAAGCTATGCAAGACGAGTTTCAACAGTTTGAGCTGAACAATGTATGGGAACTTGTCAAGCGTCCTGATCCTCGCAAGCACAACATAATAGGCACAAAATGGATATATCGCAACAAACAAGACGAGCATGGTCAAGTAGTCAGAAACAAAGCACGGCTCGTTGCTCAAGGATACACACAAGTTGAAGGAATTGACTTCGATGAAACATTTGCTCCAGTGGCTAGGCTCGAAGCCATTCATGATCTTTGCTAGCTTACGCAAATCATCATAACATCATACGTATCAAATGTATGTGAAGAGTGCCTTTCTCAATGGAAAGATTGAAGAAGAAGTGTATGTTGCACAACCGCCTGGCTTTGAAGACCCAAAACATCCTGATATGGTATACAAGCTCAACAAGGCACTGTATGGCCTCAAACAAGCCCCTTGTGCTTGGTATGACACACTCAAAGACTTCCTGAAGAGCAAAGGCTTCAAACCTAGTTCTCTAGATCCCACTCTCTTCACGAAGACATATGATGGTGAACTGTTTGTGTGCCAAATCTATGTGGATGACATTATCTTGAGTTGCACCAACAAGAAATACAATGATGAATTTGCTCACATGATGCAAGAACAATATCAAATGTCCATGATGGGAGAGCTGAAGTTCTTTCTCGGTCTTAAAATCCGTCAGCAACGCAACGGCATCTTCATGTCACAAGAAAAATATCTCAAAGATTGCCTGAAGAAGTTTGGAATGCAAGACTGCAAAGGATACACGACGCAATGCCAACCAAAAGTCATCTAAGCCCCGACGCCAATGGTAAAGATTTCGATCAACAGGTATACCGCTCCATGATTGGCTCTTTACTTTACTTATGTGCTTCTAGGCCAGATATCATGCTTAGTGTTTGCATGTGTGCCCGATTCAAGCGGCACCAAAGTCGCATCACTTAGGCGTGAAGCGAATTCTTTGATATTTGGCTTACACCCCAACACTAGGATTATGGTATCCAAAGGGCTCGAGTTTGATCTGGTTGGGTTTTGGATCTTGATTATCTTTGGTGACAAGGTGGATCACAAGTCTACATCGGGCACATGTCACTTTACGGGTCGATCTCTTGTCTGTTGGTCTTCAAAGAAGCGTAACTGTATCACTCTCAAGCTACTGAAGTGAATACATTCTTCTTTGGATCTTCTTTTCGACTTACGTGGATGAAGCAAACTATTAAGGACTATGGCATCCATCTGAAGCATGTGCCACTCTACTGCGATAATGAAAGCACTATCAAGATTGCCAATAACCCAGTTCAACACTCGAAGACAAAGCACATTGAAATTCGTCATCACTTTCTCAGAGATCATGTTATGAAAGAAGATATTGATATCATTCACGTCAAGACAGAAGAGCAGTTGGCTGATATCTTCACTAAGCCCTTCGATGAGAAAAGGTTTTGCAAGTTGCGGTGTGAGATAAATATCTTGGAATCCTCGAATGTCCTATGATTAGGCACACATCCTAACACTTATGCTGTTTGATGACTTAGATGTGCAACACACGAAGTAATGTATATCTTCAATCAATGAAGACATACACTCTAAGTGTGAATACATTAATGTGGAAATTGACTTCAGAGCGCCACGATAATTGTGCGCCATGTGCAGGTCTAATACTTCCTATCTGGTGGGTAGCGCCACCACCAAACTCTTATGAAGTGTTTCCTCATGGCGCCATATTTGCAAAGTCTTATGATTGATTTAACTTCAACATTAATTTGATTTCATGATTCTTGATTTGGCTTTACTCATATATATATATATATATACATATATATATATATATATATATATATATATATATATATATATATATATATATATATATATATATATACATCTTGTATTCATCCTCTACAAATTCACTTATGGATATGTCTTCTTGTTTGAATCTTTTGAACTAAGTGAATGTGATGGGACCCTAACCTCTCTATGCTTTCTACCTAAAGCTCTATCTATCCAAATCATATGCATTACATTGAAACTGTCGAATGTCTTCTCTGCGTCCTTGTCAGCAGAAGATACAGAGACAAACATTTATATCTAGCTTTAATGACATATCCTTTTGCCTGAAACCCAGAGAATTCGGAACGACCACCCCGACAATCCAGGCGTGCGTGGGAACGTGGAACAACTCTCAATGAGTTGCATGTTCACCACGTGTCCATCAGATGTGAACCGCCAGGGGCACCTGCGTAATTGCACTGTGCTGTCTCTGTCCTCATAAATACCTGTCTCGTCTCGGTCAAAAATCGTTCTTCCTCCTTCGCCATCTCTCGCAAACCCTAGCACCTACGCTAGCTCTCAACGGCACCGACGACGAAGCGCTTAGCTGCCGCGACCTCCTCGACGCCGTCCTCACGCCGGCTGCGGACCTCGTCTTCTCCGCCGTCGCCGTAGGTGTCTTCCGTCGCCAAGTTAGGGCACGGGAGATCGAACTGCTCGGCATCCATCTTCGCTCCATCTAGCAGTTCTTCGTGTGGTAATGAAAGTTTACTTTTTACCGTCTTTTTGATCTGATAGATTCATCCCTTCCTACCAAAAGTGGTTTCTAGATCTTCAAACATGAATCTATCTCTTTCTGCATCTCATATTCTGCCTAGTATATTCACTTATGCTTCTTCACAAGTTAGATTCCTCACTTGTACTTATTCTTGGATTTGGACAACTCTGGAACCAACTCTCATCATATAAGTGAATGTCTTCGCGTTATGAGGTCAATGTCTTCAAACTGATTTATCTTCAAAATCTTCTGAGAATGCATATGACCTCTTCCCCTTCCCTCGCACCTTTAATGCTGTCACATGTAAATGTCCGTGGGAGAATCCCTTTGTTCTCATAGTCTGCATTCGTTTGCAGAATTCTTGCAGAGTCACATCAACTCACCTGAAGCGAGTTCCTGTCAGTCCAGCCGTTTGAAGCCATTGCAAGTACTGAAGCCTTTCAATTTACACTTCATGGCAACTGAAAAGTCAGCAAGAAAGGGAGGCAGACAGCGTCGTGGTAACACTTCCAAGGACTTACCTCCAGTTTGCACGAGATGTACAAAAGCGACCGGAAGAAACCTATCTTTGAACATGCAAGAATTGAATCCAATGGATTCACAAAAATTGCGCAAAAGAATGGTTTAGATATTGCTTCATCACTAAAGAATATGTAGAGAAGAATGCCATCAAGGCACCCTGGGGTGATATTTTGTACAAAAATCTTCCACCCAGGACTCAGGCTGAAGCTATTGAGCAAGGCTTCTATCCTTGCATGGTGCGCGGACCACAGCCTGAGAATGCTGACCCTTCTTCACTACTCTGGTGTCGTGAAGACAGTCTGTTCAAGTGCAACTACCAGTTCGCCAAAGACTTGGCTGCAAAGAACAAGAAGGATCTAGGGCTTGACTTCAACCCTGGTCCTGGTCCTTCCTCACCTCGGGACAATGGCACCCGTGAAGCCAATGAAAACAGGATCGGCCCCTTCTACAACCTTGCTGGCCTCATCACTCACATTACTGTTCAAGGTGCCAAAGTGGATCATTCTGATGATGATGCTGATACCGACGAAGCTCCAGCTCCTAACCCAAAGCCGCAGAAGCAAAAGACGACTAAAGCTTCAAAGTCATCTGCTGCCCCAAAAGCTTCGAGAGCAAAGCCATTGGCAACTGCCCCTTCTGCTCCCAGCAATAACTCTGAAGATCTCTCTCGCATCTCCATGAGGCGTGAGAAGCCACAGAAGACACCAGTTTAGCAATTGAGTCATGCACTGACGCCTGCAGCCATTCAGAGGAATGAAACTGAACCCATTGACTTGTCTTCAGATGAAGAATTTGGTGAAGATGCTCTGGAGCAGCTGATCAAGAGCAAGCAAGAGGCGAAGATCTTCAACGATCTGCCCCTCTTTGATGTAAACATTCTGAAGAACTTCATTGATGAGTGGTTTGATAATCAAGATCTCAACTTTGATGACCTTCAGCTTCCCATTGGCGTCAGTGTTGCTTTCCAAGGCGCCATTGCTCCTGAGCTTGCTCTGGCTCAGCGCATAGTTGAACTGAAGCGAAAGATGGACTTCGAGAAGGAATAGTTCAAGAAGCATGTAGCCAAGCTAAATGTGGCTGATGTGCAAAAGTTCAAGGTGATGCTTAATGACCTCAAGGAGTCGTTTTGGAAGAAACGCGAGGAAGCCAAGGGCTCAAGAGAGCGCATGAAAGCACTCGCAGACAAATGTGTTCAAGCCTACAATGAAGCTGAAAGCGCAAGGCACTTGGCATACTGCATTGACCCTCAATGGCTGCCAAGAAAACGGTCATCTGAAGCCAACACTGAAGCACCATGGCAGGAAGAACCACACATTGTCTTCCCTGCCAGCATGCGCAGCTTGAAGCCCAAGGCTCCTTCAAGTGGCCACGAATGTAAGAAACCAAGGCGATTGAAGCGAAGCCGAGAAGCGGAAAACCAAGCGCACCACCGATGAAGCACCACCCCTAAGAAGAAAAATTCAAGAAGAGATCGGGCTGCTCCTCAGAGCCCTTGTTGTTGAACCCCTTGCCTTTGTTCCCCCTCCGTCTGCAAACCAAGAGCGCTGAATGATTGTTCATGAGCTTGCTTCCACAGAGGCTCATGAAGCTCAAGAAGTTCCAGTCGTCGACCCCATCGCGACTGAAGACATTGTTCAAGATGATGTAGTTCTTCCTCAGATCGAGCGCCCAACGGTATCATCGCCTGTTCAAAGGAACAATGAGCTTATCAGTATTGGTCGTCCTTTGACGCCAATCTCACAAGATGCATCGTGGGCTGATCGCCCCCAGCAAGCTACCCCACATCAAGACTCACCAAGTACACCCCAACCGTCAACTGTGCCCGTCATCAGCCCCATGTCTAATGATGACAACTACATGGAGACATCACCATCACCAAAGGCGTCACCCGTATTCCAACGGCTTTGCAAAGGCCTGAGGTCATCCGTCTCCATGACCACCATCACAGAAGAGGGCTCCAACTTGTCAAGTTCAGTGGCACGTCAAGTGTTCTCTGAAGACAATCATTCAGACGGTCCACATCCGAAGCTAATGTTGCTTTGAAGACCCTCCTACCGCATCACCGGAGCAACACAAGAAGAAGAGCATGTCGCTACTCCCCGCAACTCAAGAAGAAGTTCATGAAGAGAACCGGTCTATGCGGAACCTCCGGCTACTCAAGTGGAGGGTGAGAATCTGAGGCTGCCATAAATGACATTCACGAAGCCAATGGCGTTGTCATGGCGAAGCCAATGTGGAGCCCAAAGGGCCAATGCACCAATGGCCAATGAAGCCAATGAAGCCCATGAAGCAGATGAAGTCAATGCCGCACCTGACACAAATCTGCTGTCTGAAGTCAATGCCACTGCTCCTGTTCCGCCTCCAAGGCCACATACTATCAAGAAAGCATACAACTATGGCCAGCTTGTCACTATCAGATGGCCTATTCTGATTCCTCCACCTGCTGCTGGTGCTCAATTTGACTACCATGTCGAGCACAGGCCTGAGGTTCAGAAGCCAAAGCCAAGACTGCCCAGATTTCCAGGTACTGCCACTTCAATAGGATCTTTCAATGTCAACGGCTTCATTGCACACAACACCTTCTTCGATAGCGAAAAGAACCCCTACACCAAGCCCAGGATTTCATCTGATCGGTTCTGGAGTTATCAGCAGTGCATCTATTATTCATGCATTCTGTACAACCAAGGCCGCATATTTCCACATATACGCCTTGATACTGAAGCCATAGCTGGCCTGCCCTGCTTAGGAGAAGCTCTCGATTGCTTCAGAGAGGCTGGCTTACTTCATTTCATCACTGATAAGGAGCACTGGAATGAAGAGTTGCTGCTTCAATTCTATGCCACCCTTCATATCAGAGGCTACAACAGGGATCCTAAGACTTGGGCCCTTGAGTGGATGACAGGAAATGTCCATCATGAAGCCAAAGCATTTGATGTCACTGAGCTTACTGGCCTGCCCACTCCAGGTGATCTCTATGAACCTGGTTGTCAGCTTCACACTTCAGCTTTGGAAAACATCTTTCACAAGCCAGAACCCAACATGAGCTAGATGCTAAGTATGATGAAGCCATTGCCTCCAGATGCAGAATATCCTAAGGAGTTCTTTGTTGAAGACCTTGAGTATCTGCCACGCACAATCTATCACATCATTAGGCAAACTCTCTGGCCCATCAAAGGGCATTCTCCAAAGGCTAAGCTAGAAGGTGCAATGAAGACATTGGTCTTCCATATTCTTCATGGCAAATGCTTCAATGCACAAGATTTCTTCATCCGCCAACTTGCTGCATCAGGATCTAACATTTTTGGCTTGAAGTTCTATGCTCCATGGATCATGTGTTTGATCAAGCTTCACACTGCTTTCAACTATCAGCCATCTGCACGCAACCACATTGTCTTCTTGCCACATGTCGATATGTCTGTTGAAGCCATCTATCCAGAGCCTGACAAGGAGCCACTTTATCTTCATAACGTTGATTGTCAGAGCTTCACTCACCCCATTGAAGGTGTGCTGGCTGCCACTCGAGTCTATGCGTTGGCTGGTACTATGCGTGCACCTCACCGTGCTCAAACCGAGGCCACTAACAGCACAATTGCTCAACGGCCTCGAAAGCGATCTCGTGTTCTCAATGACCGAGAGCTTCTCGTTGGCCTGCATCAGAAACAGGATAGGCATCATGATTGGCTCAAGCGCGGATCACGAGCATCATGGTGACATCAATCGCATTCGCAACCTTACAACCAAGAATGCCTTTGTCGCGCGTGAAACCTGTCGACGCACATGGAAAGGGCTGGCGCTTATGTGTGCTGAGGAAGATCTTCAGGACGATGGCTTCTCAGAACGATTCAAGTTTGATTCCACTCCGCCCGAAATGCTTGTTCGCGGCGCCTCCATCTCTTGAAGACTCAGAGTACTCCTCTTCTGCTGCAACTGTGAATGCTCGTGTGATCGATGATCAATATGATGCTACTTCGCCATCTCCAACACGCATCGGTACTGCTCCAAGTTTGTCTGCACCGCCAAACCTCGACACCAACCTCTGCATCTTCTCCTACTCATACGGGAGCAGTAGAGGCTCAATGTCTTCAACCCTTTTGGTCCTTCTTGACAAAAGGGGGAGAAGCTATGAGTTGATAGTCTTCAAGCGGGTTCATATGGGCGGTTGCATTATATTTTGCCTAGTGTTTACAACTCTTGCTCTTGATACATTTGGTTCTCTGAGTTGTAACACTTAAACTCGATGGTCGTCTGCTACTTATTTGCTATTTTGTGATGCGATGATAAATTCCGCATGTGCGATGATAACTTCCGCACTTAAATCATTTTGCAGACATACATTTTTCATTATGCATGTCATTATCTTCGTTACATCGAATCATGCATGATGAATTGTCTTCATAAGTTGAAGAGGATCTCCACAAGTAGAACCTGCCATGTGCATTTGCATTCCAAAAGCAAATTATTTATATGCACATCTTGAGGGGAGCCTTTTGCTACTTACGAAGACAATACCTCATCCTTACAATTTCACATATTTATATCCCGTTGAAAACTTCAACGGTTTGTCATCAATCACCAAAAGGGGAGATTGTAAGTGCATCTGGTGCCACCCTAGTTTGATTTTGGAGTATTGACGACAAACATGGTTGAGGACTAATGTGTTTGTGAGAATTGCAGGATAACACGGTAGTAGTCCCTCCTTGATTCGGTTTACCTCCGGAGATGACCCTAAAATGTATGAAGACATTGAAGATAATGGTGATGCGTGAAGATATTCACATTGAAGACTATGATGAGAAGAAGACATTGAGTGAAGACTATGGAGCGAAGACTTAGTAGTTTCGTTGTTTCTTTTCTTCTTTGTTGAGTCATAGGAACCACCGCCTTTGTTAAGTGGGGTCCAAGTGAACAAAGTCGAGTGGTCAAGTGATGCTCAACCAAAATCCTATGTATTCGGCGAAGACAATGAGAGCAAATCTTATCCAGTCGGATAAGTCGACTTTACTTGTAGCCCAAGTCAAGCATCACGTGTGTTGAAATCGACCGTTGTGACACGTGTCGGTTCCTTAGTGACCCAGGGTCATTTCGGACAAATCAGGTCGGGTTGCCCAGTGAATATAAATAGCCCACCCCTACACCAAATATTGGTGGCTGCTCAGAGTTAGTGCACGGCTTTTGTCGTTGAGATCAACCCACCTCCGAAGAGTTTGAGAGAGAAATCCTTGTGAGAACAAAGCCCAAAACACCCAGAGCCCAAAGAGTGTTTGGCATCACTAAAGTCTTTATGTCTGCGTGATCTGAAGACTTGTTACACTTGAGGATTGTGAATCCTCCAGCCGGTTAGGCGTCGCGTTTTGAGCATCCAAGAGTAATTGTGGATCGCCGGTGAACGAAGTCTATGAAGGTTTGGAAGTCTACCTTGAAGACTTACCAGAGTGATTGGGCGGGGACTGTGTGTCCTTAGCTCAAGGGGAATAAGGTGAAGACACGGTCTTCTGAGTTCAATCTCAGCCTCCCTAACCAGACGTACAACAAATCCTTGTCTTCACAACACACTGGTTCTATCTCTTACTCTCCTCACTTACAATTTGTCTTTGTGAAGTCATTGCCTGATTGCTCTGCCTGTTTGACTTCACTGTGTGACTACTTGTTCTGATTGGCTTCATACTATCTTCCATCCTGATCCTACTACCTAGCTGCTATCAGTCATCATGCTTTAGCTTCATACTTGTTTGACTATGGCTTGTCTAGTGTAGTTCATCTTCCGCTGCATGTTTATAGGTCCAGTTTTCGTGTTCGTCTTCGAAACTTTCATGTTTTGAAGACTTTCATAAAAATCACCTATTCACCCCCCTCTAGTCGATAACTAGCACTTTCAGCAATGAAATCCAAGATTTTCTCCCCTTAGGTATGAACTCTTTCTCCCCTGAATCTGATGTTGGGTAATGGGAGAAGGTAGGGTAAGAGAAAATCAGAGCAAAGAAGGAAAAGAAAATCAGAGCAAGAACCATTAAGGCAAGAAATGGTTCAATCAAACAAGTCTTAACATGTCTTTCCCCTCTTGAAGACATGTGGCTTCTTTCCTCTATTGACAACAAGCTCCTTGGGAGGCTAAGATGTATTTCTCTCCCATGTGATAAGCTTTGATCTGATCTCTCTCCCCCCCTTTGACATCAATTTCCAAGAAGGGAACTTCTGGAGTATGAGTCAATTAGGTTCAGTCCTTGGGACACATTACAAAGTAGCATGTAGATTATGATGCGGGTAGAGGATAAGAATCATTGAGTGGAGCTGGAAAATATGTGCGGAATGCAATGGCAAAAAGTTTTCTACAACATTGAAATCGGTAACGCCGATTCATTTTCATCAGTGATACCAAGTTGGCGAGGTCACAGAAGATCCTGATCGGTGCAAACGAGTTAGAACGTGGCAGTTGAACAGATGATCTATTCACAAGGATACCTTGTGCTTTGGTTAGACCGGTAGGTTTGAATCGGAGAGATCGAGTTCAATAATGAGTAAACATTTTGTCATCTCAGCTCACTAGGCAAATAAAATCACGTAAGGATTTGCAAGGAATTAGAAACATAAAAGAGAAGGGATCTAGATGATTTTTTTATAAAAGGAAACACAAAGATAGAAACAACAAACAGACATACTAGAGAACTTCATCTAGAAGGGGTCGGCGACAAATTCACCTATGTTAGAGTATATTGACTTAGCAGTCAAGTGAAGTCACTTGATCATAGGTCATACTCATCGTGTAAGCTTAGAATGGGGTTACCATTTTTTCGTTTAAGCACTTTGATCTATTCACATCTTGTTGAGTTGCTTTAACTCATGACTCAGGTCAAAGCTTCTCTAAGATGGAATAACATACCATGGGTTGTGTTGATCTTGGTCATGTAGTTGAACTTGTGTTGGAAGCTCAAGGTTGTGTAATCCATCAAGAGTTGAGAGCCTCACTGGAAGTTTAAGTTCATCTTCCTACATGGGTTAGTCTTGCAAGGAAGAGCACTTGTGTATCCAAAAATGACAAACATGTAACTTGATACCAAATGCAATTTGATATGAACATAAAGGCCGAAGGTATGGAATCCTAGAAAGAGGCTAGCCCAACTTAAATGAGATATGATAGCTTCTTTATGGTCTAACATTCTTGCCAATACAAGGCAAAGGCGAGAACAATAAAATTAAAATTTCTTCCTTTTCGAAGGTATAGAAGTTGTCAAAGGATATGTTGAGTGAGGTCATCCTTCCTTGTATTCCACAACCATATAGTAGAAACTTGGTGATGTAGAGATTGCTTAAGATGTGAATGACTTGCAATCTCATGGATTTTAGCTCATCCAAGTACCTACAAGGGTTAGATAACATGCAAGGGTATAAGTATAGATCCAAGACATATGATCATCATCTTAAGAGAAATATCAAGGATTAGTCATAGAAAGGCTCATGCCTTGCATGCATCTAGATGGAGTTTCTACTCCAAGTTTGAGGCATCAATGATATACAATTCACCTCTCAAACGACAAAACACTTTCTCATCAAGCGGTTTGGTGAAAATATCCGCTAATTGCTTATTGATACGAACATGCTTAAGATTGATGTCACCTTTAGCAACATGATCTCGAATGAAATGATGTCAAACTTCAATATGCTTAGTCCAAGAATGTTGCACGGGATTATGAGCAATCTTAATAGCACTTTCATTGTCACAAAGCAATGGAACATGTTTCACATGTATCCCATAATCTTTAAGAGTTTGGGTCATCCAAAGTACTTGAGCACAACATGATCCAGCAACAATGTATTCCGCTTCGGCTGTGGATAACGATACCGAGTTTTGTTTCTTGGAGGACCAAGATACAAGAGATCTACCAAGAAATTGACAAGTACCCGAAGTATATTTTCTATCAACCTTGTCTCCGGCATAGTCTGAATCGAACTAGCCAACAAGATCAAAAGAAGACCTCTTAGGATATCAAATGCCAAAGTTTGATGTATGGATTAAGTACCTCACTATTGTTTTCACAGCCTTAAGATGACATTATTTGGGGGCCGCTTGATATCGTGCACACATACACACACTTAGCATAATACCGGGACATGAGTCATATAGATATAACAATGAACCAACCATAGAGTGATAAACCTTTTGGTCAACCGATTTGCCATCCTTAGTCAAGTCAAGATGTCCACTAGTAGGCATGGGTGTTTTCATACCTTTGCTTTCTTGCATGTTGAACTTCTTGAACAAGTCCTTGGTATACTTTGTTTGGGAAACAAAGGTATGTAACGCCCCGGATGTAACTTTCCATATTCGTAACTCCAACTCTTGCCTTTTTCGGAGATGCGATATGATATTTTCCTTCGTGGTTGGGTTTTTGCCTTTTGTTTTGCATTTTGTTCATGTCTTGCATTTCATCTCATGTCATCATTCGCATTGCATCGGCATCGTTTTCATAAAACCTGCATCCGCTCGTAGTTGCCGCTTTCCCCCCTTGCCTTCGTTGACCGATCCGAATCTAACCAAGTTTTTGATTCCCTCTTATCTGACCGTTCGACCCTCTCTACTCTTTTCTCAGACCCCTCGCGTGCGTCCGAAACTTGCCCCGAACCCGAACCGCTCAGTCGTCACCGTTGGATCCGGATCATCCCCTAACGTCTATAAAACATCTCCGTTTTTTGAATTGGACTCCCTAGCCTATTTTTCCGTCCGTCCGATTACGATCGGAGGGACCTAATACCCTAAACCAAAAATCCTCTTGCTATACATATTCAGCCTAACCCTAGAATCAAGGAGAGCTGTCCCATCCTTCTCCCCGCCGCCACTCTCTCTGGTTCGCCTCGGGATCCTCCCAAATCCATCCCCTCCTCGACTTCAGACGCCAGCCAACCACCTCCTTCCCTCGATCCACCCAATCCCGCAACCGAGGCCCCGAGCTCCTCCCGATCTGGATGCCCGCGCTCGACCTTCTGCTGCCTCCGCTTCGCCTGAACCGCGCCCCTGCTTCGCCTCGAACAGCTGCAGCGTCGTTCCGCTCCTCTGCTTCGACATCCAGGCGCCTGAGACCACGCACTCCTCCCCTCGCGCAACGCCTCGTCGCCGTCCAGAGCCTCTTCAATCCGGAGCTCGCCACCTGCTTCGATCTGCCGCGAGCAGCGACACCAGCAGTTGAGCGCCTGCCGCGCCCGGTGCCTCCTCCTCGACCCCCCCTGCGAGCCCCCGACGCCACCTCATCCTGCCGCCGCCGACGACCAGCAAGGAACTGACGACGCCACCAAGCTCCTTTGCGCCGGCCATCCTCGCCTCCCGCGCCCGGACGATGTCGTCCTTGAGCTCCCCGACGCTGGTCTCGCCAAGCGACACCAAGCGCCAGCAGCCCATGCCTTCCTCGCGGACCACCTCTCGCTTTCCGTCCAGCGCCGCCGCTGCTCTGCTTCCTCACGACCGCCTTGCGCTGCCGCATGCTGACCCGCTTTGGTCGCGTCCCCTGCACGCCAAGGCAGTAGCGTCTCGGCCTGCTGCCGGCCTCCTCTTCCTCAACTGGGCCTTGGCCCATGGTGAGGCCACCCCCAGCGCCCCTCCTTTTTTTTCTCCTGTTGGGCCAGGCTGCAGTTTCGGCCCGATAGCATTTTTTTCCAGATCTGCGATTTTAGCATTATCCGGTGATTTTCAGTTTTGCAGAAAAGACCCTCATGTTCATGCATTTAATAACTCACAAATGGTGCATCATATTAAAATGATTTAAACATGTAAAATGCTTAGAATTTTGTGTAGATTAATAATATGCCACTTTCATCCATGTTTAAAATATTTAAAATGTTGTTTGTTTAAATTTGCTAAATGCCATGTTAAAATGATTTAATTCATAACTAAATAACCGTAGCTCGGAATTAAATGTTCTTTATATGTAAATGGGGTGGAAAAATGCCTAGTTTAACATGGTCCACTTTATTTTCCTGTTTAACAACTTTAAAATATGTTTTAGGGCAGAACAGTAGCAAATTCATAAATTGCATATGAGGTTTTTCCGGAAGTGTTGTTTGTTGTTCCGGCCTCATTTAAACTTGTCTAAATAGTTATTTTACTTATGCCTCACCCCTTGCCATGTTTAACAACATTTAACATTGCTTGGTAGCTTAAACGAGAGCGAACTAAATAACTCGGATGTGGTGTTTTGTCAATATGCAACACGTTGCATATTGAGCTCCACTTAACTTGTAATATTGATTGTTGCACTTTGCCATGCCATGCCTCATTAAACCGGACATGCATCATACTTGATTGTGCATCATGCCATATTTATGCTTGTGTGTTTACCATGTTGTTTGTTTCTTTCCGGGTTGCTTCTCTCGTTAGCTTCGGTTTCGTTCTGGAGTTGTGAGGATTCGTTCGACTACTCCCGTTCGTCTTCTTCATGGACTCGTTCTTCTTCCTAGCGGGATTTCAGGCAAGATGACCGCTACCCTGGATCTCACTACTATCATTGCTATGCCGCTTGCTCGTTCTATCGCTATGCTGCGCTACCTATTACCTGTTTATCAAGCCATCCCATATTGCCATGAACCTCTAACCTTTGACACCATTCCTAGCAAACCATTGATTGGCTATGATACCGCTTTTGCTCAGCCCCTCTTATAGCGTTGCTAGCTGCAGGTGAAGTTGAAGATTTCTCCATGGTGGACAGGGTTTATGTTGGGATATCACAATATCCCTTATATTATTAATGCATCTATATACTTGGTAAAGGGTGGAAGGCTCGGCCTTATGCCTGGTGTTTTGTTTCACTCTTGCCGCCCTAGTTTCCATCATACCGGTGTTATGTTCCCGGATTTTGCGTTCCTAACGCATTCGGGTGATTTATGGGACCCCCCTGACAGTTCGCTTTGAATAAAACTTGTCCAGCAAGGCCCAACATTGGTTTTACCATTTGCCTCACCACCACCTACTTTTTCCCTTGGGAGTCGCTCTCTCGAGGGTCATCTTTATTCAGCCCCCCCGGGCCAATGCTTGTCTAAGTGTCGGTCCAAACTAGAGCCCTTTGCGGCGCCTCGGGAAACTTGAGGTCTGGTTTTAGTTATGCGGATAGCTCATCCGGTCGTGGCTCGAGGCGAGATCTGCTGCTACTATCGGGATGTCGACGCACGCAGGAGGTCTTGCTGGTCTTGTTTTACCATTGTCGAAATGTCTTGATGTACCGGATACCGAGTCCGATCGGAGTGTCTCGAGTGAAGGTCTATTCCTTCAATGATCGCGAGAGCTTGTCATGGGCTAAGTTGGGACACCCTGCGAGGTTTAAACTTTCGAGAGCCGTGCCCGCGGTTATGTGGCGGATGGGAATTTGTTAATGTCCGGTTGTAGACAACTTGACACGGATCCGAACTAAAATGCATCAACCGTGTGTGTAGCCGTGATGGTCTCTTCTCGTGGAGTCCGGAAGTGAACACGGTTTCTGGGTTATGTTTGACGTAAGTAGGTGTTCAGGATCACCTCTTGATCATTGCTAGCTTCACGACCGTTCCTTTGTTTCTCTTCTCGCTCTCATTTGCGTATGTTAGCCACCATATCTTGCTTAGCCGCTGCTGCAACCTCACCACTTTACCCCTTCCTTTCCCATTAAGCTTTGCTAGTCTTGATACCCATGGTAATGGGATTGCTGAGTTCTCGTGGCTCACCAGATACTTCCAAAACCAGTTTGCAGGTGCCTATGTTACCGAGCAGGTGACGCAACCAAGCTCAAGGAGGAGCTCGATGAAGATCTTGTCCTTTGTTGTTGTTTTGTTCTAGTTGATCAGTAGTGGAGACCAGTTAGGGTCGATCGGGGACCTTTGTCGCATTTGGGGTTCTTCTTTTATTTTGGTTCCATAGTCGGACCTTGATTGTATCTGGATGATGTAATGCTTTATTCATGTATTTGTGTGAAGTGGCGATTGTAAGCCAACTATGTATCTCTTTCCCTTATGTATTACATGGGTTGTGTGAAGATTACCTCACTTGCGGCATTGCTTTCAATGCGGTTATGCCTCTAAGTCGTGCTTCGACACGTGGGAGATATAGCCGCATCAAGGGTGTTACAAGGTACCTTCCTTAGTTCGCTTGATTTGCAAACCAAGAAAGAACTTGAGTTCACACATCATAGACATCTCAAACTTCCGCGACATTAGCCTTCCAAACTTTTCACTAAAATGAGGGTTAGTTGAACCAAATATGATATCATCCACATAAATTTAGCACACAAATAATTCACCATTAACCCTTTCAGTAAAAAGTGTAGAATCAATTTTTCCCATCTCAAAGTCTTTTTCAATAAGAAACTTAGTTAAGCATTTATACCATGCTCTAGGAGCTTGTTTAAGACCATAAAGAGCTTTGTGAAGTTTATAAACATGATTAGATTTCTTAGGATTAACAAAGCCGGGAGGTTGTTTAACATAAACTTCCTCCTCAATTTCTCCATTTAGAAAAGCACTTTTTATGTCCATTTGATATAAAGTAATGTCATGATGATTGGCATAAGCAAGTAAGATGCGTATGGACTCAAGTCTAGCAACGGGGGCATATGTCTAACCATAGTCCATACCTTTGACTTGAGTGTAGCCTTGAGCAACGAGACGAGCCATGTTGCACACAACTTGTCCATCTTCATCTTTCTTATTCCGAAACACCCATTTGGTTCCAATGACATTGTGCTTCTCATCGGGATTTTCAACCAACGTCCATACTTGGTTCCTCTAGAAATTGTGTAGCTCTTCATGCATAGCGTTCACCCAATCCAGATCATCAAGAGCCTCTTTAACCTTCATAGGTTCAATACTAGAAATGAATGAGTAATGTTCACAAAAGTTAGCCAAACGAGTTTTAGAGCGAGTAATTCTCCCAGTTTGAATATCATTGAAGATTTGTTCGACGGGATAATCTCTTGAGACTCTTGCTCGAACTTGTGAGAGCTTTTGTTTGGGTCGGGGTGGAACATCCTCTTGATTGTCTTGTTCTTCCTCTTGTCTTTATTCATTGTCGTTGGCGTTGTTGTTCTCTTGTGAAGGTGGAGAAGGAGGTCGATGAGGTTCATCTTGTTGTACATCCTCGTTTCCATCATCTTGATGTGTTCCACTTGTGGATGCCTCCAAGTCAACTTATGGTTAACCTTGGCATGAATTGAGGCTTCCACTTGAATGGACGAGGTACTCCTCCTTCACCTCCGTTGGGCGAATCTTGCCAATAGACAAGTCTTGAATTGCTTCCGAGGGATCTTTATCTCCTACATCAATCGACAATTGCTCTACTTGCGAGCCGTTAGATTCATCAAGCTTCACATCTACCGTCTCTTCAACCTTTCGGGTGAAATTGTTGTAGACATGGTAAGTGTGAGAGTTTGAGCCGTAACCGAGTAGAAAACCTTCATTAGATTTAGGTGCAAATTTCGAAGGACGATGCTTATGAAGAATGTAACGTTTTGAGCCAGATACTCGAAAGTAACCGACTTGGGGCTTGTTACCGGTGAGAAGCTCGTATGCCGTCTTCCCAAGAAGCTTATGAAGATATAGTCGATTTGGTGCATGACAAGCTGCCTCAACCGCTTCCGCCCAAAAATGTCTTGGCGTCTTGTATTCATCAAGTATCGTTCTTGCCATCTCAATGAGCGTCTGGTTCTTCCTCTCAACAACTCCATTTTGTTGAGGCGTGTACATAGCCGAGAACTCATGTGAAATCCCTTCCTCGTCAAGAAAGGTATCCACATTGGCATTCTTGAACTACGTTCCGTTGTCGCTTCGAACCTTCTTGATCTTCAGTTCAAATTGATTTTGGGCCTTCTTAGTGAAGTTTTTAAAGATCTTTTGGACCTGCGATTTATCATCAAGAAATAACACCCACGTAAATCTAGAAAAATCACCAACAATGACTAAACCGAATGAGTTACCACCGAGACTCTTGTAGGCGTTGGGACCAAAGAGATCCATATGAAGCAGCTCGAGTGGTCTTCTCGTGTTCACGATGTTCTTCACGGGATGACTTCTTCCAACTTGTTTTCCTGCTTGACAAGAACTGCAAAGTCTATCCTTGTCAAATACAACATCTTTAACTCCAAGGATATGATCACCTTTAATAAGCTTATCAAGATTTCACATGCTCATGTTTCTATGCCACAACCAACCTTTAGAAGATTTAGCAATTAAGCAAGTTCTAGGTTGAGCCTTTTTAGTGAAGTCAACAATGTATAGATCACCTCTATGTATACCGGCAAAGACCATATTATGATTATCTCTTTGAAACACTTGGCAATCTACTTCAGTAAATAACACACTAAAACCTAAATTGGCTAGTCTAGATACGAAAAGCAAATTGTAGCCAGGAGATTCAATGAGCATAACATTTTGAATGGAGCTGTCATGTGAGATGGCCACCTTACCCTTTGAGTTATCACCAAAAATGACATACTTTTGGGGACCATTGTTTTCAGCAACCTCTTGAAACATATCCTTGTCACCGGTCATGTGATCGGTACATCCACTATCAAGAACCCATTCCTTACCTCCGGCCATGTAACCGTGAAGGTTAGCCATAAGACCAAAGTGTCTCATAGACTCATCGAGATCAAAGTCACTATCATCATCTTTGTCATAATATCCATGTTCAACATCGTCTTGGGATTGACCATCACCTAGAGAAGGTGATTCATTAGATTTATGTTCATGACAATGTGCATCTTTGTGAATTCTAATGACTTGAGAAATGATGCTACTAATGACTCCAACATCTCCTTTGGCACACATAAGATCACGAAGCTCAAATAGGCAATCATCAAAATTAGGATCACTAGGTTTCATCTTATGAAAAGCTATGGACTTTCGAAGAATCTCATCTAGATTTTTCAAAGAGTAGTTTGGAAAGCGTTCCTCAAGATATCTCCATATAGTATAAGCATAATCAAAGGTAGGCAAGCATGCAAGCAAAATTCTAGGTAATCCTCTTATGATAAGATTGATAGTTCTAAGATTGCGGGTCATGTCAAGATATTCATCAGGGGTAGGATGCAAGGGATTAGTAGGAGGCACACAAGGACTAGTAATGTACTTGTTTAAATCATATTCATTAAAAATCTCAAACATCTCATTTTTCCAAGCAATAAATAACTATCCATCAAGCATAGGCACTCTACATCTAATACTTCCAATCGTAGACTCATCATCTTCCTCCAAAGGTGAAAACAAAGCAATGGAGATAAATGCTCTGATACCAATTGAAAGGATCGAGAAGAGGTGTCTAGAGGGGGGGGGGTTATTAGACACTCAAAAAGCAAAAGTAGCAATTTTTAAGTTCTTCAAGTTGAGATTGTAGATTAGCACAATTTTAAGCATTCCTAATACACTTCAAGCAAACATGGCAAGAGTATAAGCAACGGAAATAGTAAAGCATGCTAGTTGCAAGAAAGTAAAGGGATGGGACTGGAGTGTGAAAACGCAATGAATACACGAAGATTTTTGGCGTGGTTCCGATAGGTGGTGCTATCATACATCCACGTTGATGGAGACTTCAACCCACGAAGGGTAACGGTTGCATGAGTCCACGAAGGGCTCCACCCACGAAGGGTCCACAAAGAAGCAACCTTGTCTATCCCACCATGGGCCATCGCCCACAAAGGACTTGCCTCACTTGGGTAGATCTTCACGAAGTAGGCAATCTCCTTGCCCTTACAAACTCCTTGGTTCAACTCCACAATCTTGACGAAGGCTCCCAAGTGACACCTAACCAATCTAGGAAACACCACTCTCCAAAAGTTAATAGATGGTGTGTTGATGATGAACTCCTTCCTCTTGTGCTTCAAATGATAGTCTCCCCAACTGATGTAGGGTAGAACCCTAGATACCAGGTCTTTCACAAAATGGAGGGGATCCCGCAAAGAACACGAAGAACACGGGGGAAAATGAGAGGAACACTCAAGAACAAGTCCAATCACACATCCACTAGATAATCAAACACACAAGATCCACAAGGTACATGAATAACAAAAGGAAAGATACAAGGTAAAGTTCATCCCAAATCCAAACGAGATTGGGGCTTGATGATCTAGATAGATCCTTTCCCGAAGGGGTCTTGATATCCCTCGGGATCTTCTCCGAGGAGATCTTGGCCTCCAATGGAGTAGTCTCTCTCTCTCAAGAGGAGAAGGTAGTAGCAAAACTCACATACTAATGAGCTATAACTTTTTAACCCTAGAAAGAGGGAGGAGGAGCAATATATATAGTCTCGGTGGGCGAAGGGTTACTCGGGCCTCGGCCCTTCACTGTGTGTAGAAAGGCGGAGCCGGATGTTCGGTCTTGCGGGCTGGATGTCCGGGCCTTCGTGAGGAGCCGGATGTCTGGGCTTGCGTGCCGGATGTCCGGGTTGGCAAGGTCGGCCTCGGTGCTCTTTGGATAGCGGGCACCGGATTTCTGGGCTGGGCCGGATGTCCGAGGCCTGTAGGTACTTGGCAGCTGGGCGACTGCTGTGGGTGATGCTCTAGGGGCCGGATGTCCGGGGCTGGGGCCGGATGTCCGGGTCATGGGAGTTGTCTCCGTCTTCTTTCGTCGTCGCTTCCATGCTTCCCTCGCGGATGGTGTAGTTGTTCCTTGGCGCTTGCACTCCTCCTCCTCGTCCGTGAAGCTCCGACAATACCTATACATGCACAAGAGTGGAGTGTCATGTAGTATACCATCCTCGAAGGGGTCAAGTGAACATCTGTAAAGGAGAAGATTCACCTTTATGTATGAGAAGTAGAGGTCGCACATGTCACTTGCCAAATGGACTCTTGACATGGTGATGCCCGTAGGATGCTCCGCATCATCCCCTCCCCCTTGGAAAAGATCCGACTGTGGACTGAAAACCAAATCACCATGGGAAGGAGATGGCGGTGCCGTGTCGAAGTGGTCGATCACCAAGCACTCATAATCTAGAAGCTCGAAATGGGCACTCTCCAATGTCGCACCGTCTTGTGATTCCTTCAAAAGGGGCAAATACAACAAACACTTGGAAAAGCAAATGTGGTTACCGTTAGTGCAAAACCAAGCATTCAAGAGGTGATTCACCAAACAAGTATTGTCATCAAGTATAACATATGGTTTGACAAAGGATTGTGTCATGACATGTAAGCATATGAATTGAGCAAAATCAAGGTCATCATGGAAACAAGTATGTAAATGTGAGGTAGAGATGCTAATATGTTTGACAAGAGAACAAGCATCTACCTCAAGATCATGGCAAACATGCATAAAGCACTCGATAAATGGTCGATGGTAGGCATAGGAATCATTCACAACACTGAATAAAATGATATGTCTAAACACATGGGGCAAGTGCAAGACAATGCAAGCATAATGTGCATAGGGTGTAGTGAAGATATCATGGCACTCAACACAATAGAAGAGCAATTGTACATCATGTGTGAGGCAATCAAGTCAATCATGTGACAAACAATGGGACATGGCATATGTGAGAAATGATATTGGTGCAACCAACCATATGATAGTAGCAAGTAGTCCAAGAATTGGACGCAACACACAAGGTATATATGTCATGAGGCGTGGAAATGTGGCAATCATGGGTGAAAGCAATATCTCGAACGTTCGTGCAAATGGTGTAAGCAACACATGACGTATGATCCACAATATCCAAGCTCAAGAAGGATGTCACCTTTGAAAGCGTGTCCTTGTGCATTCTTCACAATGCCGAAGTGGTAGGAAATGTGGTGTAGAAGAGAGTCGTGGTAGAATGTATGAGGATCGCTCTCAATAGCTCGAATGGTCAACTCACGTGAAGTGGAAGTCGACATGAAGTCCAAGTATCCTACACATGCACAAAACAAAACAGAGAAAGTATGTGCATGGTAGATAAACACATCATCCATCATGATGGTTCTCTTCTCTTGCACATAACCATTAGAAGAACAAGTGCAAGAATTATATGATGCAACAATTGCTATATTCATGGCACTAGGCATATGGTGCAAAGAAGTAAGACAAGCATGCTTCACAAGAAATACGTCAAGATCTCCAAATATATGCTAGAATGCTATGGGGGCAATCTCATTAGGAAGACTAAAAGCATTATTGCACTCAATACATGTCAAATCATCTAGCATGAGAGAAGCAACATATGGAGATAGATGACAATAAGCAATAACAATCATGTGCAAAGCATGGTAATGGTTGTCATCAACCACATGAAATGAGCAAGTATGAATCATGGGTGATGCAACATGAGCAATCATAGAGATCAAGTCGTGCAAACTAGTGGAGCGAAGATGCAACACACTAGAGTAAATCATGGCAATCATGTCATGTGAGAAAATACTAGGCATAGACAATGCACATGACATATCGCAAGCACGAACACAAAGCAAGATGAAAGTATCATCATAGGAATGGTGCACAGAGCAAACATGGCAATAACAAGCAATATCTTCACCAAGCTTGCAAATACACATACGAGTACTAGAATCAATCATCATGTGTAATGCAAAGCATGGGTCACAAATGCATGGCAAAGGCATAGTAATGAGAATATCATGCAAAGTGAACATGGCAATATGGGCAAATGATATATAATGGACAATAACCCATAGCCAAGTGAGGTCCATGTAGAATGAATGTGCGAAGTGTTTTGATACGTCCATTTTGCATCATGCTTTTATATCGATATTTATTGCATTGTGGGTTGTTATTACACGTTATGTCACAATACTTATGGCTATTCTCTCTTACTTTACAAGGTTTAACATGAAGAGGGAGAATGCCGACAGCTGGGATTCTGGGCTAGAAAAGGAGCAAATATTGGAGACCTATTCTGCACAGCTCCAAAAGTCCTGAAACTCCACAAAAGTCATTTTTGGAATTAATAATTATTATTCATTGGAAGAAATACCTGAGGGGGGCCACCCACCGTCCACGAGGGTGGGGGGCGCCCCCTACCTCGTGGGCCCCCTGGCAGCCCTTCGGTGGCCATCTTCTGCTATATGAAGTCTTTTACCCTGGAAAAAAATCATAAGCAAGCTTACGGGACGAAACTCCGCTGCCATGAGGCGGAACCTTGGCGGAACCGATCTAAGGCTCTGGCGGAGCTGTTTCGCTGGGGAAACTTCCCTCCGGGGGGGGGAATCATCACCATCGTCATCACTAACGATCCTCTCATCGGTAGGGGGTCAATCTCCATCAACATCTTCACCAGCACCATCTCCTCTCAAACCCTAGTTCATCTCTTGTATCCAATCTTTGTACCAAGACCTCAGATTGGTACATGTGGGTTGCTAGTAGTGTTGATTACTCCTTGTAGTTGATGCTAGTTGGTTTATTTGGTGGAAGATCATATGTTCAGATCCTTAATTCATATTAATACCCCTCTGATTATGAACATGAAAATGCTTTGTGAGTAGTTACATTTGTTCTTGAGGACATGGGTGAAGTCTTGCTATTAGTAGTCATGTGAATTTGGTATTCGTTCAATATTTTGATGAGATGTATGTTATCTCTCCTCTAGTGGTGTTATGTGAACGTCTGTCATCGTTCTGGGAATGAGGGTCCCCAGACTTGCCTGCCTGCGGCCTGCGGCATGGCCCAAGTGGTGGCCCAGTGCGGCCCATCTTCATCAACTCAAGCTCAAGACCCTCACGAGGGGCCAAGCCTTGCGGGGCGGACGACGCAAGGCTTCCTCAGGAACGGCCTCACCAGGCAGGCTCGTGAGGAGGTGGAGAGATCAAGGCAGGGGTACCTCGCGAGGTGCTCGTGACGCAAGCCATGACGATCGAGACCAGGCGGGCGCCAGCCTGTGCACTGTCCTTGTTTCCTCTTTGGTGCAAAGGGGGCAAGCGCAGGCGCGGAGTACCGAGGCATCAAGCAAAGGTTACCATTTCGGTGCAACGAGACCAAGACCAGGAGAGCGGCAGGACGGAGGTCACCGTGGAGCCCAAGACAGCGTCATCGCCAGTGCCTTTGGTAGCCGAAGACCTACTTTAGTCAGGATAACTTGTACTAGATGTTCCCCTTCAAAATGGCCGTTGTTGGCGCCCTTCCCGCTCAATATTTTGGGAAGAGGACCAGGGCCCCTATATATAGAGATAGCCACCACAGTAGGAGAGGATCGAATCTCACTCAAGTAGAACACCACCACCACAAGAACACCTCTCCTCGGGAGGCTGTTCTTCCCTTGTACTGTTCATTATTAGCCCCAGAGGCAATCCACCACACCACACACTGGAGTAGGGTATTACACCACAACGATGGCCTGAACTAGTATAAACCTTGTGTACCTTGTGTTGTTCATCGTCTAGCTTAGATTCGTAGCGAGGCGTTGGGACGTGGATCAGTGGGGGAAAGATTTTCGCACGCACCCCAGAGTTCGAACCTTAAGGGTTTGCCGGAACCCGACATCCGACATTTGGCGCGCCAGGTAGGGGTGCGCCAGAATCTTTCCTCCGCTGTTCCGCGCTCGATCGTTCGTCGCATCCATGGCTGACGCTCGCCGAGCTCGTGCCGAGTGTCGGGCTGCTCTCGCCGCCCGCGTTGCCCAGACGGCTCCTGTCAGCCGGCCTCCCCGTCGTTCTCCCTCGCCTGCCGCCAACGCTAATACGTCTCCAACGTATCTATAATTTATGAAGCATTCATGCTATTTTACTATCTGTTTTGAATGATTACGGGCTTTATTATACACTTTTATATTACTTTTGGGACTAACCTATTAACCGGAGGCCCAACCCCTATTGCTGTTTTATTGCCTGTTTCAGTATTTCGAAGAAAAGGAATATCAAACTGAGTCCAAACAGAATGAAACCTTCAGCAGTGTGATTTTTTGGAAGAATATCATCCTGGAGACTTGGAGTTCATGTCAGAAGATCCTCGAGGAGGCCAGGACATAGGGGGGCGCGCCCCTCCCTACTGGGCGCACCCCCCCTGTCTCGTGGGCCCCTCGAGCACCTCCCGACCGACTTCTTTCGCCTATATAGTCCCACGTACCCTAACAACATCCACGAAGAAGATAGATCGGGAGTTCCGCTGCTGCAAGCCTCTGTAGCCACCAAAAACCTCTCGGGAGCCTGTTTCGGCACCCTGCCGGAGGGGGGATCCCTCATCGGTGGCCATCTTCATCATCCCGACGCTCTCCATGACGAGGAGGGAGTAGTTCACCCTCGGGGCTGAGGGTATGTACCAGTAGCTATGTGTTTGATCTCTCTCTCATGTTCTCTCTATGGCACGATCTTGATGTATTGCGAGCTTTGCTATTATAGTTGGATCTTATGATGTTTCTCCCCTCTCTGCCTTGTGATGAATTGAGTTTCCCTCTTGAAGTTATCCTATCGGATTGAGTCTTTGATTTGAGAACACTTGATGTATGTCTTGCCGTGTTTATCTGTGGTGACACTGGGATATCACGTGCCACTTGATGTATGTTTTGGTGACCAACTTGCGGGTTCCGCCCATGAACCTATGCATAGGGGTTGGCACACGTTTTCTTGACTCTCCGGTAGAACCTTTGGGGCACTCTTTGAAGTGCTTTGTGTTGGTTGAATAGATGAATCTGAGATTGTGTGATGCATATCGTATAATCATGCCCACGGATACTTGAGGTGACAATGGAGTATCTAGGTGACATTAGGGTTTTGGTTGATTTGTGTCTTAAGGTGTTATTCTAGTACGAACTCTTGAATAGATTGATCCGAAAGAATAACTTTGAGGTGGTTTCGTACCCTACCATAATCTCTTCGTTTGTTCTCCACTATTAGTGGCTTTGGAGTGACTCTTTTTTGCATGTTGAGGGATTGTTATATGATCTATCTATGTTATTATTGTTGAGAGAACTTTCACTAGTGAAAGTATGAACCCTATGCCTTGTTTCCTACCATTGCAATACCGTTTACGCTCACTTTTATCATTAGTTACCTTGCTGTTTTTATAATTTCAGATTACAAATACTTATATATATCATCCATATTGCACTTGTATCACCATCTCTTGGCCGAACTAGTGCACCTATACAATTGACCAATGTATTGGGTGTGTTGGGGACACAAGAGACTCTTGCTATTTGGTTGCAGGGTTGTTTGAGAGACACCATCTTCATCCTACGCCTCCCACGGATTGATAGACCTTAGGTCATCCACTTGAGGGAAATTTTCTACTGTCCTACAAACTTGTGCACTTGCAGGCCCAACAACGTCTACAAGAAGAAGGTTGTGTAGTAGACATCAAATGCCGCCACCAGCCCGGCGGGGAACGAGCAGCAGGCGTCGTCGCTGCATCCCTCGGTGCGGCGGGAAGGCCGCACCGCCACTCCGTTGCTGACTCCAGCTGGTTCGTCGTCGCACGCCCGTCGCGCTCCCACGGACGCACATGCCGCGTTGCTCCTGGCACGCGAGCTCTTGCACTACCGCCCCGTCGACGACCTCTACGAGGAGTGGCTCGCTCGCATCACCGAGCTCCTTAGCACCGCAGGGGGCTCCCCTGCGCCATCCCTCTTGCTGCCTCGCCCTCCATCCTGCGTGGGTGATGTAGCTCAGGAGGTGCCTCCGCCACCTCCTCCCCAAGAAGGCGCCCTGGCTCCAAGGCGCGCGACCCCTCGACGAGACCCGCCGCGTCCAGCGCCCGCGCGACAAGAAAGGAGCTGCTAAGAAATCCCTCGTCCTCAAGAAGGTGCTCGCGTGCTCCCTGCTCCAGCAGTCATGATCGCGTCCCTGCACCAGCACGTCAAGACCCTGCGCTGCCCCTGGCGGCGGCGCGCGGGAATCCCCAGGAGCAAGCCCCGCGTCTGCAAAGGGCTCCGGTGGCTGTTGGGGAACGTAGTAATTTCAAAAAAATTCCTACGCACATGCAAGATTAAGGTGATGCATAGCAACGAGAGGGGAGAGTGTTGTCCACGTACCCTCGTAGACCGAAAGCGGAAGCGTTAGAACGACGCAGTTGATGTAGTCGTACATCTTCATGGCCCGACCGATCAAGCACCGAAAACACGACACCTCCGAGTTCTAGCACACGTTCAGCTCGATGACGTCCCTCGAACTCCGATCCAGCCGAGTGTCGAGGGAGAGTTCCGTCAGCACGACGGCGTGGTGACAATGTTGATGTTCTACCATCGCAGGGCTTCGCCTAAGCACCGCTACAATATTATCGAGGAGGACTATGGTGGAGGGGGCACCGCTGCACGCTAAGCGATCAATGATGCATTGTTGTGTCTCGAGAGGTGCCCCCGCCCGTATGTAAAGGAGCAAGGGGAGGGTGGCGGCCAGGAGGAGGCGCGCCATGGGGAGTCCTACTCCCACCGGGAGTAGGACTCCCTCCTTTCCTTGTTGGACTTGGAGAAGGGGGGAAAGAGGAGGGAGAGAGAGGAAGGAAAGGGGAGGGGAGGGGGGGGGGGCGCCGCCCCCTCTCCTTGTCCTATTCGGACTAGGGGGGAGGGGCCTGCGGCCCAGCCCTGGCCGCCTCTCCTCTTCTCCACTAAGGCCCACTATGGCCCATTAAGCCCCCGAGGGGTTCTGGTAACCCCTCGGTACTCCGGTAAAATCCCGATTTCACCCGGAATACTTCCGATATCCAAATATAGGCTTCCAATCTATCAATCTTCATGTCTCGACCATTTCTAGACTCCTCGTCATGTCCGTGATCACATCCAGGACTCCGAACAACCTTCGGTACATCAAAACTCATAAACTCATAATATAACTTTCATCGAAACTTTAAGCGTGCGGACCCTATGGGTTCGAGAACTATGTAGACATGACCGAGACACATTTCCGGTCAATAACCAATAGCGGAACCTGGATGCTCATATTGGCTCCTACATATTCTACGAAGATCTTTATCGGTATGTTACTTTGTCATCGGTATAACAACATACGTTGTTCCCTTTGTCATCGGTATGTTACTTACCCGAGATTCGATCATTGGTATCTCAATACCTAGTTCAATCTTGTTACCGGCAAGTGTCTTTACTCGTTATGTAATGCATCATTCCGTAACTAACTCATTAGCTACATTGCTTGCAAGGCTTATAGTGATGTGCATTACCGAGAGGGCCCAGAGATACCTCTCCGACAATCGGAGTGACAAAACCTAATCTCGAAATACGCCAACTCAACATGTACCTTTGGAGACACCTGTAGAGCTCCTTTATAATCACCCAGATACGTTGTGACGTTTGGTAGCACAGAAAGTGTTCCTCCGATAAACGGGAGTTGCATAATCTCATAGTTGTAGGAACATGTATAAGTCATGAAGAAAGAAATAGCAACATACTAAACGATCAAGTGGTAAGCTAACGGAATGGGTCAAGTCAATCACATCATTCTCCTAATGATGTGATCCCGTTAATCAAATGACAACTCATGTCTATGGTTAGGAAACACAACCATCTTTGATTAATGAGCTAGTCAAGTAGAAGCATACTGGTGACATTAAGTTTGTCTATGTATTCACACATGTATCATGTTTCCGGTTAATACAATTCTAGCATGAATAATAAACATTTATCATGATATAAGGAAATAAATAATAACTTTATTATTGCCTCTAGGGCGTATTTCCTTTAGTCTCCCACTTGCACTAGAGTCAATAATCTAGATTACACAGTAATGATTCTAACACCCATGGAGCCTTGGTGCTGATCATGTTTTGCTCGTGGAAGAGGCTTAGTCAACGGGTCTGCAACATTCAGATCCGTATGTATCTTGCAAATCTCTATGTCTCCCACCTGGACTTGGTCCTGGATGGAATTGAAGCGTCTCTTGATGTGCTTGGTCCTCTTGTGAAATTCGGATTCCTTTGCCAAGGCAATTGCACCAGTATTGTCACAGAAGATTTTCATTGGTCCCGATGCACTAGGTATGACACCTAGATCGGAAATGAACTCCTTCATCCAGACTCCTTCATTTGGTGCTTCCAAAGCAGCTATGTACTCCGCTTCGCATGTAGATCCCGCCACGATGCTTTGTTTAGAACCGCACCAACTGACAACTCCACCGTTCAATATAAACACGTATCCGATTTGCGATTTAGAATCGTCCGGATCAGTGTCAAAGCTTGCATCGACGTAACCATTTACGACTAGCTCTTTGTCACCTCCATAAACGAGAAACATATCTTTAGTCCTTTTAAGGTATTTCAGGATATTCTTGACCGCTGTCCAGTGATCCACTCCTGGATTACTTTGGTACCTCCCTGCTAAACTTATTGCTAAGCATACATCAGTGCAGTACCTTTGCATTGCATACATGATAGAGCCTATGGCTGAAGCATAGGGAACATCTTTCATGTTCTCTCTATCTTCCGCTGTGGTCAGGCATTGAGTCTGACTCAACTTCACACCTTATAATACAGGCAAGAACCCTTTCTTTGCTTGATCCATTTTGAACCTTTTCAAAACTTTATCAAGGTATGTGCTTTGTGAAAGTCCAATTAAGCGTCTTGATCTATCTCTATAGATCTTGATGCCCAATATGTAAGCAGCTTCACCGAGGTCTTTCGTCGAAAAACTTTTATTCAAGTATCCTTTTATGCTATCCAGAAATTCTATATCATTTCCAATTAACAATATGTCGTCTACATATAATATCAGAAATTCTACAGAGCTCACACTCACTTTCTTGTCAATACAGACTTCTCCAAAAGTCTGTATAAAACCATATGCTTTGATCACACTATCAAAGTGTTTATTCCAACTCCGAGTGGCTTGCACCAGTCCATAAATGGATCGCTGGAGCTTGCACACTTTGTTAGCACCTTTTGGATCGACAAAACCTTCTGGTTGCATCATATACAACTCTTCTTCCAGAAATCCATTCAGGAATGCAGTTTTGACATCCATTTGCCATATTTCATAATCATAAAATGCAGCAATTGCTAACATGATTCGGACAGACTTAAGCATCGCTACGGGTGAGAAAGTCTCATCGTAGTCAACTCCTTGAACTTGTCGAAAACCTTTCGCAACAAGTCGAGCTTTGTAGACAGTTACATTACCATCAGCGTCAATTTTCTTCTTGAAGATCCATTTATTCTCGATGGCTTGCCAATCATCGGGCAAGTCAACCAAAGTCCATACTTTGTTCTCATACATGGATCCCATCTCAGATTTCATGGCCTCAAGCCATTTTGCGGAATCTGGGCTCATCATCGCTTCCTCATAGTTCGTAGGTTCGCCATGGTCAAGTAACATGACTTCTAGAATAGGATTACCGTACCACTCTGGAGCGGATCTTACTCTGGTTGACCTACGAGGTTCTGTAGTAACTTGATCTGAAGTTTCATGATCAATATCATTAGCTTCCTCACTGATTGGTGTAGTCGTCACAGGAACCGGCTTCTATGATGAACTATTTTCCAATAAGGGAGCGGGTACAGTTACCTCATCAAGTTCTACTTTCCTCCCACTCACTTCTTTCGAGAGAAACTCCTTCTATAGAAGGGATCCAAATTTAGCAACAAAAGTCTTGTCTTCAGATCTGTGATAGAAGGTGTACCCAATAGTCTCTTTTGGGTATCCTATGAAGACACATTTCTCCGATTTGGGTTCGAGCTTATCTGGTTGAAGTTTCTTCACATAAGCATCACAACCCCAAACTTTAAGAAACGACAACTTTGGTTTCTTGCCAAACCATAGTTCATAAGGCGTCGTCTCGATGGATTTTGATGGTGCCCTATTTAACGTGAATGCGGCCGTCTCTAAAGCATAACCCCAAAACAATAGCGGTAAATCAATAAGAGACATCATAGATTGTACCATATCTAGTAAAGTACGATTACGACGTTCGGACACACCATTACATTGTGGTGTTCCGGGTGGCGTGAGTTGTGAAACTATTCCGCATTGTTTCAAATGTAAACCAAACTCGTAACTCAAATATTCTCCTCCACGATCAGATCATAGAAACTTTATTTTCTTGTTATGATGATTTTCCACTTCACTCTGAAATTCTTTGAACTTTTCAAATGTTTCAGACTTGTGTTTCATTAAGTAGATATACCCATATCTGCTCAAATCATCTGTGAAGGTGAGAAAATAACGATACCCGACGCGAGCCTCAATATTCATTGGACCACATACATCAGTATGTCTGATTTCCAGCAAATCAGTTGCTCGCTCCATAGTTCCGGAGAACATCGTTTTAGTCATCTTGCCCATGAGGCACGGTTCGCAAGTACCAAGTGATTCATAATCAAGTGATTCCAGAAGTCCATTAGTATGGAGTTTCTTCATGCGCTTTACACCAATATGACCCAAACGGCAGTGCCACAAATAAGTTGCACTATCATTATCAACTCTGCATCTTTTGGCTTCAACATTATGAATATGTGTATCACTACTATCGAGATTTAATAAAATAGACCACTCTTCAAGGGTGCATGACCATAAAAGATATTACTCATATAAATAGAACAACCATTATTCTCTGATTTAAATGAATAACCGTGTCGCAGTAAACAAGATCCAGATATAATGTTCATGCTCAACGCTGGCACCAAATAACAATTACTCAGGTCTAAAACTAATCCCGAAGGTAGATGTAGAGGTAGCATGCCGACCGCGATCACATCAACTTTGGAACCATTTCCCACGCGCATCGTCACCTCGTCCTTAGCCAATCTTCGCAATCCATAGTCCTGCTTTGAGTTGCAAATATTAGCAATGAACCAAGATCAAATACCAGTGCTACTACGAGCATTAGTAAGGTACACATCAATAACATGTATATCACATATACCTTTGTTCACCTTGCCATCCTTCTTATCCGCCAAATACTTGGGGTAGTTCCGCTTCGATGACCGATCGCTTGCGGTAGAAGCACTTTCCTCGGGCTTAGGTCCAGATTTGGGTTTCTTCTCCTGAGAAGCAACTTGTTTGCTGTTCTTCTTGAAGTTCCCCTTCTTCTTCCCTTTACCCTTTTTCTTGAAACTGTTGGTCTTATTGACCATCAACACTTGATGCTCCTTCTTGATTTCTACCTCCACAGCCTTTAGCATTGCAAAGAGCTCGGGAATAGTCTTGTCCATCCCTTGCATATTATAGTTCATCACGAAGCTCTTGTAGCTTGGTGGCAGTGATTGAAGAATTCTGTCAATGACACTATCATCAAGAAGATTAACTCCCAGTTGAATCAAGTGATTATTATACCCAGACATTTTGAGTATATGTTCACTGACAGAACGGTTCTAAGCCGTAAAGCATGGCACACTGAACTATCGAGTAGTCATCGCTTTTGCTCGCGGACGTTCTTAACGTCGTCGCCAGATCTGCGCAGCAACTCGGCACCCAGCGGTGCTTCGGGATTTAATTCTTTTGTGCAGAGAATGAGGATAATCCTCGACTTACGGACCCAGTCCGTGTAATTGCTACCATCATCTTTCAACTTAGCTTTCTCAAGGAACGCATTAAAATTCAACGGAACAACAGCACAAGCCATCTATCTACAACAAACATAGACAAGCAAAATACTATCAGGTACTAAGTTCATGATAAATTTAAATTCAATTAATCATATTACTAAAGAACTCCCACTTAGAGACATCCCTCTAGTCATCTAAGTGATTACGTGATCCAAATCAACTAAACCATGTCCGATCATCACGTGAGATGGAGTAGTTTTCAATGGTGAACATCACTATGTTGATCATATCTACTATATGATTCACGTTCGACTTTTCGGTCTCGGTGTTCGAGGCCATATCTCATATGCTAGGCTCGTCAAGTTTAACTTTGAGTATTCGCTGTGTGCAACTGTTTTGCACCGTTGTATTTGAATGTAGAGCCTATCACACCGATCATCACGTGGTGTCTCGGCATGAAGAACTTTCGCAATAAAGGCATACTCAAGGAGAACACTTATACCTTGAAATTTAGTGAGAGATCATCTTATAATGCTACCGTCAATCAAAGCAAAATAAGATGCATAAAGGATAAACATCACATGCAATCAATATAAGTGATATGATATGGCCATCATCATCTTGTGCTTGTGATCACCATCTCCGAAGCACCGTCATGATCACCATCATCACCGGCGCGACACCTTGATCTCCATGGTAGCATCATTGTCGTTTCGCCACCTATTGCTTCTACGACTATCGCTACCGCTTAGTGATAAAGTAAAGCAATTACAGGGCGGTTGCATTGCATACAATAAAGCAACAACCATATGGCTCCTGCCAGTTGCCGATAACTCGGTTACAAAACATGATCATCTGATACAATAAAATATAGCATCACGTCTTGACCATATCACATCACAACATGCTCTGCAAAAACAAGTTAGACGTCCTCTACTTTGTTGTTGCAAATTTTACGTGGTTGCTACGGGCTGAGCAAGAACCGTTCTTACCTACGCATCAAAACCATAACGATAGTTCGTTAAGTTAGTGATGTTTTAACCTTCTCAAGGACCGGGCGTAGCCACACTCGGTTCAACTAAAGTTGGAGAAACTGACACCCGCCAGCCACCGTGTGCAAAGCACGTCGGTAGAACCAGTCTCGCGTAAGCGTACATCGTAATGTCTGTTCGGGCGCTTCATCCAACAATACCGCCAACCAAAGTATGACATCTTTGGTAGCAAGATGACTTATATCGCCCACAACTCACTTGTGTTCTACTCGTGCATATAACATCTACGCATAAAACCTGGCTCGGATGCCACTGTTGGGGAACATAGTAATTTCAAATAAATTCCTACGCACACGCAAGATCATGGTGATGCATAGCAACGAGAGGGGAGAGTGTTGTCCATGTACCCTCGTAGACCAAAAGCGGAAGCGTTAGAACAACGCGGTTGATGTAGTCTTACGTCTTCATGGCCCGATCGATCAAGCACCAAAAACATGGCACCTCCGAGTTCTAGCACACGTTCAGGTCGATGGCGTCCCTCGAACTCCGATCCAGCCGAGTGTCGAGGGAGAGTTCTGTCATCACGACGGCTTGGTGACAATGTTGATGTTCTACCGTCGCAGGGCTACGCCTAAGCACCGCTACAATATTATCGAGGAGGACTATGGTGGAGGGGGGCACCGCACACGGCTAAGAGATCAATGATCTGTTATTGTGTCTATAGAGGTGCCCCCTGCCCCCGTATATAAAGGAGCAAGGGGGGAGGGGGCGGCCGGCCAGGGAGGAGGTGCGCCATGGGGAGTCCTACTCCCACCGGGAGTAGGACTCCCTCCTTTCCTTGTTGGACTTGGAGAAGGGGGAAAGAGGAGGGAGAGAGAGGAAGGAAGGGGGGGGGCGCCCCTCTCTCCTTGTCCTATTCGGACTAGGGGGAGGGGCACGCGGCCCAGCCCGCCTCTCCTCTTCTCCACTAAGGCCCACTATGGCCCATTAAGCCCCCGGGGGGGTTCGGTAACCCCTCGGTACTCCGGTAAAATCCCGATTTCACCCGGAACACTTCTGATATCCAAATATAGGCTTCCAATATATCAATCTTCATGTCTCAACCATTTCGAGACTCCTCATGATGTCCGTGATCACATCCAGGACTCCGAACAACCTTCGGTACATCAAAACTCATAAACTCATAATATAACTATCATCGAAACTTTAAGCGTGCGGACCCTACGGGTTCGAGAACTATGTAGACATGATCGAGACACGTTTCCGGTCAATAACCAATATCGGGACCTGGATGCTCATATTGGCTCCTACATATTCTACGAAGATCTTTATTGGTCAAACTGCATAACAACATACGTTGTTCCCTTTGTCATCGGTATGTTACTTGCCCGAGATTCGATCGTTGGTATCTCAATACTGAAAGCACATTTGCTCCCTAGGTGGTTTTGGTAATTAATGACAACATACTTTGTGGTTGGACTAATGCTCTTATCAAGTATGTCCCAGGAAAGTCAATCACTCTGGCATGGCAAAAGGACTAGAAAGGTGAACCCCTAAGATGCTAAGGAAAGCATTGGCAAAAGCTCAAGACTCCATTTTGGTTTAGTGATCCAAGATCACATTGAGTCCATAGGAAAGCCAATACTATTAAAGGGGATGAGGTTATGATGATGATCTTGTTGCTCTAAGTGCTTAGTGATTTATCTCTCAAACTATCGACAATCTTTCATTCCAACATAAACCCATAAGTAATCTCGGTCCCACCGATTCCAAACCAGTCACACCGAGATGAACCACCTCGACCATATAGCCAAACCCTAAAATTTGGATTTTCCGATTCCAAACTCGGTCATACGAAATTGGTGTTGCCAAGCTTCAGAACATACGTACTCAAATCGGTGTCACCGAGATGAGAAAGTCGGTCCCACCGAGATTGGCAAACCCTAGACTTTGGAAGAATCGGACTAGCAGAGATTGTATTTTCGGTCCCACGAAAATCCCAACGTTCTAAGATTTGAACTTTCGGTCCCACCGAGTTGTCAACTTTGGTCCGACCGAGATTGGTCAAATGTGTGTAGCAGTTGGATTTTGTGTGGAGGCTATAAATACCCTCCACCTCCTCTTCATTAGTGGAGAGAGCCATCGAAAAGAACTACCACTCCTACCTTACATTTACGAGAAGAAAACTACCTACCCTTGTGTTGAGATCAAGTTGCTCCACTCCCACCATATGAAACTTGATTTCTAGCCTTCCCAAGTTGCTTTCCACTCAATCCTTTCTTCCACCACAGCCAAATCGGTGAGGAGAGTTGAGTGTTGGGGAGATTATCATTTGAAGCACAAGAGCAAGGAGTTCATCATCACCAACCCCATCTATTACCTTTTGGAGGTGGTGCCTCCTAGATTAGTTAGGTGTCGCTTGGGAGCCTCCGTCATGATGTGGAGTTGAACCAAGGAGTTTGTAAGGGCAAGGAGATCGCCTACTTCGTGAAGATCTACCCCGAGTAAGGCTAGTCCTCCGTGGGCGTAAGCCATGATGGCATAGACAAGGTTGCTTCTTCGTGGACCCTTCGTGGGTGGAGCCCTCCGTGGACTCTCGCAGCCGTTACCCTCCGTGGGTTGAAGTCTCCATCAACGTGGATTGACGATAGCACCACCTATCGGAACCACGAGAAAAATCTCCGTGTCTTCAAATTGCGTTTGCTCTTCACAATCTCTCCCTTACTATTCATGCAATTTACTTTCCGCTGCCCTATACTCTAGAATTGCATGCTTAGTATGTTGCTTGACTTGTATGCATGATGCTTGACTTGATCTTCATTGTGAACTTGCTAAGAATTTATGTCAATCAAAAGGCATAAACTTTTATCTTGTCGAGTTGTCTAATCACCCCCCCTCTAGACACTCTTGCCTTCAACGATCCTACAATTGGTATCAGAGCATTGGTCTCCATTGCTTTGGTTTGCACACCATTGGATGAAGATGGACGTGTCTACGTTTGGGAGTGTTAGTCATAGAGTGCCTATTCTTGATGGAGTGTCCTATAACTCGTGGAGGATTGAAATGCTTGCTATCTTTAAGATGTACAACTTGCAAAATATGTTGAAACCCCATATGTACCACCATTTGACCCTTGCACCCCACTATGGATGAAGAGCTTGATTTGCTTCAGTAACCTTAGAACTGTCAATCTTATCATTAGAGGCTTGCGGATAACTTGCTTGAGCTTGTCACAAACTTTGAGTGCGCCCATGCTATGTGGAAGTTCTTGGAAGAACTTTATCCGGACTACTCTTTGAGAGGTCTTGATGAAATTCTATACAAGACTGTTGAGTTTGATATGTTGCACCCCAATGATCCCAACTTTGATAAATGTTTTTTTGAGCTTCGTGATCTTATGAAACGGAAGGGTGATTCCGGACTTATCAATGTTCTAGTTAGAAATGCTCTTGTATTGCATTCCGATGATTATTATCACGTTGATAAAACTAATGCAAGTCATTGTCAAATTGACCTAGGTATTGATGATGAATTATCTATGGGTCAATATGATGATGAGCATGAGTATGATGATGATTCGGACATCGAGCTAGACAAGATCATGAAGAGTCTCAGTCTAATGGCAAATATGAGAGACTACATATCCGGTGGAAAAGAGTGGATTCTTGATAGTGGTTGCACCGATCATATGACCGGAGATGAAGACATGTTTCGAGAGCTTGCAAAGAACGATGGTCCATGCAAGTATGTGACTTTTGGAGACAACTCCAAGGGTAAGGTACTTGGCCTTGGTAAGGTGGCCATATCTCACGATAGCTCCATTAAAAATGTCATGCTTGTTGAATCTCTTGGATACAATTTACTTTCCGTGTCTAGATTAGTGACTTTGGATTCAACGTGCTATTCACCAAAGTAGATTGCCAAGTTTTTCGTAGTGACAATCATAACATGGTTTTCTTGGCATTCGTAGAGGTGACCTATACATTGTCGATTTCACTAAGAAAGCTCAACCTAGAACTTGCTTTATTGCTAAATCTGCTAAAGGTTGGCTTTGGCATAGAAGGCTTGGACATGTTGGTATCACGAAATCTAGATAAGCTAATCAAAGGTGATCACATTCTTGGTGTTAAAGATGTTTTCTTTGACAAAGATAGACTCTGCGATGCATGTCAAGCGAGAAAACAAGTAGGTGGAAGTCATCCGTGAAGAATATCATGACCACAAGGAGACCGCTTGAGCTTCTTCATATGGATCTCTTGGTCCCAATGCTTACAAAAGCCTTGGTGGTAACTCCTTTGGTCTAGTTATTGTTGATGATTTTTCCAGATTCGTGGGTATTTTTCCTTGATGACAAATCGCGAGTTGAAAAAATCTTCAAAACCTTTGCTAGAAAGGCTCGAGAATCAATTTGAGGTGAAGATCAAGAAGGTTCGGAGTGACAGCGGAGCGGAGTTCAAGAACGCCCATGTGGACTCTTTTCTCGATGAGGAAGGATTCTACATGAGTTCTCAGCTACGTACACACCTCAACAAAGCGGGGTTGTTGAGAGGAAGAACCGAGCAGCTCATTGAAATGGCGAGGACAATGCTTGATGAATACAAGACACCAAAACACTTACGGGGTGAAGCCGTCGAGACGACTTGTCATGCCATCAGCAGACTTTATCTTCACAAGCTCCTCGGCAAGACTTCATCTGAGCTCCTTACGGGTAACAAACCCCAAGTGGGATATTTTCGTGTCTTTGGTTCAAAGTGCTATATCCTTGATAAGCATCGTCGGTCTAAATTTGCTCCTAAAACTCATGAAGGTTTTTCCTCGGTTATGGATCAAACTCTCACACCTACCGTGTCTACAATAATTTCACCGAAAGGTTGAAGAGGCGGTAGATGTGAAGTTTGATGAATCTAATAGCTCATAAGTAGAGCAAATGCCTATTGATGTAGGAGACAAGGACCCATCGGAAGCCATTCAAGATTTATCCATTGGAAAGATTCGTCCCATGGAAGTGAAGGAGAGTACCTCATCTACATATGTGGAGCCCCCTACCTCACGGCAAGGTGAACCTCAAGGCAACATGGAGGCTTCCACAAGTGGAACTCACCAAGATGAGGAAGTGCGACAAGAAGATCCACCACAACCTCCTTCTCCACCACCTCAAGACAACACCAACAACACAGATGAAGAAGAAGATGAGGATGATGAGGAAGCTCAGCCACGACCACGACAAAAGCTATCCCGAGTTCGAGCAAGAGTCAAGAAGGACCATCCCGTGGAACAAATGATGAATGACATCGACTCCGGGAGAATCACTCGCTCTAAAACTCGTTTAGCTAACTTTTGTGAGCATTACTCATTTATTTCCAGTCTTGAACCTATGAAGGTAGAAGAAGCGCTTGAAGACCGGATTGGGTGAGCGCTATGCATGAAGAGCTGCACAACCGAGAGGAACAACGTTTGGTCTTTGGTAGAAAGCCCAATGATGACCAAAACGTCATTGGAACCAAATGGGTGTTTGGAACAAGCAAGATGAAGATGGACAAGTCATCCGCAACAAGGCTCGTCTCGTAGCACAAGGTTACACACAAGTCGAAGGTATGGACTATGGTGAGACCTCGCCCCGTTGCTAGACTTGAGTCCATTCGCATTCTTCTTGCTTATGCCAACCACCATAACATTACTCTCTATCAAATGGACATTAAAAGTGCTTTCCTAAATGGTGAAATTGAGGAGGAAGTTTTGTGAAACAACCTCCGGTTTGTGAATCCTAAAAGCCCAATCATGTTTACAAATTGCACAAAGCTCTTTATGGTCTTAAACAAGCTCCTAGAGCTTGGTACAAATGCTTGACTAGCTTTCTTCTTGAAAAAGGATTTGAGATTGGTAAAATTGACTCAACGCTATTCACAAAAAGGGTTGACGGTGAACTATTTGTGTGCCAAATATATGTCGATGATATTATCTTTGGTTCAACTAACCCTGATTTTAGTGAGAAGTTTGGAAAGCTTATGTCGGAGAAGTATGAGATGTCCATGATGAGTGAACTCAAGTTCTTCCTTGGGTTGCAAATCAAGCAATCTAAGGAGGGTACTTTTGTCTCACAAACTAAGTACACTAAGGATCTCTTCAAGAAGTTCAACATGCAAGAGAGCAAAGGTATGAGAACCCCATGCCTACTAATGGACATAATGACTTGACTAAAGATGGAGAACACTGTTGATCAAAAGGTTTATCGATCCATGATTGGTTCTCTACTATATCTCTGTGCTTCTCGTCACGATATAATGTTGAGTGTATGCATGTGTGCTCGATATCAAGCTGCTCTAAAGAATGTCATCTTAAAGCTGTTAAAAGAATTGTGAGATATTTGATACACACACCTAACTTTGGCATTTGGTATCCTAAGAGGGCCTCTTCGATCTTGTTGGCTATTCCGACTCGGACTATGCGGAGACAAGATAGATAGAAAGTCAACTTGGTACATGTCAATTTCTCGGTCGATCCCTTGTGTCTTGGTCATCCAAGAAACAAAACTCGATATCATTATCTCTGCGAAGCGAGAATATATTGCTGCTGGTTAGTGTTGTGCTTTCGGTTGCTATGGATGAAACAAATGCTTAAGGACTATGGGATACATGCGAGACATGTTCCTTTGCTTTGTGACAATGAGAGTGCGATTAAGATTGGACACAATCCGTGCAACACTCTCGCACGAAACACATTGAAGTTCGTCACCATTTTATTCGTGATCACATTGCTAAGGGTGACATTGATCTTAAGCATGTTAAATCTTGACAAACAGCTTGCGGATATCTTCACAAAACCACTTGATGAGAAAGTGTTTTGTCGCAAGGAGTGAGTTGAACATCATTGATGCTTCAAACTTGGAGTGAAAACTCCATCGATGCATGCAAGGCATGAGCCTAATTGACTAATCCTTGATATTTCTCTTATGATGATGATCATATGTCTTGGACACATTTGCCCCTTGTATTGCATCTAACTCCTTGCAGGTACTTGGATGGTCTACATTCTACAAGATTATCACACTCACTCAAATCATGAGTAATCTTGTCATTGACCAAGTATCTAGCTCTTGGGATGTTGAGTTCAAGGAACAAAATTCCACATATCCTTTTTGACACCATATACTTCTAGTACTTCACTCATGTCATATTGGATATTCTTGAGTATTTCCTTGCTTGCCTAACCCATGTAGGAAGATGAACTATACATTTGGTAATGGTGCTCCAACTTCACATTCTATGAGCATCTACATCAAGTTCACCTACATGAGTATAAGCAACAACAAACCCAAGGTATGTCTTTCACATCTTGAAAAAGCTTTGCTCAAAGTCATGAGTACAAGCAGCTTCAAAAGATGTGATCACATCAAATGCTTAATCGAAAAATGGTAACCCCACTTTGAGCTTAAACGATGAGTATGACCTATGATCAAATGTTCTCATTTGACTCCTAAGTCAATATACTCAAACATAGGTGACCTAGTCGCCGACCCTTGTCTAGATGAAGTACATATATTTTGGAGTTTTGCTATTGTCTCTTTTGATTCTCCTGTTGAGTTTTTCCTTTTAAACAAAAAAAAAACCCCTTCATCTAGCAATCTTTTTCCATTTTTGTTTCTTCTGTTCTTGTGAATATCCTTTAGCTCTGATAAATTCCCTGAAAATCATTTACAAATTCATTGCAAATCTTCTGAGACATTCCTTGCAAAGTGAGCTGAATTATTTACGTATTTCCTTGGAATTAAACTCGGAGTCACCGATTCAATCACTTGATGCGACCGAAAAGGATCTGCCCTAAGTCTCTGACTTTCGGCCTCACCGATCCACATCAATTCGGTGTCACCGATTTACATTCACTAGGATATCATCTTCTACAGCTCATCTAAATGATTTCTTCTGCATACTTAATTTGCTCAGTTGTGATTCTTAAGGAACCCAATTCTTTCCTTCCATCTTTCCTGCCCTTCCTGGTTTACTGTCCTTTTCGGCACTTGATGTCAAAGGGGGAGAAGATTTAGGGGGAGCTTAAGGGAAGATTGGAGGATAAGGGGAGAAAAGATATTTTAAAGGAAGAAGAACAATCTTACCTTAAGGGGGAGAGGATCACATCAAAGCTTTGCCATATATTTCCTTTGTGATAATACATTTGGCATTATTATCTTGATTTTGCTTCTCTTGCTCTCACTATGGGTATCTTCTGAAAAGTACAATTGGTATCTTATACAATTGGTATTTTAAAGATCACAATTGGTATCTTATGAAAAGCAAAATTCTCTCGAGCTCATTGAAAATCTTTTAGTCTTGGGAGACATGTTGGCTGATTCAAGCTAGTGCTCAACATGAGACACTCTTTATACATGTCATCCTGGCTTGGTACTCTTGATGTTCTTGCTATTGGTTGAAGAACTACTCTTGTGTTATCTAACCTTGTTTTCCCAAGTTTATTTCTTGGTACAATACCAAGGAACTCCAAGGTAAGTATATGCATCTTGCAGAATGTGCATGATGGTGACTTGCTTGTGAATACTTGTTTGCAAGAAATCACCATGCACATATGCATCATCTCTCATTTACCTTCATCACTCGATGCATATAGCCAAGCTGCATGTAGCACATCTTGCTTTTCTCTCATGTGTGCTTGTGGCAGTCCAAAACCAAAATCTAAAATCTTGCACACTTGTAGGGGAGCTTGTGTACTACATGTTTGTCAAAGCTTTAATGATAATCTGTCTTTCTTTGATAGCTTTGATATCTTTTTACGTGTGTTGCCATCAATTACCAAAAGGGGAGATTGAAAGCACATTTGCTCCTAGGTGGTTTTGGTAATTAATGACAACATACTTTGTGGTTGGACTAATGCTCTTATCAAGTATGTCCCAGAAAGTCAATCACTCTGGCATGGCAAAAGGACTAGAAAGGTGAACCCCTAAGATGCTAAGGAAAGCATTGGCAAAAGCTCAAGACTCCATTTTGGTTTAGTGATCCAAGATCACATTGAGTCCATAGGAAAGCCAATACTATTAAAGGGGATGAGGTTATGATGATGATCTGGTTGCTCTAAGTGCTTAGTGATTTATCTCTCAAACTATCAGCAATCTTTCATTCCAACATAAACCCATAAGTAATCTCGGTCCCACCGATTCCAAACCAGTCCACACCGAGATGAACCACCTCGACCATATAGCCAAACCCTAAAATTTGGATTTTCCGATTCCAAACTCGGTCATACGAAATTGGTGTTGCCAAGCTTCAGTAACATACGTACTCAAATCGGTGTCACCGAGATGAGAAAGTCGGTCCCACCGAGATTGGCAAACCCTAGACTTTGGAAGAATCGGACTAGCACCGAGATTGTATTTTCGGTCCCACGAAAATCCCAACGTTCTAAGATTTGAACTTTCGGTCCCACCGAGTTGTCAACTTCGATCGACCGAGATTGGTCAAATGTGTGTAGCAGTTGGATTTTGTGTGGAGGCTATAAATACCCTCCACCTCCTCTTCATTAGTGGAGAGAGCCATCGAAAGAACTACCACTCCTACCTTACATTTACGAAGAAAACTACCTACCCTTGTGTTGAGATCAAGTTGCTCCACTCCCACCATATGAAACTTGATTTCTAGCCTTCCCAAGTTGCTTTCCACTCAATCCTTTCTTCCACCACAGCCAAATCGGTGAGGAGAGTTGAGTGTTGGGGAGATTATCATTTGAAGCACAAGAGCAAGGAGTTCATCATCACCAACCCCATCTATTACCTTTTGGAGGTGGTGCCTCCTAGATTGGTTAGGTGTCGCTTGGGAGCCTCCGTCATGATGTGGAGTTGAACCAAGGAGTTTGTAAGGGCAAGGAGATCGCCTACTTTGTGAAGATCTACCCGAGTAAGGCTAGTCCTCCGTGGGCGTAAGCCATGATGGCATAGACAAGGTTGCTTCTTCGTGGACCCTTCGTGGGTGGAGCCCTCCGTGGACTCTCGGCCGTTACCCTCCGTGGGTTGAAGTCTCCATCAGCGTGGATTGGCGATAGCACCACCTATCGGAACCACGAGAAAAATCTCCGTGTCTTCAAATTGCGTTTGCTCTTCACAATCTCTCCCTTACTATTCATGCAATTTACTTTCCGCTGCCCTATACTCTAGAATTGCATGTTTAGTATGTTGCTCGACTTGTATGCATGATGCTTGACTTGATCTTCATTGTGAACTTGCTAAGAATTTATGTCAATCAAAAGGCATAAACTTTTATCTTGTCGAGTTGTCTAATCACCCCCCCCTCTAGACACTCTTGCCTTCAACGATCCTACAAATACCTAGTTCAATCTCGTTACCGGCAAGTCTCTTTACTTGTTATGTAATCCATAATTCCGTAACTAACTCATTAGCTACATTGCTTGCAAGGTTATAGTGATGTGCATTACCGAGAGGGCCCAGAGATACCTCTCCGACAATCGGAGTGATAAAACCTAATCTCGAAATATGCCAACTCAACATGTACCTTTGGAGACACCTGTAGAGCTCCTTTATAATCACCCAGTTACGTTGTGACGTTTGGTAGCACACAAAGTGTTCCTCTGATAGACGGGAGTTGCATAATCTCATAGTTGTAGGAACATGTATAAGTCATGAAGAAATCAATAGCAACATACTAAATGATCAAGTGCTAAGCTAACGGAATGGGTCAAGTCAATCACATCATTCTCCTAATGATGTGATCCCGTTAATCAAACGACAACTCATGTCTATGGTTAGGAAACACAACCATCTTTGATTAATGAGCTAGTCAAGTAGAGGCATACTAGTGACATTAAGTTTGTCTATGTATTCACACATGTATCATGTTTCCAGTTAATACAATTCTGGTAGGAATAATAAACATTTATCATGATATAAGGAAATAAATAATAACTTTATTATTGCCTCTAGGGCATATTTCCTTCAGTGGCCACCTCAGGCTGCCGCGCCTTTACCACCAAGCTACGCAGTGTCGCCTGGCCGGGCAAGTTCAAGCTGGATCTGCCTCCTTGCTACGACGGCACTTCCGACCCCGCGGAGTTCCTGCAGGTCTACGAGCTGGGCATTGAAAGCGGCCAACGGAGACGAGAAGGTCATGGAGAATTGGTTTCCCATGGCGCTCAAAGATGGTGTCCGCACCTGGCTCCTGAACCTGCCTCCCGGCACGATCTCCTCTTGGGATGAGATGCGCACCCGCTTCATCGCCAACTTCCAGGGCACTCGCGACCGTCCTCCGGTCATGGGTGACCTGCGCCGCATCAAGCAACAACCAGGAGAGACCCTGCAGAAGTACATCCAGCGCTTCAACAGTGCTCGCCTCAAGATTCCCAAGGTGACTGAGGAGGCCATCATCTCAGCGTTCTCTGATGGCGTCCGTGATGTCAAGATCAAGGAGGAGCTAGCTATCCACGAGGATCTGTGCACGCCTCTGGAGCTATTCAACCTGTCGACCAAGTGCACAAGGGCTGAGGAGGGGTGCCTCTCCCTTCTCGAGCTCCCAGCTGCTGACCCAGAAGAGAAGAAAGCCAAGGCCAAGGATGTGAAGCACAAAGGAGCAGCCGTGCTCGCAGCAGAGCCAGACACGAAGCACGACAGGGACCAGCCGGATTCGTCCAAGGGTAGCCGGTACTGCGTGTACCAGGACCTCCACACCCACAATACCAACGAATGCCAAGAGCTCAGGGCCGTGCGAGAAGGACGTATCGGTCGACACCCCGAGCGTAACGATCGGGGCTATGGCCAAGGAGGAGGAAGAGGTGGAGGACAATGGGACGACCGGGGCCCTCGCCAAGGGTGGCGTGACCGACCTCGCAAGGACCGCTGGCAGGACCAGCCTCGCGAGGGGGCTTGGAGGGATCAGCCTCGTAAGGATCGCCTGCAGGGCAACGCAGGCCTTCCTCCTCTGCCACCACTGCCAAGAAGGAATGACGACCATCATCAGGACGAGGGGGCTGGGGGATTCCAGGAGCCGCGTGCTATCGCTTGCATCTTGGGCGGTGCCCAGGCCCCAGCCTCTCAGTGCATCTTCAAGCAGTTTGCTCGCGAGGTGAATGCAGTCCTCCCCAAGCTCGAGGCCACGTGCCCTCTTAGGTGGTCCACATGCGCCATCATGTTCAGCTCAGCGGATCAGCTCAAGTGTGCGGCTACAGCCGGAGTCCTCCCAATGCTTTGTTCCCAAGTCATCAGCAATGTGCAGGTTACCAGGACCCTCATCGATGGCGGCGCAGGGCCCAACGTTCTGTATGTCGAGACATTCAACAATCTCCAAGTTCCATATGATCAGCTTCAGTCAACCAAGCCTTTCTTAGGAGTCACTGACAGCTCCACCACCCTGATAGGGCAGGTCCGCCTCCCTGTCACCTTTGGACAGCGCAAGAACTATCATACCGAGCTCATCGACTTTGACGTTGCCCACATTTGCCTGCCATACAATGCCATCCTCGGGTATCCGGCCCTGGCCAGGTTCATGGCAGTGACCCACCATGGTTACAATGTCCTCAAGATGCCATGAAGCGGCCGAGTCATCACAGTCCCCTGCGAAGAAAGAGATGCGGTGTGCTCTCTCGAGTGTGCCTTCCAAGCCGCATCTGTCGAGGATCAAGACAGCAAGAGTGGGAACCCTCTTGAGGCAGTTCCCAAGAAGAAGAAGACATCGCCCACCTCAAGGCCTCAGGAGGCAAGCGTCTCCGGAGGCGCCGCGTCAGGATCTGTGCCCGTCCAAGGGGCGCCTCCCTCCATCACATAAGAAGGCGCGCCCGGCGCCCTCCTCGGGCAAGGCTCGGGGGCTCTCTCCTAGAGGGCCTCTGGCTTTCCCAAGATCACGAGGGAGGCACTCGGGCACCACTTGGAGGCGTGCTTCGCGGCACGTTTCCCTCAGGAAGGCATGAGGCAAGGAGGGCCCAACCCTCAGGAGTTCATCACCAAGGCTATTCAGGAACTGCAGGAATCAAGAGTCATGCGCGGCGATCATTGCCTACCCGGCGTAGCTCCCCATCCAGGCGAGGATGGCGGGCTGCGCGTCTGCATCGACTACCCAGGGCTCAACCGAGTCGCGTCTCAGGAGCGTTTTTGGCCTCCGCACGCGGGACGTTGCGAGGGTCCACCTCACAGCTACGTTCGCTTGCCTTTCGGCCTGCCAAACACGGCTGCGGCTCACCAGCCTAATAGGAGCATTCTGGAAGCTCAGGAGGTCAGGCACCGCACCTTCCTGACGAAGATGGAGATGGACCTTGAGGATCTGCCCAGACCCCCGGAGCCTCCCGAGGCCCAGGGCTCCGATGGCTCGTGAGGATCGGTTTCTTCACCGCGCATCGTCAGCTGCTCCAACACCCGCTCTGCAATGATATCAGGTGACATCTTTCGAGTTTCATTTCAGCTGGGAGCGCCCTCAGGGCTGCATTATTCCCAGGTCGCGTGGGTCCGTCCCTGCGACATGTATCCATTTTGCTTATGTCTTTAGTTCACAATGCTGGGGGCGCCCCTCGGGCTGCATCATCCCCAAGCCGCTCAGGCCTGACCCAGTGGCATGTATCTTTCCTGCATCTATCTGAGTTAATTCGGCTTCATACTTAACCTGCCTGTGATAATCGCCTGATCGATTAACACCTACCTTTGGAGCCGCTCGCTCTGGCACGGTGCTTGCGCATGGGTCCGTCCCTGCAACGTCGACAAATCTGAGTGGTCGAGCTGTGGCCGCGGCAGCCCCGCAAAGCGCTACCTCACTAGGCCCTCAGTGCCCTCATCACTCTCTCGGAGCAACCAATGGATGGCCGGCAATCATAATGGCAATCTTTGCTTCCCTCATATTGGTTTACAGGGTCTACCTAACGAATGGCGTGGGGGAAGCCATCGCGAGCTCTCTCTCTCTCTCTCACCCGTGTGATCCTCTCGCGCGTTAAAAGGGGGGCTCCTGAGCATCACGACTCAGGAGCTCTTACTAGCTCTCCAGCCCTCACCCACTGGCCTTGTCCACGACATCGCGACCTGGCATACCAGCGGCGGCTGAGCTCGCTCGAGGGCCGGGACCTGAGGACGTAGAGCACGAAGGAGAGTGCGGTAAGGGAGGAGAAGCTCACGAAGGCCTGACCCAGCGACATCCCAGCTGCCGACATGCAGGTCCGGCACCTCGCGAAGGAACGACTTTAAGCTTTCGAGGTAAGTCACGCTCCTGGAACAGCTAATCGATGCAACACCAAACCCTCACTTAATGTAGCTCTGTGACGGGGACGTTGCCTTCCTTTCTCGCCTTTTAGCGGCTGCTTGAGCGCTAAAGGGGACCTCTTGAGCATCGCGCCTCAGGGGCTTTTACTGGACCTCGGGCCGCTCACCTCCTGGCCTTGACCACGGCATCGCGACCTGGCATACCAGCGACGGCTGAAGCCTGCCTGGGGATTGAGACCTGTCAGCATAGAGCACCAAGCCGTCGCAAGGTTAGAAAGGGGGAACCGAGCTGAGACAGGACAAGCATCTTGCACCACTGCATAATAAGGATGATATTAACCAAAGACACAGCAGACGCTTTACATGCGCCCACGGGGTATTTCCTTGATTCCTTGCAGGGAACAAAAGGTGCTAGTCCTAAGGAGGCCTAACTACATACGCCTCCACGGCCAACGCCATCATCAACAGTGGGCCACCAAGCGCCGGCGCCAACCCCATCCAGATCAGCCGCGTCGGTGGCCCGGTGCAGCCGCCTTGCTCCGGGTGAGGCGCGAGATTGGGGGCTCGTAGCTGTCGTTGCTCGTCTCCGGAGTCACGAGAAGCTCAAGAGAGCTGCCGGACCCTTTGGCATCTCCGCTGCTGCCAAAGGAGCTGCTGAAGAAGCGGAGGGCAGGCCTGGACCTTGCCATGCCGGTGTCCTGGCCGCCTCCTCTGGGGCAGCATTCCAGCCGGCGTCCTTCCGCATCAAAGACCTTGAAGAGCATCAGGGAGGCGCCGTCGTATTCCAGATGAATCACAAAGGCACCTCCTGTCCAACAGACCCGGGCGATCTCGCCCCAGCCCTGGGTCATGTAGACCTTGCCCGGAGCGACGACCTCGACCTCCGATCCGGTCGTGGGGGTGCCACAGTTGGCGTGCTGCAGCCAGAGCTCAAGAGGCCCCCTTGGCGGCATCTCAAAGGCAAAGGAAGGAGGAAGGCGAATCCAGGAGCTTGGAGGCATGGCGGCATGGAGCACTAGCTCGCGAGAGGATTCCGCGGCGTGGACTCCAGGAGCGATGGCGCGCACCGCCAGGACTCAGCGACGCTGCCGATGGTGCAGGGGACGCTGCTCGGCGTCTTCCTCTCCACGGCCCTCAGCCCGGGCGTACAGAGGTAGCGGAAACCCAGGGGGTGGCCGCTCGTACCAAGGCCTCGACGTCTCTAGCCGAGCAACCTCGTCATGGCGGCTGGGGACCTCCCGCTTCTTCGGCGGGAGCGGGTCGGGCCACTCTCGGGGGCCTTTCCTTTCTCCGCGGCTAAGAATCGGCGGATCAGTGCCATTGGCGTCAAGATGGAGGAGGAGCAAGGGAGAAGGAGTGGAGCAAGAAGAGATGGACTGCGGGGGCTCACGCCTCTCCGTACTTATAGTCCAGAGGAGGCCAACCGTCGGTGTCGGTGTCAAAACCGGCGGATCTCGGGTAGGGGGTTCCGAATTGTGCGTCTAGGCGGATGGTAACAGGAGACGAGGGACACAATGTTTTTACCCAGGTTCGGGCCCTCTCGATGGAGGTAAAACCCTACGTCCTGCTTGATTAATATTGATGATATGGGTAGTACAAGAGTAGATCTACCACGAGATCAAGGAGGCTAAACCCTAGAAGCTAGCCTATGGTATGATTGTTGAGATGTATGTTGTCCTACGGACTAAAGCCCCCCAGTTTATATAGGCACCGGAGGAGGCTAGGGTTACACAGAGTCGGTTACAATGGTAGGAGATCTACATATCCGTATTGCCAAGCTTGCCTTCCACGCCAAGGAAAGTACCATCCGGACACAAGCCGGAGTCTTCAATCTTCTATCTTCGTAGTCTTGGAGTCCGGCGGATATTGATAGTCCGGCTGTCCGGACACCCCCTAGTCCAGGACTCCCTCAGTAGCCCCTGAACCAGTCTTCAATGACGATAAGTCCGGCGTGCATAATGTTCGGCATTGCAAGGCGGGTTCCTCCTTGAATAATCCGGAGAAGATTAGGAACACCAGGATAGTGTCCGGCTCTGCAAAATAATTTCCACATTCCACCGTAGAGAATAAAATGTACACTTAGCTCAATCTGGCGACGTATTATGCGGCGTGTCATCACACCACAACCAAGCCTTTGTTTGAATCATTTTTACTATACCACCTCAAAGACGCTTAGCGGCGGTTTCTTGGCACATCTTGTCGAGCGGATCGTGTTCCCCTTATTCCGGATCCTCATCAATACGGACGTGGGTAACCCAACCGCGCCATTGATGGTGGCGCTTGGGAGATAAGCGAGTTTTACCAGGCCGGTGGGGGACGCATAGTTTCGTCCACCTATATATAAGGGATAAGGATTAACCTTCTCACCTACGCCTTCTTCCTCCTTTGCTTATCCATCCCTGCGAACTCAAGCTCCAACGCCCGAGCTCGCGCATCTCGCCTCGACCTTCTCCGAATATGTCCGGAGCGGGAGGTAAATGGTTGGCCTCCACCGCTAAGGAGGAGGACATCACCAAGCTGCGCGACGCCGGATACCTTTCCAGCGATATTGCGCGTCGGCTGCCCGACGAGGGGCAGCTCATCCCTACCCTGGGCCTCATGAGAGGGTCGTCTTCCTCCCCACTTCCTCCGCTGGATGGGCTTTCCGCTCCATCCATTTGTTCGGGGATCATGTTTTACTATGGCACTGATTTCCACGATCCGGCGCCAACTTCATCCTCAACATCTCGGTGTTTATCGTCATGGTGCGAGGCCTTTCTCTGCATCCAGCCCCACTTCGCTGGGCTCAAGACCTTCAACGTCAAGCAAGGTTGTGAAGGGCACGCATAAGCGGAATGCGGAGGCGCCATGTTGGGCAATTGCCCAATGTCCCTTGGCTAGAAGGGACCTTCGTGGACTCCGTCAAGGGGTGGCAATCGGGGTGGTTCTACATCACCGAGCCGCAAGCCCACATGGGCGGCGGCCCCAGTTTAGATCTGGAATCCCCACGCAGCTCACCTCCCGGAAAGAAAGGGCTTGCGGTGGGGCAATCCGATGGAGGTGGCGGACTCGAGCCTGCATCAAGAAGATGGTGAGCAATAGGCTCGGCTCGTCGGCGTGGTCCAAGTTATGCTCCTCCGCGGATTCTCCCATGCCAAGAACGGGCATTAAATTTGTGGGAGTTTAATCCGAACAGCACCAGACGCTAAGCGGGCTCTTCGATACAACATACGAAGGCGCTGGAGGGTGCTGTTCAAGGGCGCTGGTTCGCATCCGCGACCAAAGACATGCGGATTCAGCTCAGATCTCCGGCGACGAGGTAAGTGATTCAACCCCATTACGGGACACTTGTGGTAATTAGATTGACTCTAGTGAGGTTTTAATCTGCCTCTTCCTTTGACAAGAATGGATGGAGAAGGCCAAGCTGCTCATCAGCCCGGCTCCCATGCCAGTAAACCCAGTGAACGCCCGCTATCAGAAGCTCTTGGTTCCGGCACCGCACGTGGTGCCGGAGAAGAAGGCCAAGAAGGTGGCCACGGGACTCGAAAGAGTTCCGAATCAAAGCGTCTGACGACGACGAGGACTCCTCCACAAGACGAGGAGGAGGAGTATTCTCTCGGGGAGGAGAGAAGAAGAGGAAGGCTTCCCCAATCGGGAGGCGAAGGGCCCAAGAGGGGAGAACTATCCCCGGACAGTTTCGCCAACATCGGCGTTGGCGAGGATGAGTGGCCTCAAGGGCCAGCGTCCGGCGGATCGTAAGTATTCGGATCATTTATATGCCGTACCTTTCATGTCACGTAGTATCCTTCTAACGCCGCATTCTGTCCATAGTCCGGCCAAGGATGATCTCCCGACTCGATGAGCGGTCGTTAGCCTCGCCGGAAGTAAATTCGTCCCGACCGCCTCTACCCCACGCCACGACGAGGACGCCGAGGTGGGATCCCAAGAGGGGACCCATCAGAGGAGGCTCCAGAGGCGCCGCCAGCGACCTCCGGACTTTGTGCGGACTCTACATCGAACCCGCAGTGGTTCCAGAGTCCGCAAGCTGCCCTTTGAAAGAAGGGCAGGACCGTGACGCCGGCAGCCTCCGTCCAACCAGAGGCGCCGGATAACCTGTTGGGGCGCTTAAAGGCGCTTCCATCGAGGAAGAACACCGCACTATTATGAGTGCGGTGATTGAGAGGGTTCAGCTCAAGAGCGGGCTGACCGAAGCTTCGCAGCAGCCTTCTAGCTGTGCTTTGAGGTAAGAAGTTAAAATTATGTAATGTAATACCGCATAGACAGAGCCCTTGATGCTTAGTTCGGTGTTCGGAAAGAAAAGCCGGACCGAGGATCTAACAAGATATACGTGAGGTTGCCTAAAATATGTCAATATGGGTTTGCAGGGCTGCGCTGCTGACCTCTGCCGCTTTAACGACGGAGGTCGAGGTGCTGAAGAAGGACCTCGAGCGGTCCGAGCAAGAGCTCGGCCATGCGAAGAAGCAGCTCGAGGAAAAAGAAGGTGAGGAACACCACTTTAAATAAGTACCTTACAGAAAAGGATTTCGGTTGCAAGTAAAATTAACAAGGATAATATGTATTGCAGGGCCACTAACGAGGTGGCAGCCACTCAAGGATGCCGTGTCCGCGTCGAACGCATAATGCGCCACGCAGGCGGGCTGAGCGAGAAAAGCAAGAGGCACGTGTGGCGGAAGTTCGGCAAGAGCTCCAGGCTCTCATGGAAAAGCATGAGAGTTTGGAGCGTGACTCCAAGACTCGAGAGTCCGAGCTTGCCTCGGCTCTCGAAAGTGCCAAGTCCGCCAAGGCCGAGGCCCGTAAGGCCCTTCAGGAGGTTGAGGACATGAAGAAGATAGCGGCGGGTAAGGCATTTTTCATGCAAAGCAGGCATGTTAATGTGAATTACCTGATACTTACCCGCATTCGGAGCTCTCCAGGGGCGTTTGCAGATCTGCCGCGTAGTGCGTCTGATGCCGCCGCATTCTATCGTGGCGAGGAGGGGAGCTCGACGGAGAAGGTCTTCTGGTCTCAGTACGCTGAGGCCGGCCATCCGGTGCCCCTAAGCGACCAAATGAAGCGGTGGGTCGAACTCCACAAGGTAGCTGAGGAGGCCATGAAGGGCCTCATAGTCCGGCTATGGCCTGGACAGGCCATGCCTGGGAGCTACTTTGGCCTCGTGCGGCGGCTGGTGGATGCATGCCCAAGGCTGGATGTAGTCAAGCGCTCCGCCTGTATTGAAGGCGCTCGTCGGGCCCTTGCCCGCATAAAGGTGCAATGGGGCAAACTGGATGCGGAGAAAGTTCTCACGAACCCACCTCCGCCGGGCAAGGAGCATCGCACGCCGGAGCGGTATTATAAAGTTGTCCTGAAGGGAGCCTGCGATATTGCAGATGAGTGCTCCCGGAATGTAATTTTTGAGTGAACTCGCTGTGTGTTTATCCTATGCGCTAAAAACTTTGTTTATATGCGCCATGAGCAACGCTTGTTTAATTTAAAATATTACCTTCTGTGCGGCCGTTTGTGAAATCTGAGAGATGGCAAGTCATTGGCCCCCAAGCCGCAAGTGCTGGGGTGTTTGTTGATAAACTTGAGCACTCTTGTTCCCATTTTTGGGTCCATCTAGGGAGGCGCTCAACACGACGAACAAGGCAACCAGACTTATAATGCTTGAACACTCTCACTTAGCCATAGAATTCTATAATTTTAAATTTGGTGAAGCCCTGGTATTCGAAGACCGAATCCGGGCGCTATCCACGCCTTCTTCGGACATTATCCGAACTTCGCTCAAGCGGCGTGAGTCTTTAAGGACCGAAAGAACCTCTCGAACAGCGACGGTCTCTCGCCTTATCATGCCACCGGTTTAGCTTTCCATCGAGGCGTTAACCCGGCTCAACCGGGGCGCAATCGCAGTGGTTCTCCCAGTGCTACCTTAGCCGACGGAACGGAACGTAAGGCACCAAAACATGGGAGCCGGGCAAACCCAACTATTGACCCAAGACATGATTCGGAGCCGATTCATATAATGCTATAAGTTCGGGGTGCCGCACTTGTGAAAGTGTTCGGACTTAATCACACCATAATGTGGGGAACAGAAGCCCCTGGCGTATTCGGCCGTACCAAAATATACGGGTGCAAGATGTCATATAATGAACATATATATAAAAGATAATGCATTTGCAAAAAAGAGGTGCTGCATTATTTATGAAAGAAAGTCTGCTAGTGGAGCGGACTGATACAAATAGTGCGGTAAGCAAGGGATTTGGACTAAATAAACATGTCCCCCTCCAGGGATGAGCTGCAGACTTGGTGTATATGATTGAATTTAATGCTCGTAATTGAGACCACCTGGGTGTTCGTCGCGGCCTTCTTTAGTCCCTGACCGTTGCATCATGAGTTCGGCAAGTTCGCCATCTGACAGGGCTTCTGGTTAACAGAGTCCTGTGTACATAAAAGAAAAAAATATAAAAATAAAAAGAAGGGGGGCACTTGTGTGAGCCCCTGGTGTGGTCGAGCCTCACTCTAGGTCCATTGTGATCGTGCCCCTTTCCCTGCGCCCATGGTATCTCCAAAGCGTAATGATGTACGCGGAGTGTTATTCTTGCGATCATGCGCGGGCGAGGGTTGGGGCCGCATTACTACGCGATGCTCGATCGCGCCAGTGGTCTTGGTTGGTATTGCTCGGGCGCTTTGCTATATCCGCTTTCTAACTTCTGGACTTGAGAATTGCTGAAAGGCTGCTCAGATTCGCCATGAGAGCATTGTATGTTCCTCCGTTCGGAGGGAGCGTTCCGTATTTCCATTGACTGTGATGACTCCACGAGGGCCTGGCATCTTGAGCTTTATGTATGCGTAATGCGGCACCGCATTGAATTTTGCAAACGCGGTTCGTCCGAGAAGAGCATGATAGCCACTGCGAGACGGTACTATGTCGAAGATTAACTCTTCGCTTCGGAAATTATCCGGGGATCTGAAGACCACTTCAAGTGTGACTGAGCCTGTACAGTTGGCCTCCACTCCTGGGATGACACCTTTAAAGGTTGTCTTTGTAGGTTTAATCCTTGATGGGTCTATGCCCATTTTGCGCCCGATCCCGATAAAGCAGTGTTCAAAGGCTGCTACCGCCGCCCATCGACTCTTGTGAGGTGAAATCCATCGACGATTGGGTCTAAAACCAATGTGGCGAATCCGCCATGGCGTATGCTGGTCGGATGGTCTCTTCGATCGAAAGTGATCGGACAAGAGGACCATGGATTGAACTTTGGGGCGACCGCTCCATCGCATAGACGTCCCTGAAAAGCGTTCCTCTCCTCTTGGGTATATGGGTCGTATATCATATTCACCGTCCGCACTTGTGGGGAAAACCCTTCATCCTCTATTGTTCGCGGTAGGGTCTCCTCCTCGTCGTCGCTATTTAGCCCCTTGTCATTGTTTTCGCAATTAACTTGCGGCCTGCTGAACACCCAGCAATCTCTATTGGTGTGGTTAGCTGGTTTTTCGAGGTGCCATGTATCCGCATAAGTGGTCGAGTATTCGGTCCGATTGGAGACCCGAGTGGTTCTTTTGAATGGCTTCTTCCACGACCGGGTTTAGAGCCTCGGAATCCGGCATTGATCGCCGATCCTCCTTATCGCCGCCGTTAACGCGGCGCTTGTTTTTGATTCGACGTGACTCGCCGTTGTTGTCCTTAGTATCCGGACTGCCGTAATTTTTATGGAGATTGTTGCTGCGGGCTAGCCACTGTCCTCTCCCACACAAAAGCGGGTCATTAACGATGTGAGGGCTGCCATGGATTTCGCTTTTCCTGCCTGTGTGCCGGGCTAGCCATTCATCCCGGATGTTATGTTTGAAGGCTGCAAGGGCCTCTACATCCGGACAATGACGATTTGATTTTTCTTTGTCAAGAACCGCGTCCCGTAATTGTCCGCCGATTTGTCCGCTGCTTGAATGATGTGGCTGAGGTCGTCGGCGTCTGGCGGTCGCACATATGTGCCTTGGAAGTTATCAAGGAACGCGGCCTCCAGATCTTCCCAACACCCAATTGACTCTGCGGGCAAGCTGTTAAGCCAATGCCGAGCTGGTCCTTTAAGCTTGAGTGGTAGGTACTTGATGGCGTGGAGATCGTCGCCGCGGGCCATATGGATGTGGAGAAGGTAGTCTTCGATCCACACCGCGGGGTCTGTTGTGCCGTCGTAAGATTCGATGTTTACGGGTTTAAAGCCTTCGGGGATCTGATGATCCATTACTTCGTCGGTGAAGCATAACGGGTGTGCGGCGCCCCTGTATTGAGCGATATCGCGACGCAGCTCGAGAGAGCGCTATCTGCTGTGTTCGGCCCGGCCGGGGTTATTGTATCCGGCATGACGGTGTTCGTCGTGGGTCGTAGGGCGCCCACGTGATCCATAGATGGATCTGGATTGCCTTGCTTTGTCCTCCAATATATCTCGCAAGTCGGTAGCGTTCCTCTTGGCTTTGTACTTTTGGGTGATGCCGGGTGCGGTCTTGGTGGGGGCTGATGCCTCTCTGTCACGACCACTGGGTGGTCGATCGACCATATCGTCGCCGGTGATGGAGGTATGTATGCTTCCTCCTCTAATCGGGGAGCAGCTTGCGTCTTGGGTAACTTTTGGAGGGGCGTTCGAGTTTATACTCTTGACGCGAGGACCTCGGTCCATCGATCGGCCAGCAGAGTCTGATCAGCTTGAAGCTCTGCTGCTTTTCTTTAGGCTGTTTGTCTTTGTGGCGATAAGCCCGCGCTTAAGCGCTCTTGTTCGACAGGATCCTCGTGTGCAGCGAATTCATCATCGTTGAGGCTTGCTTCGTCTTCGGAGGGAGGCATATAGTTATCATCCTCAACCCTTCGCCCGCCGCCCTCTCGTGGGGCTTGCTTTCATCCTCCCCGCGCCGAGTCTTGGCTTGGAGGGATTGTCTTCGCACTCTCTGGAGTGTTATTGTCTCCTCTGCGGAATCTCCTTCTTCTTTGTGGCGGGATTTAGAGCGGCGCCACCGAAGCCGACGCTTGGGCTGCTTCTTTAAAGAGTCTGCCTCCGCTGCTTCTTCGCCATCCCTTCTTTTGGGGTATCCACCATGTATACGTCATATGACGAGGTGGCCTTCCATTACCTCAGTAGGCGCTGGTTCTGATAAATCTCCGGCATCGCCGCCCATAGCGCCGATGTCTTGAGTCGTAATCTAGCATGTCGGTTAGATCGTCGACAAGGCTACAAAGTGGGTGGTGGGTGGGCTCAATTTCTTCATCGTCTGCTTCCCAACCATCCTGGCCATAGTCCGCCAGACTCTCCGATAACGAGAGGTGTTTTAGTGAATTCAGGATATCGCCAAAAGGCGAGTGCTGAAAGATGTCCGCGGCGGTGAATTCCATAACCGGCGCCCAATCCGGATCGATTGGTAGGGGCGCGGGAGGTTCGGAGTTCGGCGAGGAGTCCGGCGCCTCGGAATCACGAGTCTCGCAGGGGACGAGGTCAGTGTTCGGCTCCATCGCCGTGACGTTGAAGCCCCGAGTGGCGTCTATCCACCGCCCTCGCTTACGGGCGATCGGCTCGGGCTAATGGCGAAGCAGATCCGTGTCGCGACCACCAAGGCACCGCTTGGCGGCGAGCTAGATCATGCCCATCGTCACAGTCTGGCGGCGCTGCTGGCGTGGCTCGAGTCCGTCAAGATCAAGTCTCCGCGACATCGGCCGTGAAGTTTAAGCTTCCAAATCTGACTGACGGCGGGCGTAGCTTCGATCTGCTCCGATGGCCAAGTGAATTGGCCGCAGGCGAAGCCGCCAAATCTGAAGATCTGTCCGGGAGAAAAATTCACCTCGACAGCGTTGTTGATTGAAGATGCCATCAAGCCTATCGGTGGCGACATACGAGGAACTCTCAATGAAAGCACCAATGTCGATGTCAAAACCGGCGGATCTCGGTAGGGGGTCCCAATCATGCGTCTAGGCGGATGGTAACAGGAGACGAGGACACAACGCTTTTACCTGTGTTCGGCCCTCTCGATGGAGGTAAAACCCTCGCCCCGCTTGATTAATATTGATGATATGGGTAGTACAAGAGTAGATCTACCACGAGATCAAGGAGGCTAAACCCTAGAAGCTAGCCTATCGTATGATTGTTGAGATGTATGTTGTCCCACGGACTAAAGCCCCGGTTTATATAGGCACCGGAGGAGGCTAGGGTTACACAGAGTCGGTTACAATGGTAGGAGATCTACATATCCGTATTGCCAAGCTTGCCTTCCACGCCAAGGAAAGTACCATCCGGACACGAGCCGGAGTCTTCAATCTTCTATCTTCGTAGTCTTGGAGTCCGGCGGATATTGATAGTCCGGCTGTCCGGACACCCCCTAGTCCAGGACTCCCCTAGTCCAGGACTCCCTCAGTCGGCCTCCACGATCACAGGTAATCATGACTCTTTTTTCATGCATGCAGGGACTCGTCAAATTGGGCAGTTGCCGAGGCAGCGTGGGGAAGCGGAGACGCCCACGTCCAATCAACTGCCCCGCGGCAACCAAGGCTGCAGGCTGTTGGGTCCCGCGGCGCTCTGCACTTGCCCTTTCGCTTTGCTGCTAAGCCAAGTCCGAGCGCGCCTTGGGCCCGGGGGCTACTGTCGGCGTTCTCGGAATGAGGGTCCCCAGACTTGCTTGGCTGCGGCCTGCGGCGTGGCCCAAGTGGTAGCCCAGTGCGGCCCATCTTCATCAACTCAAGCTCAAGACCCTCGCGAGGGGCCAAGCCTCACGGGGCGGACGATGCAAGGCTTCCTCAGGAACGGACACACCAGGCAGGCTCGCGAGGAGGTGGAGAGATCAAGGCAGGGGTACCTCCCGAGGTGCTCGTGACGCAAGCCATGACGATCGAGACCAGGCGGGCGCCAGGCGGGCGCCGGCCTGCGTAGTGTCCTTGTTTCCTCTTTGGTGCAAAGGGGGCAAGCGCAGGCGCGGAGTACCGAGGCATCAAGCAAAGGTTACCATTTCGGTGCAACGAGACCAAGACCAGCAGAGCAGCAGGACGGAGGTCACCGTGGAGCCCAAGACGGCGTCATCGCCAGTGCCTTTGGTAGCCGAAGACCAACTTTAGTCAGGATAACTTGTACTAGATGTTCCCCTTCAAAATGGCCGTTGTTGGCGCCCTTCCCGCTCAATATTTTGGGAAGAGGACCAGGGCCCCTATATATAGAGATAGCCACCATAGTAGGAGAGGATCGAATCTCACTCTAGTAGAATGCCACCACCACAAGAACACCTCTCCTCGCGAAGCTGTTCTTCCCTTGTACTGTTCATCATCAGCCCAGAGGCAATCCACCACACCACACACTATAGTAGGGTATTACACCACAATGGTGGCCCGAACCAGTATAAACTTGTGTCCCTTGTGTTTTTCATCGTCTAGCTTAGATTCGTAGCGAGGAGTTGGGACGTGGATTGGTAGGGGAAAGATCTTCGCGTGCACCCCAGAGTTTGAACCTTAAGGGTTTGCTGGAACCGACATCCGACGACGTCGACTACATGACACTTCACCATTATTTGGGCCTAGAGGAAGGCATTGGGAAGTAATAAGTAGATGATGGGTTGCTAGAGTGACAGAAGCTTAAACCCTAGTTTATGCGTTGCTTCGTAAGGGGCTGATTTGGATCCACTTGTTTCATGCTATGGTTAGGTTTACCTTAATACTTCTTTTGTAGTTGCGGATGCTTGCAATAGGGGTTAATCATAAGTGGGATGCTTGTCCAAGAAAGGGCAATACCCAAGTACCGGTCCACCCACATATCAAATTATCAAAGTAACGAACGCGAATCATATGAGCGTGATGCAGACTAGCTTGACGATAATTCCCATGTGTCCTCGGGAGCGCTTTTCTCTATATAACAATTTTTCCAGGCTTGTCCTTTGCTACAAAAAGGGTTGGGCCACCTTGCTGCACCTTATTTACCTTCATTGCTTGTTACCCGTTACAAATTATCTTATCACAAAACTATTTGTTACCTACAATTTCAGTGCTTACAGAGAATACCTTACTAAAAACCGCTTGTCATTTCCTTTTGCTCCTCGTTGGGTTCGACACTCTTTGTAGCGACCCGACCTCAGATGGTCAAGTCTCTGTGCTTGGGTGTCATCCTGGATTAGTAATGCTGACACCACACAGTACTTCGAAGGATTTATAACAGAGTAGCAATCACACACTTATTACATCGAATGTCTCAAAGGAGAACTTATTACAATAATATGGCTTAAGGCCATCTAATGCGATAACAGCGGAAGGCTTGGAAGATAAAGTGAGTCCATCAACTCCAACGGCATAGCTGAGCTGCACGGCAACGACCTACGAACCTTACTCCTCATCTGAAAAGTCTGCAACATAATACGCTGCAGCCGAGAACGGTCAAGACATGGAATATCTTTGGCAATGTAACACAAGAGAGCAATAATGTAATAATGCTACCACTACATGCATATTTGGCTGGTGGAAAGCTCTATGGTTACAGTTTTGCGAAAAGCCAATTTTTCCCTACTACAAAGGAATCAATTTTAATTTAACTATCATGGTGGTTGAAACATCATTTGAGAAGGTAACCCCAACTCAATGATCCCAATTAAAATACTTAACAACCCAGCAAGATTAATTTAAGAGTGTTGAGATACATGTGAATACTCAAGTACTAGATACTCAGAATTGTCCATAACCGGGGACACGACTAACCATGATTAGATTGTACACTCTGCAGAGGTTTGCGACTTTTCCCAAGAAGACTCGATCGCCTCCGTTGATTTCTCGCACTACATGGTGTTTGAGAGACGGATGACCGAGACACGCCTTTGTAAGCATTAACTCTCTACTCCCGGCGAGACCATACCAAACCTACAAACCCACTACCTGCCGATCCACCTCTTCAAGAGCTTCACGAAACTTACTCAACTATGCTAGAGCCCATAATAGCTTGCGGCTGCACACGGAAGTTTCTAGTATGAATAGACTCAGTTCCCTTTGAGCCTGGGTGGCGGTCCATAGGAGAATCACACGGTAACCCCGGGATTTCCAAAAATAAAACAGGCAATCACTGGATACCCCAGGTGCCTCAATCCACCCAGATGTGTATTAAAGTTGCCACCTTAAGTAAACCATTAATTAACAATCTCACATCTGTCATGGATATCACTCAAACCCAATCCACGTCTACGAGCATAGCATGGCAATATAAGCATAACGTAGAAGTAACTCCCAAGGGTTTGATAATAAACAGGGAAGTTAAACCATCCTACTCACAACCCACAAGTTAAAGCATCCTAATCATGCAATGTTTGAGGATTGGAACTAATGCATAAAAACTGGGTATGAAAAGAGTATGATCAATGTGTTACTTGCCTTGCTGACGATCCGGGAATCCTAGAGACTCGTAGTAACACGCTTCGCACTCCGGGAATTCTATCGCAAGCAAACAATAACATACATAAGCGATAATCAAAGATGCACAAGTAGAACTCCAAATAAGAGAGTTTGACCGGAGAGTTCAACTTAAGAACTCCGGTTTGCAAAAAGAATCAAATCAAACGAAGCAACGAAACTCAAACGGCAAAAGAAACAACTTCGTTTTACTAATCTGGATCTAAGTAAAATTTTACAGAAGAAAAATCTTGTTTGAGTTGTTTATTCGGAAAGAGGGTTTCGAGATGAAACTCCAGGCGCTTGAATCGCCTGATTCCGATAAACGAGCGAAAAGATAAACAGGTTTGAACATCGGATCAGAAATCGCGATCAGAACAACCGCGGAATAAATCCGATAAAAAGAAAAACGATGAACGGCTAAACGAACGAACGTTCGTTAGCAGAAACTAAACGGTGAACACGTTCGTTAGAACAAACGGACGAACGAACGTTCGCTAAGAAAATAAACCGAAGAAATAAACCGATCTAAAACGAACTAGGTTTTTTAAAACCGAGGGTTTTCAAAAAAACGAGAAGGGGTCTGCACCTCCGGGCGAGGTCATCCGGCGGGGCGGGTGGCTCCGGCGGGGCTCGGCGACGGGCGGCGGGGCTCGGGAGGCTGCGGGTGGCGGCGGGGCGGCGGCGGCGGCTTGGGGCGACGGCGTCTCGGGCGGATCGGGGCTCGGCCTCGGGCTCGGCGGCCAATGAGTGGCGGTGGTGGCGGGTGGTGGTGTGGCGCGGCATATATAGGGGGCGGGCGGTTTGGGGAGGGGCGCCTGGTGGAGTCCGCTCGGACTCGCCCTCGGCGTCCGTCGGCCGGCTGGCGCTGGGAGGCGGCGGCGGTGGCGGCTGGGCCAAGCTTTGCTCATTTGGCCTTCGCCCACCGTCGAGCGAGGTTTTTCTTAAAACATTCCACGAAAGAAAAATTCCTAGAAAAATAAATAAAAATCTAAAAATTCCAAAACAAGTTTTCTCCGTCTAAATAAAATATTTAGAACAAGATGAACTTTTCTTGGCCCCTAAAATGCAATTTTTTTAAAACATGCAACATTTTTCTAGGGCAAATAAAAATCCCGAATAAACTCAAATAAAATCCAAAAATGATTTTAACATTTTCCTCCGATATTTCAATTATTTTGGAGAAGTCATATTATCTCCCCTCATTTATTATTTTTAAAAATGAAATATTTTCCGGGGAGAAAATAATTAAAATCAAATCCTCGTCTTCACTATTTGATAAAAATTTCAAATATGAAAATTAGAAAATCCCCAACTCTCTCCGAAGGTCCTTGAGTTGCTTAGGATCTCGAGGATTGCAACCGAAAAGCAATAAAATATGATATGCATGGATGACCTATGTATAACATGCCAAATTGGAAATTTGGGATGTTACAAACCTACCCCCCTTAAGATGAATCTCGCCCTCGAGATTTGGGTTGGCTAGAAAATAGGTGCGGATGGTCCTTGCGAATATCCTCTTGTCGCTCCCAGGTGGCTTCCTCCTCAGTATGATAACTCCACTGAACTTTGCAAAACTTGATCACCTTGTTGCGAGTGACTCGGCTATCAAACTCAAGAATTTTTACTGGCTTCTCCTCTGAATCGCCTCCAAAGGTACTGTATCATTCAACGGTATATCGGCCATCTCAGCATGGCACTTCTTCAGCTGTGATACGTGAACACATCGTGAACTCCTGACAATCCTTCTGGTAACTCCAGCTTGTAGGCAACTTCTCCCATCCGTCCCAAAATACGATACGGTCCTACAAATCTCGGGGCTAACTTTCCCTTAACTCCAAAACGTTTTACTCCCCTCAAGGGTGATACTCGTAGATAAGCTCTGTCTCCAATTTCATAGGTTACTTCCTTGCGTTTTGAATCTGTGTAACTCTTCTGTCTGGACTGAGCAATCTTTAGTCTGTCTCTGATTAGTTTAACCTTCTCCTCTGATTCTTTGATCAAATCTGATCCAAACAACTGACGATCTCCTACCTCGTCCCACATCAAGGGCGTTCTACATCTGCGTCCATACAGAGCTTTGAATGGTGCCATCTTCAAACTGGCCTGGTAGCTGTTGTTATAAGAAAACTCTGCGTACGGTAAATTGTCATCCCAACTAGATCCGTAATCTAGCGCACAGGCTCTCAACATGTCCTCCAGAATCTGATTGACTCTCTCTGTCGCCCATCCGTCTCATGGGTGAAAGGTCAGACTAAACTCCAATCGGGTACCCAAAGTCTGGTGTAGCTGATGCCAAAACTTTGAAGTAAACTGGGTTCCTCTATCTGATACGATGCTCCTCGGAACTCCATGTAAACATACGATCCTGGTCATATGTATCTTGGCTAACTTTGCACTTGTATACGTTGTTTTCACCGGGATGAAATGAGCTACTTTAGCCAATCAATCCACAACTACCCATATAGAATCATATCCTGCCTTAGTGGGTAATCCGGTAATAAAGTCCATACCAAGTTTGTCCCACTTCCATTTGGGTATTGGCATAGGCTGTAACAGTCCTGCTGGCTTCTGATGTTCTGCCTTCACTCTGACATACATCACATACGGCTACATACTCGGCAATATCCTTCTTCATTCCAGTCCACCAGAAACGTTCCTTCAAGTCCAGATACATCTTGGTGTTTCCGGGGTGAATCAAGTATGGTGAGTCACGGGCTTCCTGAAGTATCAACTTCCTGATCTCCATATTGTTGGGAACATAAATCCGGTCCTCAAACCACAAGGTATTGTGCTCATCCTCGCGAAAACCTTTGGCTTTACCTTCACCCATCCTCTCTCTTATTTCAGCAATCTCTTTGTCTTCCTTCTGAGCTTCTCGAATCCTGTCCAGCAGCGTCGACTGAACTTCCATTGCTGCAAGAAAACCACTTGGAACAATCTCCAACCGAAGTTCCATGATCTCCGCAGCTAACTCTTTTGGCATTCCCTTGCTCACAAGAACATTGGCATAACTCTTCCGGCTCAAAGCGTCTGCTATGACATTGGCTTTTCCTGGATGATAGTGTAGCTTCATATCGTAATCCTTTATAAGTTCCAACCATCTCCTCTGCCTGAGTTTCAACTCTTTCTGTGTGAAAATGCACTTCAAGCTCTTATGATCCGTGTACACATCACAACAGTTTCCAATAAGATAATGTCTCCAGGTCTTTAGCGCATGCACTACGGCTGCTAACTCCAAATCATGCGTGGCATAGTTCAACTCATGTGGCTTCAGTTGTCGTGAGGCATACAAAACAATTTTTCCTTCCTGCATAAGCACACATCCAAGTCCCAAGCGAGAGGCGTCACAATACACTTGAAACTCCTTATGTATATCTGGCAAGGTCAGCACTGGGGCTGTAGTCAACCGCTCCTTCAGTTCTTGAAAACTTGTCTCGCACTCCTCCGTCCATTTGAACTTAGTATCCTTCTTTAACAATTCAGTCATTGGTTTAGCAATCTTGGAAAAATTCTCAATGAATCTCCGATAATATCCTGCCAGTCCAAGAAAACTGCGGATCTCGCCAACTGTAGTGGGTGCCAACCATTCCGTGACCGACTGAACCTTACTGGGATCCACTGCTATACCCTCTCCGGATATAACATGCCCAAGAAATCCAACTTCTTTCAACCAAAACTCGCATTTACTGAATTTGGCATATAACTGGTGTTCCCTGAGTTTCTCGAGAACCAAACGCAAGTGTTCCGCGTGCTCCTCTTCGTTCTTCGAGTATATCATAATATCATCAATGAATACCACAGCAAATTTGTCCAAATACTCCATGAACACCTTGTTCATCATACTCATAAAATAGGCAGGGGCGTTAGTCAGTCCAAATGACATGACCGTATACTCATATAATCCATGCCGTGTGGTAAACGCTGTCTTGGGTATATCCTTCTCTCGGATCTTCAACTGATGGTATCCTGATCATAGATCAATCTTTGAAAACACCTTAGCTCCTTGTAACTGATCAAACAGATCATTGATCATCGGTAAGGGATACTTGTTCTTTATAGTTACTTCATTCAGAGCTCGGTAATCAACAACCATCCTCAAGGATTTATCCTTCTTCTCCACCAAAAGTACTGGGGCTCCCCAAGGTGAGGAGCTTCTACGAATGTAACCTTTCTCCAACAACTCCTTAATCTGCTTCTTAATTTCCTCCAGGTCATTTGCTGGCATCCGATAGGGTCTCTTGGATATCAGCCCTGTTCCTGGCAATAGCTCTATCAAAAACTCGATGTCTCTATCCGGTGGCATACCTGGTGAGGGAGTCCTGGACTAGGGGGTGTCCGGACAGCCGGACTATCATCGTCCGCCGGACTCCAAGACTACGAAGATACAAGATTGAAGACTCCGTCCCGTGTCCGGATGGGACTTTCCTTGGCGTGGAAGGCAAGCTTGGCGATACGGATATGTAGATCTCCTACCATTGTAACCGACTCCGTGTAACCCTAGCCCTCTCCAGTGTCTATATAAACCGGAGGGCTTTAGTCCGTAGGACACAACATCCATTACAACAATCATACCATAGGCTAGCTTCTAGGGCTTAGCCTCCTTGATCTCGTGGTAGATCCACTCTTGTAATACACATCATCAATATTAATCAAGCAGGGCGTAGGGTTTTACCTCCATCAAGAGGGCCCAACACAGGTAAAACATCGTGTCCCTTGTCTCCGTTACCATCCGCCTAGACGCACGCTTCGGGACCCCCTACCGAGATCCGCCGGTTTTGACACCGACATTGGTGCTTTCATTGAGAGTTCCTCTGTGCGTCGCCGACAGAAGGATGCCTCCACCCGCCTTCAAGGACGGTATTTTCGCCAGGGGCCTTGGCCTCGGCCAAACTATCCGCTAGGTGGTTTTCTTATGACCGCCGTCCGCCACCGCTCGACAATGACTTCTCAAGTCGTCGAAAGCAATCTTCACGCTACTCGAATTTGCCGAGCGGTGGATCGAATAGAGCTTTCGTCATCGGCGAGCTCTTGGATCGCATCGCCGCCTACAGGAGTCGCTACGACTACAATCAGATTGGGCTTAAAACCGATCCGAGAGAGATTAACTCTCCCGTGTCACCCACCACGCCGCAGATGGTAGAGGAACAATGCGGCGACTCTTCTCCTGTATTGAAAACTTGTCATGTCCGGCTCCCGAACCCTCCATGCCGGATTCCCGGAGGGGCGGACTTCGATCAAGCATCGAACTTAAAGTCGCATCGGACCGGACTCGTTGGACAACGCCCAAAGATCCAAGCTTCCAAATTTGGAAACTTCATGGCCTTCAAGCCTTAAGATGGGTAGGGTTCCGACTTTATTCCACCCACCCGCCTGGACATATGCGATCGATCTCTAATCGGCAAGAGCCCGCTGAAACAAGACATCACTCTCGGGCAGATTCCTCATGGTTATGGACAGGATAAAGGACTGCCGAGAGGAAAATGCAATCTCAATTTTTTGCAATAAATGCACGGACAAGGGAATATTGAACGCCATCAGCCGTCGTGAAATTACAAGCTTCGCCGATCTAGCGTCCATAGTATGAAAGTACTGTGCGATGGAGAGTTTCCGGAAAACCGAAAACCAGTTTTGGGACAATCCGGCCCCGAATACAACCCTAGTCCGCAACAAAAGGGTGCATTACACTCAGGCCCCAGATATAAAAACCAAAAAGCAAAAACCCCATAGAGGGCACGGAACCGTACTGGAGGGATGGCTCAGCGGACCCTATAAACTTCACAGTACAGAGGGCGCTGTCCCAACACATAGCCTTCGAGCATGTTGGATATTACGGCAGGTGGCCCAAAGTGGCGAGGAGCTTCTAGCCCCGGAAAACCACTCCAACAATACCGGTACGGTATCAACAGTCTTCGAGACCTTTGCATCAAATAATATGCGGAAACGAACAATCCGTGGCCTCGCCGAAGTCTACCAAGTAGCAACAACAAATCCATGGAGCAACACAGCCATCACCTTCAACGCTAGCGACGAACCTAAATTCCAAACAGCTCGAGCACCAGCCGCACTGGTGCTTAGTCCAATAGTGGACGGCTTTCGACTTACAAAGGTCCTCATGGATGGCGGCAGTGGACTAAACCTCATTTAAGAGGGAACTCTTCAAAAAATGGAAATAGACTCGAGCCGCATTGAGCGAAGCAAAGACAACCTTCAGAGGAATAATCCCTAGCCGGAAGCACGCTGCACCGAAAATCACACTCGATGTGGTGTTCGCTCACGGATAATTATAGATCTGAAGAAGTCACGCCCAAGTGGCCCGCTCAACAGCGGATATCACGCTATATTAGGATGAGAGGCATTCACAATTTTTCAAGCCGTACCCCATTACGGGTACATGAAGCTCAAAATGCCTGGGCCCGGCGGAATAATCACTCTCGTTAGTGATCCGGACATAGCACTCCGCGCCGAAAACAAGACAGCCGCATTAGCCCTGGAGGCACTATCCGAAGCCCTAGGGGCAGAAGAACTCACCACGCTGCGCTCTACGGTGAATAGGGACGACGTGATACTTGATAAGAGATCCAAGTCCACCTCCTTTAAACTAGCAGATGAAATAATAAAATTCCAGGTCCATCCAACGGACCCGACAAAGACGGCTTCCATCGGGGCACAGTTGAACCATGATGTAGACACCGCACTGCAAGAATTCCTTTGGGAAAATTTGGACATTTTCGCCTGGCACCCTTCGGATATGCCCGGAATCCCACGCAGATTGGCAGAACACAGCCTAAACATCCTAAAAGGATTCAAGCCAGTCAAACAGGCTCTTCGACGATTTTCCGAACCTAAAAGATAGGCAATGGGAGAAGAGCTAGCCAAACCATGGAAGCCGGATTCATCGAGATATCAAACATCCGGATTGGCTAGCAAACCCGGTAATGGTACCAAAGAAGGACAAATCTGGCGCCTATGTGTCGATTTTAAAGACCTCAACAAGGCACGCCTAAAGGATCCTCCCCTCCCCGCATCGACCAGATAATCGACGCTACCGCAGGTTCACGATTCATCAGGCTTCCTCGACGATACTCCGCTACCATCAAATCAAGATGGCGGAAGCGAACCAAGCCGCAATGGCCATCACTCCATATGGACCATTCTCGCTTCAACACGATGCCCTTCGGACTTAAAAACGCCGCGCAACATATCAGCGCATGATTCAAACATGTCCGCAACCCAGATCGGCAAAACAGAGAGGCATACGTGACGACGTAGTTGTCAAAACCAAACACGTCGAAACTCTAGTAGACGATTTGAGGCTCACATTCGACAACCTCGGAGCATATGACATGAAGTCAATCCGAAAAATGCGTTTTGGCGCACCAACGGAAAGCTCTTGGGCTTCATTGTATCCGGTAGAGGAATTGAAGCAAACCCGGCCAAGATGTGAGCCCTGTCACAGCTGGATATTCCAAAAGACCTCAAATAGATACAAAAATTGACTGGATGCGTGGCAGCTTTAAGCCGCTTTATCTCCGCTTAGGAGAAAAGGCATTGCCCTCTATCGCCTCCTTAGGCGCACGAACACTTCGAGTGGATGGATCTTGCCACCGCGGGACTCAAGAAATAAAGGCCATATTGGCAACAAATCCGGTCTGGCTGCTGCCCAACCCGGGCGAACCAATGTTGTTATACATCGCGCAACACATCAAGTTGTAAGCGCGGTACTGTCGTCGAACGAGAGATGAAGGGCATAAATTCCCCTTCAAAACCAGTGTACTACGTATCCACCGTGTTAACACCTGCAAGTCCGTTACCGCACTATCAAAAGATAGCGTGTGCGGTGTTCATGGCATCCCGTAAGCTCGACACTACTTTCTAGAGTGTTCGATAACGGTGGCCTCCGGTACCACTCAACGACATTATAAACAACCGCGACGCGACCGCAGGATTGCAAATGGGCCATTGAGCTCTTACCATTCGATATAACTTACAAACCTCGGCGAGCTATAAAGTCACAAGTTTTGGCTGACTTTGTCGCTGAATGGATCGAAGCCGAACTCCCTAAAGAGTACGACGCATACTCCAATTGGATTATGCACTTCGACGGCTCTAAAATGTTGGCGGATTGGGGTCAAGTCGTATTGACGTCCCCAACCAGGACACAGTCAATACGTTTCGGATAATGTACACGGACTCCAACAACGCAGCCAAATACGAGGCCCTTTTACATGGCCTCCGGATGGCAATCTTCATGGGCATTCAACACCTGGAGGTGCGCGGGGATTCAAACCTTGCGATATCCCAGATAAATGGAGACTTTGACGCCAAGGATCTGAAAATGGCAGCATATCGCAACGCTGTCCTAAAAATGTCACTCGGTTTGAAGGACTTGAATTCCATCACGTAGCCGAGATAATAACCAAGCAGCCGACGATCTTGTACGATCGGGCGCAAAAGCGTGACCGCCCCTCCAAACATCTTCTGGAACGGCTCTTCAAGCCATCCGTACTACGGGAAGAGGAGTCCGAAACGCGACAAACCGAAAAACCGCGCCAACCGGCGATTCAGCCGATGACACAACACCTTCAGCCCACGACATAATGGCGAGAATCGCCCGTGGGCATGAACCATTCCTAGCCTACTTGCTTAGGCAGGAACTTCCCGAAGACCAAAATGAGGACCGCTGCATAGTCCGGCGATCTAAAGCCTACAAGGTCCATGAGGAGAACTTTATAAGAAAAGCACAACCGGAGTCCTTCAAAGGTGTATCTCCGAAGAGGAAGGGCGAAACCTCCTGGCTGAAATTCATGCCGGACTAGGCGGACACCACGCAGCAGCTCGGGCCCTTGTAGGAAAGGCATTCCGTCAGATTTTATTGGCCGACGGCCCGGCGGATGCTCGGACTTAGTCCAAAGATCGTCGGTTGTCGACTCTTTGCTAATCGAGCCATATGCCACCCACCGCCTCAAAACTATACCCATTACACGGCGTTCATGGTGCAGGGGCTTGACATGGTTGGACCCGTAAAGGGGGAACCCACAAGCAAAGGTACCTATTGGTCATGGTGGACAAATTCACCAAATGGATAGAGGCCAAACCAGTCAAAACGGCAGAGTCCGGACCAGTGATAGACTTTATATCCGGGGTAGTACACCGTTATGGTGTCCCCCACAGCATCATCACCAATAACGGCACGAACTTCACGGTCGACGAGGTTAAGTCATGGTGCAAAAACATGGGCATTAAGCTCGATTACGCTTCAGTCTATCATCCTCAAACCAACGGTCAAGTGGAACGAGTAAATGGTCTAATAATGAGCGGCATTAAACCTAGACTAGTGCGGTCACTTACGAAATCTGACACGCACTGGGTAGAGGAGCTCGACTCCGTGCTCTGGGGGCTGCGGACAACGCCCAACCGTACTACTGGATTCACACCATTTTTATGGTATACGGCGCAGAGGCAGTTCTGCCCTGCGACATTATTCATGACTCACCTCGAGTGCGCATGTATGAAGAAAGAGAAGCCGAGCTGGATCGGCAGGACAGCTTGGACGCATTGGAGGAAGAACGCGACGTCGCCAAGGCTCGTTCCGCATTCTATCGCCAGCAGGCTCAAGATATCAAAGCGAGAAGCACGGCCAAGACTTACAACGTTGGCGAACTAGTTCTACGCCTGCCGGACAAGAAAAAGGACAAGCTCAAGCCCAAATGGGAGGGCCCCTTCATTATTGATCAAGTCCTGACCGGCGGAGCGTACCGTCTACGAAATGCATCGGACAACCGACTCGAGCCGAACCCATGGAACGCAGCCCGCCTCTGAAGATTCTATGCCTAGCGCTGGACTAAGAGTTCGTCCCCTTCCCCCGTCCAAATTTTTACACTTTAGCTGTCTTTTGTTTCTCTTTCTTCTCTTAACCCTTTTCCTAAAAAGCCCTTAAGGGCCTACTTGCGCATTGTTCGCACATACTTGATGTGCCATCCACACTCATTATACCTGGGGGCTTCATTTACAGAAGCTCAATTATAAGGGCTTCATGCCCAACACATGTGTCAAGCTTCCACATGTACCTTTTACTCACCATTATATGCATCGATATGACTTAAGTTTTGGCCAAGCTGGGTTGCCTAGCTCCTGTGCTTACCCCTACGTTCCCGATTGTTCGGCTAGGAGGTAAAGGGAGCACCTCTGCGATTATTCTTGCTGGTCACCCGGATGTGTACCTTAGATCGGTGAAGCCGAAGCTAGCATTCTTAAGGGAATATTCGATCGGTGACTTGAAAGATGATTTTTACCCACTTATTTATCTGCCCCGGATGTTTTTTCTGCTTTTTACAGTCCGGACATGCACTTTGGGGCATGCCTCCTGAGAAAGGAACCCTTAACTAAACTATTCTCCTGGAAGATGTTTCTTACTAACCATGTAATATAACATAACTAGTTGGGCACTTGTCTGATAAAGCACTAATGACCCCTACGCCTGGTCTCCATGCATACCCCGGTTGTTTCTTAACCGAGAAGGTATTCGGACACACTCTGGACTCTAGGGTCCCGAGTTGAAGCGAAAAGGTTGGCAAAGACAAATGATCTACAATCCGGCTAGAAGGCATTTCACATGTCATTTTAAAAATACATTGTCAAATCTCATCGATATTCCTCCTCAATCCCGTCTAACAGGCTGTCTAATTTATAGTCCCGTTAGGAAAATTTAGCGGCCAACTCTACTTGGCCGTATATTAAACTCACAGGGATCTCCTTCCCATCGGGCCCCACATGTCCGACCTCGGCCATGTGGTTGGGATCCGCCTTCTTGTGCAGCGTCTTCACCATGGCCCAAGCCTCCTGGCACCTTGGCGGCAGGCGAAATCTTCCATAAACGGAAGCGCTGCCGCACTCACAAGCTTCTCCAAAGCTCCCCAAGGCCCTCGGGTAGGGAGAGGGCTGGCCATAAAGCACAGACGACGCCGCTCATTGCTCTTGAACTTCGTTCGAGCAATGCAACAACTTCGGGAAGTTGATCACCCGTTGATATGGGCATCTCCTCCAGAGCGACTGTGAGTATACCTACAAGACACATTTTGTCAATTGACTTCCTCGCCGAACTCTTCTTTTCAAAGGAGTCCGCTCAAGCACTTACTATAGATGCCGCGACGAAGCCGCTGATTCTCCTTAACGGAGCCGAACAGCTCGGCCCGAACGCCTTTCTGCTCTTCTCCAAGCTGGGCATGGGCATCTTGGAGCTTGTTCCTTTCTTGCTGCACTCTATTCAGCACCCTCTCGCCGCCTTCAGCTAGCGCAGAGTTCTGCTGTCCGGATCTTGTCCAAAGAAGACTGCAATGTCATTATTAGACTTGCGCGCACGCCGCACATCGCTTATATTTAAAAAAAATGTGTTACCAGGAGAGGCCTCCGTGTTTCCTCCTGCGGCAGCAAGTGCGGGCTCAAGTTGGGCCTTGCACTCTTGCAGCTCCTGAGACAATTGGGTATTCTTCTCGGTAAGATCCTGCATTTCAAATGATCCTTAAATCAGTTAACATAACTACTTTAAGTCTCGGGGGCTACTGGCACATATTACTGCTAAATTCTTTTACCCGTATGTCTTTCACATACTGCTCTGTGGCTCTGGTAAAACCAGCTTGAGCAGCAGGTGGTGCGCGTCCCCCGCGTTAAAGGCATTTAACGCCTCAGGGGAGAAGCACGCGTCACGAAATACTGTCCGGCGGTGCCTATGGTTCATGGCGCTCTCCACCTCAGACTTGGTGGCGGACAACCTGTCGGCATCCTCCGTTGGAGGAGTGTCCGGCTCGCGCCTTGCGCTCGCCTCCCCCTCGGACACGGGTCTTTGGGCACGGTAGAGGTTGGATTGGCAACCTCCACGCCCTTGATCCGCGGGCGCTTTTTCTCCTACAAAGATCATGAGCACTCAAACGCTTCCTAGGAATGTTGCTCGAATAATTAACCATGAGCTATACCTTTGCGGCGACGTTTGATCCGCAAGACCAAGGCCCTCTTCCGCCTCTTCGTCCGGATGGCCTTTGTTGGTCACCGCCATGAAGCTCGCTTCCCGCTTTGAAGGCGCTTCTGCAAAACACCATCGACGCGAAGGTCGAAATGAGCAAGGAAGAGATAATGGTGTCGACTTCCGTCACAATCACCGGGAAGCCGGATATAGTCCGGGGTAGTCACCGTAATGGCGACTAAAGCATTATCCATGCCGAGCTGGTGGACACCCGCCGATTAGCTCCACAGAATGTCCGGATCCTCTTGGAGGCGGATCCCGATCTCTCGATCCTCGGGTTGCGGAGCTGGACTTATCATGTCCTCCACAATCCGACGCAGCTTCGCGCCAAAGACATAATATAATAAGCTTAAACTTTGAAAGCATGGGTCGGGCCCTTAAAGTGTTAAACTACCCAACGCCGAGGGTTATTCATGGAGAACCCATTCAAGGGGTTCGTTCAAGGAAGCCCTCCTTCTCCCCTTGTACAGGCCGGACAGATCTGCACGGATCCTCGGCGAATCCGTCCTTGCAGCCATGACGGGTGGCATCGTCTTCCCCGTTGAAATCCCACATGGGGTGGCCCCTGTATTGCAGTGGCTGCACCCCCCCGCGTAATGCATGTGGCCATGACTCCAATCATGGTCAACCCGGAATGGGCCAGTAATCTTATTCGGCCCATCAGATAATGGACGCCCTTGTCTTCCTCCAGTTGGGGGCTCCGCGGGCGCCAACTAATTGTGGTGTCTTGTGTCATATTTCACCTAAAGCCTTCCCTAAGGAATGTTGCTAATTGTGGTGTCTATCGATAATCCAAGTTTTCTCGTATCCTCTCGGTGAAAGAAGTTTTCATCTTCTTGTTGATCTCAATCCAATCAATGGCTTCCATTAGTGGCCGGTTGTCACCTCATAATTTTGAGATGTGTTCCGTAAGCCCACAACAAGCTTGTTCTTTTCGTTGTTGGTTTTCCAACAACTCCATTCTATCCTTCTTGGAAGGGTGCTTTCCAAGATCATTTGTGGCAGAAGTTGGCATTTTCTTCTCTGTTCTTTTATTCCAATGATCTATCTTCTTTTCGTTCTTCCGGAGGCATGGTGATGTTGCTCTCTTCACTCATCATCTTGAATTGTGAGGATCGTGTTCTTTTCTTGCTTATCCATTTAACCGGAGTGTTGTGTCATCTCTTCAAGTGCTTTTCATCTTATCAAGTTTTCCTTCTTCTTTCAACCGGAGTCTTTGCCAATTCTTCCTCTCCCATCTTGTTTTAACCGCAGTGGTTTTGAATTCTATCCTGTCCATTAAACTCTTGATTCATGTATTTGCAACCTTCAAGTTCTCGTATCTCGCTTGTTCCTCTTTTCTAACGGATTGTTTGCAATCTCGTTCAGCTCTGTTGTACTCTTTCTTTTAAATTGCTCAACCTCTCAAGGTTCGTGGTTTCACTCGTTTGTCAAAGAAGCAACTTAGTTTACCTCTTATCTTCCTCTTCCTTTTCCCTCCGGTGCCATCCTAGATCTCGGGACGAGATCCTCTCGTAGTGGTGGAGTGTTGTAACGCCCCGGATACAACTTTCCATATTCGTAACTCCAACTCTTGCCTTTTCCGGAGATGCGATATGATATTTCCTTCGTGGTTGGGTTTTTGTATTTTCTTTTGCGTTTTGTTCTTGGCGTGCATTTCATCTCATGTCATCATTCGCATTGCATCGGCATCGTTTTCATAAAACTTGCATCCGCTCGTAGTGCCGCTTCTTCCTTGCCCCTGTTGAACCCTCCCAGATCAACCGGGCCACTCTCTTCTCTCTCTTTTCTGAGCCCATCAAAACCCCTTGTCTCCATGGCCTTTTGTCAAACCCCTCGCATGCGCGTCCGAAAACTTCTCCCGGACCCGACCCGAGCTGTCGTTACCATTGGGTCCGGATCATCCCCAAACATCTCTAAAATATCTTCGGTTTCTTCCTTGACTCTCCTAAGCTATTTATTCTCGACCGTCCGATTACGATCGGAGGGACGATATACCCCTAAGTTAAACCCACCTACTATATATATCTAGACAAACCACCTAATTTCTAGGGATCCTACCCTAGCGCCGCTACCACTCTCTCTCGGGATCCCCCCAGATCCGATCCATCCAATCCCACCAACCAGCGCAACCATCGCCCTCCTTGATCGTCCATGACCCCGAGCCACTTCTCCCGCCGGCAAACGAAGCAGCCTCCGACCATCTCCCTCGATCCCCTCGCCCAACCACCATCGAGCGCCCCTCCTTCTCCTGCCCGAGCCATGCCTCGTCCCTGGCCCCTCCTCGCCTCGCCGTTCGACGACTAGCGCCGCCGCCGGCAAGCTGCAGCAGCAACCAGGCCGTCCCGCCTTCTCTTCCCCGACGTTGCTGCCTCGCAGGAGCATCCCGAGCCGGAGCTCGTCCGCGAGCAGATCGAGTTGCCATCTCCCTCCTCCTCATCGACCCGCTGATTCCCTGCAGTTACAGCCGCGTGCCTCCTCTGCGCCAAGGCCGCGGCCTCACCTCGTGTCTCCCCGCTGCATCCGCTTCGATCCGGTGGGGAACGGGACCCCGCCGCCCTGAACCGGATCCCCGCCATCCCCGTCGTCTGCATCTCTTCCGGCGAGCACCACCAGGTTGTGGCACCCCTGCCTTCCATCTCTCCCTTCCGCTCTCCTCTCTCGCTCACGTTTCTCTCTCTCCCTCTCTGTGTTCAGCGCCGGGCATGGAGCCCCGATGCCCAGGAGCTTCGTCCTCGACCCGAGCTGGGCCGGATCCGGCCATCTCCGACGCCCCCATCGTCGGGCCGCCAAGTCCCTTGCCTCGTCCGCATCTGCCTCGTCGTCGCCAGAGTTCCAAGCTACGTCGCTGTCTTCCTGCTTCGCCCTGTTTCTGCCTCGTCCTCGTTGAGCAGAGAACGAGCGCACTCCGTGCATTGACCCGCGCCTGGGCCACCTCCCCTTCGCCTGTTGGTAAGGCCCAGCGCCCCCCTTCCGGCCTGCCTCCTCCTCCGAACCGAGCCAAGCCCATGGGTGAGCAGCCCCCTCCAGTCCCCCTCCTGTACCCTGTCGGGCCAGCAAGATTCGGCCCGCATACGTTTTTTTAGCTGACTGCGAATTTGCTATTTATCCAGTGAATTAACAAATTTGCAGAAACTCCCTTGCACTTCATGCATTTAATAACTTCAGAACCGTGCATCGGATTAAAATGGTTTAAACATGTAAATTGCTTAGAATTTTGTGTAGATTAATAACATGCCACTTTCATCCATGTTTAAAATGTTTAAACTTGCTGTTTGTTTAAATTTGTATAAATGCCATGTTAAAATGATTTATTTCATAACTAATTAACCGTAGCTCCGATTTTAATAAACTTTATATGTAAATGGGGTAGAAAATGCCTAGTTTAACATGGTCCACTTTATTTTCCTGTTTAACAACTATAAAATATGTTCTAGGGCAGAACAGTACCAAATCCAAAATATGCACATGTGGATTTTCCGGAATTGTTGTTTATTCTTCCGGCCTCATTTAAACTTGCCTAGTTAGGTAGTTTCATTATGCTTCACCCCTTGCCATGTTTAACAACATTTAATATTGATGAGTAGCATAACCGAGAGAAAACTAAATAATTGATGTGGTGTTTTGTCAATATGCAACTCGTTGCATATTGAGCTCCACTTAACTTGTAGTATTGTTTGTTGCACTTTGCCATGCCATGCCTCATTAAACCGGACATGCATCATACTTGATTGTGCATCATGCCATGATTATGCTTGTGTGTTTACCATGTAGTTTGTTTCTTTCCTGTGTTGCTTCTTAGTTCCGGTAATGTTGCGATTGTGAGGATTCATTCGACTACTCCCGTCCGTCTTCTTCATGGACTCGTTCTTCTTCCTAGCGGGACCTCAGGCAAGATGACCGCTACCCTGGATCTCACTACTATCATTGCTATGCTAGTTGCTTCGTTCTATCTCTTTGCTGCGCTACCATCCCTTGTTCTATCAGGCCTCCCAAATTGCCATGAACCTCTAACCTTTGTCACCCTTCCTAGCAAACCGTTGTTTGGCTGTGTTACCGCTTTGCTCAGCCCCTCTTATAGCGTTGCTAGTTGCAGGTGAAGTTGAAGATTGCTCCATGGTGGACAGGATTATGTTGGGATATCGCAATATCTCTTATTTAATTAATGCATCTATATACTTGGTAAAGGGTGGAAGGCTCGGCCTTATGCCTGGTGTTTTGTTCCACTCTTGCCGCCCTAGTTTCCGTCATACCGGTGTTATGTTCCCGGATTTTGCGTTCCTTACGCGGTCGGGTGGTTTATGGGACCCCCTTGACAGTTCGCTTTGAATAAAACTCCTCCAGCAAGGCCCAACCTTGGTTTTACCAGTTGCCTCACCTAGCCCTTTTTCTCTTGGGTTTCCGGAGCACGAGGGGCATCTTTATTTTAACCCCCCGGGCCAGTGCTCCTTCGAGTGTTGGTCCAACCTGAGCGATGTCCGGCGCCCCCTGGGCAACTAGGGTCTATGCCAACCCGGCGTCTGGCTCATCCGGTGTGCCCTGAGAACGAGATATGTGCAACTCCTATCAGGATTTGTCGGCACATTCGGGCGGCTTTGCTGGTCTTGTTTTACCATTGTCGAAATGTCTCGTAAACCGGGATTCCGAGACTGATTGGGTCTTCCTGGGAGAAGGAATATCCTTCGTTGATCGCGAGAGCTTATCATGGGCTAAGTTGGGACACCCCTGCAGGGTATAAACTTTTAAGAGCCGTGCCCGCGGTTATGTGGCAGATGGGAATTTGTTAATGTCCGGTTGTAGATAACTTGACACCAGATCCGAATTAAAACGCATCAACCGTGTGTGTAGCCGTGATGGTCTCTTCTCGGCGGAGTCCGGGAAGTGAACACGGTCTTTGGGTTATGTTTGACGTAAGTAGAAGTTCAGGATCACTTCTTGATCATTGCTAGTTGACGACTGTTCCTTTGTTTCTCTTGTCGCTCTCATTTGCGTATGTTAGCCACCATATATGCTTAGCCGCTACTGCAACCTCACCACTTTACCCCTTCCTTTCCCATTAAGCTTTGCTAGTCTTGATACCCATGGTAATGGGGTTCTTTGAGTCCTCGTGGCTCCTGATTACTACAACAACAGATTGCGTGTACAGGTTATGCGATGATCATGACGCGAGAGCGATGTTGCTTGTTTTGGAGTTTCTTCTTACGCTTCTTCGATCGGGGATAGGTTCGGTCGGCGACTGGGCTAGCAGGGTGGATGTCGTTTGAGTTTCTGTTTGTGTTTCATCCGTAGTCGGATGTTGATCTTATGTAAGATGATGTTGTATTCATGTGGCATGGTATGCCTTATGTATGTATCCCCACTATTATGTATTCTTAATGTAATGATATCCACCTTGCAAAAGCGTCTTCAAGATGCGCTTCTATCCTTGGTGGGACCTTCGAGTTCCTTTAGGATAGGGTCGCATCTTGGGCGTGACAAGTTGGTATCAGAGCCTCGACCGACCATAGGAGCCCCCTTGATTGTTGGCCGTTGTTGAGTCTAGAAGAAAACTATTTTGAGTCTTAGGATTATATATATCGGAGAGTAGGATTCATTTTACTCCTCAGTCCCTTCGTCACTCTGGTGAGGACTCCTGACGTAGATGTTTTGTCTTTCCTCTCCTCAAATTTCACTAAAGTTTTTTTAGGATCACGCGGGTATCTTGGAATCGTTCCGATATTCTTATGACGAGAACATTGTTCTTGGTGCCTCCTGACATTTAGGGGTTGTGGCAGTGTCCCGGGGAGTTGAGCTCCGAGGTGTTGTCGTCATAATTTTATGGTTACAGTTCTGGAATACCTGAGTTTTGCCGACATCGAAAATCTCTTTTATGCAGTTGTTGGTGAGATAACCTCGACGCCACCCAGTACTGGGGAGTTCGGGAGTATTGCCATAGCTCGTATAACGGATGCTGTTCGAAGGTTGAGGTACATGATTTTCGGAGTTTTCTTGGTTATGTGTTGACGGATGGATACAGCTTGGATGTAGGTATTGTTAGTTTGGGTGAGATATATTGCTTCCCCTGTATCCCCAACACCAGATTGCATAACCAGAAAGTTTCGGGAGTTTATAGGTGGGAATTCAAGTAGCTCCTAGAATAACTTTCCGACAGATGCATGATATGGGATTGGGTAGATCTCTATCATATGTATTTGTTCTGGCTTATTCTGCAAGCCAATCCTTTGTTTTGTTTTGAGTTGTGGTATTTGAGTTGCTTCAATGTCAAGTGTTGATTCCATACCTTTTCTAAATGGTGTTCTCATATTTCTATGGGAGCACTAATCCTTCTTGATCATTGAGATGGTCATGTCAACTCTTTTCCAACCGGTGTGCTTCTCTTCATGTGGATCCGATCATTTTCAACATCCGCAAGATCAATTCTAAGTTTTCTCAACGGTGTTGTTCCATCTTCCCCAAGTTGCCTTTGTTTTCCCGCCCTCCCCCTTTTTCTTCAAGGACTCAGATTTCCTAATCATGTACCCTTTTATTTGTGGGAAGTCTCTTCATTCTTTTCTTTCAATGTTCGTATCCGGTGATTTCCCATGAAGATGCTCAACAGTTTCAAGTTCATCATCCTTCATTGTTGTTTCTTCTCCGGTGGATCCAATTCAAGCTTTCGATATTCATCATATTCTTTTCCTCGTTTCTAATGCTTTCTCATGCCGATGCACCTCTTAATCATTCACTTCTTCCTATCCACTTGTTCTGGAGTGCTGAAGATATCTCAGAAGGCTCATCTTTTCATTCAAGATCCGTTCAAGCTATTTGGAAATTGTTATCTCATTCAAGCCATTTAATTCAACCGGTGCAATCTCACTTTAAAATCATTTCCAACGGTGTTTTCTTTTGAGTGGGCCCTAACCCACAGGTTTTTTCCCAGGATCTTACCTGACTCCTCTAATTTCCTGGAGCCATTCCCAAATTCTTTTCAAAGTGTGACGTAAGAATCGATTTATCAGTCACATGCCTTCTCCAAGATCAATTTCAAATTCTTTTCATCTTTGGCTCAACCTTTCCTCTTTTAATTCTCCCGGAGAATCTCAAAATTCATGGTGGTTCTCATCATCATTCTCAACATTTGAAGACCGAAGAAGAGTTCCTCTTAAATCTTGTCCGTTCTCTTGAAGTTTCGTGGTTCTAGGTTCATGTTATCCTCTCGAATTATTCCATTTGTCAGATATTCTTTTCTTACCCATACATAAAAGTTGTCGAGAGTTAGCAAACATAGTTTTGGTCATCGTTGCAATTAATATGAAGTAATAAAGAAAGAGAGGTTCTCACATATAAATATACTATCTTGGACATCTTTTATGATTGTGAGCACTCATTAAGTATGACATGCTAAAGAGATGACGTTGGACAAGGAAGACAACGCAATGGATTATGTTTTCTCACATCTCAGTTAAAGTATATTGTCATGGATCATTCCAATATGTTGAGCTTGCCTTTTCCCCTCATTCTAGCCAATTTCCTTGCACCAAGTAGAGATACTACTTGTGCTTCCAAATATCCTTAAACCCAGTTTTGCCATGAGAGTCCACCATACCAACCTATGGATTGAGTAAGATCCTTCAAGTAAGTTGTCATGTTGCATGCAATAAAAATTGCTCTCTAAATATGTATGACTTATTAGTGCGGAGAAAATAAGCTTTATACGATCGTGTGATATGGAAGTAATAAAAGCGATGGACTGCATAATAAAGGTTCATATCACAAGTGGCAATATAAAGTGAAGTTCTTTTGCATTAAGATTTTGTGCATCCAACCCTAAAAGCACATTACAACCTCTGCTTCCCTCTGCGAAGGGCCTATCTTTAACTTTATGTCTTTTACAATATGCAAGAGTCAAGGTGATCCTCACCTTTCCCTTTTTCATTTTATCCTTTGGCAAGCACCTCGTGTTGGAAATATCCTGATATATATATATATATATATATATATATATATATATCCAATTGGATGTAAGTTAGCATGAACTATTATTGTTGACATTACCCTTGAGGTAAAAGGTTGGGAGGCAACACAATAAGCCCCTATCTTTCTCTGTGTCCGATTAAAACTTCATAACCATAAGTATTGCGTGAGTGTTAGCAATTGTGAAAGACTAAATGATAGTTGATTATGTGGACTTGCTGAAAAGCTCTTATGTTGACTCTTTCCTATGTTACGATAAATTGCAATTGCTTCAGTGACTGAGATTATAGTTTGTTAGTTCCCAATGAAGTTTCTGATTCATACTTGACATTGTAAATAGATTGTTACTTGAGCATAAGAAATCATATGATGACACACACACACACACACACACACACACACACATATATATATATATATATGTTGCTGTTATAAGAACGATCATGATGCCCTCATGTCCGTATTTCATTTTTATCGACACCTCTATCTCTAAACATGTGGACATAGTTTTCGATATTGGCTTCCGCTTGAGGACAAGCGAGGTCTAAGCTTGGGGGAGTTGATACGTCCATTTTGCATCATGCTTTTATATCGATATTTATTGCATTGTGGGCTGTTATTACACGTTATGTCACAATACTTATGGCTATTCTCTCTTATTTTACAAGGTTTAACATGAAGAGGGAGAATGCCGGCAGTTGGGATTCAGGGCTGGAAAAGGAGCAAGTATTGGAGACCTATTCTGCACAACTCCAAAAGTCCTGAAACTCCACGAAAGTCATTTTTGGATTTAATAATAATTATTCAGCGGAAGAAATACCTGAGGGGGGCCACCTGCCGTCCACGAGTGTGGGGGCCGCGCCCAACCTTACAGGGTGCCCCCCTGCCTCGTGGCCCCCCTGGCAGCCCTCCGGTGGCCATCTTCTGCTATATGAAGTCTTTTACCCTGGAAAAAAATCATAAGCAAACTTACAGGACGAAACTCTGCCGCCACGAGGCGGAACCTTGGCGGAACCAATCTAAGGCTCCGGCGGAGCTGTTCTGCCAGGGAAACTTCCCTCCGGGAGGGGGAAATCATCACCATCGTCATCACCAACGATCCTCTCATCGAGATGGGGTCAATCTCCATCAACATCTTCACCAGCACCATTTCCTCTCGAACCCTAGTTCATCTCTTGTATCCAATATTTGTACCAAAACCTCAGATTGGTACCTGTGGGTTACTAGTAGTGTTGATTACTCCTTGTAGTTGATGCTAGTTGGTTTATTTGGTGGAAGATCATATGTTCAGATCCTTAATGCATATTAATAACCCTCTGATTATGAACATGAATATGCTTTGTGAGTAATTACGTTTGTTCCTGAGGACATGGGTGCAGTCTTGCTATTAGTAGTCATGTGAATTTGGTATTCATTCGATATTTTGATGAGATGTATGTTGTCTCTCCTCTAGTGTTGTTATGTGAAGGTCGACTACATGACACTTCACCATTATTTGGGCCTAGAGGAAGGCATTGGGAAGTAATAAGTAGATGATGGGTTGCTAGAGTGACAAAAGCTTAAACCCTAGTTTATGCGTTGCTTTGTAAGGGGCTGATTTGGATCCACTTGTTTCATGCTATGGTTAGGTTTACCCTAATACTTATTATGTACTTGCGGATGCTTGCAACAGGGGTTAATCATAAGTGGGATGCTTGTCCAAGAAAGGGCAGTACCCAAGCACCGGTCCACCCACATATCAAATTATCAAAGTAACGAACGCGAATCATATGAGCATGATGAAAACTAGCTTGACGATAATCCCCATGTGTCCCTGGGAGCTCTTTTTTCTATATAAGAATTTGTCCAGGCTTGTCCTTTGCTACAAAAAGGATTAGGCCACCTTGCTGCACCATATTTACCTTCATTGCTTGTTACCCGTTACAAATTATCTTATCACAAAACTATCCGTTACCTACAATTTCAGTGCTTGCAGAGAATACCTTACTAAAAGCCGCTTGTCATTTCCTTCTGCTCCTCGTTGGCTTCGACACTCTTACTTATCAAAAGGACTATGATATATCCCCTACACTTATGGGTCATCATCTTTGCGCGAAGAGAGCGGTGGGAAAGACAATCCATGGGATCCCAAATCATCATTGCTCTCTAGAGCTCGTTTTGTCAACTCATGGGATTGTGAGGTTGACAAGTATTCATGGGTACCTGCACAAAGTAGACACAAACCAAAGAAATTGTGCACGTGGTAAATGTACACATCATCCATCATTTGTGAGTTAGCAAGATAAGCATCGCTCAAAGAAATTTGATGCATGGTATAAGAACTAGTCGTCCATCATGAAAGAATAGTTATTGTGTATGACACGATGGGGACACAAATTAAGAATGCAATTATATGGCACATCAGTAGCATGTTTATTCATGGGGAGCATATGGTGCACAAAAGTATTGGGGTCATGCAATGGATGGGATGAATCAAAATCTCCTAAAAGGCATGAGTAAACTATGGGGGTCTCCTCATGAGAAATATCGGGAACATCACATGGAGAAAATGGACAACATCCAAAACAATTCATATCCGGAGCTAGGTGGTCATGGCATGGCACATGAGATAAATGATGCAAAGGGAGCATATCAATATCATCGCAAGAAAAACAAATGCCAATAACCATGGGCTTGTCATGTATGCCATATGTGCAAATTGGGTTTATTTTAATGGCATATGCATAGTCACTATGAAGAGATTGCAAATAAGACATATGGTTGATCTCATGCATAGCATATGACAAGTCAAGCGAATTTTCAAACATGATGTGACCTAAAATATTATGAGAAGAAGTCCTATGTAACATGGCATCACAACTAATAGACTCCACATGAGAATCATCATACTCATCGTAAATGGGAGAATCATCACATGAGGAAGTCGCACTAGCATGAAGCATGGTAATAGGTGGATCAACATCATGCAAGCAATCAATGTCAAGAATGTCCACTAGTGGGACTAGAGCATCACCGTCACCTTTGTTACCTTTGTCATTCCACTCATGTGGTGTGGGTGAGGTGGGAAAGACCAAATGGTGGTCATCTTCATCTTGATGGAACCATGTGGGAGGTGCATCATATTCCACCATGGCCATCGTCTTATACAAAGGGAGGACGAAGTCGTCGAGGACCGGTGCGTCATCATAAATGGGACCTAGTACCAAATGAGAAGACACAATAGAGGTAGAGGTCAAGTTGTTAGAAATGCAAATGGCCTCACAAGGCCTATCAACTATCACACTCTCTCTATGTAGTGGTTCACTCACTCCCTCAAAATAGGTGCACTCAAAGTCACATATGGTGGAGTCACTCATCTCACTCAAGTGGTGGGGGTTGTGGCTCTCCTCACATGGAAAGTGGGGAAACTCGTCATATACGGGGCTACCGGTGAAGTCACTCTCACTCTCAATATGGTGGCAAAAGTCACTCAAGTCATCATACGTCGCCGTGGTCGAAGGGAAAATCCCATGCTCAACCATCTCGTCGCTGTCGCCGTGGATGAAGGCCGAAGATGGCACATCATCACTCTTGCCTCCAAAGATGGAAGCATCGTCCTTGCTCGCCACCTTGTCTCTCGCTTCCAAAGCTTGGTCCTTGAGGGTCTCCGTAGTCGTACTCGTCGCCGCACCATCTTGAAAAAGAGTCGAAGTAGACTCGGCATCATCAATGCCACAAAGAGGGATGGCGGTGAAGTTGAACTTGGGACCATTGTCTTGGAGCTCGTCGGGCTTGGACATCTTGGTGGTGCTATGATACGTTTCCAATGTATCTATAATTTTTGATTATTCCATGCTGTTTTATTATCAATCTTGGATGTATTATAATAATTATATAGTCATTTTATATCATTTTTGGTACTAACCTATTGACATAGTGCCAAGTGCCAGTTGTTGTTTTCTGCATGTTTTTTACATCGTAGGAAATTAATATCAGATGAGGTCCAGATGCCATGCCAATTTAGGATGATTTTTTATGGGCCAGAAGGAACACAACGGGCCCTGGTTGCACCTGGGGGGAGTCCCGAGGAGGGGACAACCCACTAGGGCGCGCCAGGAGGCCCAGGCGCGCCCAGGTGGGTTGTGCCCACCTTGGGTGCCCCCTGGACCAACTCTTTGCTCTATAAATACCCCAATATTCCAGAAACCCTAGGGGAGTCGACAAAATTTTCATCCAGCCGCTGTAGAGTCTAGAACCACGAGATCCAATCTAGACACCATCACGGAGGGGTTCACCACTTCCATTGGTGCCTCTCCGATGATGCGTGAGTAGTTATTTGTCGACCTTCGGGTCCGTAGTTAGTAGCTAGATGGCTTCCTCTCTCTCTCTTGATTATCAATACAATGATCTCTTGGAGATCCATATGATGTAAGTCCTTTTTGTGGTGTGTTTGTTGGGATCTAATGAACTTCGAGTTTATGATCAGTTATATCTTTTTATATCCATGGAAGTTATTTGAGTTCTTTGATCTCTTATATGCATGATCTCTTATAGCCTCGTATTTCTTCTATGATATTTGGGTTTTGTTTGGCCAACTTGATCTATTTATCTTGCAATGGGAAGAAGTGCCCAGTAGTGGATTCGATCTGACGGTGCTTCATCCCAGTGACAGAAAGGGAATCGACACGTATGTATTGTTGCTACTAAGGATAAAAAGATGGGGTCCATATCTGCCGCAATAGATAAACGGATATTGTCTACATCATGTCATTGTTCTTATTGCATTACTCCGTTTTTCCATGAACTTAATACACTAGATGCATGCTGGATTGCAGTCAATGTGTGGAGTAATAGTAGTAGATGCAGGCAGGAGTCGGTCTACTAATCTTGAACGTGATGCCTATGTAATGATCATTGCCTAGATATCGTCATGATTATTTGAAGTTCTATGAATTGCCCAACAGTAATTTGTTCACCCACCGTTTGCTATTTTTCTCGAGAGAAGCCACTAGTGAAACCTATGGCCCCCGGGTCTTCTTTCTCTTATATTTGCCTTGCGATCTACTCTTTCCTTGCGTTTATTTTCATATCTATTAAACCAAAAAATACAAAAATACCTTGCTGCAATTTATTTGTTCCGCGATCTATTTATCCCATCTACAAATTTACCTCACGTTCTTTGCCTATCTTGAGGCACCGTACCCCGAAAGGGACTGACAACCCCTTTAACACATCGGGTTGCGAGGTGTTGTTATTTATGTGCAGGGGCTGTTTCGTTGTGTTGCTTGGTTCTCCTACTGGTTTGATAACCTTGGTTTCATATCTGAGGGAAATACCTACCACCGCTGTGCTGTATCATCCCTTCCTCTTTGGGGAAATACCGACGTAGCTTCATGCGACTTCAAAAGGAATTTCTGGCGCCTTTGCTGGGGAGGATCTTCAACACAACCAAGTTCCTAATCACAAATCTCATCTCCTTGCAATTTACATTATTTGCGTCTCGTTTTCCTCTCCCCCACTTCACAAAAATTTGCCATTTTATTCGCCCTCTTTTCCGTTTGCCGTTTTCTCGTCAGATCTCTTCTTTGCTTGTGTGCCATGTGTCTTCTATTTGCTTGCTAAACATCTCTTGATATGGATCCTCATCCACTTTCTAATCTTTTTAAGAGATCTAGTTATCATGAACAAATTGCTAGTGATTTGAGTACACTAGATTATCTTTATGAAGTTTTGCTTGAGATTCGTGGATCTGGAAATTGTGATGAAGAAATTTATGAAGAGATTCATGATAGATGTTTGAATGAAAAGCATGATTGCAATGATTTTACTATAAATTCTATTATTGTCAATTGTGTTAATGATATGCAAAACCCCAAGCTTGGGGATGCTAATTTTGCTATGTCCACTACTTATTGCAATGATCATGATTGGGGTGATTCTTCTTATGATCTTGAAAATTTATTTAACCCCGTGATGAATATGAGATTGATAATAGTGTTTGCAATAATATTTAAAGTGGGTTTGGAAGAGTGTCAACTTTAGATCCCACTACTTTGGAGAATGTTCAATCTTATTTTTTTTGATAAAAGTGGGTTTGGAGAGGTCATGACTTTAGTTAATGTTAATCCCGCTATGTTGGAAGAGTGTCAACTTTGCAAGCATGTGGATCATGTAGAAAATATGTTATGTGATAAGTATATTGTTTAATTTGAATATTATCCCACATATAATTATTATGAGAGGGGAAAATAGGGTTGTAGAAATTTTTGTGTTACTAAATTACCTCTCTTCATGTCGAGAATTCTATCGTCTCTTTCTTTTTCCTTGCATATGCTAGTTTTTGCTTGCCTTGATAATTTGTTTGCTTATAAAATTCGTATGCATAGGAAGTATGTTAGACTTAAATGAGTTTGTCACATGATTTATGATGCTCTCTTTGTGGTTCAAATCTTATCTTTCTTGAGAGCATCAATAAAATCTCAATGCCTAGCTAAGGGCATAAAACTATAGCGCTTGTTGGGAGGCAACCCAATGAATAATTTTTTTTTTGCTTTTTGATTTCTATTCTCAAGTGTAAACAATTATGCTACTGTTATGATTGTGTTTTTTGTGATTTAATTAGTGGTTGTGCCAAGTAAAGCCTTTAGGATCTTCTGGGGTGATAGTTGTTTGATCTTGCTGAAAAAGACAGAAACTGCGCTCACGAAAATAATTATCATAAATAGCAGAAAGAGCTTTTTCCCTGATTCTTTTTGCAGAGATTAATATACAAATTATGTTGGTTGTTCTAATTTGGTAGAATTTTGGGAGTTATAGAAGTATTCGAAAGTTCCATATTATTACAGACTGTTCTGTTTTGACAAATTCTGTTTTCTTTGTGTTAGGTGCTTATTTTGATGGCTATATGGTTTTCTTTGATGAGTTTTTGCCATAGAAAAGTTGGAATACAGTAGATATAATACAAAAACAAAATAAGAATTGGTTTGACAAATCAATTATATTAGTAGTTTGCTTTCTTTTACTAACGGATCTCACAAGGGTTTTGTTGAGTTTTGTGTGATTGAAGTTTTCAAGTTTTGGCTTATCTTATGATGGATGAAAGAAGGATAGAAGAGCCAAAGCTTGGGTATGCCCTGGCATCCCAAGCTATTATCCAAGAATGAGAAACCAACTAAGCTTGGGGATGCCCCGAGTGGCATCCCCTCTTTCTTCTAACGACCATCGGTATTTTACTCGAGACTATATTTTTATTCGTCACATGATATGTGTTTTGCTTGGAGCATCTTGTATGATGTGTCTTTGATTGTTTTATTTTGTGTTTTAAGTCATCAAACCTTGCTGGACACACCTATTTGAGATAGCGAAAATTATGCCATGACTTGTTAGAATTGCTCTCTATGCTTCACTTAAATTTTTATGAGCAATGGACTTGCTCTAGTGCTTCCCTTATATATTTTTGAGCACAGTGTGCTTAGTATTGTTGAAGAAATGCTCTCTTGCTTCACTTAGATTTATTTGAGAGTTAGTAAAATTTTGAAGAAATTTTCTCTTGCTTCACTTAAATTATTTTGAGAGAAAGAAAATATGTTATGCTCATGATCTTCACTTATATTTGTTTGAGCTTATGAAAGGCAACACATGAAAATTAGTTGCAAAGTGATAGATATCCAAGAAGGATAAAGAAAGAAATAAAATATATGTCATAAAATCATTGGACAAAATAAACTTGATTCTTAGTAATAGTTTTGAGATATGATGATTTGATATGTGAGTCATGTTGGTGAGTAATTGTGCTCAAGTAAGAATATTGGTGTTAAGGTTTGTGATTCCCTATGCATGCACAAAAGTTAATAATCATGCAATGAAAATTATATCCTACTTGTGGTGCATTATTTGGTGTTAATTATGCTTAATGCTTGCTTATGAGATTATTCATTTCTTGGTTGGTCGCTTCCAAATCTTTTTGCTAGCTAGCCTTCATTTTGCACCAAGTATGACCTCTACTTGTGCATCCAAAATCCTTTAAACCAGTTTTGCCACATGAATCCACTATATCTACCTATATGCGGTATTCTTTTGCCATTGTAAGCAAATTTGCATGTGCCATCTCTAATTTTCAAAATGAACTTCTCTTTTGTGTGTTTGTTTATTCATGAGCAGTGGCCCAGTAGCTAATATTTTCCATGCTAGATATGTTATTCTCACGATGAGTGTTTATTCACTTGTCATTGCACGAGAGTAAGGCAAAGGTATTAGGGATGTCCAGTCCCAAAATGCAAAAATGAATTTACTTTATGTTGTCAAATAATAAATTCCTTGGAAAGTGTTGGTATGGAGGGCACCCGTGGATACGGCTAGCCATGGAAAGTGAAAGTTATGGTGGAAAAACGAATAAACTTTATTTTCTGTTTGGGAGCGGCCTATGATATATCTAGCATGGAAAGTGTTGGGGGTATTACCACTGGGCGTGAGCCGGCCTACCTGGGCCGGGTTAACTTCATTAGTAGTATAAAGGTGATCAAGCAGATGAAGGCCCAAGGCCTGTAGTCGGTTTAGAACCTGTAGCCGTAAACCGGCTTCATATGTAAACTTGCATTGTAAGTTAGGAATAGAGAGAGACCAACCGGGATACGAGTATGAACCGGTGTGGGACTCTATGGACCGACGGGCATTACCCGTGTATATAAGGGGACGACCCGGCGGCGGTTCAAAGATAGACAACGACAACTCGAGGCCTAGGTGAAGCTTGTTTGCTCCCTAGTCATCGAGACCACATCAATTCCATCACAACTAGACGTAGGCTTTTACCTTCATCGAAGGGGCCGAACTAGTATAAACCCTTGTGTCTTTGTGTCCGCTTTAACCCCTTCAAGTTAACCCGTAGCGATGGCTCCACGACTAAGTCCTTTCACAAGGACATCTGCCGTGACAAATCCACGACAGTTGGCGCCCACCGTGGGGCTATCACACGATGGTTTGATGGTCTTGGAGGGCAAGCTCAAAGGACTCGAAGGCTATGCTGTGGGCCGGATGACCAAGAGTCGTCGTGGCAAGATCTACATCGACGATGCAGGATGGGGTCCCGAAGCCGATTCAATCGAGTACGGGTATCGGGTCCCCTTTGGTGGCATACACGTTTTTATCGGCAAGATTGGTGAGCCTGGGCCTGAGCCGGACATCTGCACCGACCTCGTCAAGACGGCTCAGCGTGCGAGATCTACCCAGGTTAAACCGGCCGTGAAGCGTGCCTTCGTGGGAGTCATCCACGGAGGAGAGCATGAGGACGTGTCAGAATATGGTAGCGAGACCGTCGTCTATTCCAGCGACGAGTCTTCAACCGGAGAGACCGAATCATTGTACCAGTTGCAAGACGACCAGATTAGGGGCTGTTCGATGGCGGCGATATTCCGGACCCCGGATCAGATCAACCGGGTTGGAATATTCATGGCGGCACGCAGCGGCGAATCACTCTTCGATTGCGCAGCAATGCTCTCCGGATCAGCGGCGGCAATGCAGCGAAGGGCAGGAGGCCTTGTCGCCCACCGGTTCAAGTTCTGTCGACTGTTTGGCGACTAGCTGCACTTATGGCGAGGCCAATCCGCGGATCAGAGGCCCATGATGCAAAGATTGCAATGGTGAGAGAGCAGATCGTCAGCCAAAGCCGACCGGCAGCAGAGAAGGACAGGATGGCCGCAGAGCGGCCGCTTTGGACGCCAGGCCTATAAGCTCATGCTCGACGAACGCATCACAGGAGGTCTTGAAGCGAAAGCACGATCACGCCTGCCGTTAGGGTTCGACCCTCGAAATCTCTTTCACACTCCGGGAGCTGGAACCAGTAATCCGCCGGGGCACCTGGAGGTAAATCGGGTCGAGGCACCAGGGCCAGGAGCGACGGTCCAACCCCGCCTGATGGAACCTCCTCGACAGAACATTGTGATACCTCCACCGGTTCAGACACCTCCGGGTCATTATTCTAATCCTATGGACAATCTTGTCACAGCTGCTGCGCGATTAGAAGCTATCCTGTCGAAGGAGACTCTCCTGGCGATAGAGGCGCGGGGTTAAGGAACTTCTCCGGACCGCTTTGATTCAGCGGGAGGCATATTCATACAGCCGCGATCGGATTCACTCCACACCTCGTCCAAGCCGGAGCTATAGCAGGTGCCTGGATGAACCGGCCATATCGAGCAATGCGCGAGGCCGTGAAGCGGCCCGTGGCAATAACTCGGCCGGTGGTGTTCGCGATGCTCAGGATGTAGTGGACCGGGCCGCACGCGAAGAGTCGAGTTAGCAGACCTAAGCGAGGCGGGTCAGCTTACACCGGTTCGTCCTACCACCTCTATCGGGCGGGGTCGATCTAGTTTGGGAGTACCTGTTTAGTCCCCGCTTTACGCAATGTCGCCTGCCCAAAGATTTCAAGGGTCTGCGCAAGGTGCGAATTACACCGCTGATTTATCTCGAGCGTGGGTAGAGAGTTATGAGATGGCCATGGAGATCTTTGGATGTGGATGGGACCGCATGTGCAAAGTACTTCACCATGATGCTTGAAGGCACGACCTGTACTTGGTTGAAGAGCCCGCCGCCTAATTCTATCGATTCATGGGCCCGATTATGGGCCGGTTTATCTAAATTTCAAAGATACGTGTAAGCAGCCCAAGTCCATAGTAGACTTGGCGGCTTGTGTTCGAGGAGGACGGAGAGTCAACAACCCATTGGAGTACGCCGCGTTTGAAAGTCTTGCACTCGTCAGCGGATCAATGTCGACTCTGCGATCTTAACCACGGAGGGCAACCGCGGTTTATGCCTTTAAAGTTGAAATTGGGGCGTATGAAGCGGTTACAGTAATGACATGGGAACTCTCATGGCCGCTTTGGTGAAGTATGCTGATTCTGATAGTACCAAGGATCCCGAGACTGACGATGATGAAGCAGGGAAGGGAAAGAAGAATAGCAACTCTAATGGGCATCAGTACAAACCGGCGGGCCATGGAAACGGAGGCAAGCGTAAGGCGGATGGCAGCATGGACTTTGTGGCTAACACTAATGCGCAGGACAAGGGTCAACGACGCAGAGGTAAAGCGGCGAATCGTAATGGGGCTCCAAATCCTAACCCGGATCGCTTAAACTATTTGTTGAATCACCCTTGTCCAAAGCACGGGACGAAGGAGGCGCCGGCTAACCACCTTTGGAAGGATTGTTACATTATGCAGGAATTTAAGAACTCTAATGCCTTCCGGTATGACCGTGGGTCAGGTGGTGGCTCAGATCCGGTTTCCATGGGCGGGTCACGATGGAGCTTCGGTTCGAGTTTCAATCGTATGGGTCACAACAACCAGAATAATCGAGGCGGTCAAGGGGTTACAACCAACAACGGCGAGAGCAGCGATGGTCGGGTTATCGAGCCACCAAAACAGGTTGAACAATGGGCGATATCACGTTTTCACAACTAGCTTGGATAAGTCGATTGGAAACTCCTGGCGGCGGTGAACTCTGTTGAACCGGCCGTACCATGTTACTTACGCTGGCTAGAGCAGCCTATCGTGTGGGCGGAGGACCACCCACCCCGGTTGACAATCCGGGCGATTAGCATTAGTGGTAGACCCTCGGTGGGAGGTTATAAATTCACCAAGGTGCTCATGGATGGAGGGAGCAGTATTAACATCCTGTACTATGAGACATTCCGCCGCATGGGGCTAATGGACAAGGATCTCAGACCGTCTAATATGGTGTTCCATGGTGTGGTGCCTGGCAAATCAGCATATCCTGTTGGTAAGATAGCCCTGGAGGTGGCTTTTGGGGACGAGCATGATTCCCGATCCGAGACACTAACCTTTGAGGTGGTGATAATCCGGAGCCCGTATCACGCCTTGTTTGGGCGGCCAGCTTATGCCAAATTCATGGCATGGCCTTGTTATATCTATTTGCAGCTCAAGATGCCGGGCCACAAGGGGACAATAACGGTTCATGGGAGCCGCAAGATTGCTTTGGAATGTGAGGAAGGTGATGCGGCCTATGCAGAGTTGGTTTGTGCCACGGAGGAGTTGAAATATTATAGGGACAATGTTGATCCGGCGGACATGACCCTTTGAAGAAGCCCACTCTGAGCATGATTGGATCTGAAGTTCAAATCGGCGGCTGAGACCAAGCTTGTTGACTTCGTGCCCGGCGATTCGTCCAAGCAGTTCACTGTCAGTGCCAACTTGGACCCTAAATAGGAAAGTGCGCTCATCGAGTTCATCCGTGAGAATCGGGACATTTTTAATATTGATCCCAAGTATAAACCGGTAAAGCAGTTTCTCCGCCGGTTTAACGAAGAAAGGCGCAAAGCTATTGGAGAGGAAGTGGCCAGGCTCTTAGCGGTTGGCTTTATCATTGAAGTGTTCCATCCAGAGTGGCTTGCTAATCTGGTGCTGGTTCTTAAGAAAAATAGCACTTGGTGTATGTGTGTGCATTACACGGATCTTAACAAGGCTTGTCCAGCGGATCCTTTTGCCCTCCCCCGCATTGACCAGATTATTGATGCCACGGCGGGTTGTGAGCGTTTGAGTTTTTTGGATGCGTATTCTGGGTATCATCAAATCAAGATGGCGGTTAAGGACCAGGAGAAGACGGCGTTTATTACTCCCTTTGGAGCCTTCGCTATGTATCTATGCCCTTTGGGCTCAAGGCGCCAAACCACTTATCAGCGGTGTGTCTGAACTGCTGCATAAGCAGATCGGCCGTAATGTGCACGCCTATGTGGATGATATTGTAGTCAAGTCAAAGCGTAAGGAGACGCTGGTTGATGATTTGCGGAAACCTTTGACAACTTGCGGGTTTACAAGATGATGCTTAACCCGCCAAATATGTTTTGGTGTTCGGCGGGCAAATTCTTGGGTTTTCTTGTGTCCAACAGAGGAATTGAGGCTAATCCGGAGAAGATTACGGCTATCACCTCCTGGCTAAACGAAGTGTATCAACGATGTTCAACGTTTGGCAGGTCGGATTGCCGCTTGTTGAGCGGTTTATCACCGCCTCGGAGAAGGCCATCCTTTATACCAGATCTTTGAGAAAGACAGATCAATTTATCTGGAGTCCGGCTGCTGATGAAGCGTTGGAGGACTTGAAGCGGCAATTAGCCAATCCGCCCGTTCTTGCAGCTCCGGTCGACAAGGAGCCGTTATTACTATATGTAGCGGCCAATGCTCGCGCAGTTAGCGTGGCTATTGTGGTAGAACGCAAGGACGCGGGCAAGGAATATCCGGTTCAGCGGCCGGTTTACTATATCAGCGAGGTGCTTATTGAATCTAAGCAAAGGTATCCGCATTGGCAGAAGCTAGTATATGGAGTTTTTATGGCAAGCCGGAAGTTGAAGCAGTATTTCCAAGGGCACCCCATCACGATGGTCGCCAGCTCCTTGGGCGATATCATCTGAGCACCGGAGGTGGTGGCGGATTGCCAAGTGGGCTATAGAACTTGGGCTGCACGGATTGAAGTACGTACCTCGGACGGCGGTGAAGTCTCAAGCACTTGTGGATTTCATCAATGATTGGACTGAGTTGCAAGCACGGAGGAGAAGCCGGATCACACATATTGGACTATCCATTTTGATGGATCCGAGCAATTGGAGGGCTCGGGGTGGAGTCGTATTAACTTCCCCACGAGGTGATAAGTTTTGTTATGTTCTCCGCTTAATGTTCCTTGTACTAATAATGCAGTGAGTATGAAGCCTTGCTCCATGGTCTCCGGATGGCTAAGGAGATGAACCTAAGTCGGGTTAAGTGCTTCGGTGACTCGGACCTCGTGGCTCAACAAGTGTCTGGCACTTGGGATTCTAAAGACCCACTTATGGCTGCATATCATCGTGAGGTGGATAATATCGCGGGTCACTTCAAGGGCTATCAGGTGGATCATGTGGACCGTCGAAAGAATGAAGCAGCGGACGCTTTAAGCCGGTTGGGCTCTCAGCGTAAACCGGTCCCGCCTAATGTCTTTCTTGATGTGTTGCACAACTCGTCAGTCAAGCTCCCGGGTGAAGCGGATTTGGCTATTCCTGATCCGGAGGCTCAATTGGTGGCAGCCCTGCATGTCATACCGGATTGGACAGTTCCTTATCTTGCGTACATGAACCGGGGAGAGTTGCCAGAGGATGAGATTCTAGCCAGGCAGATAGTCCGGCGATCCAAGTCTATGACTATTGTCAATGGCGAATTGCATCATTGCGGTGTATCAGGGGCATTTCAACGCTGCGTTTCTCCTGAGGAAGGCTGTGAAATCTTACGTGAAATCCATGAAGGGGATTGTGGTCACCATGCCGGTTCAAAGTCTCTGGTGGCAAAGGCGTTTCGTCACGGGTTCTACTGGTTGACAGCTCATCTTGATCACGGAGGACTTGGTTAAACGGTGTGATGGTTGTCAGAAATTTTCAAGGCGTGCTCATGTACCGGCTCAAGAATATAGGATGATTCCAATTACTTGGCCGTTTGCAACATGGGGGCTAGATATGGTCGGACCTTTTAAAAGATCCAAGGATAAGAAAACCCACCTTTTGGTGGCGGTTGACAATTTTACCAAGTGGGTTGAAGCGGAGCTGTCGGCAAGTGTGATGCAGCTACTGTGGTGCGATTCATTAAAAGGTGATTTTCGGTTTGGCTTTCCACACAAGATCATTATCGACAACGGTACCAATTTATCCAAGGGTGCTATGAAGGAATTACGTGAGCGTGAGCACATCCGACTTGACGTATCATCAGTGGCTCACCCCCAGTCCAATGGGCAGGCAGAACGGGCTAATCAAGAGATCTTGCGAGGCATCAAACCCCGGCTTATGGTTCCATTGCAAAGAACACCGGGATGTTGGGTTGAAGAGCTACCATCTGTGCTATGGAGTATCAATACTACGCCCAACCGATCTACAGGATACATGCCATTTTTCATGGTCTACGGAGTGGAGGCGGTTCTCCCTAGTGATATCCGGCACGATTCGCCTCGTGTGGCGGCTTATGTTGAAGCGGATAATGAGACAGCACGGCAAGATGCTTTGGACCTATTAGATGAGGAGCGCAACATAGCGGCTGCCCACTCGGCGATCTATCAACAAGATCTTCGTCGCTACCACAGTCGCCGGGTCAGAACCAGAGTTTTTCAAGAAGGAGATTTGGTGCTTCGGCTCATCCAAGACCATACAGATATGCACAAGTTATCCCCACCTTGGGAGGGACCTTTCGTGGTCAGCAAGAATCTGCACAACGGGTCGTACTATCTGATTGATATTAGAGAGCATAAAGACTCACGCACATCAGAGGAGGAGACCAACAGGCCGTGGAACATAGCTCATCTTCGGCCTTACTACACCTAAGCCATTGGCTCTATCTATGTACATATTATAACATTGTATATATTATCTTTGATATAATAAAACCGGAGCCTCAGCTAAAGTGGGGTCTCTGTCCTTTCATATCATGTGTGGTTACATGGAGTGGTTCTGTTTTAAAGCGGCCTCCGGTTTACCCCTTGAAATTTGCTTTTCAAAAAAGCTTTGTGATATCACTTGGGGCCTTGGTCGTGTCCGAACCAATGCGACACCTTTTGATAGGCGAAAGCCACCAGGATCACTTGGGGACATGGTCAAGTCTGAACCATCCGCCTCTTGATCGGCCTAAGGCCACAAAATCACTTGGGGCTTGGTGAACCCAACCATTGCCACGCCTTTTGATCAAGATATATGCCACGGTTTCATTTGGGGGCTGGCTGACTTGAACCATTGTCACTCCTATTGGGGCTTAGTCTGTCCGACCATGGTAACACCATCGATCGACTTAGTAAAGCATGTTTTTGCAAATGGTTTTATCATTGCCTTTGCTTCCATATTTCTTTTATGACTATTTCTTAATTTTGTTGTGTTTCCTTCAAACCAACAACACTTTTTACCGGTTCGGTGACGGATTCGGTTCATTTTAATCCGGAGAAATATGCCCGGTTTACCTTTTCTGTTAACATCATGGAGTAACAGGGGGCTCATAATGACCCAAAGACGGTTTACATGGGAGTTGTTTTCTCCTTTGACGGTAATGGTTTATAAAACCTCCGTTTCAAGCACGGCTAAGCCAACTTCATGCCCAAATGATGGCGGTATTTTTGTATCGCATATCTGGTTATATGTCTTAAATACATTGATGATATATATATCAAGGTCATAAACCGGCTGGCGGAATAACCGCCACCGCAGTTCAAGATTTTCTGATTGCAGTAAATATAACTTGAGGATTTCAAGCAAAAGCATCAGTACTTATGCACGAAGGCATATTTAAAACGGAAGTATTGGCTATTCTATTACAAGGCAACGCGGTGCCCAAGTAAGATCATTGTTCTTCTGGCGGATCATAATAAAGTAGCTATTTAAACCGGCTTCGGTTCAAGCCTCTCATCGTCTGCGCCGCTTGACTTCCTCATCTCTATCCATTGGTGGAAATCAACAATGGTCGATCGATTCCCATTAAAGCTTGAAAGACAGCCTCTTCATGGATCAGAGAAGACGGTTCAATATCAGGAGCGTAAGTATGCTTATGGTTTGGAGGAATCAGATTCTCCGCTTCAAGAATTGGTGCAGCCACATGTTTGTTCTGATCATTATACTGAGCTTGATAATGTGACAAGTCTGCCTCTTCAGCCAATTGACAAGCCGATTAGGCGCCTTTGCGGGTTTATCGCCCTCAGGTCATCTTCATTGAACTCGAGCCATCTTCCTTCAAACCTGGGATAGCCTTGAGCGCTTCAACAGATCGAAATCCGGCACCCATGCTTTTGCCCAGATCAAGGCATTAATTGCTCGGTTCGAGCAGCAGATTTCTTCAGTTCTTCAATCTGGGTAGGAAGCATTGACAACCTCTTCAGGGTATCTTGGATTAAAGTGGGTGCTGGATTGTTATGAGATGCAGTGGTGATGATCCGCTGCGCTCCGGTATACAGCTGTTCAATTAAGGTGTAGGCAGTCTTCAGCTTCTTCCGAACATCTGATCCTAAGTGACCAATGCGTGTACCTGCAACAATACAGGAACAATCACAAACCGGATCTATTATAAGAAAACCAAAGTTGTCAAAGAAACCAAAAGGGACTTACCAAAGATAGTAGCGGTCATGGCATGCACTTGCCGCTTTACGGTGGTCAGCTCATCTACCACCGGTTTAAGGGCAGCTTCAGCATTTTCAGCTCTTTTTATTAAAGCGGCCTTCTTAGTGGCCCAATCAGCCCGCTCCTTCTTGAAGCCCTCCTTCAGCTGTTCCGTGATGCTTAAGGCGCTGGTCAATTCCTCCCTTGCTTTGTCGGTTTCGGCTTGTTGGGTTTTCAAAGTTTCTTGCGATCGAGAATCCGGTCCTCTTTGATCCTCACTTCAGCCTGCATAAAGACGGTATTTGGATTTAAACAAACGGTACATTTAATTTGAAGTACCAACCACATAACAAGTTATACGCTTGATACTTGGGGGCTAATGCATCTTCAATCTTCATCTATTACTAAATCGCAAAGTCCCAAGCTCAATACAGGTATTCAACTTGGCACTTGGGGGCTAATGGCTATTTGCTCAATTATGTTATGATGTTAGAATCTTTATTGGAGTCCCGGTTTAACTATACTAAGTTGAACCGGCCCTTGGGGGCTACATTGATGGATTTCAAAGTATTAAGGATTATATTAAAGTCCCGGTTTGAAGAAGGCTGCAAACCGGCCCTTGGGGGCTAGGAGGATTAATAGAGTAGCGGTAATTAAGGAAGGGAGAAGTACAAGGAAGTTACCTCAAATTTATCTCTCATCATCTTTACCAGACCAGCTTCACAGTCACGACTAGTATATAGCCGGTTCAAGTAACCAGAATGAACATCTTGGGCACTCAGAGCAGCATATGTTTCCAGATCAACATCCCATTTGCCTTTGTTCATGGCAGAAGAATCTTCTTTCACAGTATGCTTAGCTAAAGCGACAGGATTCCCTGGTTCAAAGCGGCCTACACCGGTAATTACAACGTCATCATCCTTGGACTCGCCGGTTTGCGTTGGTGTTGTCGATTTATCGACAGTTTTGAAGGATTGCGGGATTTTTCAATTCGGACGGGGCTGGTAGGCTGGTCAACAGGGACTGAAGTATTAATAGGCCTCTTCTCAGTAACAGCGTCATCTTGCAAGGGAGGGTCACTGGGAACGTCTTCATAAACGAACGCTTCAAGATCTGGTGCCTTATCCTATTCAGGGGCAACATCTTCCTCGGCCGCTTTATCCAGACGGGCTTTCTTGCTCGGTTTGGGTTTAGCCCTGAAAGAGAAACAAGGAGTCAAAGGAACAACATAAGTTATAACACAGTATACCAGAAGCATGTGTTCAGCCTAGCTTACCCAAGAACCGTGTTAGTGGTGGCAGCTGAGTGGCCGATGATTCACGAGAGGATGAATGAGAAGTAACGATAATTGAGTCGGACGGATTAAGAGGTTGTGGATGAAACCGCTTTAGGATAAAATTAATGGAAAGGTCGGAGACCTCTGAGCGGCGTTCGAACCGGACTGTTTGGTAAGCGGCGAAGGTAACTACACGGCATTGTCTTGGGTTGTCTGGCGAGCTTCATCTTCTTGAGTCTTCATAAGAAATTTGGGATCCAAGTAAGCAACAGGATGAGAAAATTTAACTTTCGGTTTGCTGGCGAAGTTTTGGCAAAGGCAAAGGATCTGAATCGAAGAGAGAATAGTTACCTCGGCGACGACAATTCATTATCGGCTTCAAAGTCGTCGTCGACAAGTATCATCATCAATAAGGCGTGTAAAAAGTAAGCCTAGTGAATCGAGTTCTACCTCAAGGTCCGAGTTACCCACATCATCATCAACAGCCGGATCAGATGAAGCGGTGGTTTTCCTTTTGTGAGCCGGCTTCTTGATAACCTTGGTCTTTGGCTGGGTTGACCATTTTGTTTTCTCCGGTTTGTCTTGCGGAAGCTTCTTGCTCCAAAACGGATTATCACCCTGAGCAAGCAGCTGGATGTCAGACAGAGATAGCAATAACAGGTTCAGTAAAAAATACAATCAAAATCTTACAGCTGGCGGTTTGTTGGTAGCACAGAAAGGGAGCAGGCCGGTTTGAGCGCAAAGGTGTTCTGGTTCGTTCAACATTTTCTTCACAGCATCTGTGACTTCATCATCTGAGAGCTGGATGTTGGTGTGTCGGAGTGGGTCATCGACGCTACCAGTATACTTGCACATTAAAGCGGAGCGCTGGCTGAGAGGCAGTACGCTCCATGATATCCAACAGTGTGCAAGATCTATTCCTGTTAAACCGTTGGCCATGAAGGCTCGGAGCTTGGACAGTTGTGGAGCATATTTACTTCTCTCCTTGGCACTTAATCTTTGTGGAAAGGGTGTGTGTTCTTGAGCCGCTCGGACGAAAGCCGAGCAAAGGATTTTATTATCGGGGAGGTGTCTTTGCGGTAGAACCATGTTGCATTCCACTCCTTGGGGTGACCGTAGTCTGGCATGGGGTAAGTGATCTCTTTTCTTTTACGAATTGCCATACCGCCCAATTCGGTATTGGGGCCGTCGATGAATTCTGCGGCGGTTTAAGTGGAAGCGATCTCTAAACAATTCAATCAAGGCTCCTCTTGAAGGTATACCTCACGAGCACTTGGAAGTGACATAGCTTGGTAATGAAATGGGGCGGTATCTTGCGGGCGGAGCTGAAAATTGCCTAGCACATCCCGGTAAAATTTAGAACCAGGCGTCTTGAAGCCCTGGGCTAAATGATCTGCAAAGATCACAACCTCTCCCTCTTGAGGTGTGGGAGGACATTCATCACCAGGAACTCTCCAGTGGATAGTATCTTTGCTGTCTAAAGCGCCGATCAAGACTAAATCATCCAACTGAGTTTCTATGACGCGAGAAGGAACCCAGTTGCACTCATATACTTGTTTGGCCATGGTGAGATATGCAAGAAATAGGAGATTCCGGTTCAAGAATATGTTGGATAAAAGAAGGCGCTGGTCTGAACAATGTTAAACCGGAGGCAGTACATGTAAACCGGATTTCTATGAGGTGGCCTCGTATGTTTAAAGGGTTCTGGCGGTTCAACAAGGGGACTAATGGTATATACCGGTTTATTAACTTTTTCTATATTAAGTTAAACCGCCTGATCTAAACATTGAAGGCAATTGCGGATGGCTAAGTATGCAGAAACAGGTTTCACAAGATCTTATTGCAGCAATGGATCTGAAGCAAGTTCAGAAAAACAGAAAATATTCAATAGGATAAAACAGAACGGAAGTAAATCAATGGGCAGGTATGTGGATGAGATCTATAAACTTGGCGTGAAACTACAAAGCGGATGCTAAAAAGCTACCGCTAGTCGAGCGGGGTTTCACAGATCTATCCAGAGTGCAGGTGCGAGCATGAACAAGTTATGAACACGGCAAGAACACGAACCCTAGAACAGATCTATGTTAAGAAGAATGCGAAGGCTTACGAGAATCGAGGAAGACACGGAAGGCTACCACAAAGGCTCTCGGTGCATGCATTCAGGTTGATCAGCGCCCAAGGCAGTGCAGAGGTCAACGGCGGTGGAGCTCCGAGGCAGGCGACGCGAGGAAGACGAAGAGAAAGAGACGAAGGGGAGAAAAGGAAATGACCTTCGGTCCTATTTATAAGGCAGGGGACGTGTGTCAGGCGCGCGAATCCAGGAGCCAAAAATTTCGGAAGTGGAGCTGCTGCTTTGGGTATTGCAGATTTATTAATAAAAGAAGGCGTCATAAATGTTAAACTTCGTGATGATGGCATGCCGGTTTACAGCAACCAGAGATGATGACGACATGGCGGTTTACCAATTACCAGAAGATGTTTAAGACAAAGATTTTTGTGAAGGATTGACATGAACCAGTTCAAATCAATTTGGGGCCTAATGTTGGGGGTATTACCACTGGGCGTGAACCGGCCTACCTGGGCCGGGTTAACTTCATTAGTAGTATAAAGGTGATCAAGCAGATGAAGGCCCAAGGCCTGTAGTCGGTTTAGAACCTGTAGCCGTAAACCGACTTGATATGTAAACTTGCATTGTAAGTTAGGAATAGAGAGAGACCAACCGGGATACGAGTATGAACCGGTGTGGGACTCTGTGGACCGACGGGCATTACCCGTGTATATAAGGGGACGACCCGGCGGCGGTTCAAAGACAGACAACAACAACTCAAGGCCTAGGCGAAACTTGTTTTCTCCCTAGTCATCGAGACCACATCAATTCCATCACAACTAGACGTAGGCTTTTACCTTCATCGAAGGGGCCGAACTAGTATAAACCCTTGTGTCTTTGTGTCCGCTTTAACCCCTTCAAGTTAACCCATAGCGATGGCTCCACGACTAAGTCCTTTCACAAGGACGTCTGCCGTGACAAATCCACGACAGAAAGTGTTGGGATGCTCCAAGTCATTTTCGTTGGTGGGATGGATACACCTCCCAAAATGTTTTTATCTCTAATTTTTCACTTTGAGCTCTGGCTCCTCTAAAAATCACTACTTCCCTCCGCGAAGGGCCTTTCTTTTACTTTATGCAATTTTTATTTTTGAAATTGAGTCTCCATCCTCTCTTATAGAAGTACCAACTAGGGGACAATATGATCATACTTAAGTATTGAGTGTAGCTAATATTCGAGTGTGTTTCATGAATGGATCAATGTTTGAGCATGATGGGCTAGGGATAACTTGTTTTAGCATTGATATTTTGAAAGACATGGTTGCTTGTTGATATGCTGGAGTATCTAAATTATTTTGTCAAAACTAGACTGTTGCTTTGAATCACATAAAAGTCCAAATGTCCATGCTATGAAGAAAAGAACATGATATGACATGATAAACAACACTCCACATCAAAAATTCTGTGTTATCACTTGCCTACTCGAGGACGAGCAGGAGTTAAGCTTGGGGATGCTGATACATCTCCAACATATCTATAAATTTTGATTATTCCATGCTGTTTTATTATCAATCTTGGATGTCTTATAATCATTATATTGTCATTTTATATCATTTTTTGGTACTAACCTATTGACATAGTGCCAAGTGCCAGTTGCTGTTTTCTGCATGTTTTTTACATCGCAGAAATCAATATGAGATGAGGTACATATGCCACGCCAATTTACGATGTTTTTTATGGGCCAGAAGGAACACAACGGGCCCTGGTTGCACTTGGGGAGTCAGGAGGACAACCCACGTGGTGCGCCAGTGGGTTGTGCCCACCTCGGGTGCCCCCTGGACCGACTCTTTGCTCTATAAATACCCCAATATTCCAGAAACCCTAGGGGAGTCGACGAAATTTTCATCCATCCGCTGCAGAGTCCATAACCACGAGATCCAATCTAGACACCATCACAGAGGGGTTCACCACTTCCATTGGTGCCTCTTCGATGATGCGTGAGTAGTTCTTTGTAGACCTTAGGGTCCATAGTTAGTAGCTAGATGGCTTTCTCTATCTCTCTCTCTCTCTCTCTCTTGATTATCAATACAATGATCTCTTGGAGATCCATATGATGTAAGTCCTTTTTTGCGGTGTGTTTGTTGGGATCTAATGAACTTCGAGTTTATGATCAGTTATATCTTTTTATATACATGAAAGTTATTTGAGTTCTTTCATCTCTTATATGCGTGATCTCTTATAGCCTCGTATTTCTTCTCCGATATTTGGGTTTTGTTTGGCCAACTTGATCTATTTATCTTGCAATGGGAAGAGGTGCCCAGTCGTGGCTTCGATCTTACGGTGTTTGATCCTAGTGACAGAAAGGGAACCGACACATATGTATCATTCTACTAAGGATAAAAAGACGGGATCCATATCTGTCGCAATAGATAAACAAATCTTGTCTACATCATGTCATCGTTCTTATTGCATAACTCCATTTTCCATGAACTTAACACACCAGATGCATGCTGGATAGCGGTCGATGTGTGGAGTAATAGTAGTAGATGCAGGCAGGAGTCGGTCTACTAATCTTGGACGTGATGCCTATGTAATGATCATTGCCTGGATATCATCATTATCATTTGAAGTTCTATCAATTGCCCAACAGTAATTTGTTCACCCACCGTTTGCTATTTTTCTCGAGAGAAGCCACTATTTAAACCTACGCCCCCCAGGTCTTCTTTCTCTTATATTTGCCTTGCGATCTACTTTTTCCTTGCGTTTATTTTCAGATCTATTAAACCAAAAAATACAAAAATACCTTGCTGCAATTTATTTGTTCCGCGATCGATTTATCCCATCTACAAATTTACCTCATGTCCTTTGCCTATCTTGGTATTTGTACTCGAAAGGATTGACAACCCCTTTAACACGTCGGGTTGTGAGGTGTTGTTATTTGTGTGCAGGGGATGTTTATGTTGTGTTGCTTGGTTCTCCTACTGGTTCGATAACCTTGGTTTCATATCTGAGGGAAATACCTACCACCACTGTGCTGCATCATCCCTTGCTCTTTGGGGAAATACCAACGTAGCTTCAAGCGACATCATGCTATCCTCATGCTCATTCTCTTGTAGCTTGGTCGTCGCGAAGTGAGCTTGGGGTGGATAAGCCTTGGCCTTCATGAGTTCTTGTTCCGCCTTGGGAGCACCAATGTAGTTGTCGTCGAGGGACTTGTAGTCCTCGAGGAAGATAGTCTTGGAGATGTTGTTGTTCAATCCCATCATGAAGTGGAACTTCATCAAAATGGGGTCGTCCACGCCGGCTCGTCGCAAGGCAATCTTCATCTCCTTTAAGTACGCGTCGATGGACTTGGGATCCTTGTATGGTGTTCTCCAATTGGCGTGGAAGTTGTTCCGTGTAGGTTGGAGGCACAAACTCTCGCCGCATAGCTCTCTTCGTCTTGGACCAACTCATGGCGTAGCTCTCCAAAGGTGTGTGAAGCCACCATGTGTAAGCGTAGTCATGGAAGTTCCTTGTGGCGCACATCACTTGATCTTCGGAAGGGACTTGATGTAGCTTGAGGTAGTCGTCCATCAAGTGCTCCCACTTGAGATACTCCTCGGGATCTTAAGTCCCATAGAAAGGAATCTCATTGTGGGTGTCGAGGTCATATTAGCTCATGGAAGTCGCGGACTTGAGCTTTGGGATGTTTTCTTGAGTGTAGTCTTGGGGTGCTTGTTGGCGAATATGTCGTAAGTCACTTGGCGAAGATGCCTTGAAGTCACTTGGCAAAGATGCCTTGAAGTCACTTGGCGAAGATGCGAAGGGAGATGGTGAAGTCGTTGAGCGGTTGTTGGTGTTGAGCTCTTGACCTTCATGTTCTTGTTGGTGATGGTGTCGATGCCGATGTGATCTCGCCGGAGATGGTAGCTCGAAAGCACGTGCACTTGAGCGTATTCTCGAAGATGAGGAAGATCTCTTGTAGGACTTGATGAGGGCTTTGACATCCTCCATTTGAGCTTGCATCTTGGTGTCGAAGTTGTTTTTCGTGGCTTCGAACTTGTCGTTGCTGTAGACCCAAGGAGGTGTGCTTTGCCTATCCATCACAAGGCTCGAGAAGGGGTGAGTAGGAAATGAGATAAACAATACCAAGTTACCTTTTCCCAAAGTTGAGGATGTATCCCGTTTCACTCAATGTGAGATGACAGAATAGTGGAATTGGTACCGGACTTGTTCACTCACACCTATCAAGTAAAGCTTATGGCGTAGCTCGGTGAGGATAGTGGCACAAAAATTTGATGCAAAAATGTTAGCAAGAGTCAATAATGTTGAAAGAGATTCGCAAATTCGCAAGTGAAACAAGTAGACCAATAGTAATGAATGGCACCCGGAAACGCACACACGGATAGATAAATGGGATCGTGCAACCAAGGAATGAGCACAAAATGTGGAGTCCATAGAAAACGCTCGTGTTGCACAACTCAAGAGAGATGCTAGCATGATTGCTCGATAGGAGGATACGACACTTTTGCACAACCTATAAGATGCAAAATGGATAAACTTTCTATCCCAAGTATGCTATATATGTATGGTTCCCGGTGTTTCTCACATGATGTTCCAAGATGATCAAGTATGACAATCTTATGCAATGTGGTATGATGCTATGGCTCTTGCTTACAAGCTTCTTTGCTCTCTTTTTCTTTGCTTAAAAGCTTATTCTTTTTTTTGTATGGCCACTTTTGCACCAATGCACAAACCAAGATAGCAATAGTGTATATGCAGGAGCAAACTTGTGACACAAGATATGATATGATAGCAAGATGATACCAATATGATATGGTATATATGCAATAGGAGGTGTAGATCAATAATGTGCACAAGTAACGTTGCCGGTAATACTCAAATGCTAGTCTCGATAGGCAAGTAACGCAAAATGGGCTAGGGGTTATCGATGCAATTGCAAGGGGAATATACAATGGTGTCGTCGAGGTTACCGTCCTTGCTTACGGTAGGGGTGTCAAAATGATGAAGTGGTCAATGTCGATGACGACCTCATGGCGATGATGAGTGGCGGTGTTCTTGATGTATAACCGTCCATAATTAGCCGAAACACCTTAGGAAACAGAAAAACCGCAAACTCAAAATCTCTAAATGTCAAATGTCAAATGGTGGTAGCGAAAAAGCGGTGGTGGTTTGAATTTGGCAATGCATAAGTGGAGTGATGGGCTATACACGTGTTGGAGTTGAATTGCCGCCCCTAAGTAGCTGAAACACCTTAGGAGACACAAGCCACAACTCAAACAAGCTCAAACAAAATTGGGTTAAGTTGGGGTGGTGGAAGGGTATGGTGGGCAAGGTTATGCGGAAGTGGTGGTGGTTGATGAAGAAGCAACCATTCAAGCAACCACTAAAGATATATGGATCAAAATGGGTTAGGTTGCGGAAGGCTATGATGGTTATGCAGATGATATGGTGGAGGGTCTAGGCAAACTTGCCAAATTTTCGAAATTTTGATGGAGTCAAAATGGTGTTGAAACCTATCTAGATGGATAGGGGATGTCAATAGCTACTCAATGAGCTAAAGGACGCAAAAATCGGCCTCCGGATATGAAAGTTATGGTCAAAACGGTGAAACACGGGAGGCTGAAATCCCAGGGGTCGGACATCCGGGGGTGAGGGTCGGATATCCGGGGGCTGATGTCCACAACCGTGTGGATTTTGTGCTCCTGGAGCCGGATGTCCGGCCCGATGGCCCAGATGTCCGGCCTGTGGCCCGGATGTCCGGCCCGACGATTCCAGATCGGGATTTGGACTTCGAAACTCGATTTGGGGGCGGAAATTGATGATTTCGGGGGCAAAATTGATGAGATTTCATGGATGGAAGGTGGGAAAACTTGGGGAGATGCTAGATCTACTCAAAACCAAGAAAATCCATGTATCAAAATCAACAAAACATCATCAAACCAACAAATTACAAAAAAAATTGGGGCTATTTTTGGTGGGGATTTTCGAATTGGGGAAGGACACAACAAAATTAGGCTAGAAAAAGAGGGGTAGGGGCTCCAAATTCGTGATCAACCTTGCTCTGATCCAAGATGATGTAGGGTAGAACCCTAGATGCCCGGACTTTCACGAAATGGAGGGGATCCCACGAAGAACACGAAGAACACGAGGGAAAACAAGAGGAACACTCAAGAACAAATCTAATCACACATCCACTAGACAGTCAAACACACAAGATCCACAAGGTACATGAACAACAAAAGGAAAGATACAAGGTAAAGTTCATCCCAAATCCAAAGGAGATGGGGGCTTGATGATCTAGATAGATCCTTCCTTGAAGGGGTCTTGATATCCCTCGGGATCTTCTTTGAGGAGGTCTTGGCCTCCAATGGAATAGTCTCTCTCTCTCAAGAGGAGAAGGTAGGAGCAAAGCTCACATACTAATGAGCTATCACTTTGCTAACCCTAGAAAGAGGGAGGAGGAGGAGTATATATAGTCTAGGTGGGCGACGGGGTACATGGGCCTCGGCCTTCACTATGTGCAGACAGGTGGAGCCGGATGTCCGGGCTTGCGGGCCGAATGTCCGGGCCTTCGTGAGGAGCCGGATGTCCGGGCTTGCAGGCCGGATGTCCAGGCTGGCGAGGTCGGCCTCGGTGCTCTCTGGATAGGGGGCGCCGGATTTCCGGGCTTTTGGCTAGATTTTCGGGCTGGGCCAGATGTCCGGGATGTGGCCGGATGTCCGCGGCGTGTAGGTACTTGACGGCTGGGTGGCTGCTATGAGTGATGCTCCAGGGGCTGTATGTCCAGGGCTGGGGCCGGATGTCGGGGTCCTGGGAGCTGTCTTCGTCTTCTTTCATTGTTGCTTCCATGCTTCCCTCGTGGATGGTGCAGTTGTTCCTTGGTGCCGGCGCTCATCCTCGTCGTCCTTGATGCTCCGACAATACCTATGCATGCACACGAGTGGAGTGTCAAGTAGTATACCATCCTCGAAGGGGTCAAGTGAACACGTGTAAAGGATAAGGTTCACCTTTATGTATGAGAAGTAGAGGTCGCACGTGTCACATGCCAAACAGACTCTTGACATGGTGATGTCCGTAGGATGCTCTGCATCACCAACACTCAACTCTCTCTCACAGATTTGGCTATGATGGAAAGATGATTTGAGTGGAAAGAAACTTGAGGATGGCTAGAGGTCAAGATTCTTGTGGTTGGATTGGAATGTCTTGGTCTCAACACATGAGTAGGTGGTTATCTCTCAGAAAATGAGTAGTGGAAGTGTAGGCACGTTCTGATGGATCTCTCACAAATGGAGAAGGGGTGGAGGGGTATATGTAGCTTCCACACAAAATCTAACCGTTACACACATTTGACCCAACTCGATCAGACCGAATAGAGAAACTCGGTGAGACCGATTTAGTTCAAAATGTGAACGTTAGGAATCTCGGCGGGACTGACAAGATCAACTCGGTGGGACCGATGTGCTAGGGCTAGGGCAAAACCTCATCTCGGTGAGACCGATCGCGTGAACTCGCTGAGACCGATTTCAGCAATAAGCAAATAGATACTTGTTCAAGCAAACTCGGTGGGACCGATTGCACATTTTAGTGAGACCGAACTAATTGCAATAGGCAACAGAGAGTTTGCAAGGCCATCTCGGTGAGCTCGGTGGCGCCGGATAGATCAAATCAGTGGTGCCAAGTTTGACTTTTGGTTTTGGACATATGTGGAAATGAGAAAGTGTTTGAGGGTTTTGGAGCAATATCACTAAGCACTTTGAGCAAGTAGACCATTTAAGAAATACCTCATCCCCTTTCAATAGTATTGTCTTTCCTATGGACTCAATGTGATCTTGGATCACTAAAATGAAAAAGAAGAGTCTTGATCCTTTGCCAATCTTTGTCCTTACCATTTTGAAGGGGTTCCACATCCTCTTGTCCTTGCAACTCCATTGTTGAACTCATCTGAAATGTACTTGATAAAAATATTAGTCCAACAAGAAATATGTTGACATTAATTATCAAAATCACCCAGGGAGCACTTGTGCTTTCACATCATCACTGATAATGGGACTAACTTGTCCAAAGGAGCCATGAAGAAGTTTTATCAGCAAGAGCACATCTGGCTTGATGTGGCCTTTGTGGCACACCCTTAGTCCAATGGCCAGGCAGAACGTGCTAACCAGGAGATTTTACAAGGCATCAAGCCCAGACTTATGGTCCCTCTTGAGCGTAATCCGGGTTGTTGGGTTGAGGAGCTCCCTTCTGTCCTTTGGAGCATTCGGACTACCCCCAACAGATCAACTGGTTACACGTATTTCTTCATGGTTTATGGTGCTAAAGAAGTGCTATCTAGCGATATTCGTCATGATTCCCCCAAAGTGGTGGCTTATGTTGAAGCAGATAACAAGCAAGCTCGCTAGGACTCTCTCGATGCTTCGGAGGAGGAACGTGACTTTGCAGCATCAAGATCAACAATATATCAGCAAGACCTACGTCGCTATCACAACCGTACTTTCCAGGAGATCGACTTAGTGCTCTGACCGATACAAGATCAAACCGGCATGCATAAGCTTTCACCTCCATGGGAAGGGCCTTTTGTGATCAGCAAGAACCTCAACAATGGGTCATATTATCTGATTGACATACGTGAACACAAGAAGTCACGTACATCTGAGGGGAGACCAACAAGCCTTGGAATATTGCTCATCTCCATCCTTACTACACTTAGAGCCACTAGCTCCAGCTTTTGTACATACCTATGTGTATATATCTTTTATGATCAATGTTAATAAAGCCGTCATCCCCGAAACTTGGGGCCTCTGTCCTTTCGTCCCATATATTGTACGTGAGTCTTTATTTCTTGATCATAGGTCACTTGGGGGCTTCCAACTCATCGAGTTTAGCTATTAACATCCCTGTTGACCCGGTATACGCCATTATATATCATGGTTAAACCTGCCTGTTTGCTTGATGCTCATCCGCCAAGATGACCCAGCGTACTCTTGACAGTCAATCTATTATGACACTGAACTTGTCAAGGTTAAAATGCCAACTTAAGTCATGAGAGAGCCGGCTTATAGAAAGATAGGATAAACCATAGGCTACCAAGCCAGCTTCATTGAAGCAAGACTCGAGCCTCGAAAGCCGACCTAACATCTATATTTATCTGTGTTTATTAAACTTGTTTGTTTTACAGGACTATCTTCTTTGATCGCGATTGATATTGTCCATGAGCCACAGGGTGATTAATACACCGACTTCTTTCTGATCATGGACAGACAAATATTGACCATGAGTTGCCGGGTCAATAACACACCAGATTATTCTAATCATAACTTATGGTTTAGTTGACAGACAAGGCTCAGTTATTGGCGACTCATACACTCGCCAGATCATTACTTAACGAAACAGATTTTTCAAAGGAGACTGGGCCAGTCAACATAACCCACACCAGTCAAAATCTTTATACTCAAAGTATCAAAAGTGCGCGAAGGCACCACATATGATGCAAAAGTTTTACTACCCTATTAAATAGCCACGCTTGGGCTCTATATGTCAACAAAGGTTTTTCAGGAGTAATCTACTCCTGTAAGGCGTCCCCTGTGCCCTCCGGGTTGTCGCTTTCCGGGTTGACACCTTCTTGACGATCTCCCATGTTTGAAGCCTATGGCTTATCCTGCACTGGCTCTTCTTCTTCTCCGATCTGAAGGTTGTTCAGATCCCAGTCAATAGTTGTTAAAGCTTGGAATATGGCATCGACTTGCATGATAATTTATGGATCGACATCAGGAGCGAAGATATGCTTACGTCGTGTAGGAGTCAGGTCAAAAGGTTCAATGGTTGGCGGCTTAACTCGTGCGTTCTCCTCATCATAAGCTGGCTGATACTTGTTCAAATCAAGATCTTGAACTAGTTGACTCGCCAGGACGCACGTTTCCTTCACGCAATGGGCATAGCCTGTTGCAGAAAACTGACTGCCGTCAACATTGAATTCAGGAAAGCCACCAAGCATCTCAGTCGGCTCCATCTCTGGCACAAAAGCTTTGACGCGAGTAAGTGACATCATCGCACCAGTCCGGGTGGCTGATTTCTTCCACCCATCAATTTGTTTGGGGATGGTTGATAGTTGTTTCAACACATCCCTTACGAATTGTGGCAACTCTGTACCAGCCTTCACAAACCATGATGGTAAACAGGCTTCCTGCATATAGCTGCTCCACGAAGGTATATACAACCTTTAACTTCACCAGGGGTGCCTAACGGAGATTTCCACTTCTTGTACCTACACAATTTTGACGTTCAAAGGTTACAAAAAATGTCGCTTGAAAATTGTTAGGCGGGTTATCATCAACTTAGTTCAGAACAAGCTAGCTTACCAAAGTAGTTGTGGTCATCTAAGTGATATGCTGCTTCAATGAGTTCAGCTCTTTAGTAAATGACTTAAGCTAGCCCTCTGCTTCCTCAGCGTGTTTCAGTAGTGCTGCTTTTTCCTCCTCATGAGAGGTCTTCAAGCAGCTCAAGTTTTCAGAAGCAATAAGCACTGATTTTTGCAATGAAGAAGCTGATGACTCGGCCTTCTCGGGCAACCTTTTCTCAGTTTTGAGCTGCTCTTGAAAGCCAGTAGCCTTTGATTCCGCAAGGTTCAGCATATCCTATCATAAACCAGCAAAGTCAACATGGATACATATTGAGTCCCAAGCCGGAAAAGTTGCATAACCCGGCCCTTGGGGGATTCAAGACGGAGAAGTTTCTATATTCTAGTCCCAAGAAGTTTCAAGCAATCTACATGGCACTTTGGGGCTAATGCAGGCCATTTTTTCTCATGAACATATCAAGAAAAGACCCGGCTCATCCCATAAAGATGAGTCGGCCCTTGGGGGCTACACGGTGTTCAAATTTTTACCCAAAAGACACGACCCTCTCAAAGAGATGAGCTAGCCCTCGGGGGCTACATATAACTTCATTGTATATAAATGGTATATTTTCAAAGAACTGACTTGTTATTTTCGTAACAACCCGCCCTTGGGGGCTACAACTAAAATTGTAAAGTACTACTTGAAAGTCTTACACATAGTTATGTTTTCCTATGTCTAAGACTTGGGGGCTACATAAGTATATACAACATTAAAAGGAGGGAAAATTTCATACCTCATATTTTCTTTTCAGCATGTTCAACATGCTTGCTTCCATTTCCTGGCTTGTGGATAGCCGGGTCAAGTAACTTTCATGAAGCTCAGTTGCACTAAGGTCATCAACATTTGGCAGCTCAAGTTTTGTTTTCCCTTTCTCGGACACGACCGGTTCATCTATGGTCATAAACTTGGTCAGCACATTCAACACCTCCGGAGTTTTGTGTGCTTCCCTAGTAATGGTGACCTCGTCATTAGTCATTTCATATGATGGAACATCTCCAGCTGCCTTCGCAGTCGGAAGTACGAGCCAGACTTGGTGGGTCAGCATTGTTCACCACTTCATCCATGTTGCCTTGTACATCCACATGAACTGGCTCCATTATTCCTTTAGCAATAGCTGGCTCATTCCGTGGGGCTAGCTCAACCCTTTGATCAGGATGGCCTTCCGGCATCTCAGTTCAGGCCTCAGGGGTCGCCAAGAGTGGGTTTTTCTAACTCAGGAATTTCTGGAGCCAAAGATGACTCGCCAATCTTCCTCTTCTTGGCTTGGGCCCTGCAGCCACATGAATATGCTTAAATAAACAAAGCAATGACTATGAAGAGATACGAATTATTGAAACACTTACCCCTGCTTGATGACAAAGGGAGGAAGTTTTGAAGCAGTTGATTCTCCAGAGGACGGTTCCGACTCCTGATAATCCGAGTTAGAAGGGTTAAGGGGTTTCCTACTAAGTCCAGCTCATGGAAGAGATGAAGTAGGATTATGTGGCACCTCAACCCGCCGTTTTCGAGCTGCTGGATCATGTGATAATCTAGCAGTCAACTCATCAGAATTGCTTCAAAGTTTGCGCTTTTCAGTTTGCTGCATTTTATTCAGAAGAAATTTTGGATCTAAGTAAGCATGTGGATGAGAAAATGGCACCTTCCTGATGATTTTCCTTAGTCTCTTGGGGACAAAAGTCTTTGAGCTGGAGGAGATGGAAATTACCTCAACATCATTGGCTTGACTACCCTTGGTGTGTCCCTAAGAAGTGAAGGTGTTAGCAAGTTCAATAAAAAGACGACCAAGAGAGTCAAGTTCTACCTCCGACTCATTTCCAACCGTCGTCTCATCTTCATCAGCCGACTTATTTCTTTTTGGAGCTGGGGCGGATTTAGACTTGTGTGGTTCTTTTCTCCTCCAGAATACATCACTTGCATGCAGTGGTGATGGGCCAGGAATCAATATTATGATAAGCAAGTCAAAATGTAGAATAAGTAAGAAAAATGCAAAGGTGCTTACTAGGGGCACAAGATTCTTCAGACAGAAGGGAGCAAACCTAGTTTTGTTTCATCTTTCTTGGGGCGCGCCCAGTAACTTCTTGGTGGCCTTGTTAACCTCATCTTCAGTTAAATTTACTTGACTGAAGCATTGCGTGCCATTTGACTTGCCAGAATAATTGCACATTAAGTCGGTCCTTTGACTTAATGGCTAAACCCGCCAACTGATCCAGCACCAGGTTAGGTCAACTCCGGTGAGGTCGTTTTCCTTCAAGCTCTTAATTTGGGATAGAAGGGGGCGACTTGTTGTCGTTCTTTGTTAGTACCCCAACCCAGAAAAGAAAGGGTTGCACTAAGACGGTCCGGTCTATAACCTGGCAGGGGGTTCTCATTGGCGGGAGTAGTGTTCTTGTAGTAGAACCACATTGCGTTCCATCCTTTCGGATGACTCGCCAACTTCACCTCTAGGAAAGGATAGTTCTTTCGTCTATGCAGTAACACCTTGCCAAGTTTGATGCTAGGGCCATCTGCGCACTCAGTTTGATGATTGATGTAGAAAAATTCCTGAAACGGAGTAATAGCTGGCTGTGTCTCAAGATAGACTTCACAAAATAATTGAAGCTGACATAAGTTGGTCATCGAGTTCGGACCAATATCTTGGGGACGGAGGTCGAAGAAGTTGAGGAAATCCCTAAGGAATTTTGAGCCAGGTAGTGAGAAGCCCTTTTGAGATGGTCTACAAAGATAACAATCTCTCCTTGATCAGGCCGGGGGGGATTTTATCCTTATGATGCTCACCAGCCAACAACATCTTGAGCCGACAATAGACCTTGAGTCACAAGGTCATTGAGCATGAGGGTGGATACTCGAGACCCTGCCCAGTGGCAAGTCACGGTTTTTGACATGATAAGTTGGCAGTACAATAAAGTGGCTATGATTAAGGGGCAGGGCAACATGGTTATTCAATTACCAACGAGTCGCCAAAGTTGCAAGCCGGCCTAATGGAGGAACAATTATGACTTCCAAGACAAGCCAGTTATGATATGCAATAATGAGCCAACAAGACATAAGGCGACTCATCCTAAACTGTAGGCCTTTGGTTTTCAGCTAAGTGTTGGATAAACAAGTTTCTACTAAAATGTTTGTAGCTACAGATCTACAAAATAGCTTGAAAAGAAAATATTTTCTATACCTAAAACATATAGTGGAAGCATCGGATGGTCTGTTAACAGATTCTAGCAAAGATACAAGTTTCTACAGATGCGAAAAAGGTGCTGCTATCACTAATGGAGTATTTCCATGGAAAGTTCATACTGAATCTAGATCTAAATAAACAATGGTGGTATGAACTAATGAACTTCTATGAATGCTAACGAACTAAATAGGAAGGCAGAGTGCCACCAATCTAAGAGAGGAAATCAGGCATACCTGGATGCGACAGAAGCTCCAGGACGCTTCTTGAACGGCTTCAACGGCAGCGCACGCAAGGACGAAGGAGCAGTTGACGTTGCCGGAGCACCCGAGGTCGCGCGACGGCAGAGCTTTGGTCGCGGGCGAATGAGATGCGAGGAAGAAGAAGAAGTGAGGGGGTGAAGTGGTAAAAGTGGAGAAGGAGCCCCCTCGGGTGTATTTATAAGGAAAAAGAGAAGGAGGCAAGCGTGAAAATAGAGGAGACGCAGTGTCACGCTGGAGTTCCTGGAATTCTGTAAGATGACATCATGATTGAAATACAGGGTAAAATAGCAAGTGTATCATAAGCCGCAATCTATGACCCGACCACAACGCAGTTTCAAAGAAAGGAAGATGACCCGGAATTATTATCGATCAGAAGATTGACATGAATAAATTCAAATCAATCTAGGGGCTAATGTTGGGCATATAACCCCATGATATCACCCGCCCGTTTAGGGCCGGGTCATTCTTTGGCGACTTGGCAAAGGTATGGTTTGATGATGGGCTGAGATGACCACGAGTTCAAGGCCCATGAGGTGAGTCGCCAGATGGGCCGACTCATGGCCTAGAAGCACAAGCCACTAGTATTTGCTGTGACGCCAAAGGACATTTCTTACTTAGGAAACAAGACAAACGGAACATACTAGAGCATGGATGGGAGTACGACCCGGACTCTGCTATAAGCTTAGGGCCTCCACCAGTATATAGAGGGGAGCCCCTGAGGCAGAAAGACTAAGTTACAATCTCTCGAGTACTAGGTTACGCAATTCGCACCCTTGTAATCAAGATCATATTATCAATAACAATCAAGCAGGAGTAGTCTTTTACCTCCACAACGAGGAGCCGAACCTGGGTAAACCCTTATCTCTCGATTATGATCAATTCCGTTCAAGCTACTACTTAGCAGCGATGGCCTCAGGACTAAGTCCTTTCACGAGGACATCTACCGTGACAAAACCATGACACCATCTACATCTGCATGGGCCAAGCCGCTTCAAGGACGAGAGCCGCAACCGGCTTGTTCGCATGTGACATTGCCAACTGCCTCGTTGACCATGCGAGCAGAATCCTCTGATTTTTTTGCTCGCCCATGTCTAGATGGTTGGACTTAGACGAAGAGGGAGATGAGCCAGACATTCTGGGTTAGCCCTGCAAGCTGGCCCCACCGGTTAGATTTCCTGTCAAAAACGGGGTCAAACAAGAATCAATCCAATTTGTTGTAGCATGCCCTAATTTGGTACTGATTTGCAAAAAATGGAAACCGTGCCAATTAGTTACTCTAGCCACAAATGTGGTACTTATTTTTTTATACGATACAAAGAACTGAACCGGGTTCCACTATCGAAGATAACGAAACAAGAATGTATCAAAGGTATTCAGAAGGTCGCGAGAGTGTCACCACTACCAACTACAAAGGCGAAGAACAAACCACACTCTCACAGGGTCCGACATGCCCCAAAAGCCACCGCATGCACCGCTAGTGGGGAGAGTGGGGGGGGGTCAGTAAAAAACATACACATCTGTGACATTATGGCCTGAACGAAAACTTTTTCTGTCATGGTTATGACATTTCTGTGACGATAATTGTGATAAAAACACATATCATCATAGATGTGATGGGCTCCTACTTCCGCGACACAAAATTATGATAGAAAATGGGTTTTGTGTCCTGGGTAGGCCGGAGACGCACCTGCATGACATTGTTTGTGCCGTCCGTGACATAAAAATTGTGGTAGAAGTGACGGCGAGGAAAATTTCAGGGAGTTCCCTGTTACGGCGTGTGATCAGGGTCAAGCGATGTAGTGTGGTTTGCGCATTTCTCTCGTATGCGCGTGTGAGAGAGGTGTTGGCTAACTGAACCCAGACGAGCGTTCTCTTACTGAACATGAGTGATTGCACTAGCTACTATTGAACACGAGCAATTGATCCCTTTGCTCTTAATTGAACCTGAGCGAGATCCCTTCGCTGCTAACTGGACTCGAGCAATTCCTTCGCTGCTATTGCTAACTAAACCCGAGCGATCGATCGATGCTGCTACTTTTTGAAGTCGATCAAGCCCCCATGCGGGACGAAGCCAGCCGGTGTGTTGGGTTGCCTATAGATGAACAGTTTTCATTGCTGTCGCGCGCGATATGTAGAACTAGTCGAGACGTGGTGAGTCGACCTAGCCGGTTGGTTGGTTGTGGATGAACAGTTCCTGGTGGGGGTTAGATGAAAAGACCCCGTGATTGCCATTGGATGAACATGACTTGAGGATGCTGCCACACCCCAGCCCATTGGTGGTGGATGAACAGGACCCCATGGAGGCTAGATGAATAATAGTCGGTTGAGGCTGGAGGAAATCAACAGTAGATGAACAGTAGTTTGTGGAGGCCGGAGCGAGGCAGTAGATGGTGGATGAACATTAGCCTATGGGGTCTCGTTTTGTTGTACGCCACACCCCTCCTGATGAATAGGACCCCGTTTTGATCGTAGGCGGTTGGAGAGAAGTCTATTTCCTCTATTTTGTAGTACACCACACCCCTCCCGATGAACAGGCCCCGTTTCAACCGTATGCGGTTGAAGAGAAGTCTGTTTCCTCCATTTTGCGGTACGCCACACCCCTCTCGATGAACAGGATCCCGTTTCGACCGTAGGCAGCCGAATAGAAGGTCGTTTCCTCCATTTTGCGGTATGCCAGACCCTGTTTTGGCTGTTCCATCCAAGCTGGTTGGCTCCTGATGAACGGGACGCATTCTGACCCATTCAATTGCCTCCCGATGAACATGGCACCATTTCTCCGTTCCGACCTAACCAGTTGGCTACCGATTAAAAGGACGCCATTGTTACACGTGTTCAAAATGCTGCCTGTATGTATGTACATGGTCGTATTTTTTGTCGTGTGGTTGTATGTATGTGTACACGATTTAGACGGGACTACTTGAACTGCTACGTCGGGGTATGACACGTACCGCTACTTATCGGCCACGGTTCATCCTTGTAGAGACCGATTGACTAGTATGTACGTACACGTTCGCGACCAGATAGACAACACTACGTACGCTTCAACTGGACAAGTCCTAGCTATCAGGGAGGATAGGGACACACTTCCTTGCATGCGAAGATATAGTTGTTGGTTCCTAGCTGTCAGGGGAGGAATGTTCTTTCACGTAATTAGGAGGAACTTTCCTTGCGTGCGACCATGGACCTCGTCGGTCCCAGCTATCAGCCTCTCCACGTACATTCCTCTTTCGATGGCTCTCGTTTATTGACCACGCCGCGCCGAGCGCACCAAGGCGGTGGATGACAGCGAGGCCCCGAACTGGAACGACCCAAAGATGGGGAAGATGCGGCAGTGGAGTCATAGACCGTACGAGGGTTGACTGGTTCGGTGCAGCTTGGGGCTGCAGTCGGTGGAGAATAACAGGAGGGGTGGGGGATGGCCTAGCCGACAGTGGGGTAGTGCTTCGTAGTGAGGCATGCGAAACAGCACCATTGGCCACCAGAGGCGGGAGAAGGAGGTCCCGCCGGCGCTGGAGGAAGAAGTCGAGGGATTGAAGATGTGTGCCGGCCATTGGATCTACATCCAACGATTACGGATGTCAGAATCATTTGTTGACTAAGTTGACAACGCCTTCCGTAGGCTTTGACCTATTGGCCTACATGCTACCCTCCTTGCGTGCGGATATATAACTGGTGGGTCCTAGATTTCAGGGGGGGGGGTATTTTTTAACCATAATAAGGAGGCACTTTCTTGCATGCAAAGATGTAACTGTTGGGTACGAGCTGTCAGGGAGAGGAAACATTTTTTCGCGTAATGAGGAGGCACTTCCTTGCGTGCGAAGATGTAGCTGGTGGGTCCAAGCTGTCAGGGGAAGGAATAATATTTTTTTTGCGTGATAAGGAGCCTGTTGCATGTGTGCGTCCATGACCTGGTGCATCCCCACTATTAGCCTCTCCAAGTATTGTCCTCTTCTGACGACTCTCGTTTGTTGAGCACGCAGCGCCGAGCGCACCAAGGTGGTGGACGATGGCGAGGCCCCAAACGGGAATGAGATAGAGATGGGAATACGCAGTAGTGGAGTCACGGATGGAGAATAACATGAGGTGTGGAAGGGGTGGAGCGATAGCCTAGCCGGTGGTGGGGTAGCGCTTCGCAGCGATACGTGCTAAGTAGAGCCACTAGCCGCCGGAGGCCGGAGTAGGCGATCCCGACATTGCTGGAGGAAGAAGACACGATATTGAAGATGCATGCCGGCCGTTGGATATAAATCCAATGGCTATGGATGTCAGAATCATTTGTTGCCTAAGTTGATAATGCCTTGCGTAGGTTTCGACCTATTGGCCCACATGTCAGCCTGCAAAAATGTGGCACATATTTAAACCATGTTTTCTAGAATTTACAGTCCATTTGTTAGGGTGGGTGAACAAATAATGTAGCGTCTACGCGGTCTATTTAACTTTTTTTCTAACAAATCACAACCCATTTGCACTTTCTTGAAATACACAATTTGCTTTTCTTGTTGTAAACTAGTTGTGTGACCCGCGCATTTGCGCGGCTAGATTTTCTTCTGTTTTCTTTTGTTTATATCTTCATGTATACTATATTAGACTTGTACACTGATATGCCAATTCATACCTTACAGAAATTTTGAATTTCTAATTTAGTCTCATTTTTTTATTCTAAATGTCATAACAAATTCAGTAAATTAGGATTTTTGGACTTTATTTGAGAACCAAATTGCTCAGGTATCTCACGTATTACCGGAGCAAGATTTTTGTTACTTAATGTTTTTGAAAATATGGCTTGCCATGTTTTGCTTTTTGAAACCAACATAGTATATCTCAAAATGTTGGTTAATAACTTGTTAATGAACTAATGAAGTAATAAGATGCATTGTATTTTGTTCAAATTACTGCATGATGAACCGTTAAGGTAATATAAGATGAAATTCACTCTTTTGTGCAGAAAAAACTCATCCATACTTTAAGGTATAGGGATTTTAGTCTTGTTGCAATGAATGTAGCGTGGTTTGCCTATGTATATTTAGAATGCCATAACGTATATACATTATTAGTTTTCAAATTCTACTACTTATTTTTTAAAGTTCAATATTAGTTTACATTGAATTACTACATTTTGGTCGTTTTATCCTTTGCATATACTTTATATGTGGGTGTGGCATGTCTTTTTTATTTCACTATAGGTTGTGGAAAGTCTAGGGCGGTCGACCAGGATAATTTCGTACTCTCCCTCCATACACCTTTCTTTCTTTTATAAATCAGTCATCACTATACTTTCACTTATTTTCTATTCTGCTCTTTAGCCACCAGGTTATGATAGTCTTCTTTGGACGACATATCTCATTGCTTGTCGTCACGGCATAAAAACTTTCTTTAGTTTCATGGGTCACGTAGATTTTGTTTTATTAAATTCCGTCTTTTGTGAATGTTGCGTTAAACCCCACTCATCATAGTAAGTTCTTTCTGGTGTCAATTTTTACTGGTTCTCCAAACCCTCATATTGAGTGGCTTGAGTAGTTTGGCTGTGAGTCGGTCATCCTCGCTCACTCCAACAATTGTGAAACCTATCCCTCAAGACTAATTATTTTTTCTTTACAGAGGCTTGTCTCTAATTCTGCATGCTCGGTTCATCTTTCCCATGCTCCGATTTTCTCACGTATTCTACTTAGGCACCGTCATACATGCCTTTAGCTTAGTCTTTGTATATATATTCACCATAGGGTGCCTATTTTTCGTGCTATAAGATACTATGAAATGTATGTGACCCTAATTGTTTATTTGTTTTGTAGCCCCAGTTTTCTAAATAAATTGAGAATAAATTTTTGTAGTGTAAAAAAATTAAGAAAGCAATTCCATATGTACTTATAGAAGTATTGACCTATATGTAAATTTTATCATTGGGATATACTAAAAAATGAAATCTCTTTCGAAAATTTGAAATATTTTTAATGCAATTTCTTTTCAAAAATATTGGTCATCAGACCTCGAGCTTGAAGTTTATGCATGACTTGGCGTATTTTTCCTACTCCAATTTTTTCAACACAGACCCTGGCCATATTTCTTTCTTGTAGCCTGTGCTCTAGTGAGCCTAGTTTTCCAAAGAAAAAATAGAAATATGTTTTTGTTACTGGCAAAAGTTCCTAAAAGCAATTGTGCACGTATATATAGATATATTCAATATATTTGTAAATATTTTAAATATGATTTTTAATTTCAAAAATTTGGAAATTTGTTTTTTTACTGGCAAAAGTTCCAGAAAACAATTGTGCACGTATGTATATATAGATATGTTTGACATATTTGTAAAAAAATTCTAGGAGATACCAAACTACAATTTAAATATTTTAAATACAACTTTTAAAAAAAGAATTATTTTTCTCATTGTAGCTTACATAAATTTGCGTATAGACATATTAGCATGGTTGTCATCATTCGTTAAGTCAGCACGGTCTCTCGGTCACGAACGCCTTGGCTCTTCTTTCCAGAGTGCCTTGTCTCCTTGTGTGGCTGGCATAGCTTGTTTTAGGTGGCCTCTTGATGGTTCCAAAAAAAAAAATAAGTGGCCGCTTGATCGTTGCCCTGCCATCTGGTCTGTTTTTTTAGGGTACCATCGAGTCTTGTTGAAGGAATATATATCTTTGTCGTTTAGTGCATGCAAGCGGAGTTTTTTTTTTGACAAACATGCAAGCGGAGTTGTAGTTTTCCTCTTGTATTTACCCATCTAATTGATTACGACTCTATATTCCCTAATCGGTCTGCTTGTTTTCTTAAACCTGAAGGATTTGGTGTCCGTGTTTGATGCTGCACGTAATATTCTACGGAAATAATCTTGTCTGTTAACTTCAAGCGCCTCATGTTTCTGTCTGTTTGCGGGTCTCCTTTACCTTACATATATATACACGTGACAGTTCAATATGGCGGTACATACGTGTTTGATGGTTTACGTAAAAACTTTTAAATCTTAGCCATTATTATTCTGATCAAACGGTGGAAATAATTTTAACATATGTGGACAAACGTGATGGCTCGTTTTACTTCTGTTTTATGTATATAATAGATAGATAGATATAATGTTAGATTAGACGGAGCATTTAGTATCAAAAAATAAATGAAAGATGAGCATTTCATTATATTTATATATACATTATAAAAATATCCCACATCTTATTAACTTATAGAAGTAAATGTTTAACAAAAGTTGGCAAGGAAAATCCTGGTTGTATTTTACTCTAAGGCAACGAAAATCCTGGTGATTGCATACAAAAGATTGCGCAATCAATGCAGGCTCTACCGGCTAATTACGCTATTGCATTTCACCCGTGTACTTTGTTAATGAAGGGTGGATGGTGCAAACCACCAAGTGGATATGTTAAGTTAAATATTGATGCAACTTTGGATTGTGATTCACTTAAGGGGGCTATGCTATGGGAGCAGTCATCCAAGATGATAGAGGAAATATGATTGTAGCTGCAAATAAGCTCATTATATCATGTTATGATGTTCTAACTGCTGAGGCAATGGCTCTAAAATTTGGTTAAAATTTAGCAAGGATAGCAGGGTGGAACAAATTAATCGTCAACTCGAATAATCAGGAACTTAGGGAGATTATGAATAAGGATGGCCAATATGGTGGAGATGCGGCGGCCATTGTTGATGATTCATACCATCTGGCCTATGATTTCAGCTCTATAGCTTTTGAATGTTGTCGTAGAGAGTCTAATTTGGTTGCTCATGAATTAGATAGGATTGCTAGAATTTGGGTGTGTAATGAATGTATAGATAATGCTCCTTCTGAACTTCTTCCCCCGCTACTTAAAGATGTAAGCTTGATTACCAATGAATAAAGAGGAATTTATTTTGTCAAAATAAAAAGCTTGCGAAGATTTAAGGATCAATGTAACAATAATGCACTCATTTTTCTTTCGATCAATAACTTGCTAATTAGCTATTAAATTGGGCTGTCGATGTTTAAGAAAAATAAATAAAACCTAGGTGGGAGGCCCATAGGCCGGTAGATATATGATGGATCTCAAAAAATAAGTTAAAACCACTATGTTGGTATGTCATGGGCTGCGCATGTGAAAGTGCAACTAATCCCCGGGTGGTTTTGGTAATTCATAACAACATAATCTCATTGAACTAATATCCATTCAAGTTAAAGATTTCTGGATGTTCAATGATTGGCAAGTCAAGGACTAGGATTGTGGACCCCTCAAAATGCTAAGGACATGAATTGGCAAAAGCTCAAGACTCTTCATTTTTGGATAAATGATCCAAGATCATATTGAGTACATAGGGAAGCCAATACTATTAAAAGGGGACGAGGTTTTGATTATGATCTATTTGCTCAAGTGCTTAGTGATGCTCCACAACCCTCAACCACTTTCTCTATCTAAATTTGTCCAAAACCCTACATTCCAACTCTGCCCCACAGAAATTTCCCTATCCGGAGCCACTAAGTTCTTCTGGACATAGCCACAACAAAACCCTAACAAATCAGATACATCGATATTGTTCTCGGTCCCACCGATTTTGCCTGCCCAACCTTCTATAACCAGTTGCAATTATTTCGGTCTCATCGAGATTTGCAATCAGTCCCACCGAGATGTGTGGCAAACCTTCTGTAACCTTGTTACAATTAATTCGGTCCAACCGGTCCCACAGAGATGCCATGCCAACCTTTCTGTTGCCTTATTGCTTCACTTCGGTCCTACTGAGTTGATGCCATCGGTGCCACTGAAACGAGGCTTGCCCTAACCATTGCACATCTATTCATCCGAGTTGTTCCAATCGGTTCCACCGAGGTTCCTAACATTCATATCTTTTACACAGGTCGGTGCCACCGAGATTTCTGATCGGTGCTACAAAGTGGGGTCAAAAGTGTGTAACGGTTGAATTTTGTGTGGAGGCTATTTTTATCCCTCCACCCCCTCTTACTTAGTAAGAGAGCCATCAGAACATGCCTACACTTCCACTACTCATTTTTGAGAAAGAACCACCTACTCATGTGTTGAGATCAAGGGATTCCATTCCCACCATTTGAACCTTGATTTGTAGCCTTCCCCAAGTTGCTTTCCAGTCAATTCCTTCTTCCACCATAGCCAAATATGCGAGAGAGAGAGAGAGAGAGAGAGAGAGAGAGAGTTGAGTGTTGGGGAGACTATCATTTGAAGCACAAGAGCAAGGAGTTCATCATCAACACACCATCTATTGCCTTTTGGAGAGTGGTGTCTCCTAGATTGGTTAGATGTCGCTTGGGAGCCTCCGACATTATGTGGAGTTGAACCAAGAAGTTTGTAAGGACAAGGAGATCGCCTACTTCGTAAAGATCTACCCGAGTGAGGCAAGTCCTTCATGTACACTGACCATGGTGGGATAGACAAGGTTGCTTCTTCATGGACCCTTCATGGGTGGAGCCCTCTGTGGACTCGCATAGCCATTATCCTTCGTGGGTTGAAGTCTCCATCAACGTGGATGTACGATAGCACCACCTATCATAACCACGCCAAAAATCATCGTGTCTCCATTGCGTTTGCCTTCTCCAAACCCTTCCTTTACTTACATGTGCAACGTCTTACTTTCCGCTACTATACTCTTATACTTGCATGTGTAGGGTGTTGCTTGATTTGTCATAATTGTTAAATCTACCTACAACTAAAATTGGGAAAAAGTTAGGTTTTATTTGGTCAAGTAGTCTAATCACTCCATCCAGACATACTTTCGATTCTACAAGTGGTATCAGAGCTTTGGTCGCCGTAAGCCTTGGTTTCCATTGCTTGGGTCAGCATAGCCTTGGTTTCACAACCTAGAAGAGTATGGCATCTAGTGAGGGTAATTATCACCATAGAGGTCCATATTTTAATGCTACAAATTTTGCTAGCTGGAAGCATAAGATGAAAATGCATATTCTTGGCCATAACCCCACTGTTTGGGCTATTGTTCGTATTGGCTTGCAAGGTGAATTCTGTGAGGATGGTAGAGAACCGGATCATGAAGTGTAGCGACCCGACCTCAGACGGTCAAGTCTCTGTGCTTAAGTGTCATCCATGGATCGGTATGCTGACACACACAGTACTCGAGGATTTATAACAGAGGTAAATCACATGTATAAAGTAACGTAAATACTATTACCTCGATCCAAATAGCGGAAGTAAGTGGCTGCAACGTCTAATGTTGCAGGATTCCTACGACGAGTAAGTGATATGTTAGGGTTATGATTTCTACACTCAACTTTGCCGTTGGTGTTGATGGGAATCCATAACCTTGTTGTTTCTTCCGCTTTATGGATTGAGGTAATAGTATTCATGTTATTTCATACATGTGATTTACCTCTGTTATAAATCCTCAAGTACTATGTGTGTCAGCATACCGATCCAGGGATGACACTTAAGCACAAAGACTTGACCGTTTGAGGTTGGGTCGCTACAAGATGGTATCAGAGCACATGTTGACTGTAGGACGTGACCACTAGAAACTGGCAAGCCCATAGGAAGATTTCTCTACTACTTCATTTTCAAAAAGATCTTTTACCTCTCTTCTTTTCTGAGATTTATCAAATATTCCCTTTTAGTGAGACTATACCCCTTTCCCCTTTTGACCACACGAAGATTCGACTAATGAGACCATTCTAAGAAGTACAAGATATCGGACAACTAAGACTACTCTGGAATAAGAGGATTTTACCGTGTATTACAATGACGGAAACTACAATGGTGAAAGACTCCTAAGACTAGGAGAATTTGAAGGCTTCGAAGAATTTCTAGATCGGTATGACCTAGGAAGGCACCCCTTATGGAACTTGGCAGACTAAGGAAGCTGCCAATACCCTAGATCAAGGTGTATCGAAGAAAGACCGGAACATGGAGCACTAGAACTCAAAGTGTTGTCAAGAAAACCCTAGGGCAGGAGATATCAACTATGGAATGAAAGCTCATGGCAGTAACATGGGCATAGACACGGCTAACCATGGTGTTATCGCCCGCTTATGCTATTGCTACCATGCTGAGTTAAGCATGCATTTCTTTGGAAGGATTGGATGACAAGAAGGCTGATGGAGCACCTGTCAGCAAGACGAAGTTCTAACCTTAGCTGGTGTATTGCCAGGATCTGGAGTATTACATCAAGAAGTTTAGGATGGACCTGTAGGAATCCGTATTAGATAAGGAAGAATTTTGTGAAGAACTCATGTCCCAGAAGTTGAAAGTAGCCAAGCTAGAGGAGCAAAATCTCGAGATACCGGAGATACGTCAGGAATTGAAGGACAGTAGGACCATGGTTCATGCAAAGGATGTTGAAACCCAGAAGTTTGGAACGCAATTATTAAAGAATGCCACGAGAGACTTCGTGTCAACAGAGATGATCTGGCAAAAGAACTTGAGAAAGACAAGCATGGTTGTAAGAAGCCATTGGAGGCATGAACAATACTGGAAGAGCTTGACGACGTTGAAGATTTTTTGACCTTTAGAAGACCAAACCCCTGTTATATACTTACGTTAGATGTGATGTTTGTGAGCTGTCATTTGTTTGATGTTTTTCCGACAGCCACAAAATAAAATCTGTCTTTGCAAAACCATTGTTTGCATCATGTGTATCCCTCCCTCTCTATCTCTCTGAATCTCACCCCAGAACCCTTGGATCCCAAAAGATGACGAATGGAGATGGACGAGTAATTTCGGAGATTCATGACACAACCAGAGGTAGCACACTGGATACGGAACATGGAAGATCGCATGAAGAAGCACGGTATTGAAGGAGAGTATATGGTTCCATACACCCTACGAAAGATCACACAAGGTGCTGCAAAATGGCGAGAAATACATGAAGCCATACAAGGATGGAATGGAACCAATGCTTGGGATGAATTTAAGACGATTCTACTGAGGTCCCGTCTTACCCAAAAGCCATGTGAACCTAAAGAGAAGAAGCCTTGTGCATGTAAGATTTGTGGAGAAATGGGGACACACCCATAAAGAACACAAGGATGAATGCCCTAATTGTGAAGGAAGTCACCCAACTGAAGAATGCCCAACTAGGCAGATCACTTGTTTATTGTGTGAAGGGACTACCCATTACCCTGCTCAGTGCCATATTTGCCCCATGGTAAAAAGAACCATTCACAGAAGAAAGAAGCAAAGAAAGGAGCCCTCATGAAAATTTTAGAAGAACCTGTGATGAAGGAAGAGATGGAGGACACACCCGAAGAAAACCCAATTAAACCCTGCACCAAGTCTTGCTATTCATGTGGAGAAGAAGGACACATCTCCCAGAATTGTCTGAATGGAGATCTAGTAGAATTCCCGACAGAGGAAGTAGAGTATGACCCACAGGAAATAGAAGCCCTGATTGGCAAGGAAAAGTCCAGGAAGAGAAGTAGATTGGATTCCAGGAAGGACCTGAGTCATATCACGTGCTATAGGTGCAAGGAGTTAGGGCACTACTTTAGTCGTTGCCCAAAAAGGAAACCTCGAGACTTGTCAGAAGTAATATGTTTTTGTTGTAATGAAGCAGGGCACTTTGCCAGAGATTGTCCCAAGGAGAAGGAGACTTGTGATAATTAGTTGTGTTTGTGAGAAGTATAGTAGAAGTAGTGGGAACAACTCCTTGGTTTTGAGGTGTTGAGCTGAGGCATGTAATGGAAATACAGGAGATTATAATAATTGGAGAAATCAATAAAGTTAGCCTCGTTTGGATTTTATGAGTTGTTACTCTATGGAGAAAGATTTTGACCATTTTTGAGGATATGAGAAATATGGTCTATGGAAGAATTTGTGTGTTTCTAAGGGTGGTAGAACCTTGTGAGAACCCTTGACCTCTGGTAAAGAAAATGATATTCCACGAAGTGGACTTCGGACAAAATAAGTACGAGTTTTTGTCGCGATATGTGGGATATCCCAAGAGTATGAAGGGATGAAGTACTATTGGATATAAAGGAGGTATAATGTTGGTAACATGGAGCAATTGTAACTCCATGAAGAGTTTGAGTAATCACGTCTTAGTGTGATACGATAGAAGGAAGGGAGACAGTACAATTGGATGGATTTAAGAATGCTAGGAAGCTGGATGTTGGAATAATGATCAGTTGCCCCGATGATGAGTTCAAGGTTTACAAGTGATGAGATGGGCCATAACCCACAGGCCCCAGGACCTGCCAAGAAGCAAGCACATTCGTGCTGAAGGAAAACCCCCGGAAGAAGTTACGATTTTATCAACAGAAGATTTTATAGGAGCAACGCAAAACCTGAGAGTTGTGAAGGAACGGTAGTTGTTTGTCTGGCTTGCAGAATCAATGGATTATCCGAACTGGGTTCGTCGACAAGTGAAATTCTGCAATGCTTGTGAGGATGACCGAGTGTTAGAATGCGAGATTCGCTAAACTATATACCAGGTAATGATTTGGGTGCGGGATGGATTGATCACAATACCGACTTACTCTTATTGTCCGCCTTGTTATACGGGATGGTAAATCTGAGTTACTTACCTACAGTAGAGAGACGATGATCAAAACCTTGTTTAAACCTTAGAATGGTATGACATTGTTCCCTTGTACAAGCAGTTGTTGCCAATCGTAGGATATACGGTGAGAATGAAGCCCAGACCCATTTCCTGCAGGAGAAACCATAAATGGTTGACCACCATGAGATATCGGTAGTTGTTTAGTATTGGCGCCAGACCCGTCAGCTAAAAAGACCCAGTCTCGGAATAACCGTATCAAGATGAAAGGACAGAAGTATTGAGGAAATGTTATGCCGCTACCGAAAGAGCCAGAGAAGGAATTATACTGAAAATCTGAGAAGACCGGCCCTGTCAAGAATAAGGATGCAATATATGAGTATTGATGGGACAGTAACGATGTTTCTAAGGGTGGTAGCACCCCAGACCCCCTGTGTCGTGGAATTAACACGTCAGATGTCCTTAGTGTGAGGACTTAGTCATGAGGCCAACGCATCTATGTGGTAGCTTGAGACGGGTTGAGCGGAATTGAGAGACGCAACACGCAAGACAAAGATTTAGACAGCTTCAGGCCCCGGGAAACATCATCCGGTAATAACCCTACATGATGTTTGTGGCTAGGTCTCATTATGATCATGAGGGAGTCGCCGTAAACCGGTTCTCCTTCATCGTGTCTAGCCCTAGAGATTATTGTTTTTCTTGTCCCTCTTTGGGGAGCCCTGCCCCTCCTTATATAAGTTGAAGGGGCGGGTTACATGTAGAGTCCATCTCGGACTAAGACTTAAACTATTCTGACTTCCCTTCATGGCTTCATAACCCCCGGCAACCCAGTTATTACCGTCTGCCGATTTAACATGGTCTGCCGGTTTAACATGGTCTGCCGGTTTAACATGGTCTACCGGTTTAACATGGTCTGCTAATTTAACATGGTCTGCCAGTTTATGATGACTTAACACCTGCCGGGTTATCATCTAACTTAACTGCTGCCGGTGTTACCATCTGTCTTACCACCTGCCGGTTTACCACTCGCCGGTTTACCGTCTGTCTTATCCATCTATCTTAACTGTCTGCCGGTTTACCATCCGTCGGTTTACCAAGTCCCGGCCGGGTTATGACTCCGGCCGGGTAATACCGCAGGGTATATCCCCGACATTAGCCCCCAGTTTAATTTGGATTTATCCATGTTAAACTGATCCTGAGCATCCTTAAGTCCTTGTCATTTCCTTGTTCTAGAAAATCCGGGTCAATAGGCCAGCTTCATAATCAATTTGCTGACATTGGTTTGTCACAGAGAAGTATTGTGAAGAATAATTCATTTGACTCAGCTCCCAATGCTTAACAAAAATATTGGTCCTTGTAATATACATCTGATCTTCAGCCGGTTTAAGGATGTAGAACTTGCCGGTTTAAAGATGTAGAACTTGCCAATACTGCCGGTTTATAAAAACTGATAATTCCGTGTCATGATTGTTGCAGACACCAGGCCATCATGATTGGTGACACCGGGTCAATAATTGTTGGTGACGCTGGGTCATAATTGTTGCAGACACCTGGGTCAATCTGGTTAGCTCAAAACTGAAAATCGGAAGATATTTCTCTCTTATATCAATATTACCTGTAGCCCCCAAGTCTTGAACAGAACAAAGTGATGATTCGAGACTTGTTTCCATATAATTACTGCTACTTTGAAGAAATCCATGTTGTTCATCTCAATCACTTAGTAAAAACTGAATACTCCATATTATGTAGCCCCCAAGTGACGGGTTGTCATGCTTGCAGCAACCTGGGGCTTGAAATTGCCTTATGCTCATAAAAACTTCAACCAGTGTAGCCCCCAAGGGCCGGGTCATGTAATAATGAGCAGGGACTTTGTAAATATAATCATGTAAACTTTGAATAGCAACGTGTAGCCCCCAAGGGCCGACTCAGTATGATAATATTGAACTGGGACTTTGATATGTACTTTAATGAAAATAACATCATATGATGTAACCCCCATCATGGGGCTTGAATCCCCGTCCACAAGGTTAAGAGCCTTGTGCTTTACCAACTGAGCAGTGGACCCTTCAATGTAATGGATAAAAAGCTTTGTACCTTGAATTGTTTACAGGAGCAATTGGTAGCCCCCAAGGGCCGGCTCATTATAATGTGATGAGTCGGATCTTCAATAAGATGAGCAAAAAATGACTTTGCATTAGCCCCCAAGTGTCATGGTGCATGCTTGCAGCGGCACGAGACTTGCATATTTGATGTAATCTCAACTTGAATAATGTAGCCCCTAAGTGCCGGGTCTTAAGCCTGCAGCAACTCGGGACTATTCCTTCAATCATATCCATTGATAATATGATAGCCATTGCGCTAAAGCGACTTTGAAAACCTTAATCATAATACTGGTTATTGATAACCATAATAAAAATCCAGCCATGTTGGCTATTAAAGATTTGAATAATATACCCAATGATTTATAAGCGCATGATTCCAATGGCGCAATCCAAATATATACTGGCGACTTATAGTCCAAAGCTAGGCCGGGTCAATAAACACCGGATTATAAGTTATTATGTGCTAACAGCTTGATAACTAGAAGCCACACCGGGTTAAGAAACACCGGGTTGATGTAATGACATATAGTCTGGCCGGGTCAGTAAACACCGGTTTAACTTAGAACTTGATCAAAAAAGAGACAAAACTTTGCAAAAAGCAAAAACAATAAAACTTGTAGTCGAGTCTTTTCGAGGGCTGCCAGGCCCAAATTTGAGGCTTTTCGTGGGCTGCCAGGGCGCTGAGTTAAACCATTTGACAAAGCCTTTTAAGATGGACCTCCAACTAACCAATCGTCGTTTTAACTTTGACAAGTTCAGGGTCTGTATAAGATGGACTTGTCAAACGTTCGGTGGGTCATGCCAGGATTACCTGGATAGGAGTGGCTTACTTGATGAAGGCAGGTTAACCCGGGGTTTTAGGTGAATACACCAGGCTTCCAAGCCGTGGGTCGATACCCAATTACAAGGGTCCTTTCAAACTCTTTGTTGCGTTGCACAAAGAGCCCCCAAGTAACTTTGTGAGCTGTGCTCTATGGGTGCCTATGTTTGAGATGTGCGTAGCAACAAGACTCTCTTTGGCCCCTTGGGTGTGAAGCTCCCAAGCTTTGTTGTGGCGTGATAGCCGGATTAATGGACAGGACTCCGCTTTGTCAGCTGAAGCCCCCATGTGCTATATTTTTTAGCTATGCTCGCCGGGTTGTTTGAGTTGTGCTATGCAACAAACTCTCTTTAGCCCCTTATGATAATATTGGCTTGATAGCGGCATCAAGAGGGTAGTAACGCTATGTTCTCTTTGGTGAACACACCTATGTTTGAACAGGAAGCCCCCAAGTGATCATATGAAGATGAGCCCATAAGGCAGGAAAGCCATGTTTGAACCGTGCGTCAGGGCAGCAGGTCCTTTTCGGCAACCTTTAACTTTTTGCAAGAGATAAATTCTTCTTGAATGGGTATTTTCAACCGGATATTGAGAGCGTCAGAGCTTTGCAAGAGATAGTTTCCTCTTAAACTGGATTTGAACCAGATACTAAGGGCTTCAACACTATGTGGGAGACGGGATTCCCCTTCAACCGGACCATACACTGGAAGCATCATTGTGAGCCGGAATATTTCTGATGGCCTTTAAATTCTTCATCAATATAACAGTAGCCTCCGGGATCGGGTTTCCCTTCAACATTCAGGGGCACTTGAAATTGCTGAAACTGGCAAGACTTGCTGCATCATATCATCGTAGCCCCCGAGTCTTAAGATGACTCAAGGAGTTGTCTTGAGATTTCCGTACCTGACCATAGCAGAAGGTATATATCATCGGTGTTGATAACGCAATGTGAATCCACAGAAGGTTGAGGTGACTGCGGCGGGTTATAAATGATCCCGTATGAGCCGTGTCAGCAACTCGGCCAATGGTTCCTTCCAACTGGTTGTTTGAAGATAACCCAACGTTAGTGGCAGCAACTTGTGCATATATCCATTGAACCATCCAGCGCAGACGGCAATTGATGACAATTTGCTTCCAATTTGTTCGAAGAAAACCAGGCTACCCAAGCAGTGACTGGCCTTATACTCAATAAACAACTCATGCAAACAGGTGCGGCCCAGTGTGTTGATGTAGACCAGGTCTCGGGGGTGGCGATTTGCGCATGTCCACTAACAACGAGCAGACGCGATCCCAACAAGCTGATGTGGACTGGACCGCAAGGGCAGCAGTTTGTGTGCATCCATTCATCATGTGATATGTCCCGGATTATCCCCAGGCGGGATATTATGAATCCGTGGTGTAAACCACATTTGTAATGAATAATAGTCCTGTGTATAAAAATATACAAATCAAAGTAATTTGTCCTTTGATAGAAATAATATGTGTTAATAAAACAAATTTAGATGGATATCACCTGATTTGCTCGGCCGACCGATGTTCCATAAATAACGTCTGTAGATAACCTTGTAATACGGGGCTGAATTCCTCTTGATCCGCACAGAAGATATTTGTACTTTATCCCCTCCAGGGCCCTGTCAAAAATGCCCACGTCTCTTTCTTAATTCACTAGCGGGCCATGGCAGCAGCTTGGCGCTATCCTCAACGTGTTGATGTGATTTAGAGTGACCGGCAGCGGGCTATGTACGCCGTCCGTGGTAGTCATGAATTGGCGGCAGAGGAAAACCGGCCTCAAGCAGAAACGCTGTGAGTCCACCTCCTGGTCAAGGCTGATTGATCAACAGTAACTTGCCAGAACTCAAAACATCCTTCCTCCAAGCCAGATGACTGTCGACGTCTTACGACCCTGTAGCACCTTCCCCTCATCCGTGAATTATAGGTTCAGCTCCAGCAGCCGCAACACCTCCCACGCGAGCTCCAGCAGCTGTAGTATGGGACGCAGGCGGGCCAGCTTGGCGGCTCATCAGTCAGGGGCAGCTGGAGGCAAGGCCTGGGAGCGCACGGAGGAACAACTGACCCGGCGACTTGGAGTCCCAGGGCCGACCAAGGCAGAGACGGACCCGGCCGTTTAGCGGAAGGAGGAGACGACGGCGGTTCGGAGTCGGAGACGACTCGCAATGGAGGAGAGGGCCGGAGCAGGTCATGGCAATTCGGCGCGGGTGGCGGGTTAGCGCCCGGCGGTTTGACGGAAACAGAGGCGCAGAGAACGTCTCTGAGGCGGCTCATCCGCGGAGTTGGGTGGCTCGCGGCAAGGCGGGTCAAAGTGCGGCTGCAACAGCGGATTGAGAACGACCATTGACGACGGCATTGGGAGTGGCTCACCATGAGGCCACAAGAGCTCGGAATCGGCCTCGGCGGCTCGACCAGTGGAGGAGCGCTTGGGAGTGACTTAGAAGCCGGGTCGTAATTGGCTTGAGATAGAAGGAAACAACCCGGCAGCGGCTTGTCGCAGATGGTATATCTTCGCGTGATGGAGGTGAGTCAGAGGGCAAGTCCACGCAGTAGAATCCGGCGAGTCAGAGCACCGGTTGCGGCTCACAGCAGCTTGAAATCACAGTAGGCAGCCCGCAGCATCGGTTGAACCGGGTTGAGGCCGCGGACGGCGGAAGCGGTTATCGGCCATGGCGACTTGGAGGTGGCAGCTCGGGGTGTCGGTTTAAAGCAGTGAGGCCGGGTCGAATTGATTTGGCGGTGGTTCAATACCAGGATTGCGGCTCTACAGAGGCGGAGGCAATTCAGGACCGGTCAGCTTAGGGCGCCGAAGGCCGAGCACGAGGGCGGCTCATGGTAACTGACGAAGTAGCAGGGCCGCACCCAAAGAGGAGGCGCGAGGCCACAGCGGCAGAGGCAGATGGAGGCGGCGGCTCATGGCGTGGTCGCCCGGGAGTGCGACTCAGCAAGAGACGAGGACGGCGCGACGGGTGGCTCGCGGAGGAGCGACGGGCCATTGTAGTACCAGGTTAATACACAGGCGGTTCGGAGGCGGAGCAGAAGCGCCTTGATCTCGGCGGATTGATAGAGCAGAGGCCAGCGGCTCACGGGCATTGACTTGGTGATGCTTCGGCGGCGGAAGGCGACTTGAGGCCGAAACCGAGGCGGAGACTGGCTGAAACAGGCCGGCCTGGTGATGGCGGCCCGCGGCACAGCCGTGGCCACAACAGCGACTCGTTTAAGGGGTTGTCGGCGACGGTTCAGAGGCAAATACCGGTGAAGGTCAGCAGCGCAAAAAGACCGGGTCAACGCTAAATCCACTTCTAGGTCGTAGTTGTATCTACTTCCGCATCGCGATTGATTTTTTCTCCTGAAGCAAAGTCGCGCAACTGTGCAACGGCTCGCGGTTTGTTTGCAGCGGAAAAGGCCACTGGTCAGTCGCGGCGGTTCAGCCGTAGAGCGTGGTCCGCAGGTACAGTGGCTGTACTTCCTTGGACTTTTTCCAGCAAGAAGTGCTTAATTTAAGGGCTTTTCACGTAAACACTTGATTCAGATGCATGCATTAGATTGGTCTGAAGGCCTCCCGTCTGCTAGGTCAAATAATTATCCTTATCCTGTTGTACGAGTTGAACCAGCAGCAAAAAGTAGTCGGTGTCGGCGAATTGTTCGCGTATAGAATTCCTGTTGGTCTTGATCCGGCTTCGGATTGTTGTAACTTAAAGAAAAACACCAGCAGCTACGAGTTGATGCTCCGGGTCTTGTAATGTGTCCAATCAGATTCCAATGGAAGTTGATGGTCTTAGTGATGTAGCAATTTGATAGTTTGATTGCTATATACTGTCTTCAAACCGCCGAGAAAACTCGTACATGGTCAAACTTCATGTTGACTTCGATAGATCATCAGACGAGGACGGCAGACGAGTTGTCACCCTAATATTTCTTGAACCTTAAGATCTTATAGATCCAAATCTGAACTGATGACCCTTGAAGTTGATGCAAGTCCTTTCAAACCAGCTCATCCAGAAAATTGCAGACTTTCCCGATTCCTGGAAGAAATCCCTCCAAGAACTTAACACCACCGTGCGCGAGCCCCACGGTGGGCGCCAACTGTCATGGAATTAACACGTCAGATGTCCTTAGTGTGAAGACTTAGTCGTGAGGCCAACGCATTTATGTGGTAGCTTGAGAGGGGTTGAGCGGAATCGAGAGACGCAACACGCAAGACAAAGATTTAGACAGCTTCGGGCCTCGGGAAACATCATCCGGTAATAACCCTACATGCTGTTTGTGTCTAAGTCTCATTATGATCATGAGGGAGTCGCCGTAAACCGGCTCTCCTTCATCGTGTCTAGCCCTAGAGATTATTGTTTTTTTTGTCCCTCTTTGGGGAGCCTTGCCCCTCCTTATATAAGTTGAAGGGGCGGGTTACATGTAGAGTCCATCTCGGACTAAGACTTAAACTATTTTGACTTCGCTTCATGGCTTCATAACCCCCGGCAATCCAGTTATTACTGTCTGCCGGTTTAACATGGTCTGCCGGTTTAACATGGTCTGTCGGTTTAACATGGTCTGCCGGTTTATGATTGACTTAACACCTGCCGGGTTATCATCTGACTTAACTGCTGTCAGTGTTACCATCTGTCTTACCACCTGTCGGTTTACCACTCGCCGGTTTACCGTCTGTCTTATCCATCTATCTTAATTGTCTGCCGGTTTACCATCCGCCGGTTTACCAAGTCCCGGCCGGGTTATGACTCAGGCCGGGTAATACCGCGGGGTATATCCCCGACACCCTATGATGATCGATGGATTTTGAGTAGACCCCCAAACCTAACCTATTTCTTTCTAGCCTCTCCGGATCTCGAGGACGAGATTCATTTTAAGGGTGATAGGTTTGTAACATCCCAAAATTCTAAAATTTGGAATGTTATAATAAATAGATAGTTTTGATTGATTGTTTGATTGTGGTGTGGTTGCTTGTGTGAAATTGAGTGGAATTCGAAACTTTTTGAAAGTTAAATGAGAGGGAATAAAAGGACTTTCCCAAACTTTCACCTTGCTTTTATGATCTCCATGAATTCAAATTCTTTTCAAATACAAAACCCTAGAGAGAAGATGACATGACTTCTTCCATTTAAATAAATAAAAAGGGTTTTGAAAAGATTTGAATTCATTTGGAAATATTTTCAAATTCAGAAACTTTAAGCAACTCAATGATTTTCACGAGAGAAGATAAAATGACTTCTTCAGAACATATGAAATATGAGTTGGGAGTTTAAAAGAAATCCAATTTAAAGTCCCTTTGAAAATTATTTTCAATTTGGACTTATTTGGGTTTGATTCCAATTATTTTTCTCCAAAAATAAGATATATGGAAATTAGGGTAAAGTTATTCCCTACAATAGAAAATTGGAGAGAAATAAATTTGAAATCATTTTGGTATTTTTAAAATGATTTTTAGTGGATTTTATTAGAGCAGTAGCACTGTTTGAATTATTTGAATTTTGTAGATTTTATTTAAAGCTAGAATAATGTTCATGTTGTAGAAAATCTTTTTCTGCAAATTTTGATATATTATAAGCCTATGTAACATTTTTATTTATTTTGTTCTTATTACTTTTGTTTGTCTAGAAAAAACGTTTAAAAAAAAGAACTTCTCCTCGCTGAACTGGGCCGGCCAAGCCTAGCGGGCCAGGCCACGGTCCAGCCCAGCCTCGCCGTCCCCGACCTCCGGTCGGAGACCGGCTGCCGCACGCCAGCGCCGCCGTGCTCCTCAGGGACTCCCGCCGCCGCCTCTGCGTACCCCCTCGCGCACACCAAGCCACCGCCTCACCTCCCCTTATAAGCTCGGCCACCCCGGCCCTCTCTCCCCTCTCCTCCTGCGTCTTGCCGCCGTCTCACCGGAATTGCCGCCGCCGCCGAGTTTCCTCCCCGACGCCCCGCACCACCCCGACCCCGCAGCCACCACCCACCTCACCGTCGTGCCGCGCCGCCCTCCCTAGCTACTCCGCCGCCAGTGCACCGCCATCGCCGCCGTGCACCGCCACCGCCGAGCCACTTCCCCCACCGCCGGAGACACGACTCGCCGGAGCCGCCGCCGGTGTGGTAAACCCTAACCCGATCTGCCGCCGGTTTTTAACAAAAAACCGTTGCACCGGTTTGATATGGTTTTCTCGGTTTTTCTTAAAAAACTCGGTTTGGTTTTTTTAGTTAGATCTATTCAACGAACGTTCTCTGTTTAGAACTAGTTAGCGAGCGTTCGCTCGATAGTTTTATTTTATTTTATTCAGGGACCTCTTAGTAGTTATTTCTTTTACAGATTAGTCCCTAGTCTTAAAACAATCACTACTTTTTGCTCGTTAGTCGGAATTAGACGAAACCAATGCCTACTTCTTCGTTATGATCCCCTCTATCCAGATAACCAACTTAAACATATTTTTGAAAGTTTAAAATTTGAATTTCAAACAGTTTAGTATTTGAACTTCGTTTGATCATAACTTGAGTTTTATAACTCCGTTTGAGTTGAATCTTTTTGCAAATCGAAGCTCTTGACCTAAACTTTCTGATAAGGCAAAATTCACTTAATTTTGGTACTGTTAGAAATTGTTTTATGCTGCAAGAGTAAATTGTTTGTTTTTGAAGTTTTCTGAGATCTTCTCTTCGATTCTTTTGCATGAGTGCTTATGTATGCAATTGCTTGCTCGCGATAGATTGACCGGAGTGTGATGAGTACAGCTATCAGGAGTTATGAGTGCGAATCATATTCATCAATAGTACATGCAAGTTCACACTTTGATCATATCCCTTTCATACCCAGTTTTTATGCATTAGTTTCACCCTCAAACATTGCATTGTTAGGAATTGATAACATGTGGATATTGGGAAGTAGTTGATGAGGTAGAACCTATTGCCCTGTTTATTACCAAACCCTTGGGAGTTACTACTACGTTATGCTTATATTGCTATTCTATGCTCGTAGACGTGGATTGGGTTTGAGTGTATCCATGACAGATGTGAGATTGTTAATTAATGGTTAACTTAAGGTGGCAACTTTAATACACATATGGGTGGATTGAGGCACCTGGGGAATCCAGTGTTGCCTGTTTTTTTGGAAATCCCGGGGTTCCATGTGATTTTCCTATGGACCGCCGCCCAGGCTCAAAGGGATCATAAGAATTTTCATGCTAGAAACTTCCCTGTGCAGCCACAAGCTATTATGGGCTCTAGCATAGTTGATTAAGTCGTGTGAACTCTTACAGTGGTTGACTTGCAGATGTAGGGGAAAGTAGGTGTAACTGTCTACCCATCATAAGGTGCTAATGCTTCTGAAAGACTGTGTCTCGGTCATCCGTTTCTCAAACACCATGCAGTGCGAGAAATCCAACGGAGGAGATCGAGTCTTGTGGGTAAAAGTGCACAAACCTGTGTAGAGTGTACAAACTAATCATGATTAGCCGTGTCCCCGGTTATGGACATCTTGAGTATCTGGTTCTTGAATTATCATGTTGATCTCATCACATTATTTAATTAATTTGTTGGGTTGTTAACTTTTAATTGGGATTGAGTTGGGGTTTACCTTCTCAATATTTTTTTCAACAAACTTTGTAGTTAAATAAAATATATTCCTTTGTTGTAGGGAAAAACTGGCTTTATGCAAAAATAAACTTAGAGCTTTCCACCAGCTATATATGCATGTAGTGATAGTTATTATTCATCATTACCCTATGGTGTGAATTTGCCAGAACATTCAATGCACTGACCTACATGGCTGCAACGTCTCATGTTGCAGGAATCTTACGACGAGTAAGTGATACATTAGGGTTACGATTTCTACACTCAACTGTGCGGTTGGTGTTGATGGGAATCCACAACCTTGTTGTTTCTTCCGCTTTATGGATTGAGGTAATAGTATTTATGTTATTTCATACATGTGATTTACCTCTGTTATAACTCCTCGAGTACTGTGTGTCAGCATACCGATCCAGGGATGACACTTAAGCATAGAGACTTGACCGTTTGAGGTCGGGTCGCTACATGAAGCGACCACGGAAGAATTGAAGATGTTGCAATACAATGCTCAAGCTTGTGATATTTTCTTCAATGGTTTGTGCCCCGATGAATTCAACAAAATCAGCCACCTTGAGAATGCAAAGGAAATTGGGATACTTTGGTTGATATGCATGAAGGTACCGAGTACATCAAGGAATCCAAGTTGGATGTGCTTCAAAGTCAACTATACAAGTTCAAGATGAGGGATGGTGAGGGAGTCGCTGAAATGTACTCTAGCCTTGCTCTCATCATAAATGAGATTGTCGGCTTAGTGTAGGACCTTGAAGTATGTCTAGAGGGGGGGTGATTAGACTACTTGACCAATAAAAACTTACTTTTCCCAATTTTAGAGTTTGGCAGATTTTAGCTACTTTAGGACAAGTCAAGCAATCATCACACAATTCAAGCAAGCATGCAAAGAGTATATAGGCAGCGGAAATTAAAGCATGCAACTTGCAAGAAAGTAAAGGGAAGGGTTTGGAGGATTCAAACGCAACTGGAGACATGGATGTTTTTGGCGTGGTTCCGATAGGTGGTGCTATCGTAATCCACGTTGATGGAGACTTCAACCCACGAAGGGTAACGGCTGCGCGAGTCCACAGAGGGCTCCACCCATGAAGGGTCCATGAATAAGCAACCCTGTCTATCCCACCATGGCTGTCGCCCACGAAGGACTTGCCTCACTAGCGGTAGATCTTCACGAAGTAGGCGATCTCCTTGCCCTTACAAACTCCTTGGTTCAACTCCACAATCTTGTCGGAGGCTCCCAAGTGACACCTCGCCAATCTAGGAGACACCACTCTCCAAGAAGTAACAAATGGTGCGTTGATGATGAACTCCTTGCTCGTGTGCTTCAAATGATAGTCTCCCCAACACTCAACTCTCTCTCATAGGTTTTGGATCTGGTGGAAAGAAGATTTGAGTGAAAAGCAACTTGGGGAAGGCTAGAGATCAATATCCATATGGTAGGAATGGAATATCTTGGTCTCAACACATGAGTAGGTGGTTCTCTCTCAGAAATGGTAAGTTGGAAGTGTAGGTTCATTCTGATGGCTCTCTCCACGAATGAAGAGGAGGTGGAGGGGTATATATAGCCTCCACACAAAATCTAACCGTTACACACAATTTACCAAACTCGGTGGGACCAAATTGTTAAACTCGGTCGGACCGATTTAGTAAACCTAGTGACCGTTAGTGATTTCCGGTGGGACTGACATGCATCTCGGTTAGACCGATTCGGTTAGGGTTAGGGCATAACGTAATCTCGGTAAGACCGATTACACAAACTCGGTGAGACCGATTTGGTAATAAGGTTTCAGAGAGTTGGTCGTAAAACTTCGATGGGACCGATTTGCTCTTTTTGGCGAGACCGAAATGTTACAAAAAGGAAACAGAGAGTTTACATTGCAATCTCGGTGGGACCGATCGCTCACTTCGGTTAGACCGAAACGTTATGAAGGGAAACAGAGAGATTACTACCCCATCTCGGTGAGACCGAGATCCCTATCGGTAAGACCGATTTGCTTAGGGTTTGTGGTAGTGGCTATGACTTATGGAATCGGTGGCGCCGGATAGGAAGAATCGGTGTGACCGATTTTGGTTTTGGGTTTAGGTCATTCGTGGATGTGGGAAAGTAGTTGAGGGTTTTGGAGCATATCACTAAGCACATGAAGCAAGAGGCTCATTAAGCAACACCTCATCCCTCCTTGATAGTATTGGCTTTTCCTATAGACTCAATGTGATCTTGGATCACTAAAATGTAAAATGGAGAGTCTTGAGCTTTTGAGCTTGAGCCAATCCTTTGTCCTTAGTATTTTGAGAGATCCACTTTCATCATCCATGCCACGCCACTCATTGAGCTTTCCTGAAATAATAGTCTTGGAATAGCATTAGCTCAATGAGCTATATGTTGTTATGAATTACCAAAACCACCTAGGGATAGTTGCACTTTCAATCTCCCCCTTTTTGGTAATTGATGACAACATATAGATTAAAGCTTCGTCAAATGATAATAAGATTGAATAACATAAATAAGCTTTGAGAAGTATGTGATAAGCAAGAGCTCCCCCTAAATTTGTGCATAGTTTTAGATTTGCTTTGGACTGCAAATGCACAAAGAATTAGGCTCATGGGTTACTCGTCCATGTCACATACATCTTGGTGGAGCGCTCAAAATAATAAACATTGAATACATGCACTCATCACCAAGCATAGTGAATGATCACATAAGGTAGATAGGATAATATCATCAAACATGCATAAGTGTAGCTTATGATCAAACACATGATCATCAATGTCTCACAAGCATAGTATCTCAACCAAAAGCAAACAAAGTTTGGAAAACCACCAAATAAAGCAAGAGAGAATAAAAGCAACACACTCTCTCTCGAAGCCTATGATCTATACATTTTTCTCCCCCTTTGGCAACAAGTTACCAAAAAGTTCATAGAAAATGCATAGTGCTAGATCGACTCTCAGGCTTGATCTTCTGGTGGTGGTGTCCTGATAGCTCCTTGGACGAAGGCTTGAGTTGAAGTAGAGGGTCTTTGGAGTGGATCTTTGGAGCTGGTTGCCTTTGGGCTGTAGGTGTTGTGGCTGGTGCTGAAGTTGTTGCTCTAGTGTCTCTCACTGGCACTGCAACTGACCACTGGGCTCTGGGCACTCTGGCAAACACATTAGTTGTAGTCTTGCCCTTCCTCTCCTGCATGTCATCCTGCAGCTTCTCTACAACTAACTGAATCTCGGTTACTTTAACATCTAGATCATAGAATTTTTGTTCCGTGATTCTTTCCAAGCTCTCCTGATTCTGAGTGAGGGTGGCCAATCCCTTCTCAATCCTCAGAGTTGATGCTATCAAGTAACCAAGCTGCTCCTGTTTGGTTTTCAAGAAATATTCAGATGCCTCCTCTTGAGTTGGCATCTTGGCAACCTTCTCCTTCTTTGCCTTCTCCTTCTTCTCTTGAGCTTGAACTAATTGTGGATCATCTTCATTCATGACAACCTCATTGTCCTCAAAGTCTGGATAAAGTGGAAAATGTTCCTTATCCAATTGATATCTCCCCGTGCCCATCTTTGAGTTGATCAATTCCTGAATCTGAGGTGCATATCCACAGCTCCTCTTCTGATCTGCTGCAGTCCTCTTGATTGTTTCAATCATCAGGCTCATGACTTTGAACTTCTAGGGAACATCAAACACATGCAGCATGTTGATGGCATGCCCTCTGATCATGTTATGGTCACCAGACTTGGGCAACAAAGTGTGCCTCAGAATCCAATTGATGGTTGGCAACCCTGACAGCAGAAAGTGAACTGATCCAAACTTGTGAGTCTCTACTGCCTTGTCTGGAATTTCCTTGTACATGTGAGCCATTGAATTGTGACCCAACTTATTCTTTGCATAAATGTCCATGTCATCCTCATTTTCCTTGGGGGAATTTATCAGACTTGCCCATTCTTCAACAGTGGATTGGTACCTTGTACCTTGGACATCAAACAATTTTACCATCTGGGTAAAAATGTCTTTGTGGAGTAGAAGCGCATGATAAGCTCATCATTCCAGTTAGTGAACTTCATCCAACAAAATCAGCAACTCCACAAGCAACAAAGCTTTCTTGCACTCGAGGATAGTCTTGCTCATTGTCCTTGATGTAGGTCCAATCGACCCACCTCATGTCACAGACTATAGGCTTCTTGTCTAGCGAAATTGTTTCATAGAAGTCCTGCTATTCCTTTGTATGGAACACGTAGTCAACAACAGTTCTTCTTCTTGAAGCATATGGATCTTCCATCCTCCACAGTCTCAGCCACAGAATCCTTCACGATTCTCATGTCCTCGACCACAGGATGGGCATCATTGTGGTCTGGTATCTTGGGCTTGAGCTTTCTTAAGACTTGACCTTCTTCATCTTCTTCTTCAGCAACATTGGGCACTGGGGCCTTGTTCTTCTCAGCAGCTGGAATACTCCTAGTATTCCTCTTTGGAACTTGCTTGGCCTTGGAAGCAGCTTTGGGTGCATCCTTGGGCTTAGATGTTGCAGCCCCTGATCTGATTGCATCACCCATAAGCTTAGGTGCCTTAGGTGCTGGTGCAGCATCCTCTTCCTCTTCATCTGAATCTCTTCTCGTTGAGGGCTTTCCATGGACCTTGGCAGTTGTGGTTCTAGCTCTCTTCTTTTTCTTGTCTTGAGCCCCATCATCCTCTAACTCAATTTGGAATTTCATAGTCTCTCCAGTAGGAACTTTCTGAGGTTTGGATGATGTATCTTTCCTTGCAGGTGCCTCTTTGGGTTGTGCTGAGTGGCACTTGAGTGGACTTTCGGCCTTTGGCATTGGAGTCCTCTTGGCGGGAACTTTCCTCTTGAGACTGGTTTAGTGCTCATGCAGAGCCATATTCCTTCTTGAGCACCACTTTCTTGGAAGTGGCCTCATCTTCCTCGACTTTGTAATCTTCATCCTCTGAATCAAGTTCTTTTCCTCCTTTGCCTAGTTGCAGCCTTAGGCAAATTGCTAGGAGTACTTCGCTCCCTTCATCTGTAGTTGAGGGACTAGTGCCCTCACTCAAGTCCAACTGCTCTTGACTGTCTGGCTGTTACTCGATCGACATCTTGCAAAAGCTATTCTTGACCACTGTGAAGAGTTATAGATGAGATAGAATAGATGAGCATCACAAAATGCAGAGATTTTTGCAAAAGAATGATTCAAAAGTCAAACTCGGTGATACCAAAGCAGTTTGGAACCTAAACTGATGATCTCGGTTGAACCGAGTCTCAGTTCGGTGGCACCGAGACTGCTAGGGTTTCACAGAATCCTCAAATCGGTCGCACCGATTAGTAATTATCGATCAGACCGAGAGTCACCAGTGCAATGGCATAAGCCAAATCGGTGAGACCGAGTTTTTCAACTCGGTGGGTCCGAGATGGTTTCGGCGGAAACCTAACCCTAAAAATTTGAATCTCATCTAATCTATGGATTACTTTGGCTGGATAGAAGAGTTTCAATCGTGGCAAGAATCAATAAGAATACAATGTGCTAGGAATCAGACGTGGATAGCACAAAGATCAAGTCCATACCCTAACTTGGCGGTGGACTTGCTACGGCGGCAACGGCAGGGATGAAATCCGTTGACGGCGCCGGAGACCAGCGACAGGAGGCTACTGGCGACGAGGAGACGATCCGGAGACCTCCGATGGCAGAGCGAGCTATTGCGCGGGCGAAGGGTTTCGGAGAAATTTCGAAACTTTTGCCCGTGGCTATATATAGCCCGACCCTGTCGGTGTGACCAAGTGGAACAACTCGGTGGCACCGAGATGCATAGCGTGTGTCGATTCTGACAAATCGGTGAGACCGAAAAGTTCAAATCGGTTGCACCGAGATTGAAAACTCAGATCAACTTAGTGATCTCGGTAGGACCGAAATGGAGGAATCGTTCAGACCGAGAATCACAAATAGGTTTTGGAATTTTAAGTCTATGACGAATCGGGGACTTCGAGTGCTCCTCACACAGAGTGGTTCGAATCTGACTTGATCAAATTTTGTGATGTAGCATGAATAGAGTTTGAGATAAGAAAAGCATAGATAGCTAAAGAAGGTTCTTAGGCATTCTTGTCCATCCACTTGGCTAAAAGAAAAGAACCCAAACAATTAAAACAACAAGTGGATGTCCTTGAATGAGTAAAATATGCACCAACATGCTCACACAATAAGATGGCAAATGAAATATGTGGCAAAGCATGCACAACCAATTCTAGCATTTATCAAACAATTGGCGATGACTAGGTCATCTATATATGAGTATATTGACTTAGGAGTCAAATGAGAACATTTGATCATAGGTCATACTCATCGTTTAAGCTCAAGTGGGGTTACCACTTTTACATAATGCATTGATGTGTTCACACCATTAGAGTTGCTTTGACTCAATTCTTAGAGTTAAGCTCCCCCTAGATGTGAGATCCCCCCTTAGAGGGATGAACTAACCTTGGGTTTTGTTGATGATGACTTCATGTAGGTGTTGAAGATGTAGATGCTCAATGTTGATGTAGATCATTTGGAGCAATCCTTTGGAGTGAGTTGCACTTTCAACTTGCCTACATGGGTTAGTCCCACAAGGAACAAACAAGAATATCCATAGACATAGAGTGATGCACACACAAGATGATGTCCATGAAATCATTAGGTTACCTTGTCCCTTGCCTTACCAACATGAGGGTTTGTGACTCCTTGAACTAGTGCAAGATGTGGAAGTTGATTGCACTTGTTCTTGCCATAATGATATGAGTGAAGAATGTTGGCGGAGTCACCCTCAAGAACTCTCTAGTTCTTCTTCTTCGGGATCCACATCATCTTGATGGGAATCCTTGGAGTTGTAGTTGTACTTGATGAAGTAGAACTTGATGTAGTCTTGGGAACCCACTTGAACGAGGCTTTAGGTGCTTCTTCAAATGCATCAATCTCTTCTCCTTGCCTTTGTTCTTGTGGTCTTGTGGTGGAAGATCATCTTAAGCTTGTGTTCCCTTGAAGGAAGTAGGATCATACTTCTCTTGTTGAGGAACAGACTTTGTCTTGGGGTATTGATCTTCTTCCCACTCAACTCCATTGGCATTGAACTTTCGTTCAAAACCAACACCTTGATTCTTCCGGTGCCTTCCTTGCTTGCGTACAATTTCCTTGAATTGCTTACTCCCGGCAAGGCTCTTGTAAACACCTTTCTCTATAATTCCCTTCAATAAGCTATTTTCTTGCTCAAGTGTAACTTGGCTAAGAGAATCATTAGTGGAATCAAGAGAACTACTAGAAGCAACAATATCGGATTTGACATTATTATTGTTACTACTAGAGGAAGTATCTTTCTTGTACTTGTTACTAGACTTGACTTGAGGCATGTAAGTAGATAAGAGTAAACGCTTGGCAATGTAAGAAGAACTTTTCTTGCGGAGATCATCATTGATTGATTTTAAGAACTCATGCTCTTGCTCAAGATTGAGCTTTTCAAAGCGTAACTTCTCATGAGCCCTTAAAAGTTCTCGATGATCTCCGTAGATAGTTTCATGAGCTAACTTAAGAGAGTTTAGTTCTTTAGTTAGAAGCTCAATCTTCTCCTTATTATTGTCATTCGTTTTATATTGATTAGAATGATTAATTGACGTTTCATCATAGTATTCATCACTAGAGTTGTCAACAAGTAAATCATCATCCACAAGCAAGTCATCTTCATCACTATTGAAATCAACATACTCAGGATGTGTTACCTTTGGACCTTTGGCCATGAAGCATCTTCCAACACCTTCATTTGGTGAGTCAAATATGTCGTAGGAGTTGGTTGACACAAGTGCTAGACCGGCACCTTCATCTTGAGTATATTCGGAGTCAGAGTGATAGCTTCTCTCGGAGTGATTGTTGGAGTCGGAGGCGGAAACCCATTCACCAACATGAGCTTGATGTCTTCGTTTTGTGTAGCTCCTTGATGACTTGTCCTTCCTTTCCGAATCCTTGCTTCTCCGTGAGGGTCTTTGTTCATAACGATTATCTCTACTCCTCCTCTCTCTTGGTGGTGATTCTTCTCTTTTGCTCCTTCTTCTTGGAGAATCTTCTCTTCTTTTGTAGGGTGTCGTACACTCATTGGAATAGTGTCCGGGTCTCCCACAATTGTAGCAATTGCGCTCACGACTAGAAGATCTCTTGTCATTGTAAGACCTTGACTTGGAGCTTCTTTCTTTGCTTCTACTCTTGTAGAATTTTTTGAAGTTCTTCACCATTAAGCTCAATTCTTCATTGAAGGTTGGTTTCTCACTTGATGATGTGGGGGCTTCACTTGAGGCTTTGTAAGCACCCCTTGACTTGTTTTTAAGTTCCTCCTTATCCTTGAGTGACATCTCATGAGCAACAATTCTTCCAATGACTTCCGTTGGCTTGAACTCTTTGTAGTTTGGCATCATTTGAATCAATGTGCACACGGTATCATACTTTCCATCCAATGCTCTTAGGATTTTCTTAATGATGAATTTGTCGGTCATCTCTTCACTCCCTAAGCCGGCAATCTCATTTGTGATAAGAGCAAGCCTAGAGTACATTTCAGTGACACCTTCACCATCCTTCATTTTGAACTTGTCAAGCTGACTTTGGAGCACATCCAACTTGGATTCCTTGACGGACTCAGTACCTTCATGCATATCAATCAAAGTATCCCAAATTTCCTTAGCATTCTCAAGACGGCTGCTTTTGTTGAATTCTTCGGGGCACAATCCTTTGAAGATGATATCACAAGCTTGAGCATTGTATTGCAGCATCTTCAATTCTTCCGCATTAGCTTCACGGTTCGGTTCTCTCCCATCGAAAAATCTACCTTGCAAGCCAATACAAATAATTGCCCAAACGGCGGGGTTATGTCCAAGAATATGCATTTTCATCTTATGCTTCCAACTAGCAAAATTAGTACCATCAAAGTAAGGACCTCTACGGTGATAATTTCCCTCGCTAGACTCCATACTCTCCTAGGTTGTGAAACCAAGGCTATGACCACCAAAAGCTATGGAAATCAAAGCAAATGGAGACCAAAGCTCTGATACCACTTGTAGGACCTTGAAGTATGTCTAGAGGGGGGTGATTAGACTACTTGACCAATAAAAACTTAACCTTTTCCCAATTTTAGAGTTTGGCAGATTTTAGCTACTTTAGGACAAGTCAAGCAATCATCACACAATTCAAGCAAGCATGCAAAGAGTATATAGGCAGCGGAAATTAAAGCATGCAACTTGCAAGAAAGTAAAGGGAAGGGTTTGGAGGATTCAAACGCAATTGGAGACCCGGATGTTTTGGGCATGGTTCCGATAGGTGGTGCGATCGTACATCCACGTTGATGGAGACTTCAACCCACGAAGGGTAACGGCTGCGCGAGTCCACGGAGGGCTCCACCCACGAAGGGTCCACGAAGAAGCAACCTTGTCTATCCCACCATGGTCATCGCCCACGAAGGACTTGCCTCACTAGCGGTAGATCTTCACGAAGTAGGCGATCTCCTTGCCCTTACAAACTCCTTGGTTCAACTCCACAATCTTGTCGGAGGCTCCCAAGTGACACCTAGCCAATCTAGGAGACACCACTCTCCAAGAAGTAACAAATGGTGCGTTGATGATGAACTCCTTGCTCGTGTGCTTCAAATGATAGTCTCCCCAACACTCAACTCTCTCTCATAGGTTTTGGATCTGGTGGAAAGAAGATTTGAGTGGAAAGCAACTTGGGGAAGGCTAGAGATCAATATCCATATGGTAGGAATGGAATATCTTGGTCTCAACACATGAGTAGGTGGTTCTCTCTCAGAAATGGTAAGTTGGAAGTGTAGGTTCATTCTGATGGCTCTCTCCACGAATGAAGAGGAGGTGGAGGGGTATATATAGCCTCCACACAAAATCTAACCGTTACACACAATTTACCAAACTCGGTGGGACCGAATTGTTAAACTCTGTCGGACCGATTTAGTAAACCTAGTGACCGTTAGTGATTTCTGGTGGGACTGACATGCATCTCGGTTAGACCGATTCGGTTAGGGTTAGGGCATAACGTAATCTCGGTAAGACCGATTACACAAACTCGGTGAGACCGATTTGGTAATAAGGTTTCCAGAGAGTTGGTCAGGTAAACTCGATGGGACCGATTTGCTCTTTTTGGTGAGACCGAAATGTTACAAAAAGGAAACAGAGAGTTTACATTGCAATCTCGGTGGGACCGATCGCTCACTTCGGTTAGACCGAAACGTTATGAAGGGAAACAGAGAGATTACTACCCCATCTTGGTGAGACCGAGATCCCTATCGGTAAGACCGATTTGCTTAGGGTTTGTGGTAGTGGCTATGACTTATGGAATCGGTGGCGCCGGATAGGAAGAATCGGTGTGACCGATTTTGGTTTTGGGTTTAGGTCATTTGTGGATGTGGGAAAGTAGTTGAGGGTTTTGGAGCATATCACTAAGCACATGAAGCAAGAGGCTCATTAAGCAACACCTCATCCCTCCTTGATAGTATTGGCTTTTCCTATAGACTCAATGTGATCTTGGATCACTAAAATGTAAAATGGAGAGTCTTGAGCTTTTGAGATTGAGCCAATCCTTTGTCCTTAGTATTTTGAGGGATCCACTTTCATCATCCATGCCATGCCATTCATTGAGCTTTCCTGAAATAATAGTCTTGGAATAGCATTAGCTCAATCAGCTATATGTTGTTATGAATTATCAAAACTACCTAGGGATAGTTGCACTTTCACTTAGGAAGTGAACAGATGACTGACAAGTTCATCATTAAGAAGATCCTTAGAGCTTTGGGTGGTTAATATGATACCGTGTGCACATCGATCCAAATGATGCCCAAATACAAAGATCTCGAGCCCACAGAAGTCATTGGAAGAACTGTTGCTCATGAGATGCCACTCAAGGATAAGGAAGAGCTCCACAACAAGTCAAGTGGTGCATACAAAGCTTAGAGTGATGCTCCTACAACATCAAGTGACAAGCTAATCTCCAATGAGGAATTGAGTCTAATGGTGAAAAACTTCAACATACAAGAGTAGAAGCAAAGATAGAAGCTCCAAGTCAAGGTCCTACAATAAGAAAAGATCTTCTAGTCGTGACCGTAATTGCTACAATTGTGGAAAACCCCAATGAGGGAGTCCTAGATTAGGGGGTATCCGGACAGCCGGACTGTGTACAATGTCCGGACTATTGAAGCGTGAAGATACAAGACTCAAGACTTCAACCCGTGTCCGGATAGGACTCTCCTTTGCGTGGAAGGCAAGCTTGGCGATCCGGATATTGTGTTTCCTTCCTTGTAACCGACTCCATGTAAACCCTAGCCCTCTCCGATGTCTATATAAACCGGAGAGGTTGGTCCTTAGAAGGCCGATCACAGTTACAATCATACCATCATAGGCTAGCTCTTAGGGTTTAGCCTCTACGATCTCGTGGTAGATCTACTCTTGTACTACCCATATCATCAATATTAATCAAGCAGGAAGTAGGGTTTTACCTCCATCGAGAGGGCCCGAACACAGGTAAACATCTGTCCCACTCTTCCTGTTACCATCAGCCTTGACGCACAGATCGGGACCCCCTACCCGAGATCCGCCGGTTTTGACACCGACATTGGTGCTTTCATTGAGAGTTCCTCTGTAATGTCGCCGCAAGGCTCGATGGCTCCTTCAATCATCGTCAACGACACGGTCCAGGGTGAGACTTTCCTTCCCGGACAGATTTTACGTGTTCGCGGCTTCACTGCGAATAATTCGCAGCCATCTGGAGCAGATTGATAGCTCGCCCACAGCCATCGAGTCGAGTTCGGAAACTTGAACTACATGACGGATATTCGTGGAGACTTGAGCTTCGACGGATTCGGGCCTGCGCCAGGAGCGCCGAACAGTCACGATGAGCACGGCTTAGACCTGCTGTCAGACGATGCTCGGGATATCACCCCGGCAGAAGCCTCGGATCTAAATCCAGGGCAGGTTGCGTTGCCCAAGGACGGAGGGCTGGACCCCGCCCCGCAGGCCGTACCCCCATCGGCGATGGAGCCGAACACATGCCTCACTTTTGAGGAAGCCTGTGACTCCGGACCCCCGGACTCTCATCCAGTTGTTGGTTTCGGTCTGCGCGTTCCCGAGCTCGCCGAACCTGGTTGGGCTCCGGCAATGGAGTTCACCGCTGCGGACATCTTTCAACACTCGCCCTTTGGTGACATGCTGAACTCATTAAAGTCTCTCCCTCTCTGTCAGGAGGCTTCTGACTGAACTATGTCTGGCTCGAGTGGGAGGCGGGTGACGAGGGAACTCGCTGCCCACCCACCACCCACTTCATTGCCACGATCGATGATTTAACCGACGTGCTTGACTTCGACTCCGAAGACATCGACGGTATGGACGACGATGAAGGAGAATCACAGGAGCCACCGCTCACAGGGCGGTCGAGGGCCACCTCTTCATACGATATATATATGGTGGACACTCCGAAGGAAACTAATGGCGATGAGGAAATGGAGGATAACCCCTCGGGAAGAAAAGCAAAGCATGGGCGTCGTCAGCGCCGCTCCAAGCCCCGCCACAGCAATACCGGCCCTGGAGACGAGAGTAATCCGGATGGTGCCGAAGAAGAATATGACCCTGACTAGCCCGCCTTCGAGCAGGCCGAACAGGAAGATGAGCAGGTCAGCCCAGAAGAACAGGCAACAGATGGATACTCGGAGGAGGACAATTACATGCCCCCCTCCGAAGACGAGATTAGCCTCGGCGAGACGAGTTCGGCATGCCTGAGGATCCCGTGGAGCAGGAGCGCTTCAAGCATAGGCTTATAGCCACTGCGAGGAGCCTGAAGAAGAAGCAGCAGCAACTCCAAGTTGATCAAGACCTGCTCACAGATAGATGGACTAAAGTCCTGGCAGCCGAGGAATATGGACTCAAGCGCCAAACGGCTGACCGGCCATCCCGTGGCCGGGACAAAACAGGATATCAGCCCGAATACTAGCCCTCACCCCCACGCCGATACACTACGGCTCAGGGCAATAGGCAAGACCTGCAAGATATCCTGGAAAACAAAGCAGGACATCCAAGATCGATCTACGGATCGCGGGGGTGCACCCCAGTGCGCGAAGATGACCGCCGCACCGGATACATCATCAACAAGTCCGGCTTGGCCGAACACAGCAAACCAGACCAATTCGAGCTGCGCAGCCACATAGCCCAGCACAGAGGTGCCGCACACCCCCCTCTGCTTCACTGACGAAGTGATGGATCATGAATTCCTAGAAGGGTTCAAACCCGTAAACATCGAATCGAACGATGGCACAACAGACCCCGCAATATGCATCGAAGATTTCCTTCTCCACATTCACATGACCTGCGGAGATGATCTACACGCCATCAAGTATCTTCCCCTTAAGCTCAAAGGACCAGCCCGGCACTGGTTAAACAGCCTGCCAGCAAATTCCATTGGCAGTTCGGAAAACCTGGAAGACGCATTCCTCGACAACTTCCAGGGCACATAGGTGCGACCACTGGACGATGATGACATGAGCCACATTACTCAACAGCCTGGAGAGTCAGCCAGGAAATTCTGGACTCGGTTCCTAACTAAAAAGAACCAAATAGTTGACTGTCTGGACGCCGAAGCCCTGGCGGCTTTTAAGCATAATATCCGTGACGAATGGCTTGCCCGACATCTCGGCCGAGAAAAACCCAAGTCCATGGCAGCTCTCACAACACTAGTGACCCGCTTTTGTGCGGGTGAAGACAGCTGGTTGGCCCGCAGCGGCACCACGCCACATTCCGGCACTTCGGACAGCCGCGATACTAACGGCAAGCCACGACGCAACAGACATAAGAGATGGAACAACGGTGACAACGTTGAAGACACGGTAGTGAACGCCGGATTCAGCGGACCTAAGTCCGGTCAGCGGAAAAAGCCGTTCAAAAGAAATAATCAGGGACCGTCCAGTCTGGACCGCATACTGGAGCGCTCGTGCCAAATTCATGGCACCCTGGACAAGCCAGCCAACCACACCAATAGAGACTGCTGGGTGTTCAAACAGGCCGGCAAAATAAACGCCGAAAATAAGGACAAGGGGCTGCACAGCGACGACGATGAAGAGCCCCGGCGTCCGAACACAGGGGGTCAAAAGAAATTCCCCCCCCAGGTGAAAACGGTCAATATGATCTACGCCACTCATATCCCCAAGCGGGAACGGAAGCAAGCACCACGGGACGTCTATGCGATGGAGCCAGTCGCCCCCAAATTCAACCCATGGTCAGCTTGTCAGATCACCTTTGATTGTAGGGATCATCCTACTAGCATCCGTCACGGCGGCTCAGCCGCATTGGTCTTGGACCCAATTATCGACGGATTCCACCTCACGCGAGTCCTTATGGACGGCGCCAGCAGCCTGAACCTGCTTTATCAGGACACAGTGCGCAAAATGGGCATTGATCCTTCAAGGATCAAGCCACCTTTAAAGGTGTCATTCCAGGAGTAGAGGCCCGCTGTACGGGCTCCATAACATTGGAAGTGGTCTTCGGATCCCCGGACAACTTCCAGAGTGAAGAGTTAATCTTCGATATCGTCCCTTTCCGTAATGGTTACCACGCACTGCTCGGACGAACCGCATTCGCTAGATTCAGTGCGGTACCACATTACGCATACCTCAAGCTCAAGATGCCAGGTCCGCGCGGGGTCATAACAGTAAACGGAAACATGGACTGCTCTCTCCGTACAAAAGAGCATACTGCAGCCCTCGCGACAGAAGTACAATGCGGCCTCCTCCGGCAAACCCCCAATCCGGCGACGACAACCTCAAGCGCCGGCAAGCGAGTCCGGAGCACCCTGCAACAGGATCATCAGGAATGCCAAGAGCATGATTAGCATTCCGGCCTCCGATCATGCCCTGCTAAAGCAGCATTCGTGCCACGCGTACACAATTACGCACTCAAGATACCATGGGCATAGGCGGAGGTGCATCAACGACTCAGTCAATAGTGCGGGTAACCACCAAATACCTTCATAATCTTTCGCTCTTACCTTTCAGGACACCGCGTTAGTGCAGCATCCTCAGAAGAGCCGAATTGCCGGACTTACATGGGAGAGACATCCAAGGAGGCAACAGACATTGTGCGCAGAAGGAAATACCTAGGTGGAATCTATTTACGATCATTATACCTGCTTTATCTATCTGTACACAACCTGCCCCTGGATAGGACATGTCAAATAGTCCTGTTTACCTCCGCTCAATGCATCCATTGTAAACATACGCTTAAACGTATTATTTGTCAATGGGAGATCATATACAGCGTCAGCTTATTATTCTTATTTGAGCATTTTTTTCCCTTATAAATGTTTATTTGATATTGCATCTGTACACCTTGGTACGGTCAGTTTGCTAGGGGCTTCTCATGGCGCCCCGTAATATGGCAAATAAAGTCCGAACACTTTCAACAATGTGGCACCCCAAACTTATAGCACTATATGCATCAGCTCCGAATCATGTCTTGGGTCTACAGTTGGGATAGCACGGCTCCCTTGTTTTGGTGCCTTACGTTCCATTATATCGGCTAAGGTAGCGCAGGGAGAACTACTGCGATTGTGTCCCGGTTCTTCCGGACGAGCACCTCGATGAAAGCGGCCCCCGACCGGCATGATGTGGCGAGAGCTGGTCGCTGTTCGAGAGGTCCTAAAATCCTTAAAGATTTTCCGCATTAGGCGATAAATCGGCTTCGTCCGATCTAGGTGTGTATAGCGCCCCAGTTCGGCCTTCCGAATTCTAGGGGCTTCACCGAAATTTAAAATTGTAGACTTTTATGGCTAAGTGAGAGTTATAAAGCCGCATAGTCCGATTGCCTTGTTTGCTGTGCCGGACACCTCCTTAAGGGACCAAACACTTGGATAAAGAGTGTCCGGGTTTTCCACGAACACCCCAGTACTAGTTACGTGGGGGCGGAAGCCGACGACTGGCCTACTTTCAGAGTTTTATAAACAGCCGCACAGAAGGTAATATTTTAAACAACAAAAGTGCTACATAGCGCAAGTAACTTCGTCTTCAAATTACAAGCATGACATAAGTGAATTCATTCAAAAATGGCGTCCTTGGTACACTCATCGGCCACGAGACGAGCACCCTTCATAATGCCATCATAGTACATCTCGGGATGGCGATGCGCCTTGCCCTCCGGCGGCCCGTCCTTGACCAGCTTCTCCGCATCCAGCTTGCCCCAATGCACCTTGACGCGGGCAAAGTCCCGGCGGGCACCCTCGATGCAAACGGATCGCTTGATCACGTCAAGCCGCAGACAGGCATCCACCATCCGCTTGATCAGGCCAATGTAGCTAGTGGGCAGGAGCTCACCAGGCCACATCCGGACTATGAAACCTTTCATAGCCAGTTCGGCCGCCCTATGGAGTTCGACCAACTGCTTCACTTGGTCACTCAGAGGCATCGGGTGTTCGGCCCCGACATACTGGGACAAGAACAACTTCTCCTTTGAGCACCCCTCCTGGGCACGGTAGAACTCCGCAGCGTCTAATACGGTACGTGGCAGATCTGCGAATGCCCCTGGAGAGCTCCGAATTCGAGTAAGTAAAAGAAACGCCTCCTCCACATGTTTGCTTTTGCTACCTCTTGACCACTATGTTGGATTTCCCCGAAGAGGAGAGGATGATGCAGCAAAGTAGCATAAGTATTTCCCTCAGTTTTTGAGAACCAAGGTATCAATCCAGTAGGAGATCATGCACAAGTCCCTCGTACCTACACAAAACGATAGCTCCTCGCAATCAACGCGATTAGGGGTTGTCAATCCCTTCATGGTCACTTACGAGAGTGAGATCTGATAGAGATGATAAATAATATTTTTGGTATTTTTGATAGATAGATGCAAAGTGAAAAGTAAAAGGGCAAAGTAAAAAAGCAAAGCAAGTAATAAAGCGATAGAGATTGATATGATGAGAATAGACCCGGGGGCAATAGGTTTCACTAGTGGCTTCTCTCAAGAGCATAAGTATTCTACGGTGGGTGAACAAATTACTGTTGAGCAATTGACAGAATTGAGCATAGTTATGAGTATATCTAGGTATGATCATGTATATAGGCATCACGTCCGAGACAAGTAGATCAAAACGATTACGCATCTACTACTATTACTCCACTCATCAACCGCTATCCAAAGATGCATCTAGAGTATTAAGTTAAAAAGCAGTAACGCCTTAAGCAATATGACATGATGTAGAGGATAAATTCATGCAATATGATAAAAAAAACCCATCTTGTTATCCTCGATGGCAACAATACAATCGTGCTTTGCTTATTACATCCTTTGGGAAAGGACACATAAGATTGAACCCAAAGCTAAGCACTTCTCCCATTGCAAGAACTACCAATCTAGTTGGCCAAACCAAATGGATAATTCGAAGAGACTTGCAAAGGTAACTCAATCATACATAAAAGAATTCAGAGAAGATTCAAATATTGTTCATAGATAAGCTGGATCATAAACACACAATTCATCGGTCTCAACAAACACACCGCAAAAAGAAGAAGATTACATCGAATAGATCTCCACGAGAGAGGGGGAGAACATTGTATTGAGATCCAAAAAGAGAGAAGAAGCCATCTAGCTACTAGCTATGGACCCGAAGGTCTAAAGTAAACTACTCACACTTCATCGGAGGGGCTATGGTGTTGATGTAGAAGCCCTCCATGGTGGATGCCCCCTCCGGCGGAGCTCCAGAACAGGCCCCAAGATGGGATCTCGTGGATACAGAAGGTTGCAGTGGTGGAATTAGGTTTTTGGCTCCTCGTCTGATCGTTTGGGGATACATAGGTATATATAGGAGGAAGGAGTACGTCGGTGGAGCAACAGGGGGGCCACGAGGCAGGTGGGCGTGCCGGGGGGGGGGCGCCCCCCACCCTCGTGACCGCCTCTGTTACGTCTTGGAGTAGGGTCCAAGTCTCGTGCATCACGTTCGGTGAGAAAATCACGTTCCCGAAGTTTTCATTCCGTTTGGACTCCGTTTGATATTCTGTTTCTTCGAAACACTGAAATAGGCAAAAAAAAAGCAATTCTGGGCTGGGCCTCCGGTTAATAGGTTAGTCCCAAAAATAATATAAAAGTGGAAAATAAAGCCCAATATAGTCCAAATAGTAGATAAAGTAGCATGGAGCAATCAAAAATTATAGATACATTGGAGACGTATCAGGCATCCCCAAGCTTAATTCTTGCTCGTCCTCGAGTAGGTAAATGATAAAAAAAAAAATTTGATGCGGAGTGATACTTTGGCATAATTTCAATGTAAATCTTCTTAATTGTGGCATGAATATTCAGATCCAAAAGATTCAAGACAAAAGTTCATATTGACACAAAAATAATAATACTTCAAGCATACTAATCAAAGCAATCATGTCTTCTCAAAATAGCATGGCAAAAGAGAGTTCATCCCTACAAAATCATATAGTTAGGCTATGCTTCATTTTCGTCACACAAAGATGTTCCCAACTTCTATACCCCCGATGACAAGCCAAGCAATTGTTTCATACTTAAATAATCTCAAACTTTTTCAACCTTCACGCAATACATGAGCGTGAGCCATGGACATAGCACTATGGGTGGAATAGAATATGATGGTGGGGATTGTGTGGAGAAGACAAAAAGGAGAAAGTCTCACATTTACGAGGATAATCAACGGGCTATGGAGATGCCCATCAATTGATGTCAACATGAGGAGTAGGGATTGCCATGCAATGGATGCACTAGAGCTATGAATGCTCAACAAAAGAAAACTAGTGGGTGTGCATCCAACTCGCTTGCTCACGAAGACCTAGGGCATTTGAGGAAGCCCATCGTAGGAATATACAAGCTAAGTTCTATAATGAAAAATTCCCACTAGTATAAAAAGACAACTTATGAGACTCACTACATGAAGAACAAGGTGCTACTTTGAAGCACAATATATGAGACTCACTATAAAGAACAAGGTGCTACTTTGAAGCACAAGTGTGGAAAAGAGATAGTAGCATTGCCCTTTTTACTTATTTTCTTTTTTTTGGGCCTTTTTTTTGGCCTTTCTTCTCTTTTTTTATTTGGGCAATGCTCTAATAATGATGATCATCACACTTCTATTGATTACAACATGAGGATTACAACTCGAAACTTAGAACAAGATATGACTCTATATGAATGCCTCCGGAGGTGTACCGGGATGGTGCAATGAATCAAGAGTGACATGTATGAAAAATAATGCATGGTGGATTTGCCACAAATACGATGTCAACTACATGATCATGCAATGGCAATATGACAAAAGTAATGTATGTCATGATGATGATGATGGAAGTTGCATGGCAATATATCTCGGAATGGCTATGGAAATGCCATGATAGGTAGGTATGGTGGCTGTTTTGAGGAAGATATAAGGAGGTTTATGTGCGATAGAGCTTATCGTATTACGGGGTTTGGATGCACCGGCGAAGTTTGCACCAATTCTCAAGGTGAGAAAGGGCAATGCACGGTACCGAAGAGGCTAGCAAAGGCGGAAAGGTGAGAGTGCGTATAATCCATGGACTCAACATTAGTCAAAAGAACTCATATACTTATTGCAAAAATTTAGAAGTCATCAAAAATCAAGTACTACGCGCATGCTCCTAGGGGGATAGATTGGTAGGAAAAGACCATCGCTCGTCCCCGACCGCCACTCATAAGGATGCACAAGCTAGGTACACTTCATGTTTCAAATTTGTTACACAACTTTAACCATATGTGCATGCTACGGGACTTGCAAACTTCAACACAAGAATTTCTCAAATTCACAATTACTCAACTAGCACGACTTTGATATTATTACCTCCATATCTCAAAACAATTATCAAGCATCAAACTTATCTTAATATTCAATTCACTCAAAAGAAACTTTCACATATCTTGAATACCAAGTATATTAACATTAAGCAAATTACCATGCTATTAATGACTCTCAAAATAATCTAAGTGAAGCATGAGAGATCAATAGTTTCTTTAAAACAAATCCACCACTGTTCTCTAAAAGATCTAAGTGAAGCACTAGAGCAAAAATTATCACACTCAAAAGATATAAGTGAAGCACTATGAGCAAAACTATCAAGCTCAAAAGATATAACTGAAGCACATAGAGTATTCTAACAAATTACAATTCATTTATGGCTCTCTCAAAAGGTGTGTACAGCAAGGATGATTGTGGTAAACTAAAAAAGCAAAGACACAAATAATACAAGACGCTCCAAGCAAAACACATATCATGTGGTGAATAAAAATATAGCTCCAAGTAAATTATCGATGGAAGTGGACGAAAGAGGGGATGCCTTCCGGGGCATCCCCAAGCTTTGACTTTTTGGTGTCCTTGGATTATCTTGGGGGTGCCATGGGCATCCCCAAGCTTAGGCTCTTGCCACTCCTTGTTCCATAATCCATCAAAAGAATTCACCCAAAACTTGAAAACTTCACAACACAAAACTCAACAGAAATATCGTGAGCTTCGTTAGAGAAAGAAAACAAAGAACTACTTAAGGTACTGTAATGAACTCATTTTTTATTTATATTGGTGTTAAACCTACTGTATTCCAACTTCTCTATGGATTATAAACTATTTTACTAGCCATAGATTCATCAAAATAAGCAAACAACACCCGCAAAACAGAATCTGTCAAAAACAGAATAGTCTGTAGCAATATGTAACTAACGCAAACTTCTGGAACTCTAAAAATTCTACCAAACTAAGAAGTCCTGGAAAATTTGTTTATTGAACAGAAGCAAAAAGAATCAAAGCAAAATCACGTTCCTGTGATTTAACAAAATTATATCCATGCGCGCAAGGTTTCTGTTTTTCAGCAGAATCAAATCAACTATCATCGTAGGTTATCCTATAGGTTCTACTTGGCACAAACACTAATTAAAACATAAAACTACATCCAAACAGATGCTAGATGGATTATTTATTACTAAACATAAGGAAAAACAAAAAAACAAAAATAAAATTGGGTTGCCTCCCAACAAGCGCTATCGTTTAACGCCCCTAGCTAGGCATAAAAGCAAGGATAGATCTAGGTATTGCCATCTTTGGTAGGCAATCCATAAGTGGCTCTCATGATAGATTCATATGGTAATTTTATTTTCTTTCTAGGGAAGTGTTCCATGACCTTCTTCAAGGGAAATTGGAATCTAATATTTCCTTCCTTCATATCAATAATTGCACCAATCGTTCTAAGGAAAGGTCTACCAAGAATAATAGGACATGAAGGATTGCAATCTATATCAAGAACGATAAAATCTACGGGCACATAATTCCTATTTGCAACAATAAGAACATCATTAATTCTTCCCATAGGCTTTTTAATTGTGGAATCCGCAAGATGCAAGTTTAGAGAGCAATCATCAAAGTCACGAAAATCTAGCAAATCACACAAAGTTTTGGGAATAGTAGAGACACTAGCACCCAAATCACACAAAGCATGAAACTCGTAATATTTAATATTAATTTTAATTGTAGGTTCTCACTCATCATAGAGTTTTCTAGGGATAGAAACTTTCAACTCAAGTTTTTCTTCATAAGATTGCATCAAGGCATCAACAATGTGTTCGGTAAAGGCCTTATTTTGACTATAAGCATGAGGAGAATCTAGCACGGATTGCAACAAGGAAATACAACCAATTAAAGAAAATTTTCATAATTAAATTTCTTGAGATCCATAATAGTGGGTTTAACGACATCTAGGTTTTTATTTCTTTCAATCCCACTTTTATCAAATTCATCATCAAGATCTAGAAACTCCGAATTCTTAGAACGCCTTCTAGGTAAAGGAAGATCATATTCAGTTTCATCAAGATTCATATTGCAAAACAAAGATTTAATGGGGGACACATCAATAACTTTTAGATCTTCATCTTGATTTTCATAGGAATTCGGTTTAGCGACCATCTTATTGACTAAGGTAGCTTGCATATCCGAAATTTCAGCGGTCATCTTTTCAAGACGAGCAATTTGGGCTCTTATACCATCAAATTCTTTAGACATATCATCGAGTTCTTTATTCATATAACTCATAAAACTTTTTTGTTCCTTAAGCTCGTTTCTAAAGAAATTATTATGCTCAAATTGCAAAACCATAAACTTTCTGGCATTGCTTTCGATCTCCTCTAGCCTTTTAAGGTGAAGATCACCAAATCTAGGTAGAGCCATCGCTACAAGCAAGCAAACTAGCACACGAGCAAACAAAAAGGCAACGGGAAAAGGCAAACGGGAAAGAGAGGAGGAGATTGGGAAAGAGAGAGGGCGAATAAAATGGCAAGGGTGAAGTGGGGGAGAGGAAAACGAGAGACAAATGGCAAATAATGTAACGCGAGAGATAGGATTGCGATGGGTACTTGGTATGGTTGACTTTCTTGCGTGAGCCTCCCTGGCAACAGCGCCAGAAATTCTTCTTGCTACCTCTTGAGCACTGCGTTGGATTTCCCTAAAGAGGAGAGGATGATGCAGCAAAGTAGCCTAAGTATTTCCCTCAGCTTTTGAGAACAAAGGTATCAATCCAGTAGGAGACCACGCACAAGTCCCTCGTACCTGCACAAAACGATAGCTCCTCGCAACCAACACGATTAGGGGTTGTCAATCCCTTCACGGTCACTTACGAGAGTGAGATCTGATAGAGATGATAAATAATATTTTTGGTATTTTTGATAGATAGATGAAAAGTGAAAAGTAAAAGGGCAAAGTAAAAAAGCAAAGCAAGTAATAAAGCGATAGAGATTGATATGATGAGAATAGACCCGGGGGCCATAGGTTTCACTAGTGGCTTCTCTCAAGAGCATAAGTATTCTACGGTGGGTGAACAAATTACTGTTGAGCAATTGACAGAATTGAGCATAGTTATGAGTATATCTAGGTATGATCATGTATATAGGCATCACGTCCGAGACAAGTAGATCGAAACGATTCTGCATCTACTACTATTACTCCACTCATCGACCGCTATCCAAATGCGTCTAGAGTATTAAGTTAAAAAGAGTAACGCCTTAAGCAAGATGACATGATGTAGAGGATAAATTCATGCAATATGATAAAAACCCCATCTTGTTATCCTCGATGGCAACAATACAATCGTGCCTTGTCACCCTTACATCCTTTGGGAAAGGACACCGCAAGATTGAACCCAAAGCTAAGCACTTCTCCCATTGCAAGAACTACCAATCTAGTTGGCCAAACCAAGCGGATAATTCAAGAGACTTGCAAAGATAACTCAATCATACATAAAATAATTCAGAGAAGATTCAAATATTGTTCATAGATAAGCTGGATCATAAACCCACAATTCATCGGTCTCAACAAACACACCGCAAAAAGAAGAAGATTACATCGAATAGATCTCCATGAGAGAGGGGGAGAACATTGTATTGAGATCCAAAAAGAGAGAAGAAGCCATCTAGCTACTAGCTATGGACCCGAAGGTCTGAAGTAAACTACTCACACTTCATCGGAGGGGCTATGGTGTTGATGTAGAAGCCCTCCATGGTGGATGCCCCCTCCGGCGGAGCTCCGGAACAGGCCCCAAGATGGGATCTCATGGATACAGAAGGTTGCGGCGATGGAATCAGGTTTTTGGCTCCTCGTCTGATCGTTTGGGGATACGTAGGTATATATAGGAGGAAGGACTACGTCGGTGGAGCAACAGGGGGGCCATGAGGCAGGGGGCGAGCCCTAGGGGGGGCGTGCCCCCCACCCTCGTGAACGCCTCTGTTACGTCTTGGAGTAGGGTCCAAGTCTCCCGCATCACGTTCGGTGGGAAAATCACGTTCCCGAAGGTTTCATTCCGTTTGGACTCTGTTTGATATTCCGTTTCTTCGAAACACTGAAATAGGCAAAAAAACAGCAATTCTGGGCTGGGCCTCCGGTTAATAGGTTAGTCCCAAAAATAATATAAAAGTGGAAATAAAGCCCAATATAGTCCAAAACAGTAGATAAAGTAGCATGGAGCAATCAAAAATTATAGATACGTTGGAGACGTATCAGCTTTGCATAAAAAACTTCTTACCCGCTGCCATCTTTTTGGCCTCCTGGATCTCCTGCTGTGCTCTCTCGGCTTCGGCCTTGGCGTCTTTCAAATTTACAAGGGCCTTTGCAAGCTCGGCCTCTTTCATCTTCAGATCATGCTCCACGGACTCGCACTTCTTGCCGAGGTCCTGGGGCTCTTGCTGTACCTCGCCCACCCTAGCACTTTGCTTTTCGCGCTCCTTGAATTCCAAGGCCGCTTTGTCTTTGGCCTCGGACAACGCTTTCTTCAGGGACGCCACTTCGGGAGTGGCCCCTGTTACACAGTCACGATGCGTTGGCGTTAGACTAGCCAATTTTGCCTATCTTTAAATACATGCAAGCGGGGAATCGCTTACCTTTATTCTCCTTGAGCTGCCTCTTCGTGAGGCCGAGCTCTTCCTACGCCTGCTCCAGGTCCCGCTTCAGTTCGGCAACCTCGGTAGTACGGGCAACAGTAGCAAGCAGCACAGCCTGCCTATGTACACGGATATTTATTGTTAGACTCTTGCGGATTATATTTGACCCTCCGTTTGGTTTTTCTTTCCGAACACCAAACAGAGTATTTACCTATCGGGTGGTGATTTCACACATATTTATTACTTACCTCAAAGCCTATCAAGAGGTTGGTGCAAGCTTCGGTTAGTCCGCTCTTGGCGGACGAAACCTTCCGAATCACCGAACTCATAAGAGTTCGGTGCTCCTCATCTATGGAAGCGCCGTGAAGCGCTTCCAGTAGACAATCCGGTGCCTCGTGCACACCGAAAGGCCTCGATGTAGACGGCTTGCCCTCCCTAACGAGGGGCTGTCCGCCTGAGTTCGGAACCATTGAAGGTTCCAGGACAGTGTTCGGCTGAGAGCCCGGCCTATTGTGGCTCTCATCGACACGATCGACGGGGATCTTGAACCCCGCGTGTCCGACATCTGGGATCCCGCCTCGGGGCTTCTCCATAGTCACCTCCCCCTGCTCTGGGAGCCTTCGGGACAGCACCTTTGTGTCATCCACGGGCTGAGGAGTAGTGGCTGTCGGAAGCGAATTCATCTCCGAATCGCTCAGGGACCCGGAGGAAGATACCTCGGGGTGAGCCCTGGCCGGACTGCACATATGTTCGGCGTTAAACAAAAGCTGCGGAGTGAATTTATGATGGAGTGCGGACACTTACGATCGCACTGGGGGCTTCCCCCTGGGCAGCCACCCCTCCTCGCTGAGAGCGGCCGTGGCGGAGTAGTCCGGAAGGGACACCTTCCCCTTCTTGGACGCCCCAGCCTCCCCTTCTAGGGCGGCTTTCCTCTTCTTCTCCCCCCAGTGTGGGAAGGTAGAATCTCTTCCTGATTCCCCCCGCCTCCGCGGGAGGAATCTGTCTCGTCATCGTTGGACGACAGGGGTATGACGGCCTTGCGCCGGGGGCCTTTTCCGGCCCCCTGGTCCGCCTCCCCGGGCCCTTCATCCTTTCCGGATGGGGCGTCTTCTTCTTCTTCGTCCTCCTCCTCTTCGTGGAAGGAGTCTGCCTTGTCATCTTCGGACGAGGCTTCTGGCATAACCTTACGCCGGGTACCCTTTCGGGTCCCCGGAGCCTTCTTCTCGGCCTTCTTCTCCGGCACCTTGTACGGTGCCGGGACCAGCATCTTCGTTAGGAGAGCATCAGCTGGGCCTTCTGGCAGCAGAGCCGGACAGTAAACCTGCTCCGTTGTCTCCACATAATCCTAAAGCAAACATGCATAACTACTTAAGGCTCTCCCATGAATATATGGGGAAGAACCGGGTCCGGTGGTAGTCTGAGAACTCACCTGAGTAGGAGCCCGCGCGGCGTGAAGCCCGCGGTCCTCGGATGTGGGAGGAGGTACTTCAGAGGCCTTGAACAGCACCTTCCATGCGCCTTTGTGCGTCATGTCGTGAAACTTCGGAGGCGTCGGTGTTGGCGGGGCGAACTCCCACAGATTGATTTCCCGCCTTTGGCGAGGCAGGATCCGCGAATGAGCATGACACGGATCACGTTGACAAGCTTGATGTTCTTGTCCTTCATGCTTTTGATGCATATCCGGAGTTGATCACTCCATAGAATCACCCCAGGACAGGCCCTTCTTTTTCCAGGAGGTGAGCCGCATGGGGGCTCCAGATCGGAACTCGGGGGCCGCTGCCCAGTTGGCGCTGCGCGGCTCGGTGATGTAGAACCACCCCGATTACCATCCTTTTACGGTCTCCGCGAAGGAACCGTCCAGCCAGGTGACGTTAGGCATCTTGCCCACCATGGCCCCTCCGCACTACGCTTGCTGGCCGCTTACAATCTTCGGCTTCACGTAGAAGGTTTGCAGCCATAGGCCGAAATGAGGCCGGATGCTGAGGAAGGCCTCGCATACGACGATGAACGCCGAGATGTTGAGGATGAAGTTCGGGGCTAGATCATGGAAATCTAGCCCGTAGTAGAACATGAGCCCGCGGACAAAGGGATGGAGTGGAAATCCCAGTCCACGGACGAAGTGGGTGACGAATACGACCCTCTCGTGGGATCCTGGGGTCGGAATGACCTGCCCGGCGTCCGGTAGCCGGTGCCCTATGTCCGCGGCCAAGTATCCGGCCGCCCGAAGATTTGTGATGTGCTTCTCCTTGACGGTGGAAGCCACCCACTTGCCTCCTGCTCCGGACATGTTTAGCTGTGCGAGAAGACTTGGGATTGGGCGCTGGAGCTCAAGGGGGCGAGAGTGGGCAAAGGATGAAGAAGGCGTGGGTGAAAATGGGGAAATCTTATCCCTTTATAGAGGCGCCAGAAGCGGTGCGCCTCCCCACTTGCCCGTTGGGAATCGCTTGCTTCCCAAGCGCCACGATTGATGGCGTGGTGGGATTACTCATACCTGTATTGATGAGAATCCCGTGATAAGGGGACACGATATCTGCCTTGACAAGACGTGCCAAAGAAACCGCCTCGCAATATGCGCTGTAGCTGGTTGTGGGAAAACGGTTCGAATAATGATCCGACCGTAATAACACGTCACGTCATCAGAAAAAGTTGTCAGCAGATTGCATTTGTGAAATATCATTCTCTCTACAGCGGTGTTAAAGATCATTTTGTGGATCCGGACACGATTCAAGTGTTCAATAATTACTTTGGAGTACTCGGAGAAGGAACCCGCTTTGCAATGCTGAAGACAATACTGCGCGCCGGACACATCGTCATTGAAGCCTAGTTCAGGGGCTACTGAGGGAGTCCTGGATTAGGGGGTATCCGGACAGTCGGACTGTGTACAGCGTCCAGACTATTGAAGCGTCAAGATACAAGACTCAAGACTTCGGCCAGTGTCCGGATAGGACTCTCCTTTGCGTGGAAGGCAAGCTTGGCGATCCGGATATTGTGTTTCCTTCCTTGTAACCGACTCCATGTAAACCCTAGCCCTCTCCGGTGTCTATATAAACCGAAGAGGTTGGTCCTTCGAAGGCCGATCACAATTACAATCATACCATCATAGGCTAGCTCTTAGGGTTTAGCCTCTACGATCTCGTGGTAGATCTACTCTTGTACTACCCATATCATCAATATTAATCAAGCAGGAAGTAGGGTTTTACCTCCATCGAGAGGGCCCGATCCTGGGTAAACATCTGTGTCCCACGCTTCCTGTTACCATCAGCCTTGACGCACAGATCGGGACCCCCTACCCGAGATCCGCCGGTTTTGACGCCGACAGCCGACACTACTCCAATGAGTGTACGACACCTTACACTAGTACAACAAGCTGCTATACAAACGGTTGTTAACCCCTTTCCGCGGCGGCATTTTAAACTGTCGCCTTGCCAGTGTGGGCGATGGGGGGGGGGGTCCTTCCCACACAACCCAGAAACCGCCGGGGATAGGCCCTCTTGTCACACACGCTGCAAAAAATGAGCTCGTGTGCGATCAGGCTAGCCATCACATACAGTTATACATGCCCAGTCATTTTTGTTCATAAGTACATCCCACACAATGAATCCCAGAGAACGTTTCCCTTCGTATATACATCCCACACAGTCAATCCAAGGAATACAATTCCGTTCGTATGTACATCCCACACAGTCAATTCAAGAAGAACATTTCCATTCGTATGTACATCCCACACGATGAATCCCAGACAAACGTTTCTGTTCCCACGTACACCACACGCAATTTTCCCCATCAAATTGTCCGTGATAGTGTTGCCATTGCAGAAGATATTAACAATTTTATCACTTGCGTTATTCAATGCATCACACATGATGCATAGAAGAAACTGTGTGGCATAGACTGTCCATCATACACACTTTTTATGTGCAAAACGCTTGCGCAAGGTGGGCTAGCACAAATAGTTTTCAAGAAGAAGTCGTGTGTGATTGTTCATTGATCAAACATGTTTTCTTCCTAGAAAGTGTGTGGGTTGTCTAAGGTCATCGCCCACGGTGTTGTCTCAATAACCGTTTGCAATAGAAAAACCCAATAAGGAGGCTAATTGACCTATTATTAATAATCCATTTATTAATTAAATTAAGATTTCATATTAAGCACACAATATATTCATTTTCATATTGTGGGACCAGGATTTCATAACTGAAATACATCAGAGTAGAACAACATATAGCTTCAGCACTCAGTTATACCATATAGGCATATAGCTAGCTACCCCATTACACAACTGCACCAGCACCAAGTTTCACATGCAACATCTATAACCTTTGGAAATTAGCATCATAGACGGGAGATAGACACATGAATCTCATCTGGGAAACTGCTGAACCGAAAGGCGAATATTGATCCTTCATTGATGTTGAAGGTCCTTGCAACTTTAGGGCGGTGCCTGTGGATGATTGACCATCCATCCTTCGTCCTCTTGAGGAAGACTTCAATATTGTATTGAGGGTGTTGTATGAATACTTTCCTTGCCTCCTAACCATACAGGTGGTTTGAGAGGTAATCATTAGTGAATTGCTTTGGGAAGGCCTGAAAACAAAGATATGCATAAATATCTTCTCTAAATTTGGAAATGGTGCAAAGGAATAAAAAAGACAAGGTATAATAGTTAGTACCATCATGTAGTGCACTAATGTCTACTTCATTGTGCAGACAAAGATCTTGTTGTTTTTTGTCACTAGTTTCTTTATCCTAACAATCTTTGTGAGTTTCTTGACTTGACTGATATTCATGGACTACTCATTTCCAAATATGCAAAATGGGTTGAACAGTGGGTCAAAACCTCTGACACCAGGACCTACAAGTGCAAGACCAAATTGTTAGAAACCTAAATATTAGAATGGTTCCTACAATTGCACAATAATGTGCTAGTAGACAAAGGACCATGCATGTGCAAACCTCGATTGTAAACCTCAGTGCTTCCCATTGTTTCACCGCAACACATATAAGGTAGTTATTGATCAGGTTAAGTGAGGGTTGGCATACTATGAGTAAAATATTGTAATGAAAAATAAACACATTGCAGATTCAACATATTAATTCGAGCCACATGGAAAAGCCATTTATCCAAACCAAGCATGATTAAGAACTAGGAAATATACCAATTGCATATGTTTCTCATGTATTTAGTACAAACAAATTCAATTTATTCCTGACGTGCATAATAATACAAAATTGTACCCACAACAATTGAACATCGCATTGCAGAATTGAACCAAACAGTTAACTAAACATCACAACAAATGAACCAAACATTAACTGACACCACATTGGACGATATATATCATACTAGAAGATCAGATACTTAACCAAACCAAGGATGCTTAACAACTTAGAAATATAGCAATTGTATTTGTTTCTCATGTATTTAGTACATTCAAATTTGATTTATTTCTCACTTGGTAGACAATAAAAAATGCACCCACAACAATTGAACATCGCATTGCAGAATTGAACCAAATATTTAACTAAACACCACAACAAATGAACCAAACATTAACTAAGCACCACATTGCACAATATATAACATATTAGAAGATCAGACAGTTAACCAAACCAAGCATGCTTGATAACTTTGATATATAGCAATTGAATTTGTTTCTCATGTATTTTGTAACCAAATTTGATTTATTTCTCACATGGAAGACAATACAAAATCTCACCTAGAAGAATTGAATATCACATTGCAGAATTGAACAAAACAATTAACTGAACACGACAACAAATTAACCAAACAGTTAATAAGTGAGCACGACATTGCACGACATATAAAACATATATATACTAGAGGACCAGATTGCATGGTATAAATACATAGGATAATTCACTAGAATTTGTTAAGGAAAGGCGGGAGCAACACATGCAATAGGTAAACTGAACGTTCTTAACCAGCATAGCTAGCTAACTAAACATAGGTCCTTATTGTGAGTTAACAAGACAAGCTACTCCTCATCGTTGGAGATATCAATGACGATTGGCTCCTTGGACTTGGAAGAGGGCGAGGCCTCCACATCGTGGGTGCCCGACTCGTAGTGGTGAGTTGCCTAAGCCGCTTCAGGCACCAACCTGTTGGCTCTCGAGTTGAAGTAAGCACGGGCACGCTGAGAAAACACCTCGTAGTCTTTGTCGAAGGTACCGACGGTGGCCTCGAGAAAACACCACGAACTATCATTTTAGGCAGCCAACCATGTGGCAGCATCGGCGCGCGAGGCCTCGACGGTGGCCTCAACAGTGAGGTGCTCCTCCAAGATCTGGGGGGCGGCACGAATGGCAGCCATCGCGACCTCATCCGCGCGTGCGACCGCAATTTGCTTCTCCGCTACCAAATGCTCCTTGAGCTCCTGGCTATACTGCAAGCACCATGGCTTAGGGTGGCCCTTATTTGGAGGATGGGTCGGTGATTTGGGTGGAAGGTGCCACACCGACGGTCAGGGCATGTGGGATGTAGAAGGACGAGGAGGATGGGGGTTGGGTGTGGATTACCTGCCTAGATTGACGAGGCCGAGTGACGTGGCTTGAGTCTGCGTTGGTATTTCCCCAAAGAGGAAGGGATGATGCAACACAGCTACAGTAAGTATTTCCCTCAGTTATGAAATCAAGGTTATCAATCCAGTAGGAGAGCCAAGCACTATGTAAACGGTACCTGCACACAAAGAACAAATACTTGCAGCCCAACGCGCAAGAGGGGTTGTCAATCCCTCTACGGTAAAAAGACAGATTATTTATATGAGATTGGATAAATAGATCTAGCAAAAATACAAAAAATAAGTAAAGAAGAAGTGCGGCAAGGTATTTTTGGGTTTTTGGAATAATAGATCTGAAAACAATATGATAAAAGATAGACCCGAGGGCCGTATATTTCACTAGTGGCTTCTCTCGAGAAAATAGCATATGGTGGGTAAACAAATTACTGTTGGGCAATTGATAGAAGAGCAAATAATTATGAAGATTTCCAAGGCAATGATCATGTATATGGGCATCACATCCAAGATTAGTAGACCGACTCCTGCCTGCATCTACTACTATTACTCCGCACATTGACCGCTATCCAGCATGCATCTAGTGTATTAAGTTCATGGAGAAATGGAGTAATGCAATAAGAGCGATGACATGATGTAGACAAGATCTATTCATGTAGGAATGGACCCCATCTTTTTATCCTTAATAGCAACAATACATGCGTGCCTCGCTACCCCTTCTGTCACTAGGTGAGGACACCGCAAGATCGAACCCATCACAAAGCACCTCTTCCCATTGCAAGAAAAATCAATCTAGTTGGCCTAACTAAACCAAAGATTCGGAGAAGAAATATGTGGCTCTAACAATCATGCATATATGAGATCAAAGAAAACTCAAATAATATTCTTAGGTAGATGTGATCACAAACTCGCACTTCATTGGATCCCAACAAACACACCGCAAAAAGTCATTACATCAAATAGATATCCAAGAACATCGAAGAGAACATTGTATTTAAAACAATACAGAGGCTAGCCAACTCGCTTGGAGAATGCTCCCCCGATTAGTTCCTTTGTTGGCCGTTCGATGATGGTTGACCAAGTCTTTTTTTGGCGTCCTGGCCGTCCGATCGTCGCTGGAATTCATCCCTGTGCTTTTTACAAAGCGGTGGATCCTGGCTAGGGATGACATGTGGGCCTTGCACTGCATCCACTTGGACCGAAACGGCTGGTGTCTTTGCTTCCTTGATTACACGCGAGCTGGACAGCCCGCTTCGTCTTTGCGTGCTATCTTGTGAAACCCGCATTCTGTCTTTGTGTATTATTCTTCCCTCTCGTGGCCCTCTTGTGTTACCCTCTCGTTGGCTGGTACTGCGGCTGCAAGTGGGCCTGCCTGCCGCATGCCCCACATGTCAGCTTCCTAGTGTCTTTCACCCGTGTGCGCGTTACCCGTTTCGCCTGCTGACCTCATGATTCGGCCGACCCGACGCATGGAGAGTGGGCGAGCGGAGTGGGCGAGCGGTCTCGTCTCACTCGTCTCGTCGAACAGCAGCGCCATGCCTCGTCGTTTCAGGGCTGTACTGCCGGTTTTTTATCCCCAGGTCATCGATCACCATCTTCCGTGCAGGCGTTGGTCGCTGCTACTTGGGTCCTGCGTTCGCTGGTCCCGTGCGTCACTGGGCTAGAGTGCTTGCGTGCATTTGCTTTGACCCATCGCTGATTTGTGCGCGGCTAGGCGGGATGGGTGCTGCTCTGCTCGGGTTGGTGGTTCAGCTGGATTCGCTCGGGCGCTCATGTGCTCTGCCGCGTGCTGCTGACTGTGGGACAGGCGCTAGGACGGGGCCACTGGTCTATTGCTTGTTGGTTTATTACTATACATATACTTGCGCGTGGCCTCGCTGGTGGCCTGTTACTGTTCCCCACGCGTGGGCGGGGCCAATGGACGTGCGTGCGCTGTAGCATGGGCCCGCGTGACCGGCGGGTGCGTTGGCGGTTCGCATTCTAGCGGTTGCCCTCTGTGGGGTCGTTGCAGCCTATGACGGTGGGCTCTGGAACCCCTGGGCCCGGCAGGCAGGCCGCATGTCGATGCATGTGTGGTGGGTTCCCATGCGCCTCTGTGAGGATTGCCCCTGCCATCGCGGTGGCCGGGGGGGCTTTTCTCTCTGGTTTTCCCCTCTCCTCCTTCTGTCCCTCATTTCCTCCACGCTCGCTTCATCTGCTCGCTTTCATCCATGCTTCCACGCCGCCGCGTCCTCTCCTATTCGTCTGTCTTCATCCAGTTTGGCCAGCTTACGTTGCGATTCTCGCCATGGCCGCGCGTTGCTCCATGGGTGGTGTTGGTTGAGGTTCATCCTCTTATCCTTTCCCTGTTCCTTTCTTCCGTTCCTTCTCCTATTTACTGACCTGCTTTGCTTGTCTTTGCTTCATTGGTGCGCAGTTTGCTGCCGATTTTCCCGTTGGCTCATGCGTGGGGGCGTGCGTCATTACGTTCTTACTGTCTAGGTTGGTGCTTGCCTCTTCTACCTCTGTATGGACATATGCCTTTGAGGTGTTTGTTGAAATGCTTGGGTGCTGCTCGATATGATGGTTGCCTGCTACCGTGTGCTCTGCTTTTCCATTTTTACGTTCCGTTATTTGTGCATGTGCATGCTTCATGCTGTTCGTCAGCGGCTAATGTGAGTATAGTTTGTGTTTTAGGTTGTTTTCAGGTTGGTCGGCTGTTCATCCACGTTCGCTTGCTGGCTGCTCTTCTGGTTGTGCTTCGTCATTCTGGTAATGTGCTTCTCTTTTGCCTGTTTGTCTCTATTGCTAGATTGTTGAGAGATGTGTTCCTTAGTGATAGCCCGAAATATTAGGTCTAAGAAGATGTCATGCTTAGTCCTTTTGTTTGGTTGCTGCCTCTGCAATGGCCCTAAAGGTTTATACTTCTTGTGTTTGTTACTTTGCCTGAAAAAACACGGTGGCTGAGGTTGATTGATGGTCCTTCGCTTCCTGCATGTCTACAGTTTGATTGCTCAGTGATTAAAAGCTGCTATAGATATAGTAGATGGTGTTTTGGCATGCTAAGTGATGTTGTTTCCTTTGATTAAAAGAAGAATTGTTCTGGTGCCATCGTGTGGCTCTGCACTTGTTTAGTACCTTTGATGGAATATGTATGTGCTCTGTGACTTGCTGTGTTCTAATGGTTCTGTCTGTATTTATTTTGTAGGTTGGAAAAGCTGCTCTGTTTCTGAATCTGTGACCTGCTGCTGCTCCTCAAGGTTTGCTCTCCTTTTCCATTGCATGTCCGTTACCTGTGGGTTCAGATGTATTTACTTGTCTGTGCATGTTATAATGGTTGCTGATGTACTGATAATCTCGCTATTCCGGATCTGCTCCGGGGGTCATGTTACTTTTCAGTTTTTTTATAGTTTTGTTGCGTGTGAGAAGGATGTGTACTCTTATTTCAACTGTTATACCCATTTTGGAAGCCGTGGTGGCTCGGTGTTCTTTGTCGGCGGTTTTGTATCTGTGTGAGGTCACGGAGGATGGGTCCGTTCTTGCAGGCGTAGAACTGGAGCTTCCAGGGGATAGTTCTGCTCCGGTTCCACGCCGAGAATATTTTTGGAGCTCAGCCTGGTGTGGTTTTGTCCATGCTTATGAACAGGCTGCCCTCCAGGCCGTAAGTTTTTTGCAGCGTCTGTATGGGTTTGTGGTTCGAGACTATAATTATGACCGTATGATGGCCTATAGGAGCTCCCTTCGTTCTTCCATAACGGTTGCAGTCTCTGCCATTCGGCATGTTGGTCACTTGGAGAGAGAGCTATTGCGCTTGCGCCGTACGTCTGCAGAGACGGAGATAAATCCAGATGTTGGCCCTGTTCTGGTCCAGTTTAGCTATCTTTTCTTGGCTTGTTATTTGGGCCTGCGTGCCTGCTTTGTACTGAATTGGTTCATTCCTCTGATGCAATAAAGTCCTTGGGCTTTCTATATGGCTCTTACAGTGTCTTCTTTCTGCGTTTTGCAAGACTGAAAAGAATAGCCTTCTTCTTCAGATTTAATGCTCTTCCCACGTGCCCAAATAATAAATATGTTACTTGTTTATTGATTCTTCCTCGGTCGGGTCTCTGGCCTTTGGACCGCCCCCTTCTGTTATAGGGAAAAAACTAGAACGGGCTTTAGAGGACCCTGTTCCTTTTGCGCTTCTGGTTCTTCATGGGCTTTTGGGAAGGTATTTCTTGGGGCACGAACTTTAGTAAATCCAGTACGTTTGGGCTTATAGTTTCCCATGGGCTCTTGGGAAGGTGTTTCATGGACTCAACAACAACAACAACAACAACAACAACAACAACACCAAGCACCAAAGACCAAAGACACCGGACACCGGACCGGCACCGGCACCGGACCAAAGAATAGCAACAACAATAACAACAACAACAAAGATAACAACGATGCTCAAAAAAAAGCGCTTAGCCCTAAAAGACTTAGGATTAGATTTTGTAGTTTAATAATTAGGTGACAAAAAAAAACTTTAACTAATGAGACAAACAAAAATGCATAAATTTACATATTATTTAGAATCTAGGAAAAATAGTTTCCGAATTTCATAAAAATTAATTTGTGTGCAACATTCATTAATGCATTATGGACTTAATTGGAATACTCAAAATTCAATTCAGAGTTTTGCAAATTTACAACTGTTAATTGTTCATTACTAAATATTTCCAAATATGTCTTGGAGAAGTCACATTATCTCCTCCCATTAATTCCTTTTTGAATTATTTGGAAATATTTATATGACATTACAATTCCAAATAAAATCTAATTCAAAATGGAACTCCAAAAATTCAAGGAACTTTAAATGAAATATTCATCCACCACATTTGAGAAAGTCCTTTTATTCTCACTCTAAAATATCGAATATGGTTTCAAAATATTTCATAGGAGTCAGAAAGAGAAGAAATCTAATTTGAATTTTTTCACACAAGACTCAAAAAGATTTTAATTTCATCTGAGAGTAAAAGCAATTCAACCAATATATCTGTTTATTAACATTCCAAAAGTTGGAAAATTTTGGGATGTTACAAACTACCACCCTTAAGAAAAAATCTCGTCCTTGAGATTTGCTAAGGCTAGCAAGAAATAGGTTAGGGTTGAGTTCTCTTGGGTTACTTCCCCAGGGTTTTGGCATGACATCTACAGGCTAGCAATTTATCCTTTTGCTTCCTGGCCTGAGAGAATGTCTTCTGTTAATATAATTCCTTGTATCCCAGTTATTCATCATGCCTTTTTCTAAGGCTTTTGCACAATTCTAGAGTCTCTATGTCGTGGTGGACTGACCCACGGACACCTATGGGACCGGCGGACCGAGCCCCTTTCGGTTCGGCGGGGGGGGGGGCGGAGGTCGCGCGAAGAGCAGATCGAGGCGGAGCACACGAGCGGTTTACCCAGCTTCGGAGCTCTCCGGAGAGATAATACTCCTCTTCTTGCATGTCCGAGTGTATTGAGTTCTTGCTCGGGGCGCTAAGTGCTACTGATATATACTAGCTGCTAACGAGACCGGCGTGAGTGTTTCTCGGCTTCAACCCCCTCTCGTTGCGCATGGGCCTCCTTTTATATGCTCAAGGGTCACCGACAGTGGCAATGCGAACAAGGGTAAAAATGGAAATGTGTTGCGGTTGGTACAACTACATGCGATGTATCATACCTAACCCTGATGGCAGGGGATAAAGGCATTAAATGCCCGTCTGCGTTGCCCAAACAGTGCAAAAAGGGACCGTCAGGGGCGCCACCGCTTGCCACGATGGCGATCTTGTCAGCGCCGCTTGCCACAAGCGCACTGGCTGCCTGACCTCTTGCCACGCGCTGGAAAGGTCGAGGCGACACGTTGGTGGATGTCTTTGGAGTCTTGGTCTGAGTGGTAGCTTGCCGCGGAAGTGCCTTGCCGCGGTCGTTGTCTTGTCGCGCCCGGAACTTTTCGCTCACCCGGGCCCGCCCGGGGCCGCGTGGCGCGTCGTGGCAAGTTCCTTGAGATGCCTTAGTTGGCCTTCCCGGCAAGCTCCTCTTGCCGGGGCCTTGTCTCCTTGGCTTGAATACTTTGTTCTTGAATGGCTTCAAAGGAACCACGGAGGATCTTGGCGGTCACCCGGCAAGCCTTGCCGCTGTCTGCATTGCTTTCGTGCACAAGTTCGGGATACTAGGGTACCCTACTCTAGTACACCGGCAGAGCCCCGGCTGGGCCACACACGGTGTCGGCTGTTGGGCGCGGGCTCAAAAGCAGAACGGCACACGCGGCCTGGGTTACGCCGTATCTTACTCCGTATCCACCGCGCCGTCCCTTAACGGCACGCGTCGAATGGGCGTCGTGGGAGAGATCGTGGGTGGTTTCTTTATTCGGAAAGACGGAACATCCGCCCCCTCCCTCTTTATAAGCGAGAAGCAGGCGGTTTGCCCATCTCGCCGATTGCTAATCCAATCTCAAAAATCTCCGCCGCTCCCCTTTCTTCCCAAAGTGAAAGAGAGCGGCGCTCCTTCCCCATCGCCACCAGCACCACCAACACCGTCGATCTCCCCCACCACCTCCGCCATGGCTCCGAAAGCCGGCAAGGGGAAGGCTGTGAAGTCGACCAAGGCGCAGCGGCTCGTGGCCTCGCGAAGGGCGGACAACCTCCCCCCAAGCTCGCCCTTGAAGGAGCTGAGGGAGTACTACTACCTCTTCTAGTCGATGGAGACGCGAGCGCATCCGCGCATGAAGGTACTCTCCGCCGCCGCTTCGGAATGGGCTCCGAACGGATATCCCTTCTTCGCGTTGTTCTTCTACTGCGGGCTCTGCCCGCCCTTCTCTGAATTTTTCTGCGACATTATGAACACCTCGGGTTCCACCTCCTTGACTTCACCCCAATGCCATTACGACCATGGCAGTTTTCGCACATCTCTGCGAAAACTTTGTTGGAATCCATCAAATGTAGCTCTTTTCCGCCACTTCTTTATGCCCCGAGTTGAGAGAGGGGAGCCTTTATCCGCGGAATCGCTTGGATCTCGAGCGCCGCAAGAAGGAAGCTTATCTCGGAGGGAGAGCTCGCGGCAAGTGGGAGGAATGGAGAGCGGTGGTCTTTGGATTGTCGAGGAGAACCGCAGCCATTTACCGCCCAGCCGCCAAGCCCGATGGCAGCGGCAATGATTGGAGCAGCGTGGCCCGGAAGGCGATAGGTGAAGATTGCTGTCACCGGATCCTCGCCTCGGGCTTGCGGGCTCCTTTGTAAGCGCCGTTGGCGCAGATTTTCTTCGCCGCGCGCGCCCCGCAAGAGAGGAGGAGACCCGCTGGGAGTTGAAGTGCGGCGGACATCATGAGGCTGCGCCCGGGCCTCAACTTCAACTTCACTGTCCTGGAGCTGGACGCGATGCTCAAGGAACTGTTCAAACATGACCCTCAACATCCCGAATGGTTCAGGTTGCCGAAGGGTGTCGTTCCGCTGTGCAACAACTCCTCGCTCGACCGCATCCGTGCAATGATGCCGTTGTGCGATTCGCATGGAATTGTCCCAACTTGGCAAGAGCCTGCAGACGATGTCGTGAAGGAGTTCTTCGACGGCTTGGTAGAAGTGCTGGTCCGCTCCGATGAGCAGAAAAGCCTCACCCGCGACACCACCGATGCGGAGATGCAGCGCATCGCCACTAGGGCGGAAGAGGCGGCGGCAGCCGCTGCCACGGGCGAGTTTGGATTCACCGTGGAGGAGGCAGAGGCAGCAGAGGCGGCAAGCCTTGCCGACGAGATGAGCTTCTTTGGCGGCGAGCTTACCGCGAGGAGAGCTTGCGGGCTGAAGTCGAGTCGGCGATCCCGCCGAGGGTGCGGCGGCTCGTTGGAGACCAACTCCTCTTCCTCCTCGTCTTGAGACAGCCCGCCGCAAGCGAGCCCCAGCTCCACCAAGAAGGCGTCTCCGCAAGGTTGGGGGCGTGGCGGGGCGGCGGACGAGTCAACAACCGCCGCGCCGCGCGACACGCTCCACCGTGGCAAGCACTGTTGCCGCGGGAGCACCTCACGCCGATGCGGCAACTGGAGCGGGGTCGTCCCGGACCACCGCCACTGCCCCCGCCAAGCGGCTAAGGGAACCTACTCCTCCGCCTCGTCGCGCCAAAGGTGGGCCAGACTTCGACCTCTCCGGGATCAGCTCCGACGAGGAAGAAGAAGAGTAAGATTCTTTGCTGTACTTGTAGTTCTTCAATTCTTGCTGTTTTTGTCTTGTATCTGATTTGCTTTACTCCAACCCATACCTTTTCGGGACTCGGCCCGAAGGCGGCGAAGAGAGCCAAGGTCCGGTGATTGTCATCGAGGGCGAACCCACATGACGGCAATGAGTGGTGTGTCAAGACCATCTTCCGGACCCGCAACTACTCCCAAGCAGCCCAGCGCAGCCCCAGTAGTAAGTATATGGTTTACTTCCAGCTGTTAGGCGCGCATGGGTGCTCTTTGTTTGCTGATATCTGACTGTTGGTTTGCGTAGGAGCACAACAGCCTCACCAGGAGCGCCCAGAAGCTGCCCCCGACATGCCATCTGCTTCGACTACACCGCCAAGGGAGGGTTCCCCGGCAAGGCAGCGTTCTCCGGCAAGGGAGAAGTCTCCGGCAAGGGAGAGTTCTCCGGCAAGGGACAGCACCAGCGACCCCCCGGTGGTGGAGAACGTGACTGTAGAACCCAGTACAGGTAATCCTCTTGCTTGAAAACTTCCCTTGGGTTCTTCTTCTTCTGATTTTCTTTTTGGATATTTGCTTGATTTTCTCCCTTTTCGGTCGTCGAGATCCATCTTCCACGAGCCGATGGAGACCGAGGTCGCCGGGCGAGGAGAACGCTGCAATACCGACAACGCCGCTGCCACAAGAAGCAAGGCGGGCGCGAAGATCTGCCGTGAAGAGGCCGCCAAAGCTGCCGCCCAGGCCGACGAGGTCCGGCGATCGCCTTGACGGCCCGAGGCGCAGGAGCGACAGCGCTATGCCGACCGCCGATCCCTCCGCCGCTGCCGCAGCGTCAGGCTCTGAAGAGCCCCAGCCCGGCGCCTATTTGAAGGCCGGCGATGGCGTCTTCATCAAGCTCCCGTGGGAGTCAAGCTCCAGGGCGCCGATCGAAGGAGAAACCTTGGATGGGGAGGTGCTCGCCTCCATTGGTACGCTGGTTGATCGCCGAGCAGCGGCGATGGCGATCTGAGGAGGAGCAACTGCGGAAGCTGGTGTCGCTCTACCGCTCGGCGAGGCCAAGGTGGAATCCGAAGCGCTTGTCGCGGCGGAGTGGACATCGAGAAGCGGAGGAGCTCGGGGTCGCAACCAGAAGCTCTCCGGTCCTGGCGCGGAAGCGGGAGCAACTTCGCCGAGGCGGAAAGCCTTCCTTCTCGAGAAGGCCAGTGAAGAGCAACAGCGGCTTGCCACCGAGGAACTGTTTGCGGGGGAGGCGAGTTAGGCGCGGAAGGTCAACCTTGACAACCACGAGGAGGAGCTTGCTTGGCGAGCAAACATTGATGGGGCTCTCAAGGAAGCGAGAGGATCTTGCCGTAGCTGCCGAGGCCGCCAAGAAGGAGCTGGAGACAAAGGTGGCGCAGCTGGAGGCCGATCTCAAGGCGGCGGCGAAGAGCTTGCAGCTCAAGCGTGGCGAGAAGGACGCCTACACCCTTGGCGAGCTGCGGGGTCGTCTCGTCGAGAAGGGCAAGGAGCTTAGCGCCGCCAAGGACTCAAACGCAGATCTTGAGTTGAAGCCGACTACTTTGACCAAGGCCTTTGGATGGCGCCAGGAGCGGGAGGTGGCCTTGAAGAAGCGAGATCAAGGCCGACGAGGCGGCTGGCAGTCTTCTTGCCACCGAACACCTTTAGGGAGAATGTGGAGCACTTTGGGCGGAGGGTCTCGTGGATGTTGCCAGCCATCGACGGGGGCTGGCGCGGTGGGGATGGAGGATTTGGGTATCCCTCCGATGAGAACCTCCAACCCAGCGCCAAGCTCAGCTTGTTCTTCAAAGGCGTGGTGACGGCCCTCCAGCGACTCCGGGAGAGGATCCCAAAGCAGCTGGCCGATGAGTCGCGCAAGATCTGCGCGGGAGTTCTTCAAAAGGTGTTGGTGAAGGTGGCCTTCCGCAACCCAGGCCTCAACCTCACCAACGTCCTCAAGAAGCTGCCGCCGGATGCTGATCTGGAAGCGCTCAAGACCCTTGTCGCACCCATTGTGGACAAGGTGAGCGAGATCAAGAGGGTTGAGGGCGATCGCGTATATTAGGCCGCCCGTTTTCTCCTTTTCTTGCCACTGCTGGTCATGTTATGAGAACAATCTGTTAGAGCTGCGACAAGCTATCTTGTAATATACCTCTATTTTGGGTATCGATTGCTATATTATTTCCTTTACTTGATTCCTTCCTTTGTATGTTTTTGCCCTATGCTTTTAGGGAACTTGTCGGCACAGGCACCTTAGCCATGGCTGAGTCTTGAGACGTCGGCAACTTCTTTGGCGGTGCCGCTACCGCAAGAAACCTTGTCGCAACTAGTCGCAGCTCACTTAAGTTGTTGAGCGGACTCGAAACAAAGTAAGGGCGCAACTAGCTACGAGTTGGTTCCTCCGCGCACAGGTTTTCCATACAAAGCACGGTCGTTCGAGGAAGATAACTTAAAATTTTTAAAACTGATTGCTCAAACTTTGGCAACTTAGCTTTTCTGTCGCTTGCTTCCCGGTAAGGCGAAACTTTCTTGAACGAGGGAATGTTCTCCTTTCCCCCCGGCAAACTTGTGGGCGAGGGAATCTTCCTCTCTTTGAGAAAAAGAAAGAAGAGAAAATAAAGATATGGAGCCTTAGGGCTCGTTATTGCTTACCGGGAGTAGGCGCTGCACAAAGTGTCAGATAACACATGCAAAAAATAGAAAGCATGAAATTGACAAGATGTGCGGAGCACATGAGCTTTACTTATGCAGAAGTGCAGGCCCGCTTTGTACAAAGGATTACATGCAACATCGGCAAGACTTGTACAAAAGGTGGTTGCGGAACAGGTTCCGCAACCGCGCTTCTCTGAGTAAAACTTACGAAGATGCTCGATGTTCGGAGTTGCTCACGGAATGCCATCTTCGGTCTCAAAGCGACGGCGCCGGCCTAGTGACTCATTTCACCCGTGAGGGCCTTCCCACTTGGCGTCGGCTTGTTGGAATTCTTGGCGGACTGAGCGCGCGAAGAACAAGGTCGCCTTCCTCGAGACTTCGGCATTAACTGCGGCTATGGTAGCGGCACAAAGCTTCTTGGTATCGAGCAGCTCGTCTGTGGGCTGAAGACGCCTTCCTCAAGGAGCAGCGTGTTATCTTGTCGCAGCTGCTCTTGCTCAAACTCATCATAGCGAGCACCGAGGTGACCCGTATCTGAGTTTAGTTGGGGAGAATTGCCTCTGCTCCATAGACTAGAGCGAAAGGTGTCGGCGATGGCTCGATTTGGCGTCGTCTGGTCGACCAAAGAACCACCGGCAGCTCCTCAATCCAGTTCTTTCCGCACTTGTGCAGCTTTGTCGAAAGTCTGGTCTTGAGCCCGCGCGAGACTTCAGCATTGCCCTCTCCGCTTGACCGTTGCTTCTCGGGTGAGCAATGAAGCGAAGCGGAACCTTGGCGCCAAGATCTTGGGCGTCTTGCATGAAGGTGCGGCTCGTGAATTGTGTGCCGTTGTCGGTGATGATCTGTTAGGGATCTCGGCGGCAAACAATCGACTGAAGAACTTGATCTTGTTGTCTTTGTCACCTTCCTCATTGCTTCCACTTCCGGCCAGTTTGTGAACTTGTCGATAGCAGCGTACAAGTACTCAAAGCCCCGACAGCTCGGGAAAGGGGCGAGGATGTCGAGCCCCAGCACGAAAATGGCTAGGATAAAGGGATCGTCTGGAGAGCTTGAGCTGGCTGGTGTATCTGCTTGGAATGGGCCCGCACGCTTCACACTTGGTTACTTGTGCGATTGCATCTTGGAGGTTCTCGGCCAAAAGAAACCTTGCGGAATGCTTTGCCAAAAGCGCTCTTCTTGCTAATGTGGTGACCACATATGCCTCCATGTATCTCTGCCAACAGCTTTTGACCATCTTCGGTGAATACACTTCAATTTCACACCGTTGAGTCTTCTTCTATCTGATGTGTTGTCGACAAACTGGTACATACTTGATCTTGCTGGCTACTCTTTCCGCTTCTTCTTGCTCTTGGGAAGTTCTCTGTCTGAAGAAGCAGACAATCTCTTGTGCCCATCTTTGGAGCTTGCGGCTCGACAACAAGGACTAAAGGCACATCTGCTGCTGCGGGAACATCCGCTTCTACGGCGAGAACCTGCGGCTCGGCCGGAGCTTGACGTTCCCCGGCAAGCTTGCCGAAGCAAAACTTGTCGGGAGCGTCTGCTTCAACGGAACAAACCCTAGGGCTTGCCGGAGCAGACTACTCCTCAGCACCCTTGGTGTTGATCTTGGGGACCTTCTTGGCAGCGGCTTCGGGGAGCTCTACCGGAAAATAGTCACCAGAAATCAACTTCCTCTTCTTGCTCTGTCCAGTTGATGGTGTTACAAACAGTTGAGTCAGTTTGAGCACAAAGATCCCTGGTTCCGCAGGTAACTTAAGTGCGGCGCACTTCGACAGGCCATCTGCAATGTTGTTCTGAGCTCTTGGAACATGTTCCATCTGTAGGCCGTCAAAGTGCTCTTCCAACTTTCTCACTTCATCAACGTAAGCTTCCATCAACGGACTCTGATAATTCTTGTTCACTTGGCGGACGACAAGCTGCGAGTCACCCCTGACAATGAGCTTCTTGATCCCAAGGTCTGCTGCGATCCTGAGACCGGCAAGCAAACCTTCATACTCTGCGGTATTGTTCGTTGCTTGCTCCTTGGGAAAGTGCATCTAGACTACGTACTTGAGGTGCTCTCCGATGGGTGCAACAAGTAGCACGCCCGCACCGGCGCCTTGCAGCGAGAAGGCAACATCAAAGTACATCAGCCACTCTTTGCTTGCTTCCTTGACGGGATGCTCGTTTGGAATTTCTTCATCGGTGTTGGCGTCCATTACGCTATGAATTCGCCAATGCTCGCTTTGGATAGTTGAAGTACTCTCAAACTTGAGGCCAAAGCTTGACAGTTCGGTGCCCACTCGACAATCCTGCTGTTGCTTACGGATTCTGCAGTATCCTCTTGACGGAAAACAGTGACAACTGTGATCTCATGTGATTGGAAGTAATGGCGCAGCTTTCTCGAGGCCATGAGAAGGCGAAAAGCAATTTCTGCACACCGAGTACCTTGACCTAGCCCCTGCGAAGGGAACCGACAAAATAAAACTGGCGCTGCACCATTCTCTTCTGCATCTCCTCGCGCGCTGCTGCGAGATCCGTTTTATCGGGACGAGCTTGCGGTGAAGACCCACGCTTGTCATTTGGATGCATCTGCCGTGGTTCTTGGCTCATCATCCGCCTCCCTCTCCGCTACTAACGCAGCACTAACCACTTGATTGGTTGCCGCTATATACAGCACAACTTCTCTTGTGGCTTAGGTGCGACAAGCGTTGGAGTGGAGGACATGTATCTCTTCAAGTCTGCGGCGCAGCCTCCGCTTCGAGTCCATTTCATTGGACCTGCCTTTTCAATATTTTGAAAAATGGCGAGGCGCCTTCAGCAGAACCTAGAGATAAACCTCTTGAGAGCAGCCACGCAACCGCAAGTCTTCGTACATCCTTGACACGCTTTGGTGCTTCAATCTGCTCAATGGCCTTGATCTTGTCGGGATTGGCTTCAATTCCCATTGAGACACGAAGAACCGAGAAGCTTGCGAAGGGACTCCAAACACACACTTCTCGGGGTTAAGCTTGAGGTTGATCTTGCTTGATTTGCAAAGGTTTCGTCTAAATCCTGAATCAGAGTTGCCTTGTCCTTGCTCTTGACCACTATGTCATCCATGTAGGCTTCCACATTTCTGTGCATTTGTGGCTCAAAAGCTTCATGGACTACCCTTGCAAATGTTGAACCAGCATTCTTTAAACCGAAAGGCATCCGTATGAAATAGTATGTGCCACATGGAGTGATGAATGTGGTCTTCTCCTCATCCTCTTCTGCCATGAAGATCTGATGGTATCTGAGTATCGTCAAGAAATGAAAGCAAGTCACATCCGGCCGTGGAGTCGACAATCTGGTCAATGCGCGGTAAGGAAATGGGTCTTTGGGACAAGCTTTATTGACATCGGTAAAGTCGATACAAAGCCTCCATTTCCCGTTTGCCTTGCGCACGACTACAGGATTGGCCAACCACGTAGGATGGAGCACTCCTCTGACAAGGCCTGCTGCTTCCAACTTCTTGATTTCTTCTGCGATGAATTCTTGGCGCTCCACTGCTTGTTTCCTGACCTTCTGCTTGACGGGCCGCGCGTGAGGACAGACGGCAAGATGGTGCTCGATTACTTTCCTGGGAACACCGGGGATGTCAGACGGTTGCCACGCAAACACGTCGATGTTCGCCCGCAGGAAATCAACGAGCGCGCTTTCCTATTTAGGGTCGAGAGTGGCACTGATGGTGAAGGTACCACTAGTGCCGTCCTCCTTGGCGAACACCTTCTTGGTCTCTGGCGGAGCCGCCATTGCCTTCTTATGCTTGCCAGTGGAGCTCGATGGTGCGTCCTCGACGGTAGCGCAGCACTCCGAAGAGGTGCGCTTGCCGGAGTGGGCATCAGAACTTTTGCCGGTCTTGGTCTTCTTCTTCCCCCCGGGAGCTTCAACGGCAAGTGACTTGCAATCTGTTGCGGCTGCTGCTTCCCGGTAGATCTTGTCGGCGCAGATAGGAGCATCCTTCTTGTCGCCAGGGGCGAGATGACACTTATCGGGCTGGCATCTTGACATGTTGTATGCATAGTGAGAGGCTGCCATGAATTTGGCGAGTCTTTGGGCGGCCGAGTATCCCATTGTAAGGCAATGGAAAGTCAAGAACGTCAAAAGTGACCCTCTCGATCCTGAAGTTCAACTTCGCGCCAAATGTTACCGGCAACATGATCTTTCCCTTCGGCTTGCTCCTTCCCGGATTGATTCCTTGGAATGTGTCGGTCTCTTCGAGCTCGCTGTCAGGGATCTGGAGTTTCTGGAGTATCGCGGAGGAGATCAGGTTCAAGCCGGCCCCGCCGTCAACTAGCATCTTGGTGACCTTGAGGTTGCGGATAGTTGGTGAAACCAACATCGGCAAGCACCGACTACGATTATGCGATCGGGTGGTCCTCAATATCAAAGATGATAGGCGTCTTTGGACCACTTCGAGGCTTGCGTGACTCGGCGGGTGGTTACGCGCATTGACTTCCCGCACCTTTGCTTGAGCTGGCGGTGTGAAGTATCTGCGAGAAGCACCGCCGTCAACGCCTTTGGACCTTTGTGGCTTTACGGAACTCCTGCCCACTGGTCTCGTCATCATCCATATCTTCATCGTCGTCGTCATCTTCATCCTTGTCGCGGCGCGCGAGGTCTGTCTCCTTGCCGCTGCTTGGCCTTGCCGTGGCGTCCTCCCGGCCGGGGCGTTTCTTGCGGATCCCCGGTACCTTCTTGGGCCTTCTCCTTGTCGCGTCGCTCGTATTCAGCCTTTTCTTTGCTCGACAAGCTGCTCGACCTTCTTGCAGCTCGGAGGTCATGGCCCTTGGTGCGGTGGATCTTGCGATCTTGCTTGTTGGTGCCGTCACGCTTGTCGGCTACCGCCACGACCGGCTTCCTTGGTGCCACCTCCGTTCTTGGACTGCTCAACGACTAGCACATCTTTGCCTTTCTTCTTCCTGTTATTCCGCCGCTGGTTTTTCTTTTGCGGGGCAGCATCCTCATTGTCGATCCTCCGCTCTCTGTATTCTCTCGGGAGTTTCCTCCTTCCTCAAGCGTGCACACTTGTCGGCCAGGGCATATAGCTCATCGACGTCTCGATCTTGCACATCGCCATCTCCTCCGCATCCTGCGGTTTCGCGCGACGCTCGATGGAACACGCGATGACATGGCGGGGGGTGGACATCTGAGATGTTGTCTTTGTACACGGCTGAATCTCTGAATGTACTTGCGAGGCTCTCCTTCCTTCCGGGCGGCGGATGAAGGTCACTCTCTTAGCCATGAGGTTTGTGGCACCTGTAAAGCGCCGACAAACTAATGGCATAGGTCTGCCCAGAGGATATGGAGTTATCCGGCAAGTGCATGAGCCAGGACGACATTGGGCTTGAGCACCGCCGAAGTAGTTGGCAAGGATCTTGTCGTCCGCCCCAAAGCAGCTTGCACCGCGATGGTGTAGATCTTTGAGGAACTTCGACGGATGCGACTTGCCGTCGTACTTCTCTGCACGCGTCGGCTTGAAATTCTTCGTGCTGGGCCACTGGACTTGCCGCAACTCACGAGTGAACGCAGGGCAACCTACCGCCTATGGCAAGTCGCCTGGTTCCCCTGGCGCATGCATGTCGACAGAGGGCCCAGCGCGCTGGTCTGATTGACGCCGCGCTTCTCTTGACGCCGATCACGATCTGAGTGTCTTCTTCTTTGTCGTTCGTGAAGAACTTGGCGCTAATCGCGACGAGCTCGTGGATCTGATGATGCGGTGGAGTCGCTGTTGAGGTGGATCCGGCGAGTCGGCGATCTTGGCCTTTGGGGTGGAGAGTGCATGGTGGTTGCACCCCCACCGGTTTTGTCGCCATCGGCTCGTGCCTCGCAATCTTGCCGCGGCTGCGATGTACTCGGCTGTCGTGGGGTGTCGCCGTTGGCGAAGCCGATGAGACTCTGAATGGTGGTCCTCCATTCGTCGATCTTGTCTGCCGTTGGAGGGTAATCCAGGAGCAGTTGAGCTCATGCCAAAGCTTCTGCTGGAGTGGTGGGTGGCAGTGGCGAACGGTGCGAGGAGCGGGACATGCTCGGACTTCTAACTATGTTAGAAGGAGCAGCATCCTGTCCGGGCGACCGAGTCTTGCTCGTGCCAGCATGTTGGCGTGCATGCTGGTCTCGAGCATCCCGAGATCCACCAGCTCGGTCTTAGTCCATCGAACGTATGGTACCGCGAGTACCATGACGTTGTCGGTCCCGCGCCTCCTGAGATGGGCGCGGTGCGTGTACGGACGCCGAGGTCTGCGCAGCTGAAAGCACATTTGCTCCCTGGGTGGTTTTGGTAATTAATGACAACATACTTTGTGGTTGGACTAATGCTTTTATCAAGTATGTTTCAGGAAAGTCAATCACTTTGGCATGGCAAAAGGACTGGAAAGGTGGACCCCAAAGATGCTAAGGCAAGCATTGGCAAGAGCTCAAGACTCCATTTTTGGTTTAGTGATCCAAGATCACATTGAGTCTATAGGAAAGCCAATACTATTAAAAGGGGATGAGGTTATGATAATGATCTGGTTGCTCAAAGTGCTTAGTGATACATCTCCTAAACTATCAGCAATCTTTCATTCCAACATATACACTCATAAGTAATCTCGGTCCCACCGATTCCATAAACTCAGTCACACCGAGATGAACCACCTCAGCCATATAGCCAAACCCTAGAAATTTCGGATTTTCCGATTCAAATCGGTCTCACGAAACTAGTGTTGCCAACCTTCAGTAACATACATCATCATATCGGTGTCACCGAGATGATAAAGTCGATCCCACCGAGAATGGCAAACCCTAGTCTTTGGAAGAATCGGACTCACCGAGATTGTATTTTGGTCCCACGAAAATCCCAACGTTCACAAGATTTGAACTTTCGGTCTCACCGAGTTGTCAACTTCGGTCCGACCGAGATTGGTCAAATGTGTGTAACAGTTGGATTTTGTGTGGAGGCTATAAATACCCTGCACCTCCTCTTCATTCGTGGAGAGAGCCATCGAAAGAACTACCACTCCTACCTTACATTTACGAGAAGAAAACTACCTACCCTTGTGTTGAGATCAAGTTGCTCCACTCCCACCATATGAAACTTGATTTCTAGCCTTCCCAAGTTGCTTTCCACTCAATCCTTTCTTCCACTACAGCCAAATCGGTGAGGAGAGTTGAGTGTTGGGGATATTATCATTTGAAGCACAAGAGCAAGGAGTTCATCATCACCAACACCATCTATTACCTTTTGGAGGTGGTGCCTCCTAGATTGGTTAGGTGTCGCTTGGGAGCCTCCGTCAAGATGTGGAGTTGAACCAAGAAGTTTGTAAGGGCAAGGAGATCGCCTACTTCGTGAAGATCTACCCCGAGTAAGGCTAGTCCTCCGTGGGCGTATGCCATGATGGCATAGACAAGGTTGCTTCTTCGTGGACCCTTCGTGGGTGGAGCCCTCCGTGGACTCTCGCAGCCGTTACCCTCCGTGGGTTGAAGTCTCCATCAACGTGGATTGACGATAGCACCACCTATCGGAACCACGAGAAAAATCTCCGTGTCTCCAAACTGCGTTTGATCTTCTCCACTTCTCTTTACTACTTGTGCAATTTACTTTCCGCTGCCCAAACTCTAGAATTGCATGTGTAGTAAGCTACTTGACTTGCATGATATGCTAAATCTGCCACAAACTTGTCTTTGTCAAAAGGCACAATTTTTATCTTGTCGAGTAGTCTATTCACCCCCCCCTCTAGACACTCTTACCTTCAACGATCCTACAATTGGTATCAGAGCTTTGGTCTCCATTACTTTGGTTTGCACACCATTGGAGGAAGATGGACGTGTCTACTTTTGGGAGTGTTAGTCATAGAGTGCCTATTCTTGATGGAGTGTCCTATAACTCGTGGAGGATTGAAATGCTTGCTATCTTTAAGATGTACAACTTGCGCAAATATGTTGAAACCCCATATGTACCTCCATTTGACCCCTTGCACCCTACTATGGATGAAGAGCTTGATTTGCTTCGTAACCTTAGAACTGTAAATCTCATCATTAGAGGCTTGCCCGATAACTTGCTTGAGCTTGTCACAAACTTTGAGTGCGCCTATGCTATGTGGAAGTTCTTGGAAGAACTTTATCCGGACTACTCTTTGAGAGGTCTTGATGAAATTCTATACAAGACTATTAAATTTGATATGTTGCGCCCCAATGATCCTAACTTTGATAAATGCTTCTTTGAGCTTCGTGACCTTATGAAAAAGAAGGGTGATCCCGGACTTATCAATGTTCTAATTAGAAATGCTCTTGTATTGCATTCCGATGATTATTGTCACATTGACAAAACTAATGCAAGTAGTTGTCAAATTGACCTAGGTGTTGATGATGAACTATCTATGGGTCAATATGATGATGAGCATGAGCATGATGACGATTACTCTAATTCGGACACCGAACTAGACAAGATCATGAAGAGTCTCAATCTTATGGCAAATTTGAGAGACTACATATCCGGTGGAAAAGAGTGGATTCTTGATAGTGGATGCACCGATCACATGACGGGAGATGAAGACATGTTTGAGAGCTCATGAAGAACGATGGTCCACGCAAGTATGTGACTTTTGGAGACAACTCAAGGGTAAGGTACTTGGCCTTGGTAAGGTGGCCATATCTCATGATAGCTCCATTCAAAATGTCATGCTTGTTGAATCACTTGGATACAATTTACTTTCCGTGTCTAGATTAGCTGACTTTGGATTCAATGTGCTATTCATTTGAAGTAGATTGCCAAGTTTTTCGTCGTGACAATCATAACATGGTATTTACGGTATCCGTAGAGGTGATCTATATATCGTTGATTTCACTAAGAAAGCTCAACCTAGAACTTGCTTCATTGCTAAATCTGCTAAAGGTTGGTTATGGCATAGAAGGCTTGGACATGTTGGTATCGTAATCTAGACAAACTAATCAAAGGTGATCATATTCTTGGTGTTAAAGATGTTTTCTTTGACAAAGATAGACTCTGTAGTGCTTGTCAAGCGGGAAAACAAGTAGGTGGAAGTCATCCGTGAAGAACATCATGACCACAAGGAGACCGCTTGAGCTTCTTCATATGGATCTCTTGGTCCCAATGCTTACAAAAGCCTTGGTGGTAACTCCTTTGGTCTAGTTATAGTTGATGATTATTCCAGATTTACGTGGGTATTTTTCCTTGATGACAAATCGCGGAGTTCGGAGGATCTTCAAAACCTTTGCGAAAGGCCCAAAATCAATTTGAGGTGAAGATCAAGAAAGTTCGGAGTGACAATGGAGCGGAGTTCAAGAACGCCCATGTGGACTCTTTTCTCGATGAGGAAGGGATTCTACATGAGTTCTCGACTACGTACACACCTCAACAAAATGGAGTTGTTGAGAGGAAGAACCGAGCGCTCATTGAAATGGCGAGAACGATGCTTGATGAATACAAGACACGAAGCACTTTTGTGGTGAAGCGGTCGAGACAGCTTGTCATGCTATCAACAGGATTTATCTTCATAAGCTCCTCGGCAAGACTTCATACGAGCTCCTCACCGGTAACAAACCCCAAGTGGGATACTTTCGTGTCTTTGGTTCAAAATGCTATATCCTTGATAAACATCGTCGGTCTAAGTTTGCTCCTAAAACTCATGAAGGCTTTTTCCTCGGTTATGGATCAAACTCCCACACCTACCGTGTCTAAAATAATTTCACCCGAAAGGTTGAAGAGACGGTAGATGTGAAGTTTGATGAATCTAACGGCTCGCAAGTAGAGCAAATGCCTATTGATGTAGGAGACAAGGACCCATCGGAAGCCATTCAAGATCTATCCATTGGAAAGATTCATCCCATGGAAGTGAAGGAGAGTACCTCATCTACATATGTGGAGCCCCCTACCTCACGGAGAGATGAACCTCAAGGCAACATGGAGGCTTCCAGAAGTGGAACTCACCAAGATGAGGAAGTGCGACAAGAAGATCCACCACAACCTCCTTCTCCATCGCCTCAAGACAACACCAACAACAATGAAGAAGAAGAGGAAGATGAGGATGATGAGGAAACTCAGCCGCGACCACAACAAAAGCTATCTCGAGTTCGAGCAAGAGTCAAGAAGAACCATCCCGTGGAACAAATGATGAATGACATCGACTCCGGGAGAATTACTCGCTCTAAAACTCGTTTAGCTAACTTTTGTGAGCATTACTCATTTATCTCTAGTCTTGAACCTATGAAGGTAGAAGAAGCACTTGAAGACCCGGATTGGGTGAACGCTATGCATGAAGAGCTACACAACCGAGAGGAACAACGTTTGGACTTTGGTAGAAAGCCCAATGATGACCAAAACGTCATTGGAACCAAATGGGTGTTTCGGAACAAGCAAGATGAAGATGGACAAGTCATCCGCAACAAGGCTCGTCTCGTAGCTCAAGGTTACACACAAGTCGAAGGTATGGACTATGGTGATACCTATGCCCCCGTTGCTAGACTTGAGTCCATACGCATTCTTCTTGCTTATGCCAACCACCATGATATTACTCTCTATCAAATGGACATTAAAAGTGCTTTCCTAAATGGTGAAATTGAGGAGGAAGTATTTGTGAAACAACCTCCGGTTGTGAATCCTAAAAAGCCTAATCATGTTTACAAGTTGCACAAAGCTCTTTATGGTCTTAAACAAGCCCCTAGAGCTTGGTACAAATGCTTGACTAGCTTTCTTCTTGAAAAAGGATTTGAGATTGGTAAAATAGACTCAACGCTATTCACGAAAAGGGTTGATGGTGAACTATTTGTGTGCCAAATATATGTTGATGATATTATCTTTGGTTCAACTAACCCTCATTTTAGCGAGAAGTTTGGAAAGCTAATGTCGGAGAAGTATGAGATGTCCATGATGAGTGAACTCAAATTCTTCCTTGGGTTGCAAATCAAGCAATCTAAGGAGGGTACCTTTGTCTCACAAACAAAGTACACCAAGGATCTCTTCAAGAAGTTCAACATGCAAGAAAGCAAAGGTATGAAAACCCCCATGCCTACTAGTGGACATAATGACTTGACAAAAGATGGAGAACCTGTTGATCAAAAGGTTTATCGATCCATGATTGGTTCTCTACTATATCTCTGTGCTTCTCGTCCTGACATAATGTTGAGTGTATGCATGTGTGCTCGATATCAAGCAGCCCCTAAAGAATGTCATCTTAAAGCTGTTAAAAGAATTGTGAGATATTTGATACACACCCCTAACTTTGGCATTTGGTATCCTAAGAGGGCTTCTTTCGATCTTGTTGGCTATTCCGACTCGGACTATGCCGGAGACAGGTTGATAGAAAGTCAACTTCGTGCGTGTCAATTTCTTGGTCGATCCCTTGTATCTTGGTCCTCCAAGAAACAAAATTGATATCATTATCTCTTGCCAAGCGAGAATATATTGCTGCTGGTTCATGTTGTGCTCGATTCTTTGTGGATGACATAAGCGCTTAAGGATTATGGGATACATGCAAGACATGTTCCTTTGCTTTGTGACAATGAGAGTGCGATCAAGATTGGACACAATCCAGTGCAACACTCTCGCACGAAACATATTGAAGTTCGTCACCATTTCATTCGTGATCACATTGCCGAGGGTGACATCGATCTTAAGCATGTTAGAACTGACAAATAGCTTGCAGATATCTTTACAAAACCACTTGATGAGAAAGTGTTTTGTCGCTTAAGGAGTGAGTTGAACATCATTGATGCTTCAAACTTGGAGTGAAAACTCCATTGATGCATGCAAGGCATGAGCCTTATTGACCAATCCTTGATATTTCTCTTATGATGATGATCATATGTCTTGGACACATTTGCCCCCTTGTATTGCATCTAACTCCTTGCAGGTACTTGGATGGTCTACATTCCACAAGATTACCACTCACTCACATCCTGAGTAATCTTGTCATTGACCAAGTATCTAGCCCTTTGGGATGTTGAGTTCAAGGAACAAAACTCCACATATCCTTTTTGACACCTTATACATCTAGTATTTCACTCTTGTCATCTTGGATATTCTTGAGTATTTCCTTGCTTGCCTAACCCATGTAGGAAGATGAACTACACAATTGGAAATGGTGCTCCAACTTCACATTCTATGAGCACCTACATCAAGTTCACCTACATGAACAAAGCAACAACAAGCCCAAGGTATGTTCTTCACATCTTGAAGGAGCTTTGCTCAAAGTCATGAGTACAAGCAGCTTCATAAGATGTGATCACATCAAATGCTTAATCGAAAAATGGCAACCCCATTTTGAGCTTAAACGATGAGTATGACCTATGATCAAATGTCCTCATTTGACTCCTAAGTCAATATACTCAAACATAGGTGACTTTGTTGCCGACCCCTGTCTAGATGAAGTACATATGTTTTGGAGTTTTGCTATTTTCTCTTATGATACTCTCATTGAGTTTTCTTTTTAATCAAAAAAAAAACCTTCATCTAGCAATTCTTTTATTTCTACTCTTTTGTTTTTGTGAATATCTTTTTGGCTCTGATCAATTCCCTGAAAATCATTTTACAAATTCATTGCAAATCTCGTGAAATATTCCTTGCAAAGTGAGCTGAATTTTTTCTGAATTTCCTTGGAATTAAACTCGGCGTCACCGACTTAAAACTTTCGGTCTGACCGAAAAAGGATCTGCCCTAAGTCCCAGACTTTCGGACCCACCGATCCATCTCACTTCGGTGTCACCGATTTTCTTTCAGGATAGCATTTTCTGCAGCTCAACTAAATGATACTTTATGCATGTTTATTATTGAACAAGTTGTGATTCTTAAGGATCCCACTTCTTCCTTCCATCTTTCCTGACCTTCCTAGTTTACTGTCCTTTTCGGCACTTGATGTCAAAGGGGGAGAAGATTTAGGGGGAGCTTAGGGGAGTTTGGGAGATAAAGGGGAGAAGAGAAGATTTAGGAGGAGAAGAAGAGCAATCTTACCTTAAGGGGGAGAGAATCACATCAAAGCTTTGCCGTGTTCCATATTGGATATTACATTTGGCATCATTCTTTTGATTTTGCTTTCTTCGCTCACACAATTGGTATCTTTTGAAAAGCAAAATCTCTCAGAGCTCTTTGAAAATCTTTTTAGTCTTGGGAGACATGTTTGCTGATTCAAGCTTGTGCTCAATATGAGACACTCCTTATACATGTCATCCCTGGCTTGGTACTCTTGATGTTCTTGCAGTTGGTTGAAGAAATAATCTTGTGTTATCTAACCCTATTTTCCCAAGTCTATTTCTTCAGGTACAATGCCAAGGAACCTCAAGGTAAGTATATGCATCTTGCAGAATGTGCATGATGGTGGCTTGCTTGTGAATATCTGTTTGCAAGAAATCACCATGCACATATGCAATATCACTAACTTCTTTTCATCTGCTCTGATGCATATAGCCAAGCTGCATGTAGCACATCTTGCCTTTCTCTCTTGTGTGCTTGTGGTAGTCCAAAACCATAATCTATGAAAATCTTGCACACTTGTAGGGGGAGTCTGTGTACTACATGTTTGTCAAAGCTTTAATGATAATTCTGTCTTTCTTTCAGTAAGCTTTGATATCTTCTTTTGTGTGTTGCCATCAATTACCAAAAGGGGAGATTGAAAGCACATTTGCTCCTGGGTGGTTTTGGTAATTAATGACAACATACTTTGTGGTTGGACTAATGCTTTTATCAAGTATGTTTCAGAAAGTCAATCACTTTGGCATGGCAAAAGGATTGAAAGGTGGACCCCAAAGATGCTAAGGCAAGCATTGGCAAGAGCTCAAGACTCCATTTTGGTTTAGTGATCCAAGATCACATTGAGTCTATAGGAAAGCCAATACTATTAAAAGGGGATGAGGTTATGATAATGATCTGGTTGCTCAAAGTGCTTAGTGATACATCTCCTAAACTATCAGCAATCTTTCATTCCAACATATACACTCATAAGTAATCTCGGTCCCACCGATTCCATAAACTCAGTCACACCAAGATGAACCACCTCAGCCATATAGCCAAACCCTAGAAATTTCGGATTTTCCGATTCTGAAATCGGTCTCACCGAAACTAGTGTTGCCAACCTTCAGAACATACATCATCATATCGGTGTCACCGAGATGATAAAGTCGATCCCACCGAGAATGGCAAACCCTAGTCTTTGGAAGAATCGGACTCACCGAGATTGTATTTTCGGTCCCACCGAAAATCCCAACGTTCACAAGATTTGAACTTTCGGTCTCACCGAGTTGTCAACTTCGTCCGACCAAGATTGGTCAAATGTGTGTAGCAGTTGGATTTTGTGTGGAGGCTATAAATACCCTCCACCTCCTCTTCATTCGTGGAGAGAGCCATCGAAAGAACTACCACTCCTACCTTACATTTCGAGAAGAAAACTACCTACCCTTGTGTTGAGATCAAGTTGCTCCACTCCCACCATATGAAACTTGATTTCTAGCCTTCCCAAGTTGCTTTCCACTCAATCCTTTCTTCCACTACAGCCAAATCGGTGAGGAGAGTTGAGTGTTGGGGAGATTATCATTTGAAGCACAAGAGCAAGGAGTTCATCATCACCAACACCATCTATTACCTTTTGGAGGTGGTGCCTCCTAGATTGGTTAGGTGTCGCTTGGGAGCCTCCGTCAAGATGTGGAGTTGAACCAAGAAGTTTGTAAGGGCAAGGAGATCGCCTACTTCGTGAAGATCTACCCGAGTAAGGCTAGTCCTCCGTGGGCGTATGCCATGATGGCATAGACAAGGTTGCTTCTTCGTGGACCCTTCGTGGGTGGAGCCCTCCGTGGACTCTCGGCCGTTACCCTCCGTGGGTTGAAGTCTCCATCAACGTGGATTGACGATAGCACCACCTATCGGAACCACGAGAAAAATCTCCGTGTCTCCAAACTGCGTTTGATCTTCTCCACTTCTCTTTACTACTTGTGCAATTTACTTTCCGCTGCCCAAACTCTAGAATTGCATGTGTAGTAAGCTACTTGACTTGCATGATATGCTAAATCTGCCACAAACTTGTCTTTGTCAAAAGGCACAATTTTTATCTTGTCGAGTAGTCTATTCACCCCCCCTCTAGACACTCTTACCTTCAACGATCCTACAGCAGCCTTGTCATTGGACCTGGCAGCACCGTGAGCTCCCTCGTCAACGCCCGTTCTTCCGCCGGCGTCTACCCCACCACCCGTTTGCTCCGGTGGCGGTGGGATCGATGTGGACGGAGCAGCCACCTCCGAAACCTTCTTCTTCGGTGGCATGTCGATGAAGAAGATGAAGATCTAGCTCGTGTGATCGTCGGATCAGGTTCACACAACCTCAACGCCCCCTACCTGGCGCGCCAAAGATGTCGTGGTGGACTGACCCACGGACACCTATGGGACCGGCGGACCGAGCCCCTTTCGGTTCGGCGGGGGGGCGGAGGTCGCGAGAAGAGCAGATCGAGGCAGAGCACACGAGTGGTTTACCCAGCTTCGGAGCTCTCCGGAGAGATAATACTCCTACTGCTGCATGTCTGAGTGTATTGAGTTCTTGCTCGGGAGCGCTGAGTGCTACAGTATATACTAGCTGCTAACGAGACCGAGCGTGAGTGTTTTTCTGGCTTCGAACCCCCCTCTACATTGCACATGGGCCTCCTTTTATATGCTCAAGGGGTCACCGACAGGTGGCAATGTAGACAAGGGTAAAAATGGAAATGTGTTGCGGTTGGTACAACTACCTGTACAGTGTATCATACCTAACCCTGACGGCAGGGGACAAAGGCATTAAATGCCCGTCTGCATCGCCCAAACAGTGCAAAAAGGGACCGTCAGGGGCACCACCGCTTGCCACGATGGCGATCTTGTCAGCGCCGCTTGCCACCGCGCACCGCTGGCTGCACAGCCTCTTGCCACGCGCGCCTGAAAAGGTCCCAGGGCGACACGTTGGTGGATGTCTTTGGAGTCTTGGTCTGAGTGGTAGCTTGCGCGGCAAGTGCTTTCTTCTTGATCGTTGTCTTGTCGCGCCCGGAAGCTTGTCGCTCACCGGGCCTCGCCGGGACGCGTGGCGCGTCGCGGCAAGTTCCTTGAGATGCCTTAGTTGGCCTTCCCGGCAAGCTCCTCTTGCCGGGGCCTTGTCTCCTTGGCTTGAATACTTTGTTCTTGAATGGCTTCAAAGGAACCACGGAGGATCTTGGCGGTCACCCAGCAAGCCTTGCCACGGGGTGCTGCGACTGCCCGTGCACAAGTTCGGGATACTAGGGTACCCCTACTCTAGTACACCGACACTCTACTGATTTGTCGTTGACCCAATTATCCTTCCAGGGTGTTCGGGTGCTACCACCCTTAAGAACAAACTTGTGGGGATTTTAGCAATTCATTCATCCCCTGACGGTTCTTCATCGAGCTTATGTGGTTTAGAGGTGGGCTTTTCCTCAATGAAAAATCTTTCTCCAAATCCATAAATACCAAAACAACTACCAAGACTCTCATGGTGGTTGATAGCTTATGATAGAACTCCTTCAGGTGTCTTCCTCACCACACCACCTACGTTAGGCACAATTGCCTATCTATGAGGGTAATATGTCTTACCATTCTATGGTTTCAAGCTTGTCGTATCGACACTCAACTAGGTTCTCAGATCTCTCCGATTTACCGATCAAACATACAAATGTATATAATAAGAGTCTCCGATATGGTGATCAATCCATGCAGTACTCAAATCATTACCCCATATGTAGATTGGTGAATCGCGTGTTCTAACACTCGGTCATTCTCACTCCTCATTAAGAGGTTTTCACCTGCAAAGCTAATAACACGTTTTTGGGTGGCGGTGATTCTACATGGTTGTGTTACACTTGCATCCATAGAATAACATAATTTCCTCGCATCTTCACTTGCTTTCTTCGGATTCGTATGTCAAGAAAAGATTGAAGTAGAGATTCCTTGAACTGTTCCCAAGTGATTGCCTTTTGTTTTTTATCGATGGCTATACGCATCTTCGACCAAGTGTTAGCCTCTCGAATGAAATATCGTGTACCATATTTCACCTTCTTCTTTTGGTTTTACCATGCTGTCTTTCATTATTCTTTCCATATTCCGAATCCATTCTTCTTCTTCTGAATGTGTCACTTGTCCCATCAACATAATTTCGTCCATCTATGGGGTTTAAGGTTTGGTCAGAGATGAGATAGAGTTTTAGATAGCAAGGATGAAGAATACACATACAATCAATCATTGAACAACTCATATCTCATCGTTTTCTAACGATTATAATAGGCTTGTTTACTATGGTTTCGTCATGAAGTCTTCAATCCTTTCATTCTTGAAAGTCTTCCATGCGTGACGTTTCACCCGTATGAAGGTCTTCTGTTAATCATCCATAACTTGCACCTCTCAAGGTTGAATAAATAATACAAACCTACGGAGTTCATATCCTAATAACGCAAAATCTTAAATCACACAATTCAAATGACAACAACATCAAATCAATGGCGAAGAACTCCAATAGAACTCCAAATTCACTCATAGATTTCAAACAAACAGTTCCTATGGTACCTTCATCCACATGAGTTGGCATGGTCGGGCACACTAATCGCACTCTTTCGTTTATTTCACAACTCTCATGGTGGGCTTGGATTCAAGTAGGATATTCCTTGGTAGTGGTAACCTTCAGCTTCTTCATATCCATCTTAGTCTTGAGTGTCCTGAGTTCTTCAACCTCTTGGATGTAAACTTCAGTAACGAAAACTCCTTCGCTTAGCAGCAATTCCATGAAGTAACCTTTAGGCTCTTGAAAATCTATACCAAATATCATTGTCAAAGTCATTGGAGTCTTGGAGGTTGTTCATCTAAGTTTTTGAGAGTAGGCGAGAGCTTGGTAAAGAAAAGAAGAGGATACGAGAATACTTGTCGGTGCTATTGAAAATATAAGTTGTTCCTATCAAGGTTTCTCTATTTCTAAACCAGTTTCTAGGGCCACGCCCTACAGTCAACGTATGCTCTGATACCATTTTGTCATGACCCAGATTTGGTAAAATCCAAGTCTCTGTGCTTACTGTGCTATCCCTGGATCATAGCTAGCACACAAAGTAACAAGAATGAATATCAGTAAAACATACATCATTTTACTACAACGATACATCCAGAATTAAACAAATACATACCATTGGCACAGCTCAATCTTTGCACATATCTGTTGGAATAATACGTAGTCGCTAAGTTAGGGCTCCATCAACGCCACTGGGCTTGTTGAGTGTAGACCATAACCATATCGTCTCTTAATCTGTTGAGATCTGCACATGACAGGTGCAGGTGAGTACACGTTCCCCACATGACACAACCAACCCCGTTTACCATTACACACTTTGGTGTACGACTAGGAGGAGATTGCGACGAAGCCTTTCCATAACAACCCCCTATACCTGACCAAGCCGCCCGCAACTTAGGCAATGAAAGCCCCTCTCCGATGGCAGTCCTGAGCTAAGGGTTTCCCGTTAGTACTAAGCTAAGCCAGAGCCCATAATAGCATGTTGCTGTACTGGAAGCTACATCAAACTGTACTTGAAAGATCTCATTCCCGTGGACGGCAATCCCCACCAAAAACCTGTGTGCAAGACCCCAGTCGGGCGCATTCACTGCAAGACCCTGATGGGCGCAATCACTTGTAGACGCTCCCGTCAATACCATCCCGTCCAGGGAGTAGAAGATAAACTAATATATAATTTTGTTTTTCAATAGTTTTCACAAAACGTTGCCCCAAAAGAGGCAAGTTGGTTCAAAACAATTTTGGTTTTCATCCCACCAATTTTGTATAAGCGTGGCCAAGCATGGTTGCAAGTCTTGAACCCATGGCTGTAGCTAGTAATAATACTTTGTAAAACTTTTGTAAAACATGCATAGCATTAAAATACAAAGGATTATGAATAATATGAAAACATAGGTCAGAGCATGATCAATTTGCAACTTGCTTGATTCTTGAAGTTGATATATTCTACTTCGAGTTGTCTCTCCTTCACCTTACGATATATCTAACGATACAAGAAAATAATTCAACACACAACAATTGCAAATGAAGATCCAAATAAAAGATACAAATTCACAATACAAATTATTTAGTTTTTACTATTACTAAGCTAGTTACTATGACGTGGTAGGGTTGAGATAGGACCAAGTTGGCTTGATTGAAACTATGACATAAATCATATTTCGGGGTCGGATCAAATTGGTACAAAGTGAAGATCATGGTTTGATAGAATGAGGGTTGTGAGGCAAGATTCTACGACAATTTCATAGTGGGTTGTTCAGAATATTTGACTTGGTTAAACAGAAGTGGGTATGGCATGCGTTTCAAGATAAAGAATTAAATTTGTAATCTTGTAACTCCAAAGTTTTGTGGTGATACAAAAAGATCAGAGAGGTTCCCTAGGGATCAATCTAAGAGATTTAAGCTATAGACAAATTTTGTTTTAACGAAGTTATTAAACGATCATCAAAGAAGGTCCAATTAAGATGTTGATGTTAAAACAAAAACTAAACATTGCTAAAATTTATGCAATGAGTTCTAACAGAAAGGTCAGGTCCTAAGGTCCAACTTTCATATATAAAATACTTTTATACGATTTATAGAATAAAAGATATGGCAAAATTACTCAAATTTGTATTTAAATTAGAACTAAATTTTAAATTTTTCCAAAAATGAGATTTTATAATTTAAAACAAAATAGAAGCTAGCCAACTCGCTCCCAGGGCGCTCCCTCGATGGCAACCTTCATTGGTCGTTCGATTTTAGTCAACCCGGTCTTTTTTTTGTTCTTGTCCGTTCGATGGTCGCTACGTTTTGACTTGTGTGTTTTCACCGGACGGTAGATCTTGGCCAGCGGATGACCTGTGGGCTCGGACCGAATTTCATTGGGTGGGTGCCAGCTTATTGGGTGCGCGGGGTAGCCTGTCCTGCCACGCCGCGTGCATGCGAGGAAGCCTGGGTCACGGGCGTTGTGCGCTGCTCCTCGCGTTTTGCGCCTGCGCTTGTGCTGTCCTCATGACGGGTGGGCCAGTGCTGGCCCCGGTCCCGCTCATCAGCTGCAGTGACTATATGTCTCGTGTATAGGATATTTCCTCGTTACCTCGGTCAACTGCTCCTGGCGCGGCGCTCCTCACGCGCTGCCCGCTCGTGCGTCGTGGGGAGTTTACTGCCTCCTGCGTCAGCTACAGAGGGGTGGGTCGACGCATGTGCACCCGGATTGTGCACACGCGTTTGTACTAGCGCGATGATGTGTGGGCCTCCGCTTCTCTGGTCCCGCTCGTCGGCTGCTACTACTATGACTGTGCGCGGTGTTGCGTCTCGTCTGCTTTGGACTTTGGAGAGAGCGGATGGACTGCAGCTGCCCGATGCATGTGCTTGTGGGGCCAGGCTGACCGATGCATCGTGCGTGCCTCACCTCCATCTGAAGTTGAAGAGAGAGATGGATTGGTGCCTACGACGCGCTAGTCGACGCGGCGGCCGCCGCAGTCCGCGGGCCCGGGTGCACGGTGGCGCTCACGGACCTCCACCGCTGCCTCGATGCCTTCAGTGAGTCCTGCGACTGAGCCGAGGGCCTCGTCCAGACGGCCGCCGCCGGCCTCGGCCCCGCCGCCACCCGCCACGACGAGCTATGCCGCGCCGTGCGCGCGGTCGACAAGGATCTCCGGGCCACCGAGGAGAACGAGATGGAAGAGGAGAAGCATCGCCCTCCGACCACGCCGCTGGCGGCCGAGGACAAATAGCCCAATCGATCTACCTCTTCTCCTGCTGAGGTGATGTTCATCATTCTTGTTTTTTTCCATGTGATGTTCATCGTTCCTTTTATTTTCTTGCTTGATGTGTGTCAGTACTAGCGTGCTGACAATGAGGGTCGCACAGACGGGAAGGCGTAAAAGATCACCGAAGGAAGCGTAAAGTACTGGCGGGTGGCGTAGCGGGCCGTGGGCCAGGGTTGAGTTGTAACGAGCCGGTTGCGTATATAAGCAACGGTCATCGATTGTACTGGGTATGAAAGAAATAGAAACATTCTGAACCTCTCTTTCTCTATGCTTATCTTCTCTGTTCCTTCTCCTACCTTCCTACCTCGCCTCAGATCTCACCGTCTTCCCCACCTCCGACTACCACCGGTCGCCGGCGAAACCCACCGTCCTCAAGACGTGACAATCTGGTATCAGAGCCACCGTTTTCGCTCGCGCCGCCAAATTTTTTTCCCCCAATTCGTACCCGGTAAACTCCGACGCGACGGTAGAGGATCACCTGAGGGTTTGATCTGCGTAAATCCTGACCCGAGGTGGGTTGATTTGGGGGAAATTTGTCACCACGGCGGCGTTCAAGCCCAATCCGTAGACGCGTTACCTCGTGGACGAGATGGAGGCGTTCCAGACGCGAATGCTGCAGGAGCTAGCGGAGATCCGAGTGGCTCAGGCGAAACTCTCAGCGGTGGACGGCATCTGCGAGAAGTTGGAAGCACTGGATGCCAAGCTGTCGGAGCAAGGGAATCGACTAGATCATGTACAAATGAAAGTCAATTTGTCCTACGACACTCTGGGGAAAGTGCAGTAGGAGCAGGCGCATGCGACGCAGTTGGGGAAGCAAAATGGTGCAGAAGGGAGTGGAAGTTCGTCACCGACTGCTTCTGAGGTGTCGGCCGGCATCCTGGGTGCAAATCCGACAGGTCAGTACCGCGTTCCATCGTGTTTTCCCCCGGTGCCCATTCAGATGCCGCCTGCTAGCCATGGAGTTGCGGTGGGAGGAGATGAGTCCACAGGAAAACGAGCTTGGATGCCTAAGATGGATTTTCCGCGCTTCGACGGCACGGATGTGACAATTTGGTTGGACAAGTGTGAAGCATTTTTTCAGCTGTATCACATAACTGACAATTTCAAGGTTACTTCTGCTTCTCTGTATCTGTCAGACAACGCGGCTCACTGGTATCAGGCATTCAAACAACACAGCGTGTTTCATACGTGGGAACAGTTCCGGGCAGCAGTTTTGCAAGAGTTCGATGTGAACATACATAGAGAGCGACTAAAGTCTCTGATGATGCTCAAACAACAGGGTTCAGTGGAGGATTACAAAGTGCAATTTCAACAGCTGGTATACAACATCAGGTTATATGAACCAGCCATCAGTGACACGTTTTTGGTGACCAGATTTGTCATGGGACTGAAGGAGGAACTACGGAGTGTGGTGGAACTTCAGCTTCCTGTCAATGTACAGACATCTTCTATGTATGCTACGTGCAGGAAGGGCTCTTAAATCAGCAGAAGACTTTCAAGTATGGTTTCAATAAGAACACAACGACTAGGAATGACAGTAAAAACAATTTTGCTCCAGGTGAGTTGTGGAAGGCCAAGCAGCTCAAAGAATACAGACGTGCTAATGGTTTATGTTACAGTTGTGGGGAGAAATACATACCTGGCCACACATGTAACAAAGCACCTGCACCTGCAGCTCAGTTAAAGACAACAGAAATGGTAGACCCTCATGAGATCATTTCAGATGCAATACTGGATGTTTTGGTGGACGACCATCAACCTGAATGTGCTCATATCTCAGTTACTGCATTATCAGGTGCTGCTCACCCTAAAACAATACAACTTCAAGCTCTTGTGGGGAATCAGGTGGTGCTGATTTTGATTGACTCAGGGAGCACTCACACGTTTGTAGATAAAGCCTTGTTGAGCAGAATACCAGTAACTGCAGAGAAATTGGCAGCTCCTCTACATGTGAAGGTGGCAAATGGAGATAGAGTGGACTGTACAGAGTTTGTGTCCAACTTGAATTGGTGGATTCAGGGTCATGATTTCTCTACACCAATGCATGTTTTGGAATTGGGAGGATATGACATTATCCTAGGAATGGACTGGCTAGAGAAATGGGGAGTTATGCAATGTCATTGGGCAGATAAATGGATTAAGTTTGAACATCAAGGAAAGGAGATCAAGCTGCAGGGAGTGTTGCCTGTCAAACAAGAGCAGCTCCAGGAAGTGTCCATGGAGCAACTGAAGAAGTGGGACAAAGGCAATGACATCTGGGCCACTGCTGTTCTACATCACATTTGTGTTGCTCCAGCAACTGAAGTACCAGAGGAAGTACAGAAACTGTTACAAGCAAATAAAGCTGTATTTGTAGATCCAAAAACACTGCCTTCCCACAGGGAGTTTGACCATGAGATACACCTAGTGCCTGATGCTGTACCTGTCAATTGCAGACCATATAGATACTCTCCTTTGCAAAAAGATGAGATAGAGAAGCAGGTTTCAGAAATGTTGCAATCTGGACTGATCTCACCTAGTTTGAGTCCTTTTGCTTCACCTGTACTATTGGTCAAGAAAAAAGATGGTACATGGAGATTTTGTGTGGACTATAGAAAACTCAACTCCCTCACTATTAAAAGCAAATTTCCAATGCCTGTGATTGATGAACTATTGGATGAATTAGGAGGCGCTCAATGGTTCTCAAAGTTGGATCTGAGATCAGGCTACCACCAAATAAGGATGACAGAGGCAGATGAGTTTAAAACAGCATTCAAGACACATAATGGACAATATCAGTTTAAGGTGATGCCCTTTGGGTTATGTACTGCTCCAGCTACTTTCCAGTGTTTCATGAATTTCATTTTCAAAGGTTCAAACAGAAAATTTGTTCTCATATTCATGGATGACATATTGGTGTTCAGTGGGACATTGGAAGAATTTACAAGAAGTGTTTGCAATACTCAAGGAAAACAACTTGTTTGTTAAGGAAAGCAAATGTGCTTTTGCTCAGAAATCAATGTTTATCTTGGACACATTATCACTGCTGCAGGAGTCACCACTGATCCTGCCAAAACAGCTGCTATGGTGGATTGGCCAACCCCCACTAATCTCACTGAATTGAGAGGGTTTTTGGGACTAACTGGCTACTACAGGAAATTTGTCAAGAACTATGGTCTGTTAGCTAAACCTCTCACTGTTCTGTTAAAGAAACAAGCATTCCAGTGGACTGAATCTGCCTAGACTGCCTTTCAACTTCTGAAGCAAGCTATGGCCACTACTCCTGTGTTGGCCTTGCCAGATTTCAACAAATCTTTCACAGTGGAAACAGATGCTTGCAACACTGGGATAGGTGCAGTTCTCACACAAGAGGGTCACCCATTGCATATTACAGCAAGGCCTTGGGCACAAATAGTCAGAAAATTTCCATCTATGAGAAAGAGTTTATGGCCATAATGATGGCTGTGGATAGATGGAGATCATATCTGTCCAGAGCCCCCTTTGTGATCAAAGCTGATCACCAAAGTTTGTGCCATTTGGGAGATCGAATCGACATCGATTTGCGAGAGAAAGGCAATGACAAAACTGGTTGGACTACGCTTTTCCATTCGATTATAAGAAGGGGATAGAAAATACTACTGCAGATGGATTATCCAGAGTGGGACATTTGTTTCCCATGCAAGCTGTTTCAACCAGCAAACCCCTGTGGATACAAGAGATATTGAATTCTTATCTTGTGGATCAAATGCCTGCACCATGCTATAGAAAATGGCGAGATGCACTGCTTGCCTGGATTTCAGCTCCAAGATGGTGCGATCAAACATGAAGAGAAGATATGGGTGGGAGCAAATCTTTGGACTTCAAACCGAATCGATTCAAGCATTTCATTCAACTCCTATTGGGGCCACTCGGGATGTTACCTACTTATCACAGAGTCAAACAAGCTGCTCAGATTGGCGGGCTTAAAGAAGGATGTGGAAAACTTTGTTAAGCGAAGCAGCATATGCCAAAGAGCTAAGCATGAGTTGTGCGAGTGCGAGTGTCTACTTCACCTCTACCAATTCGAGATGGACCTTGGCAAGCAATCAGCGTGGATTTTATTGAGGGTTTGCCTAAATCAGAAGGATATAATGCAATTCTAGTGGTGGTTGATCGCTTCACAAAAGTGAGTCATTTTCTGCCTCTGAAACATCCTTTTACAGCAGCTTCAGTGGCGAAAGTGTTCCTGAATACAATTGTCAAACTGCATGGTTTGCCCTTGTCCATTGTGTCGGATAGAGATAAGATATTTACTAGTGCTTTCTAGAAAGAACTGTTTAGGGTGTGGGGGACTGAGCTTCAGATGAGCACAGCATATCACCCGCAGACGGATGGTCAAACCGAACGCGTAAACCAGTGTCTGGAGACGTATTTGCGATGTGCAGTACATGCTTCTCCTCACAAGTGGGCTGCTTGGTTACCGCAGGCTGAGTTCTGGTACAACACAACGTATCATTCATCGTTGGGATGTACTCCATACAAGGCACTGTATGGGCATGAAGCTAATGTGGGACAACTACAGGGTCAGATAAAATCCTTAAACCCAGATGTTCAGGAATGGCTAGCAACACATACACAGCACACAACATTACTAAAGGAATACATGGCCAGGTTTCAATGCAAGTACAAACAGTACGCAGACAAGAAACGATCTGATCACTGGTTCTCTGAAGGAGAGATGGTATACCTTCGACTGCAACCATACTCGCAATCGTCAGTGGTGAATCGTCCATGCCCGAAACTAGCAATGAAGTTCTTTGGTGTAACGCCCCGGATCCGATGCGCCAGGTGTCCGCCAGTTATTCGCCGTCGTTGCCATGTCATGTGCTTGCGTGTTGCACTTTGCCATGTCATCTTATGCATTTCATATCATGTCTTCATGTGCATCGCATTGGCATACATGTTCGTCTCATGCATCCGAGCATTTTCCCCGTTGTCCGTTTTGCAACCCGGCACTCATATGTCATCCGGCGTCCCCCTTTTGTCTCCTATTGTGAGTGGGTATTAAACTTTCTTGGAATGGCCCGAGGTTTGCCAAGCGGCCTTGGTATAGCACCGGTAGACCGCCTGTCAAGTTTCGTGCCATTTGGAGGTCGTTTGGTACTCCAACGGTTAACCGGGTAACCGTAAAGCCCTCTTTTGTTTTCAGCCCAATACCCCTTCCAAAGTGGCCCAAAACCCACCAAACTCACCTCCATGCTCTCGGTCGTTCGATCATGATCGCGTGGCCGAAAACCGCTCCTCATTTGGACTCTCCTAGCTCCCTCTATGCCTATTTATACACCCCCCTTTCCAAATCCCGGATGATTTCGCCCTAACCCTAAAATTCCCTCTCACCACGGACGTGTCCGCCACGCCGGACACGTCCGCCGGGACGCGTCACCCCGGCGAATCAACGCCCGCCACGTCACCCCACGCGCCTCCTCCAACCGCTTCGCTGCCACGTCGCCAGCGCCCGTGCCACCCGCAGCCATGAGAGCCGGGTCGAGCCCGCCGAACCCACAGCGCCTCCGCCGCCAAACCCGCCGCCGGCGTCCTCCGCCGCCCGCGCCGGCAGCCGCCGCCATCGGCGCGCGCCCGCGCCTCCTGCTCCTCGCCGCCGTCGTCGGGCGCCGCCCACCCTCCGCCCGGCAGCGCTAACGCCGCCTGCGAAACTCAAGCCCGCCGCCGCCGCCGCCCATGGCCTGCCGCCCATGCCGCACAGCCTTTCCGCGTCCGCGTCGTCTGCCAGCCTCTCGGCCAGATCCGGTGGCCCCGCGCCCGGATCCGGCGACTCCCCCTCCTCCGGCGAGCTCTCCCTCGTCCTCCGGCGCCAACTCCGGCCGTAGCTCCGGCGAGATCCCGTGTGCATCAAAATCCGTGCGAACCCCGAGGTTGTCCCGAAATGCCTAAGTCCCCAGATTTTTGTAATTTTCATGCCATGTTTATGCCATCACATCTCCGTATCCGTAGCTCCGTTTTGCGCGTGTAATATGTCAAATTGTTCGCCTCGACGAGTACATCATTTCATTCCATTGCATCATTTTCATTTGAGATCATCTTGATGCCCGAAATGCTGTTGAAAGAGTGCATGTAGATGTTAATCTCTGGCTGTTATAACTTCTTTGTTTTAACATTTTTGCCATGATTTATGTGTGCATCCTATGAGTATGAGCTCTACATGAATGTTGAACTATGCCATGCCATCTTTCTAGAGGTGTTGACCATGTATTTTTGTGAGTTGTGTGCTGAGTGTATCAAGCTTGTAAAGTAGGGTAGTTCTTTGTTGTTGTTTTCTGATGATTCTGTTATATTTTGATGCCATGTTAACATGCTTCTAGTAATCATTATATGCATAATCTGGAGATGCTCTATAAACATGTTTTGATATACATGTCTTGCTATATCCATTCATGCCCTTGGTTGCAATTATAGCTTGCTGGAACATGTTCATATCTTGCTCCAAAGTTGCTTGAAAATGTTTCCTGACAGATTGTTTGCATGAGATTCAATTTTCACGAGGTCGTTGTAGTTGATCCGTGTATGCTATGACCTTGCTCTTGCCATGCTTAGCTTCATAAACATGCCTTCTTGCTGTTGGTTGCCTTGCCATGCCATGTATTGCTCTGTGGTGAGTGGTTCAAGCTCACGAACATGCCTACTTATTGTTGTTTCTGCCATGTTCAAATCTGTAATATAACTTGCCATGTTTACATGGATGCCATCATATTTTCCGTGCCTTTTTGGCTCATGGTCAGTAAGGGTCTTTTGATATATGCTATTAGTAGTTTCATGCCATGCCTTTGTTTGCCATGATATGTTCCTGTAACATGTTGTTTGATAGCTCTAAACATTGCAACTTCTTTGTTATTTACGCTAAAGTCCAAATTGTTATTACTTGCAATATCTCCATGTCATTTTGAGCATGTTCTAGTGATTTCTGGAGATAGCTCAGTGTTCATGTTTTGTTATGATTTACGTTTAATTCCTGACCATGCCTTTTGTTATTATGTTGGGGTGCTGTAGCATGTTGTTTTGATGCTTGCAAGATGCCTAGTTGCTGTTATGGACTGCTTGTTATGACTTGTATGGAGTGTATGTGTTGAACCGTTGCTCCGTTTTGAGTGTGCTCTATATGAAACTTGCTTGATTTTGCATGTAGCTTCATATTACCATGTTGCATCCTTGTTTTGGTGTGTTTGCTTGATGTTTGTATGCATTTTGCATCAATGCCATGCTTAACTTGTTTTGCTCATATCTTCTAGGCCGTAGCTCCGAACCTAATAAACTTTATATGTAACTTGACTAGAATTTCGTGTAGATCATCTTGGTGCATCTTAAACTTGCTGTTTAACAACTTGAACATAAGGTTTATTCAGTTCTGGACCAATTTCGAAATTTGCATATGAGGACTTACCGGAATTGTTGTATGTTGTTTCCGGCCTCATTTAAACTTGACTTGATGTGTTGTTCTTGTGTGCATCATCTCTTGCCATGAGTAGCTTCATGTAGCTTGGTCATGCATCATGCTTGTTGTGCATCATGCCTTGTTCATGTGTGGTGTGTTTACCTATGTTGTGTGCTTCTTCTCGATAGTTCCCGTTTCGTTGCGATCGTGAGGATTCGTTCGTCTTCGGTTGGTTCGGCTTCACCCGTTCGTCTTCTTCATGGACTCGTTCTTCTTCCTTGCGGGATTTCAGGCAAGATGACCGCTACCATGGATCTCACTACTATCATTGCTATGCTAGTTGCTCCGTTCTATCGCTATGCTGCGCTACCTATTACCTGTTTGTCAAGCCATCCCATATTGCCATGAACCCCTAACCTTTGACACCTTTCCTATGCAAACCGTTGTTTGGCTATGTTACCGCTTTGCTCAGCCCCTCTTATAGCGTTGCTAGCTGCAGGTGAAGTTGAAGATTTCTCCATGGTGGACAGGGTTATGTTGGGATATCACAATATCTTTTATATTATTAATGCATCTATATACTTGGTAAAGGGTGGAAGGCTCGGCCTTATGCCTGGTGTTTTGTTCCACTCTTGCCGCCCTAGTTTCCGTCATACCGGTGTTATGTTCCCGGATTTTGCGTCCCTTACGCGGTCGGGTGATTTATGGGACCCCCGACGAGTTCGCTTTGAATAAAACTTGTCCAAAGAAGGCCCAACATTGACTTTTACCATTTGCCTCACCACCACCTATCTTTTCCCTTGGGAGTCGCTCTCTCGAGGGTCATCTTTATTTTAGCCCCGGCCGGTGCTTGTCTAAGTGCTGGTCCAAACCGAAGCGATGTCCGGCGCCCCTGGCAACCAGGTCTATGCCAACCCAACGTCTTGCTCATCCGGTGTGCCCTGAGAACGAGATATGCGCAGCTCCTATCGGGATTGTCGGCGCATCGGGCGGCTTTGCTGGTCTTGTTTTACCATTGTCGAAATGTCTTGATGTACCGGGATACCAAGTCTGATCGGAGCGTCTCGGGTGAAGGTCTATTCCTTCGATGATCGCGAGAGCTTGTCATGGGCTAAGTTGGGACACCCCTGCAGGGTTTAAACTTTCGAGAGCCGTGCCCACGGTTATGTGGCAGATGGGAATTTGTTAATGTCCGGTTGTAGACAACTTGACACTTGATCCGAATTAAAACGCATCAACCGAGGGTGTAGCCGTGATGGTCTCTTCTCGGCGGAGTCCGGGAAGTGAACACGGTTTATGTGTTATGTTTGACGTAAGTAGGTGTTCAGGATCACCTCTTGATCATTGCTAGCTTCACGACCGTTCCGCTTGTTCTCTTCTCGCTCTTCTTTGCGTATGCTAGCCACCATACATGCTTAGTCGCTGCTGCAACCTCACCATTTTGCCCCTTCCTTTCCCATTAAGCTTTCTAATCTTGATACCCATGGTAATGGGATTGCTGAGTCCTCGTGGCTCACTAGATACTTCCAACACCAGTTTGCAGGTGCCTATGTTACCGAGCAGGTGACGCAACCAAGCTCAAGGAGAAGCTTGATGAAGATCTTGCCCTTTGTGTTGTTTCGTTCTAGTTGATCAGTAGTGGAGCCCAGTTGGGGTCGATCGGGGACCTTTTGTCGCATTTGGGGTTCTTCTTTTATTTTGGTTCCGTAGTCGGACCTTGATTGTATCTGGATGATGTAATGCTTTATTCATGTATTTGTGTGAAGTGGCGATTGTAAGCCAACTATGCATCTCTTTCCCTTATGTATTACTTGGGTTGTGTGAAGATTACCTCACTTGCGACATTGCTTTCAATGCGGTTATGCCTCTAAGTCGTGCTTCGACACGTGGGAGATATAGCCGCATCGAGGGCGTTATAAGTTGGTATCAGAGCCTTCCCCGACCTTAGGAGCCCCATTGCTTGATCGTTTTTAGTGGCCGAGTTGTGTCTAGAAAAATGTTTTGAGTCATTTAGGATTATATATATCGGAGAGTTAGGAATTCTTTTACTCCTCGGTCCTTCGCCGCTCGGTGAGGTATCCCGACGTAGAGTTTTGACTCTTCTCTTCTTAAATTTCACTAAATTTTTTTAGGATCACGCGGTATCTTAGAATCATTTCGATGGTTTTATGATGACAACATTGTCTTGGTGCCTCCGTCGGTGGGTGTTTTTTTTGGAGGTGTCCCGGGAGTTGAGCTCCGAGGTGTTGTCGTCATAATTTTATCGTTGCGATTCTGAATACCGAGTTTAGTACGCCGACATCGAAAATCTCTTTTATGCGCTTGTTGGTGAGATAACCCCGCTAACCCAATCTTGAGGTGAGTACGGAGTATTGCCATGACTTCATATAACGGATGCTTTTGAAGGTTGAGGTACACGATTTCGAAGGTTTCTTGGTTATGTGTTGACGGATGGATACAATTTGGATGTAGGTATTGTTAGTTTGGGTGAGATATATTGCTTCCTGTATCCCCAACACCAGATTGCATAACCAGAAAGTTTCGGGAGTTTATAGGTGGGAATTCAAGTAGCTCCTAGAATATCTTTCCGACAGATGCATGATATGGGATTGGGTAAATCTCTATCATATGTTTGTTCCGGCTTATTCTGCAAGCCAAATCCTTTGTTTTGTTTTGAGTTGTGGTATTCGAGTTGCTTCAATGTCAAGTGTTGATTCCATACCTTTCCGAAATGGTGTTCTCATATTCCAATGTGAATATTAATCCTTCTCGACAATCGAGATTGTCATGTCAATCCTTTTCAACCGGCGTGTTTCTCTTCAAGTGGATCCGATCACTTCAACATCAGCAAGACCATTTATCATTTCTTTTCAACGGTGTTTGTTTCATCTGTTCCAAGTTGCCTTTGTTTTCCCGCCCTCCCACCCTTTTTCTTCAAGGACACAGATTTCTTAACCAAGTATCCATTTATTCATGTGAAGTCTCTTCATTGTTTTCAATCAATGTTCTTATCCGGTGATTTCCCATGAAGATGCTCAACAGTTTCAAGTTCATCATCCTTCATTGTTGTCTCTTCTCCGGTGGATCCTATTCAAGCTTTCGATATTCATCATATTCTTTTCCTCGTTTCTAATGCTTACTCATACCGATGCACCTCTTAATCATTCACTTCTTCCTATTCATTTGTTCTGGAGTGCTGAAGATATCTCACAAGACTTGTGTTTTCCATTCTCAATCCCTTCAAGCTCTTTCGAGATTGGTATCTCATTCAAGTCATTTAATTCAACCGGTGTAACATCTCTTTTAAATCTTTTCAATGGTGTTCTTTTGAGTGGGCCCTAACCCACAGGTCTTTTCCCAGGATCTTACCTGACTCTTCTAATTATTCCGGAGCCATTCTCAAATTCTTTTCGGAGTTTGACGTAAGAATGAATTTTCATCAGTCACATGCCTTCTCCAAGGTCATTTTCAAATTCTTTTCATCTTTGGCTCAACCTTTCCTCTTTTTATTCTCCCGGAGTATCTCAACAATTCATGGTGGTTCTCATCATCTTTCTCAACATGTGAAGACCGAAGAAGTATTTCTCTTAAATCTTGGTCCATTCTCTTCAATATTCATGGTCTCATAATTGTTTTTGATTGTGAGAATTCTTTTCACCCATCCAAAGTATTTCATGAGTTTTTTTCATTTCTTTCCTCCGAAGGTCATCATGTCATAATTCTTCATTCTCAGCGCGTAGCTATCGTTCTCTAAATCTTACCGGTGCATCATTCAAATATACTCTAATCAGTTCATGATCTCTTCGTTCTCAGGTATCTAAATCCCCTCAAGTATCTTCATTCGTTTTCCAATTCTTCCCGGTGAATTGTGCCTTGCCTCTCTCTTTTTCAATTCTTACGGTGGTTCGTTCAAGATTTCACCTCAAGTTTTGAGATGTTTACATAAGCCCACAACAAGCTTGTGCTTCTCGTTGTTGATTTTCCAACAACTCCATTCGATTCTTCTTTGCAAGGATGAGTTCCAAGCTCATTTGTGGCAGAAGTTGTCATTTTCTTCTCCGTCCCTTTATTCCTATGATCTATCTTCTATTCTTTCTTTCGGAGGCATTGTGATGTTGCTCTTTTCACTCATCATCTCGAATTGCGAGGTCGTGTTCTTTTCGTGCTTATCCATTTAACCGGAGTATTGTATCATCTCTTCAATATCTTTTCATCTCATCAAGTTTTCTTCTCTTTTCTCTAGAGTCTTTGCCTTAATTTTTTCCTCACTCATCTTGTTTTAACCGGAGTGGTTTCGAATTCTATCTTGTCCATCAAACTCTTGATTCATGTCTTTGCAACCTTCAAGTTCTCGTAATACTCCTTGTTCCTCTTTTCTAACGGATTGTTTGCAATCTTGGTCATCTCCGTTGTTTTGTTTCTTTCAATTTGTTCAACCTCTCAAGGTTCGTGGTTTCACTCGTTCGTCAAAGAAGCAACTTTGTTTTACCTCTCCTCTTCCTTTTCCCTCCGGTGCCATCCTAGATCTCGGGACGAGATCCTCTCGTAGTGGTGGAGTGTTGTAACGCCTGGATCCGATCGCCAGTGTCCGATTATTCGCCGTCGTTGCCATGTCATGTGCTTGCGTGTTGCACTTTGCCATGTCATCTTATGCATTTCGTATCATGTCTTCATGTGCATCGCATTGGCATACATGTTCGTCTCATGCATCCAAGCATTTTCCCTGTTGTCCGTTTTGCAATCCGGCACTCCTATGTCATCCGGCGTCCCCCTTTTGTCTCCTATTGTGAGTGGGTATTAAACTTTCTCGGAATGGCCCGAGGTTTGCCAAGCGGCCTTGGTATAGCACCGGTAGACCGCCTGTCAAGTTTCGTGCCATTTGGAGGTCGTTTGGTACTCCAACGGTTAACCGGGTAACCGTAAAGCCCTCTTTTGTTTTCAGCCCAACACCCCTTCCAAAGTGGCCCAAAACCCACCAAACTCCCCTCCATGCTCTCGGTCGTTCGATCACGATCGCGTGGCCGAAAACCGCTCCTCATTTGGACTCTCCTAGCTCCCTCTATGCCTATTTATACACCCCCCTTTCCAAATCCGGATGATTTCGCCCCTAACCCCAAAATTTCCTCTCACCACGGACATGTCCGCCATGCCGTGGACACGTCCGCGCGTCGCCGCGCCACCCCGGCGAATCAACGCCAACGCCACGCCACCCCACCTCCCTCCAACCGCCACCACGTGCCGGGCGCCAGGGTCGCACGCCAGACCAGCCATGAGGCCCGGTCAGCCCGCCAGTTCATCAAGATCCGCCAGCCGCTGACCGCCGCGCACGCGCCTCGCCGCGCAGCGCCTCGGCTGCGCGCGCAGCGCCCACTGCCCGCCAAGCTGCCTGCACTGGCCGCCTGCTTCTCACCACCGCTGCCGGGCCCATGCCCACATGCCAAGCCATAGCTGCACATGCCATGCATGGCCCATGCCGCCATGCCACACATGCCAGGCCGCGGGTCCGGCCTTCCCTCCGGCCAGATCCGGTGGCCTCCGCCTCCTCCGGCGACTCTCCTCCGGCGAAGCTCCCTCGTCCTCGCGCTAACTCCGGCCGTAGCTCGTGAGATCCGTGTGCATCAAAATCCGTGCGAACCCCGAGGTTGTCCCGAAATGCCTAAGTCCCCAGATTTCTGTAATTTTCATGCCATGTTCATGCCATGACATCTCCGTATCCGTTGCTCCGTTTTGCGCGTGTAATATGTCAAATTGTTCGCCTCGACGAGTACATCATTTCATTCCATTGCATCATTTTCATTTGAGATCATCTTGATGCCCGAAATGCTGTTGAAAGAGTGCATGTAGATGTTAATCTGCTGAAACTGTTATAACTTGCTGTTTTAACATTTTTGCCATGATTTATGTGTGCATCCTATGAGTATGAGCTCTACATGAATGTTGAACTATGCCATGCCATCTTTCCAGAGGTGTTGACCATGTATTTTTGTGAGTTGTGTGCTGAGTGTATCAAGCTTGTAAAGTAGGGTAGTTCTTTATTCTTTGTTTTCTGACAGATTCTGTTATATTTTGATGCCATGTTAACATGCTTCTAGTAATCATTCTATGCATAATCTGGAGATGCTCTATAAACATGTTTTGATATACATGTCTTGCTCTATCCATTCATGCCCTTGGTTGCAATTATAGATTGCTGGAACATGTTCATATCTTGCTCCAAAGTTGCTTGAAAATGTTTCCTGACAGATTGTTTGCATGAGATTCAATTTTCACGAGGTCGTTGTAGTTGATCCGTGTATGCTATGACCTTGCTCTTGCCATGCTTAGCTTCATAAACATGCCTTCTTGCTGTTGGTTGCCTTGCCATGCCATGTATTGCTCTGTGGTGAGTGGTTCAAGCTCACGAACATGCCTACTTATTGTTGTTTCTGCCATGTTCAAATCTGTAATATAACTTGCCATGTTTACATGGATGCCATCATATTTTCCGTGCCTTTTTGGCTCATGGTCAGTAAGGGTCTTTTGATATATGCTATTAGTAGTTTCATGCCATGCCTTTGTTTGCCATGATATGTTCCTGTAACATGTTGTTTGATAGCTCTAAACATTGCAACCTGATGTTATTTCTGCTAAAGTCTGAAATTGTTATTACTTGCAATATCTCCATGTCATTTTGAGCATGTTCTAGTGATTTCTGGAGATAGCTCAGTGTTCATGTTTTGTTATGCTTTACGTGTACTTCATGACCATGCCTTTTGTTATTATGTTGGGGTGCTGTAGCATGTTGTTTTGATGCTTGCAAGATGCCTAGTTGCTGTTATGGACAGCTTGTTGTTATGACTTGTATGGAGTGTATGTGTTGAACCGTTGCTCCGTTTTGAGTGTGCTCTATATGAAACTTGCTTGATTTTGCATGTAGCTTCATATTACCATGTTGCATCCTTGTTTTGGTGTGTTTGCTTGATGTTTGTATGCATTTTGCATCAATGCCATGCTTAACTTGTTTTGCTCATATCTTCTAGGCCGTAGCTCCGAACCTAATAAACTTTATATGTAACTTGACTAGAATTTCGTGTAGATCATCTTGGTGCATCTTAAACTTGCTGTTTAACAACTTGAACATAAGGTTTATTCAGTTCTGGACCAATTTCGAAATTTGCATATGAGGACTTACCGAATTGTTGTATGTTGTTTCCTACCTCATTTAAACTTGACTTGATGTGTTGTTCTTGTGTGCATCATCTCTTGCCATGAGTAGCTTCATGTAGCTTGGTCATGCATCATGCTTGTTGTGCATCATGCCTTGTTCATGTGTGGTGTGTTTACCTATGTTGTGTGCTTCTTCTCGATAGTTCCCGTTTCGTTGCGATCGTGAGGATTCGTTCGTCTTCGGTTGGTTCGGCTTCACCCGCTCGTCTTCTTCATGGACTCGTTCTTCTTCCTTGCGGGATTTCGGCAAGATGACCGCTACCTGGATCTCACTACTATCATTGCTATGCTAGTTGCTCGTTCTATCGCTATGTCTGCGCTACCTATTACCTGTTTGTCAAGCCATCCCATATTGCCATGAACCCCTAACCTTTGACACCTTTCCTATGCAAACCGTTGTTTGGCTATGTTACCGCTTTGCTCAGCCCCTCTTATAGCGTTGCTAGCTGCAGGTGAAGTTGAAGATTTCTCCATGGTGGACAGGGTTATGTTGGGATATCACAATATCTTTTATATTATTAATGCATCTATATACTTGGTAAAGGGTGGAAGGCTCGGCCTTATGCCAGGTGTTTTGTTCCATTCTTGCCGCCATAGTTTCCGTCATACCGGTGTTATGTTCCCGGATTTTGCGTCCCTTACGCGGTCGGGTGATTTATGGGACCCCGACGGTTCGCTTTAATAAAACTTGTCCAAAGAAGGCCCAACATTGACTTTTACCATTTGCCTCACCACCACCTATCTTTTCCCTTGGGAGTCGCTCTCTCGAGGGTCATCTTTATTTTAGCCCCCGGCGGTGCTTGTCTAAGTGCTTGGTCCAAACCGAAGCGATGTCCGGCGCCCTGGCAACCAGGGTCTATGCCAACCCGACGTCTTGCTCATCCGGTGTGCCTCGAGAACGAGATATGCGCAGCTCCTATCGGGATTGTCGGCGATCGGGCGGCTTTGCTGGTCTTGTTTTACCATTGTCGAAATGTCTTGATGTACCGGGATACCGAGTCGATCGGGCGTCTCGGGTGAAGGTCTATTCGCCGATGGTCGCGAGAGCTTGTCATGGGCTAAGTTGGGACACCCTGCAGGTTTAAACTTTTGAGAGCCGTGCCTGCGGTTATGTGGCGATGGGAATTTGTTAATGTCCGGTTGTAGACAACTTGACACTTGATCCGAATTAAAACGCATCAACCGAGGGTGTAGCCGTGATGGTCATTCTCGGGAGTCCGGAAGTGAACACGGTTTACGTGTTATGTTTGGCGTAAGTAGGTGTTCGGGATCACCTCTTGATCATTGCTAGCTTCACGACCGTTCCGCTTGTTTTCTTCTCGCTCTTCTTTGCGTATGCTAGCCACCATACATGCTTAGTCGCTGCTGCAACCTCACCATTTTGCCCCTTCCTTTCCCATTAAGCTTTGCTAGTCTTGATACCCATGGTAATGGGATTGCCGAGTCCTCGTGGCTCACCAGATACTTCCAACACCGGTTTGCGGTGCCTATGTTATCGAAAGCGGTGACACAACCAAGCTCAAGGAGGAGCTCGATGAAGATCTTGCCCTTTGTGTTGTTTCGTTCTAGTTGATCAATGAGTGGAGCCCGGTTGGGGTCGATCGGGGACCTTTTGTCGATTTGGGGTTCTTCTTTTATTTTGGTTCCGTAGTCGGACCTTGATTGTATCTGGATGATGTAATGCTTTATTCATGTATTTGTGTGAAGTGGCGATTGTAAGCCAACTATGCATCTCTTTCCCTTATGTATTACTTGGGTTGTGTGAAGATTACCTCACTTGCGACATTGCTTTCAATGCGGTTATGCCTCTAAGTCGTGCTTCGACACGTGGGAGATATAGCCGCATCGAGGGCGTTATATTTGGCCCTTTCAAGATTCTGGCAAAAGTGGGCACGGCAGCTTATCGCCTGGAGCTCCCTCGCGGCAGTATGATACATCCAGTGTTTCATGTCTCGCAGCTAAAAGAACACATTCCAGATCATACTCCGGTGTTCAAGACGTTGCTAGAACCATTGGATCTATCAAGACACGGATCGATGCAGGAGATTCTTGATCGCGGTTAGTCAAGAAGGAAATTCGCGCATCGCAAATTCGGTGAAGTGGTACTCGATACCGCCTCATCGCGACAACTTGGGAAGACTATGAAGTCTTTGCGCCACGTTACCCTCAAACACCACTTGGGGACAGTTTGGTTCTCTGGGCGGTAATCTTGTCGATTAGCATCTTGACAATGAGCGTCGCACAGACAGGAAGGCGTAAAAGATCACCGAAGGAAGCGTAAAGTACTGGCGGGTGATTCAAACTTCTGATTTGGGTCAGGGGTGGCGTAGCGGGCCGTGGGCCAGGGTTGAGTTGTAACGAGCCGGTTGCGTATATAAGCAACGGTCATCGATTGTACTGGGTATATGAAAGAAATAGAAACATTCTGAACCTCTCTTTCTCTGTGCTTATCTTCTCTGTTCCTTCTCCTACCTTCCTACCTCGCCTTAGATCTCGCCGTCTTCCCCACCTCCGACTACCACCGGTCGCCGGCGAAACCCACCGTCCTCAAGACGTGACAATGTGATAATCGTGTTAGTCATCTAGAAGATGAATGAAACTGTGACGGGAAATGACAGATGGACTGGGATATATTGCCTCGCCGTGCCGCATGGTGGCCGAGATGCGGCAGCCCCATGCTCTGTTCCGATGGGCCTCCTCTGCTCGATGTTGCCGCTGGTTGAGGTTCGTCCTTCTCTGGTTCGCATGTTCTTCGCTACTGCTTTCGATTCGTCGTGCTAATTTCGCATGTTTGCCTTCATTTCCTTCATGGGCAGTTTGGTACGGTTTCCTGTTGTCGCTTGCGTTGGGCCTTGGGTCCGTCTCTCCTTCTCATTGAGGTTAGTCCACTCCTCTTGTGCTTGCCTATAGAATGTTTGATGAAATGCGTGTGTGCTGACGCTTGTTCTATGGTTCAGCCTACTTCTCATGTCGCTGGCGCTTCTTCTTCTCGCCGGTCCTGCTGCTTACCCAACCTTCTGCTTGCTGCCTCGGGTAAATAGGTCGTTCTGTTGCTTCTGTGACCGGCGAGTGTTCATTGCATGCCTGTGTGTCGTTGTGCTCTGATCGGTTGTTTTTTGTGTATTTCGCAGGTTGCACGATCTCTGCTGTAGCTGCGTCGTTCGACTCATCAAGGTTTTCTTCTTTCCTTTCTACTACATGTGTGCGTGTTTTACTTTCAGTATCTTCTGTGTCATGCTGTCTGCCCTGGTGATCTTTTAAATATCTGTATGTCGTGCTGATCGTGTAAATGTTCCGGATATGGTTGCGGCTTCGTTATTTATGTTGGACTGTTCTGTGAATTGCCACCATGACACTTGTTGAAAATAGTGTTGTCGGGCGATAATCATTCTTGGCAGTGATTCTTGTTGTGGGTGGGATATTGATGCAGATATACCACGAAGGGAAGATCTGCCTCACTGTGCACTTCAGGCGCGCGCACACTAGCGATGGTACAAGATTGGCTTCCTGGTGGAATCAGGTGCGCGTCGTCCATGGTGGCCTGTCGTGGGTGTTGGTGGGCGGCTGGAGGCGGCTGTAGCAGGTCGATTTATCTGACTACTGAAAATGAGCTTCAGAATATCTGTAGAACGTAGCCCACTTCCAGCCAAATACCAATTATGATAAATCCACCATGTACCATGATCATTTGAACAGTCTTGCTTAAGTTTATGTTAGCCCTGTATGCTGATTTGAGGAGATTGTTAACTTTAAGGTGCGAACATTTATAAAATGATAATTGTACCTTTTTTTGGGATTTTGTGATTCCTATGGAATTAAGAGGTCATCTATTGGCCTATCCCTATTTGTAATTTCAAATAGTTATTTTTTGGTGCACTTCTATTTTAGAAATGAATCAGTAGCCAATTATGCTTGATGTTTCAAGCAGAACTAGAATTGGTAAACAACTATCTGTGAAGCATATATGGAGGCCGGAGTCTGGTTTGTTTTTTTGCTATGTGCCTATTTGCTTAAGAAAATACTTTACTGGAGAGCAGATTCCAAATGGAGATGCATTTTCATGCGTTGGGGGCAGAAGTAGAATAAATAGTAAATCTTGATCTTATGGACTGATGATTTACATTCTTTGTGTGATGAGATAATACACAACCTAGGTGTTATTTAGCTTGCTGCTGTAGAACAACTGACTATCATGATGTGTAGTTTCTGAATATTGAGTCCTCGAGTTTTGGGGAATGGTGCGCTCTAATTTGGAAGTGGTATTTCCTAATGTATTCGCACAGTTAGATATCATATTATATATTTTTTCTCATACTTGAAATTTCTGCCATGTAAAGCTAGGTTGTCTTTGATTTGTTGTTGTGTTAGGTATTGAACAGACTGGCTTGTTTGGCTAACCTTCCTTTCCTTTTATTTTGCAGGCTCTAGAATCGCTAAGGTTGCTCCTTCTCTGTTCCTTTGGTCAAGGTTTGTCCTTGTCATTCTTTTCTAAGCACTGCACTTTTCTACCCTATTTGTTTACTGCTTATTGTCGTGTTAATTCCTCTGAAATTAAGGCTGCAATCTAAGAATAGAATCAAATGTGAATCTATTGAAGGATAAGAAATTAAGGCTGCAATCTAAGAATACTTTTATTTGCCATTCTGAATTTCTATCACAGCACAGAGGAATGGGGAATGGATACAGGAGGCATGGCGCGTAGGGGTCAGCCAGGGCACGACGCAGGAGTCTGCCCATCTCCTCTCAAAGTTAGTTCTTGCTCTTCTTGTCCCTACTACCTCGCCTGCCAACTCTCTGATAGAGTATTTTATTTCTGCAATGTATTTTATTCTTTGAAGAAATTACAATTTTTTCATAGCTTCTTGGCATACTATGGATTGAATTCTTTGTGAGAACAAGCAAATTATGGTAGCAGTTCCTATAAGAAGATACCAGACATGTAATATCTTGATAGAAGAGAAAATATACATTTTATTCATGTGAAAATTTAGGGTGGATTTGTGTTTTTCAGAAATGAGGCAACCTTACATGTTGACAATAAGGTTGACTACCAGTTTAAAAGCTTATGTTTGCAAAGTGTTTCCTGGGATAACCCCCCCCACACACACACACTCTCTCTCTCTCTCTTGATTGATATATCCATATATCACAGGGGAATGATAGTTACTTTTAACAGGGATTGGTGGTTCATCACAATTTTTCTAACTTCTTTTGTCCTCTAAATGATATAGAAGGCAGTCAAGTTGCATCCTCTAATTTCTCGTGATTTTTGTAGGACCTACTATGATGCATATTTGAAAGAGTGCATCTATTGTTTCAGCTGAAAATTGATCTCTATTTGAAGGAGTGCATCTATTGTGCATCTACGCCAGAAGACAGTGTGCTATTTTTATTCCATGCTCCAAATATTTCATGTCCGATTCATAGACATCCGTGAATTGCTTAACGATGATGGCATGTTTGGTGTTCATATTTTTGTCAGCCAAATAATAATATTAGAAGGAGCAACAATGCATTAAGCGCAAAAAATACGTCAGTTAGGCCTTTTTTTGTCTTACTGTCCAATTTTACTTCTATATACAAATGTTAAAAGAGTCTGAGTGAGGACACTATTCGGAAAGGGATTTTGTACAGTTTCTCTGCAAGTTACTACCTCATTAGTGGACTGGCCTACATAGTATTCATAAAAATTAATCATCCAATTCCCTGTATGTGTCCTTGGTCACATTTTTTGTCTGTTCAATTTTTGGAAACCCACATCTTATTTGAATTGAAACTGCTGACTGCTTTGACTGATCCTGGCCGAGTCCACACACCATCACTTACAGAATACTGGAAGCCACTTGCAGAAGATGTAAACTCTTTACCTTTTCTTTCATAGTTACTCCCTCCGTCCCAAAATAAGTGACTCGACTTTGTACTAGCTTTAGTACAAAGTTAGTACAAAGTTGAATCACTTATTTTGGGACGGAGGGAGTACTTTGCACCAATGGTTCTAATACTGGGTTTTCAAGGTAAACTTGCAGATGGACACATCTGCCGAGAGACGGCGGCCATGAGAGCCGGAAGATCACAAGAGATCGACCTTTTGGGTGGTCTAATACTTCCTATATGGGCACACAGAAAAGCCACTACGTAAGTAGTTCAGTCTTTTCTTTAAAAACTGCTTTCTGTTACTACACAACCAGGCTCAATTCATACATATGTAAATTTCACATCATACTTCTTCCCTTCCCAAAACAAGGGTATTATTTCTCTCCTTCCTGAATCAGTGTTTCAGACCTTTTTTGAGTTGAGAATCTCACCTGCAGCACATCAATTGTGTGTAAATAAATGTAACGTGAATCACTCTCCAAAATCCTTGAAACTCGAGCTTCGACGAATATGAAGGTCTTTGTGTTGGCATACACTCATTTATTCCAAATGGTGCTGATATAGAAACACCATCAGCGATTCCATGTGTACCATGTATGTCCATAAAAACAACATCGATATGTCAGCATACTGATGTGCTGATCTAAAAACGTTTTTTTCTAAGTGACGGTTTCGTATGCTCTGTTTCAGCTAAATTGCATACATCCATTTCCAATAGAACTAGGGGAGTCCGTATAAATTAGATATGTTCCTTTTCTTCTCAACAGGTGTCTATTATGAGTACTGCAATTTAGACATGATTAAGAATGGTACTGGAGTTTGCTTATCTATCATGATTTTTTAGTTCTGCTTAGTTGATGGCCTCACGTAATGTGCCTCCATGGATGGAGCTTTCCGGGTCTGCCTTGTTGAATGTTCTACCATGGATGGAGCTTTTGCTGATACCCTTTCTGAATAGCTGATATTTATTGTACCTCATCTTCGCTCCTGGTTGGCGGGGAACCCCTCCTGGTCGAGCCCCTAGCCCCCCACCTTGGCAGCTGCCTGGAGAGGAGGATAGCTCGAGGACAACTCCCAATGTGCCGAGGAGATGGCAAAGTTTCTTTCTTCCTTCTTTCCTCGTCTTCCCAACCTACAATTTGTTTTCTAATTTCTCTACAAGTTTTTCACGGGGTATTTTAGGCTATAGCTTGACTTGGCACTATTGTGAAGTGGGGTAATTTTCCATATTGATATGGTTGGTATGCACATCCCACTAAGAATTAAGGCGCAATAAAAGCTCATTTTCCATTTTGCAAAGGTTCTTTTTAGTAACTGATGCATCCATGTTGATGCAGCTACAACTATGGTAATGCAAAGTTATCTTCGCAGGTCCATGATGCCTTTCTAAGTAATTTTACCGGAGATATTGTAGGGTGTTATGTCGCTAGCAAACTTTACTCCAAAGATATGCAACTTTCGAGTTCTAATTAAATACGTGTTATAACAGATTTGGTTTGATCAATTCAAATTTCTTATTCAGGCATGTATACACAAATTGCAGGGTGTATTAGCGCTTAGGAAACTTGCTTTTTGTATGCATTATTTTCAAGCTTCAAGGCGTATTATTATTCATTTTATGTTAGTTGTCTGTACTTGGCCTACATTTTTGTTTTCAAATAGTTCTGCCTCTCAATTTTATATTTCTATTTGCTTTTGCTTAGTAATATGATGTATTGTTTTCTTGCTCTAGGCCTACTTGTGTTCAAGGTTTAGTTGATTGTGTTTCTTAAGGGTGTTTTATTTAATGGCATCAACATGTGGCACTAATTCCATTCTGCATTGTACTGTGATTTTTCCAAGCAACACCATTATGACAATTTTTTGCTCCATTTTCACTTGGATCACTAGCCTACTTGTTCTCACCTCATCATCATGGCCTTTCTTAAGGGTGTTCGGGCGTTTTTGTCCTTCTGTAAATTAGTGGCATTAAATTAGTGGTCTTCTATTCGTGTTGCGAACCCCAATATGGCATCTCACCATTCCCCGCGATCCACATGTTAACTGTGGATTTATTTAATGATAATAGGATATCAATTGCCTTTTCTTCAGGATAAGCCGACACCTAATAAGGATCAGGAGAACAACGGATATGCTAAGAGACAACCTTTTGGGGTTAAGGATATAAACAACAACAGGCTTATGAGGTCAAGAGAGCTCGAGTCCGCCTTTTGGTTCTTGAAGACACCTTGCGTTCTGGTGGAGTAGAGCAAAATAATTTGGAGGCTTTAAAGTCATTATGAAGTGAGCATATGTTCCATCAGCCAACAGGCAAAGACATATACATGAAGGAAATAAGCAAAGAAGCCCCTATACAATATGATCTGACCTCAAATAAGCTCATGACTCGGCCTCAAAGATTTGGAGCGAGATCTGATGATCTGCTTCTTGGTCTTCGAGCAATCAGGAGGAGCCAAGAAAAACACAATAGGCAGAGAGAGAGCGTCGATGGGATCGCCGCCCGAGTAGCATCACAAGAGGGCTGGTCAAGAGAGCCGGGCGGGGAAGAATAAGCGACGAGTCACGGTACCACGAAGGTAACGAAGAACACGAAGAAGGTGGTAGAGTGAAGTTGAGTGGGAGCAGAGACAAACCGACTTAGAATGTGCACAAGATAAGAAATGTCGGGACGAGTGATGCCTAGATAGACAAGGCTCCCAACAAGATGACGGTGGCGTGTGGGATCTGCAAGGGTTCACCTCACCAGACGAAGATGGAGACCAAACTCCATAGGAGTGTCAACCGTCTACCGATCGAAGAGGCAGCACGAGTGAGAAGATCTTGGATGTACTTCGCTTGAGAGAGATAAATACCCTCGGGGAAGAAATGATCTCAAGTCCAAGAAAGTAGCGAAGAGAACCCAAATCGGTCATCAAGAATTGCTCATGTAGACGTTTCTTCACAAAATCAATGAATTGGTGGTCACCGTGATAATCATGTCATCAACATAGAGTAGTAAAAGGTGCGCACCGCGAGAGAAGTGTGAATAAACAGAGCGGGATCATGAACACTAGCGAAGAACCCGATCCTTGTGATGACGGCGGAGAAACGCCAAACCAGTGCGAGGAGCTTGTTTCACCAGAAAGAGCGCTACCAAGGCGACAGACGATGCCATCGAGACAAGATAGCCGGGAGGCGGTCAGATATAGACCACTTCCCGCACTCACCATTCAAGAAGGCATTCTTGACATCTAATTGAGAGATGGACCATCGCCGAAAAAGCAAAGAATACCAAAAGAGTGCGAGCAAGGGTCATGTGAGCAACAGAGCAAAAGTCTCATCATAGTCACGACCATACTCTGCTTTGAAGCCACGCGCAACAAGACGAGCTTTGTAGCGCATTTAGAGAACCATCTGAATGTGTCTTAACCTTGTACCCATTTGCAAGTGATGGGTCTAACGCCTGTAAGGGGGGTACAAGGTCCCAAGTGCTGTCTTGCTCAAGAGCATGAATTTCCTCTGCCATAGCATGTTGCCATTCAGAATGAGCAAGCGTGACCTCACGATCGTGGACGGCTCGACAAGAGTGGTAGCAAAGAAGAACATAGTACGCAGGAGGTGGAGAGTGTGGCGATCACGCAGATTATACCGAGGAGCGGGAGGGTAGGTGGTTACGAAGGAATGGGACCCAACAGGAAGGAGTGGAAGTGGAAGTGGGCGATCCGAGGGAGAAGGGTGCCGAGCACGACGGGAGTATACAAAAGGAAGCGGAGAGAGAGGGGAAGTGGAAGGTGGCGCATCAGAGGGAGAAGGGTGTTGAGCACGACGGGAGTAGGTAAAAGGAAAAGGAGAGAGAGTGGATGGCTCAAACCGAGTAGGAGAGTCAGGAATAGAAACCTCATCCTGTGTAAGCTGAAGCTCATGAGCAGACACAGGTGAAGGGCTAGGAGTGGACCTACCAGGTGACGATAAAGGTGAAGAATCAGGTCGAGTCAAAAAAGAGAGAGGCTCGACTAACGACTCGGTTGTGGCAGTAGAAGAATGACGAGGGTAGAAGGAGCGAGACTCATCAAAAGTGACATCTTTGGAGATCCTCGCCTTGAGCAATAGGATCCCAAAGAACGGTAACCTTTGTGCTCCAAATCGTAGCCAAGGAAAACACATTCAACAGATTGAGCGATCGATTTGGTGCGTTCGTGAGGGTGGAGAAGAACAAAACAGCACAACCAAACAAAGTGAGACCACTATAATCACCGGACCATCACCTAGATGATCAACTGGTATCCCTCCTCAAGAGCAAATGTAAATTTGAATATTAATGAGATAAGCAATGGTGAGACGACCTCGGCCAAAAGTGCGGGGAACCGCAGAAGATAAAAGAAGAGCCCGAAAGGCCTCAAGGACGTGACGATGTTTGCGTTCACCACCCCATTTTGAGCATGTGCACCAGACAGAATATTGAGGAAGGGTACCTGCTCAAAGAAGGAAGCCACGGTTACGCGAGATAGGTACTCGCCAAATTAATCAAAGACGAAAAACTTCGAGCAGAGGAATCATCTTGAGTCAGAACCAAAGTAGCGAACGACTTGTAAATTTGAGGCACTTGACTACGAGATGACATAAAGTAGATCCAAGTGTGGCGAGAAAAATCATCAATGAAAATTATATAATATTTGTGACCCCTTCGAAACAAAGGCGGGACCCCATACATCGAGTGAACAAGTTCAAAAGGTCGTTGAGAAATGTAATTACTAGAGGGATATGGAAGTTGTATCCGCTTGCCAAGCTTACAACCCATACAAGTTAGTGAACTATCACCAGACATGCACCCTAGAACACCACTCCTAACCAAAGAAGACAAGCGGGAGCCACAAATGTGACCCAATCGATGATGCCACCGAGCGAAGGATGTGGTGGAGGTGGCACCAAGCAAAAGGGTGGTGATGTCCGATTGGCCGAGGACCTTGTGGAAGGAAGGCGCAGACCAATCGAGCTCCCAAAGGCGCCGAGAGTCATGGCGCCGAGGACCGATCCCAACCAGAGTCCCCTCACGACTATCCCGAACACAACAAGAGTCGAATCCGAATAACACGACAACCCAAGTCAAGAAGTTGACCAAACAGATAGAAGTTGCATAGTCGGTTTAGGAACATGAGAAACGGCAGGGACATGAAAAGAAGACGTGGAAAGAGTCCCTCTTGCTGGCAACAGAAAAGAGAAGTGCCATCTGCGATCTGAGAATCAGAAGAGGAGAAGGCACGGAATTAACAAAGACAAAGATGATCTCTGTGGTGTCATGTGGAAGGAGGCCCCAAAATCAAGAATCCAGGCAAAGATGTACCTAACGAAGAGTGCGGTGGTGGACAGACGTCGACCAGTAACCAATGAACTCGAGGATGGTGCGAAAGCGATGGCGGCGCAGCAAGGTGAGCATCTCTGGTGAACCTTCTCAAGGGAGCCCTCACGAGAATTAGAGGAGCCTCCCAAGTCCTTTTGAGGACGGCCACCACGGGCGACCTGTTTCCTCCTCTTGATGCACTCCGTGATCATGTGACCATCCCTTGCGATGAGTTCTGAAAGCACTAGTGGAGGTTCTTTGCCACTGTAGAAGAGGGCACACCAGCAATGGTGGGAACGCGGCACCAGGATGGCCAAGAGGATGGCATAAGCCCGTGCTCTGTGGCGCACCTCCTCGGATCGCACCTCGGCAAGGGCCTCCAGTAGAGAGCCGAGGATGGCATGCCAATAGCCGAGCACGACTCTGCCGAACTCCCACGGAGGCGAGTGAGAAGTCGTGAGGCGATTTAACCTCCAAATTTTAGCTTGTTGCAGCACACAACACCGACATCTGCGACAAACATCGGCTCCCAGAGAGTCAATTGGCGCCACACCGCCGACATCTCCTTGTAGAAATAATCCACAGAGCATCTCCTGTTGTAGTTGTTGCTCTTGATTTAACAACGAGAGATACATGGCATCCTCGTAGACTCATAGCGATGGCGAAGGTGCTCCCACATCCGATATGTAGTGGTAAGGGCCACCACATCCATGGTGAGATCAACATCCATCTTTGTTCACCAAGATAGAAGAGGCTCGAGCATCATCATTTGTCCATTGCTTGTATAAGTGGAGTTGATTACGATACTCTTGATGGCCTCTTCAAAAGCATCTAGCATCTCACGTTGCTTGGTTTCATCGGCATCAGCAGGGAAGGCCAACTCCGCTGGAGGAGTGGGCGGCGAGGACAAGGCGAGCACCGAGAGGTGCTCCTGCACGGTACCGCCCCTCATGTGCGGCTTCATGTCTTGCACTCATCCTATAGTTCGTCGTTGAAGATAACAGACATCGTGGATCTGGACAAGACCGTGGTGGTGGAGGGCGCCATTGCAGCGAGAAAGCGGCGGCGGCTTCGTTGAAGACCAGCGGCGGCAGGAGGCACAGCTTGATGGCGGCAGCAGATCAGAGGAGAAGAGCAGCGGCGGCGATTTGAAGAGCGGCGCAGCAGCTTCGTTGAAGAAGGGGAGCAAGCGGCGGAATAACTCGTTGAAGAGCAAAGCGGAAGACGTTGAGGCGGCGGCGCCGGCCGAAGGACGGCGGCAAAGAACGGCCGAACGGGGCGGCGGCTCGACCAAAGAATGGCAAAGCTACTACCGAGAAGAAGAGGAGAGGCTCGATGAAAAGAGGAGCGGCGGCACAAGAATAAGGGCGGCGACAGAGGCGGCGGCGCGGCGGGGAACCTAACCCTAGCTCGATACCATGTTATGAAGTGAGCATATGTTCCATCGACTGCCAACAAAGCCAAAGACATATACATGAAGGGAAATAAGCAAAGAAGCCCCTATACAATATGATAACTACACACACAGCACATCCCTGTTCTAGCAAAAGCTACTGCACTTCATGTATTTAGGATCAGTTCTTTGTTTTAGTTTGAAATATTCCTCATTTCCTCCTATTTGATTGATTCATCTGATGGACATTTTCTCAGGCAAATAAACATAAGGCATGTGTATTGTTACGAGTGAAGCCATCCATACTCCCATGTGGAATTCAAGAAATAGAGAAATGTTATTGTTCTTGTACTAATTGTTTGCTTGGCCAAATGTACTGTAAATGATTTATTATTGTTCAAGGTATAGAGAAATGTTGTTGTTCTTCATTGTAGTGGATGATATCTATCCCAATTATTGAGGTGATGGAAGTACTACTGTGACGCCCGTTTCAATCGTACACTAATCATGCACGCAAATGTGTACGATCAAGATCAGGGACTCACGGGAAGATATCACAACACAACTCTAAAACATAAATAAGTCATACAAGCATCATAATACAAGCCAGGGGCCTCGAGGGCTCGAATACAAGTGCTTGATCATAGACGAGTCGTGAAGCAACAATATCTCGAGTACGCACATAAGTTAAACAAGTTTGCCTTAAGAAGGCTAGCACAAACCGAGATCTGAGATCAAAGAGGCGCAGCCTCCCGCCTCGATCCTCCTAAACTACTCCCGTGTCGTCGCCGCCGCATGTAGTAGTAGGCACCTCCGGTGTAGTAGTCGCTGCCGATCGTGGCGTCTGCTCTGAGGTTCCAAAGATCCGTTGCTGCAACCGTAAAGAAAGGAAAGGGGAAAGGGGAAGAAAGCAACCGTGAGTACTCATCCAAAGTACTACGCAAGCAAGGAACTACACTACATATGCATGTGTATATGTGTAAGAAGGCCATATCGAAGGACCGAATCTGCAGAATGCCGTAATAAGAGGGATAGCTAGTCCTATCGAAGACTACGCTCGCGACCTCCGCCTTCTTGAAGATGTAGAAGAGAGTAGATTGAAGTCCTCCAAGTAGCATCTCCAAGTAGCATCTCCAGAGCATCTCCAAGTAGCATCTCCAAGAGCATCGCATAGCATAATCCTACCCGTGATCCTCTCCTCGTCAGCCTGTTAGAGAGCGATCACCGGTTGTATCTGCACTTGGAAGGGTGTGTTTTATTAAGTATCCGGTTCTAGTTGTCATAAGGTCACGGTACAACTCCGGTCGTCCTTTACCGAGGGACACACTATTCAATAGATTAACTTCCAGGGTGCACCACATAACCCAACACACTCGATCCCATTTGGCCGGACACACTTCTCGGGTCATGCCCGCCGCGAAAGATCAACACGCCGCAGCCCCACCTAGGCACAACAGAGAGTCAAGACGCCGTCAAACCTAAGCGCAGGGTGCAGGCCCATCGCCTCGAAAGCACACCTCAAGACGCTTGAACGCGCCGGAAGCGTAACTAGCCCCTTAATACAAGAGCGAACTTACGTTCCAATTCGGTAGCGCCACTCGATCGGCGACGTCAAGAAGGCTTGGTGATACCACGACGTCGGGATACCCATAACTACTCTCGTAGATGGTTAGTGCGTATAGACCAAATGGCGGACTCGGATCAAATACCAAGATCTCGTTAAGCGTGTTATTATGAAGCAACGCGACGCCGACCAGGCACAGCCCACCTCTCGCCTAGGTGGTCTCAACTCGCCTGCCGCTCCGCCACAAAGATCCACACAGAGGGCCGTCGGGACAAAGGTCCTTTCATTTCAATCAAGTGAATCACTTTCGGTACTCTTCGAGCGGACCCGACTTTAGTCACCATCTGTAGTATGTATGTATGTATGTATGTATGTATGTATAGTATATACCCGTGATCACCTCCCGAGTGATCACGGCCCAATAGTATAGCAAGGCAGACTGACAAGAATGTAGGGCCAATGATGATAAACTAGCATCCTATACTAAGCATTTAGAATTGCGGGTAAGGTGTCAATGATCAGAGTAACAATGTCGCTATGCATCGTAATAGGATTAACGGAAGCAAGAATATGCTACACTACTCTAATGCAAGCGATATAGAGAAGAATAGGCGATATCTGGTGATCAGGGTGGGCTTGCCTGTTGCTCGATAAGAAGGAGGGTCGTCGGTGGCGTAGTCGCCCACGGGGCATCAACATCGCCACGGGGCTACCAGAGAGAAGAGGGGGAGAAACAAGAAATACATAGCAAGCAAGTGCATAACAGTCAACATGCGAGCTAGACGTGTTCTAACGCAGTATGAGGTGATATCGGTGAAGGGCGAAACATCCGGAAAGTATCCCGGTGTTTCGTGTTTTCTTGATAGATGAACCGGAGGTGAAATGTTGCGAGTTCTCTATGCTAGGGACGCGTATGACAAACGCGAGGCTGATCCGGATTCGTCTCATCGTTCGAGCAACTTTCATGTAGAAAGTATTTTCATCCGAGCTACGGTTTATTTTATATTAATTTTAAAAGATTTAAATCATTTTTAGGATTTATTTAACTATTTAATTCTAACATTATCCGTAATAGTGCTTGCCGACGCCATCATGATGTCGTGATCAATGAGGTGTCGATCGGTCAACCGACGTGTGGGCCAGTGGGACCCACATCATACAATCGCTAGGTTGATTAGGGTTTAGATTAAACTAATTCTTGTCTAATTAAACTAACGTGTTAATTATATTAAATAAATAGGATTAATTAACTTAATTAATTTAGTTAATTAATTAATTAAATGAATTTATTTTTATTTTTATTTTCTTCTAAAAAGCGTTACAGGCGTGGGGCCCTACATCATAGGGCCTGAGGGACCTAGCGGGTCAGGCGTGCTTCTGGCGTCAGGGCGCAGGGCGCTTAGCGCCAACCCGAATGGGCGGCACCGATGGGGAGCGAAGGCCGAAGGGAGCGACGCACTGTCGGCCGGCAAGCGCCGCCGCGGTGCAGTAAACGCGGCGTCAGACGGCCCGCGCAATGGAGCAACAAGCGCACTAAGCGAGCAATGGCGGAGTTCGACCTTGCGGCAAACGATGCTAGGGACGGCAAAATGAGCAAGGAAGGGGAAGCGGACGACAGCTCACATTGAGCTGTAGGATGGCAATGGGCTCGTGGTGGCGGTCGGGGACGACGGCGCCGCAGGGAAGCAATCCGGCGAGGAGAGGATGAGGAGGCGCCGGAGGACGTCCGTGTAGGCTGGGCGGCCGAGGCGGGAAGACGGGCGATCCGATGGCGGCAAGCACCGCGAGGTAGAGGCGGTGGGGCGCGCCGGCGAGTGATGCTGCGGAGGAGGACAGAACTTAGTGCCGGGGCGACGTGGGCGCAATTGAATCCGTTCGGGAACGGGAAGGGGCGGTAGAGTCGAGGCAGTCCGGCACGACGAGGTGGAGGCCGCTGGGGAGGAGGATGGGGATCCGGCGACGAAGTTCGACGGCGGGGCGCGGGATCCACGGGCGGGGTCCCGCGTCAGCGTGGTCGTGGAGCGGCGAAGAAGGCGCAGTGGGCGATAGGAGGGCCGGCTCATGCGAGGAGGCGACGGCGACGTGAAAGTGCAACTAATCCCGGTGGTTTTGGTAATTAATAACAACATATATATCATTGAACTAATAGTTACTTGAGAATCATTTCGAAAGTTCAATTGATATGGGTATGGCAAGGATCAAGAAGTGGACCCCCAAAATGCTAAGGCAAGCATTGGCAAAAGCTTAAGACTCCATTTTTGGTTTAGTGATCCAAGATCACATTGAGTCCATAGGAAAAGCCAATACTATTAAAAGGGATGAGGTTATGATGATGATCCGGTTGCTCAAGTGCTTAGTGATACATCTCCTAAACTATCGAACTTTCACCGCCATAGACACTCATAAGTAGTCTCGGTCCCACCGATATTCCAAACTCAGTCACACCGAGATGAACCACCTCACCATAAGCCAAACCCTAGTAAACTCGGATTTTCCGATTCGAACTCGGTCTCACCGAAACATGAGTTGCCAAGTTTCAGAATCTTCATCATCAAATCGGTGTCACCGAGATGATGAAGTCGGTCCCATCGAACCGGCATGCTCTTGTCATTGCATCTAATCGGACTAACCAAGATTGTATATTCGGTCCCACTGAAAATCCTAACGCTCACATTATTTGAACTATCGGTCTCACCGAGTTGTCCACTTCGTCCCACCGAGATTGCTCAAATGTGTGTAACGGTTGGATTTTGTGTGGAGGCTATTTATACCCCTCCACCCCTCTTCATTCGTGGAGAGAGCCATCAGAAAGAACTACCACTCCTACCTTACATTTCTGAGAAGAGAACTACCTACCCTTGTGTTGAGATTAAGTTGCTCCACTCCCACCATATGAAGCTTGATCTCTAGCCTTCCCAAGTTGCTTTCCACTCAATCCTTTCTTCCACCACAGCCAAATCAGTGAGGAGAGTTGAGTGTTGGGGAGATTATCATTTGAAGCACAAGAGCAAGGAGTTCATCATCATCTACAACATCTATTACCTTTTGGAGGGTGGTGCCTCCTAGATTGGTTAGGTGTCGCTTGGGAGCCTCCGTCGTCGAGATGTGGAGTTCAACCAAGAAGTTTGTAAGGGCAAGGAGATCGCCTACTTCGTGAAGATCTACCCCTAGTAAGGCTAGCCCTCCGTGGGCGTGAGCCATGATGGAATAGACAAGGTTGCTTCTTCGTGGACCCTTCGTGGGTGGAGCCCTCCGTGGACTCAAGGCAATTACCCTCCGTGGGTTGAAGTCTCCATCAATGCGGATGTACGATAGCGCCACCTATCGGAACTACGGGAAAAATCACCGCTTCTCCAAAATTGCGTTTGCTCTTCTCCACCTCTCTTTACTACATGTGCAATTTACTTTCCGCGCCTATACTCTAGAATTGCATGCGTGGGTGATGCTTGACTTGATCATAATTGTGAATCTGCCAAAAACTGTTCTTTGTCAAAAGGCAGAATTTTTATATTGACAAGTAGTCTAATCACCCCCCCCCTCTAGACATACTTTCGATCCTACACGACGCCGAGGCGGCGATGGGGCGATGGGATCGGGGGGTTGCCCCGATCCAGATCGTGGAAGGGCGAGAGGGAGGAGTGGGACGAGTGGGGGAGAGCGGGTGCGAGTGGGGGGGATCGGGGAAGCAGTGGGGGTTAGGGTTTCGGTCAGTGGACCGAGGGGTTAAGTGGGGTGGCCGGCTGGGCCTGGTGGGTTGGCCCAGTGGGGTTGATGGCCTGCTGGGCCGGTGCCCCGGGGGGTTCTTTTCTTTTTGTTAGTTTTCTTTTTTGTTTTATCTTTGTTTCCTATTGTTTTATTTTTTGTAAAATATATATACTTGGCATCTAATTTAGTAATTCAATTTAGGCCATTGTCACAAAAAGTCAAGTCCTCAAATAATTTAGTTTGACTTTTATTAATTAGAAAAGGTATTTAAATAACTATTTATGTCATTGTTTTATTCATCCGATAGTATTTAAATATTTTACAAAAGTGGGGTTTCTTCACCACAATCACCTTTGCATTATTTAGCACGACTCGAACATTTTAGTTTTAAAGTTTGAAAACTTTTGTTGTTTGTCTTTATTTTAAATTTGAATTTGAATCGTTTTTGAACCATCGCGAGATTAACTAAAGTGACAAATGTGACATGGCATCATTAGGAGAGGGTTACAGAGCTTAATTATCCCAAGGCCACAATTCTCCTCCATTACAAGAAATCTCGTCCCGAGATTTAAGAGGGGGCTAGGGGGGAGGTCTGGTTACGAAATCCTAACGAATCTTCTCGTCTTTGGTTGCTCTTCTCGAAGAGGTGGATCCATTACGTTGGAGTCTTCATTTCTCTGCTCCAGGTTATCATGATGGAGCCGTCATCCTTTCTTCGGGATCTCCATCGTCCTACGAATGCGATCAAGGGGAAAAACTCCGGAAGAACGATTCCACTAAGATAGGCATCTGACGGTGAACTCAATGGAAAATACACAAGGTACCCCACGAGTTGTATTTCGGTGAATTCATTGAGTGCAATATACGATGGTACCAAAGTTTCAAACGGGTAGGCGATCATTCAATGACTAGCCAGAAGCTGGAATGGGGGCTTGAACAACGAGAGTAACATGGTGTTTGATCCCAGGATGAATAATGGTATAGCATTCAGCTCATGAATCACATACGAAGCCAGGTGCAAAGGATACTTCAGAATCAAGGATGTACAAGAGAGCCAGGTTTCGATCCAGTGGACCTGTGGGTTATGGGCCCACCAGGTGGGTTGAAAGTGGAAGGGTGGTGACATATTGCACAGCCGCGACAGGGAGGCATGTTAGTGAATAGCTTGTCAACTATGCCGGCAACAATGTCGGTACCAAGGACGGGGAACGAAGAGAGCAATTTTCCTTCTTGTTGAACGAGGCAAACCAATTGGCAAAGTTATCACCCATCGGTGGTTACCGGAATGTCATCAACAACAGTAAAAGGATCTTACAGACAGAGTGGTACAACAAGGTGCCTACCTAAGCAGGGAATTATCTCTGCTTAGTTAAGTCAGATTCAGGAAAGATTAAACAAAAGAATGGAAAGGAAAACGCGATTATCATATTAAACATAACAATGGAAAAGAAAATTGTGATTACACACAATTATTAGGAGTATATCCTTCCCATGTACAAGCAGAACATGGCATAAAGGGTAGGAAGCAAGTACCCAACCATTCAGATAAGAGGCAAGGATTAATCAAGATGTTACCCATCAACGGTGTTTGGATAACTGACCAAGAAACCTTTAGCATCGCGCCTCCAATGTTCTTATTGAAGAGCGGGGTATCATAGTCATGCTTCGAGGTAGCAATGATATGGTGTTTCAATCAAGGGCCAGACTTTGGATACAAAATGATCCATCAGGAGCAACTTATAAAATAAGTTTTACAGTTTCCTCCAGGAGAATGGTTATCCTTGCAAAAGAAATTATAATGATAGGTCCTCCAGCTGGGGGGGGTGCTAGGCATGACATCATATTACCGGGTCATCAAAGGAACAACATCATAACTCCTGGAAAGTTGTCCCAACCATCATATCTGACCGAGATTCGGATCCGGTTGGTGTCATGATACCTCAGACTCGGGATGTCCGAGAAGAAAAGGTGCAACACAAATTCGATGAAATGACATTGCAAGATTCTCGAAATGAACTATGAGAGCGGGTTCTCAAACAATAGTTCATCATTACACCAAGGAGGGATGAGGAGGTGGCTGATGGACTCAAAGAAAATTCATTGAGATTTCCAAAAAGATGGATTTTCACAATTATGTGAACAAGGAGATAACAATTGTCGGATCAAATGATATAATGATGTATGTTCGAGGAAAACATACACAGTTAAACATTGGTTGAAAGGTGCACCCGAAATATGGGCTTAAGTAGCATGATCAATGTTAGAATGGTGGTTCGATAACCAATGGTCTAAGAATGAAATATCGACCATTAACTTCAGAGCAATAGGGTTGCTAGAAGTTTGGGAGTCGCACATCATAGTTCGATTGTCGGTTTTCCGGTTAGAAATGACATGGGGACCAAGGAATGAACGGAGATGGCGAGACGTACTACTATATCAAGAATTCTTAAGATGTGGAGCAATCCTCACAACATCCTTGATATAAAAGATGATAATAATCCAAGGTAAAGAAGAACAATTGTTGGATAGCAAGGATCTCAAGGTTTAACACAAAACATGAACAAGTTTGTGTTGAACGGAAGTCAATAAAGTGGCCGATGATAACACAACTCATCGAGGGCAAGGATGGTATTTCTCTTCATGAATCCGGTTGATATCTTGGAAGAGCTCATAAGGTTGATGATGATCACGACACATTTGTCGAGAGATTTCATGAAGATGTAATCAATCGGCGATGATATCAAGTCAAAGGAATGACGAAGCAAGAGGTTATTGTAACCATAATTACGACACAAACTCGAACTCAAGCTTGTTGTTTAAGGTGAAAGGGTATGACGAGGAAAATCGACGTAAGCTTAACTATCGTCGCAAATTTTGCTACGGGAAGACGGACCGTAGCACAGCTTAAAATTTAGCACAAGATGATATAGCCGATCAAAGCTAGGAATGGTGTGATGGAGTATTAAACTTCTCAACCACAAAGTACTAGGAGTACTAAATCACATGGGTGATTCGATTCACTAACCGTGTTCTCGGTTGACGACAACCCGTAACCCGTGGAGTGATTATGACGGGGAAAGGTACTACTTCATTAGAAATTCATAAGATGAAGTGCAATGGGTTGATATCCTCGAGATACCAGGGGGTAATACTCGAAGGTAGATCAAAGTAAAGGTTGGGCAGGTGCAATGATCTGCAAAAGACAAGTACTTCAACTTGTCCGAGAAATGGTATTTAAAAGGAGAACATGGTCGAAAACCTCGATCATAAATGATCGAACCACGGATACAGGATGAACTTATAACAAGGGGTAACTATTTTTACGAGCAGCTTCCATGATAAGTTATACATCGTGTCCATGGGCATGAACGCAAGGTTCAAGGTCAACTCCGACTTCTTCAATGTATAACCTACCATTCACTTCTCGCTTTGATAAAGGCATTAGTGTCGAAAGTTTTACCTGGTGTAATACCAGATGAGTATGACTCGTGAAAACTTTCGAGTTCACACATATTAAGGAAGGCATAGATTCAACCCGTCAGGGTATCGTGGAAACATATACCACAAGCTTCAATAGTAAATAACACAAGCTCAATAGTAGAGCATGGTTGACAAAAACAGAGGATACAATTTACCTAAGGCAGTATATATCCTAGGAAAGGCTCAAGGTTATTGAATATGAAGGATATTGTCTGATAAAATCCGACAAAGGATCTGGGGTGAGTATCGGCACACAACCAGAGGAAGAAGCAAGGCAAAGACATTGGATTATAGAAACAACTGAATAACCTAGAGCTCAATTGCTAAGGAATTATGATTTACAAAGCGAAGGATCAAAAGCAGACGCTCTGATCAAGGATGGATAAGTTCAATAGACTTAGGGGCATAATCGACGACAATTTAATTGGCGAGAATCGGCTCATATCCAAATGTCATCTGAGCCGGAAGGATAATCCTAGGATTCGACTGATGATTGTGAACATTCACAACTTATTGAATCAATGGACTAAAAATGATAGTGACAAAGGATGCCAATAAGATTATTATGCTTATGGGATTAACCATAATGCAATAAGCGAGAATTTCAAGGGCAATAAGCTGCTGAGGAATTTCGGAAGATCGAATAGTATTTCGAAGACCTTTCTGAAATACATGAATCAACTGGGGTTGAGCGGATACTCGATAAGTGTAGGAAAATTATCCATAGGGGTATTCATGGGGCAAGAACTACACGGCGGTAAGCTCAAAGGATTCTCGGAATAACAAGAGCAGTTCGAGGCATCTTGTATTAACAAGATCAATGGGGTTGAACATAAGACTGGCAAGTGTATACGGTTATCCCTAAGGATATAACAGTGGCAGGGTATGCAAAAAGCGATGACACAAGGTCTTGAGAGAACACTATAAAGTATCTTCGAATCTTCAAAGAAAGCATCATCTCAGATTAAGGATTCCTCCGGAGGAAGTGATCACGAGATCCTAATGTTAGAGTTAGTAAAACCATTTAAACCCGAATAAAAAGAGTTCGAGTCCCGAGTATAGATCGAGGAGTAAAAGATCCTAGTACCACCTAATGGCGACATGGGCCCATGGGCCGCATGACCATGTTAGTAAAAGTTTTGCAATGACTAGACTCAACTTCGCCAAGGAGTTGGAAAGGGGATTCCTACAGCAATGGCTCGATACCAACTTGTGACGCCCCGCTTCAATCGTACACTAATCATGCACGCAAATGTGTACGATCAAGATCAGGGACTCACGGAAGATATCACAACACAACTCTAAAACATAAATAAGTCATACAAGCATCATAATACAAGCCAGGGGCCTCGAGGGCTCGAATACAAGTGCTCGATCATAGACGAAGTCACGAAGCAACAATATCTGAGTACGGATATAAGTTAAACAAGTTTGCCTTAAGAAGGCTAGCACAAACCGAGATACTGATCGAAGGAGGCGCAGCCTCCCGCTCGATCCTCCTAAACTACTCCCGGTCGCCGCCGCCGCCTGCACGTAGTAGTAGGCACCTCCAGTGTAGTAGTCGCCGCCGACCGTGGCGTCTGCTCTGAGTTCCAAAGATCCGTTGCGCAAACCGTAAAGAAAGGAAAGGGGGGAAAGGGGGAAGAAAGCAACCGTGAGTACTCATCCAAAGTACTCGCAAGCAAGGAACTACACTACATATGCATGTGTATATGTGTAAGAAGGCCATATCAGTGGACTGAACTGCAGAATGCCAGAATAAGAGGAGGATAGCTAGTCCTATCGAAGACTACGCTCGGCAGCCTCCGCCTTGCAAAGATGTAGAAGAGAGTAGATTGAAGTCCTCCAAGTAGCATCTCCAAGTAGCATCTCCAAGTAGCATCTCCAGTAGCATCTCAAGTAGCATCTCCAGTAGCATCGCATAGCATAATCCTACCCGGCAATCCTCTCCTCGTCGCCCTGTTAGAGAGCGATCACCGGGTTGTGTCTGGCACTTGGAAGGGTGTGTTTTATTAAGTATCCGGTTCTAGTTGTCATAAGGTCACGGTACAACTCCGGGTCGTCCTTTTACCGAGGGACACAACTATTCGAATAGATTAACTTCCCTGCAGGGGTGCACCACATAACCCAACACGCTCGATCCCATTTGGCCGGACACACTTTTCCGGGTCATGCCCGGCCGCGGAAGATCAACACGCCGCAGCCCCACCTAGGCACAACAGAGGTCAAGACGCCGTCTAAACCTAAGCGCGCAGGGTCCGGGCCCATCGCCTAAAGCACACCAAGACGCTGTAAACGCTGCCGAAGCGTAACTAGCCCCTTAATACAAGAGCAAAGCTTACGCTCCAATTCGCGCGCGCCACTCGGTCGCCGACGCCAAGAAGGCTTCGGTGATACCACGACGCGGGATACCCATAACTACTCCCGCGTAGATGGTTAGTGCGATAGATCAAATGGCCGGACTCGGATCAAATACCAAGATCTCGTTAAGCGTGTTATTATGAAGCAAACGCGACGCCGACCAGGCCAGTGCCCACCTCTCGCCTAGGTGGTCTCAACTCGCCTGTCGCTCCGCCACAAAGATCCACACAGAGGGCCGTCGGGACAAAGGTCCTTTCACCCTAACTGCGAATCACTCATGGTACTCTTCGAGCGGACCCGACTTTAGTCACCATCTGTAGTATGTATGTATGTATGTATAGTATATACCCGTGATCACCTCCCGAGTGATCACGGCCCAATAGTATAGCAAGGCAGACTAACAAGAATGTAGGGCCAATGATGATAAATTAGCATCCTATACTAAGCATTTAGGATTGCGGGTAAGGTGTCAATGACTGTAGCAACAATGTCAGGCTATGCATCAGAATAGGATTAACGGAAAGCAGTAACATGCTACACTACTCTAATGCAAGCAGTATAGAGAAGAATAGGCGATATCTGGTGATCAAGGGGTGGGCTTGCCTGGTTGCTCAGACAAGAAGGAGGGGTCGTCGGTGACGTAGTCGTCCACAGGGGCATCAACATCGTCACGGGGGCTACCAGAGAGAAGAGGGGGGAGAAACAGTAAATACATAGCAAGCAAGTGCATAACAGGTCAACATGCAGAGCTAGACGTGTTCTAACGCGGTATGAGGTGATACTGGGTGAAGGGATGAAACATCCGGAAAGTATCCCTTGTTTCGTGTTTTGACAGATGAACCGGAGGTGAAATGTTGCGGGTTCTCTATGCTAGGGACTCGTGGCGATTTAACGGGCTGCGATCCGGATTCGCCTCGTCGTTACGAGCAACTTTCATGTAGAAAGTATTTTCATCGAGCTACGGTTTATTTTATATTAATTTTTAAAAGATTTAAATCATTTTAGGATTTATTTAACTATTTAATTCTAACATTATCCGAATAGTGCTTGCCGACGCCATCATGACGCCGCGTCAACAGAGGTGTCGATCGGTCAACCGACGTGTGGGCCAGTGGGACCCACATCGCCATACAATCGCTAGGTTGATTAGGGTTTAGATTAAACTAATTCTTGCCTAATTAAACTAACGAGTTAATTATATTAAAATAAATAGGATTAATTAACTTAATTAATTTAGTTAATTAATTAATTAATTAAATTTATTTTTATTTTTATTTTCTTCTAAAAACGTTACAGGCGTGGGGCCCTCTCGTCATAGGGCCCTGGGACCTAGCGGGTCAAGGCGTCTTCTGGGCGTGTGGGCGCGTAGGGCTAGGGCGCTTGACGACGCAATGGCCGGCCATTGCGCTGTCAGTGCAAGTCAGAGACGCAAGGCGTCGGACGGCCCACGCAATGAAGCAGCACAAGACTAGGCGAAAGCGGCGCCGGAGTTCGCCTTGCAAAACGATGCTAGGGACGGCCAAAACGAGCAAGGGAAGGGGAAGCGGACGACGGCTCACATTGGAGCTGTAGGGATGGCAGCGGGCTCGTGGTGGGGGTTGAGGACGACGGCGCCGCAGGGGAAGCAATCCGGCGAGGAGAGGATGAGGAGGCGCCGGGAGGACGTCCGGCAGCACCGGGCGAAGCGAGGCGGGAAGACGGGCGATCCGATGGCGGCGGCACACCGCGAGGTAGAGCGGTGGGCGGCGCCGCGAGGTGATGCCGCGAGGAGACGGACTTGGCGCCGGGGCGACGTGGACGCAGCTTGAATCTGTTCGGGAACGGAAGGGGCGGCGAGTCGAGGCGGTCCGCACGACGAGGTGGAGGCCGGCCGGGGAGGATGGGGATCCGCGACGGTTCGACGGCGGGCGCGGATCCACGGGCGGGGTCCCGTCGGCGTGGTCGTGGACGGCGGAAGGGCGCCGGGGCGAAGGAGGGCGGCTCCGCGAGAGGAGGCGACGGCGACGCCGAGGCGGCGATGGGCGATGGGATCGGGGTTGCCCGATCCAGATCGTGGAAGGGCGAGAGGGAGGAGTGGGATGAGTGGGGGAGAGTGGGTGCGAGTGGGGGGGGATCGGGGGAGCAGTGGAGGTTAGGGTTTCGGTCAGTGGACCGAAGGGGTTAAAATGGGGTGGCGGTGGGCCTAGTGGGTTGGCCCAGTGGGGTTGATGGCTCACTTGGCCGAGCCCCGGGGTTCTTTTCTTTTTGTTAGTTTTTTTTTGTTTTATCTTTGTTTCCTATTGTTTTATTTTTTTTGTAAAATATATATACTTGGCATCTAATTTAGTAATTCAATTTAGGCCATTGTCACAAAAAGTCAAGTCCTCAAATAATTTAGTTTGACTTTTTATTAATTAGAAAAGGTATTTAAATAACTATTTATGCTGTTGTTTTATTCATCTGATAGTATTTAAACATTTTACAAAAGTGGGGTTTCTTCACCACAATCACCTTTGCATTATTTAGCACGACTCGAACATTTTAGTTTTAAAGTTTGAAAACTTTTGTTGTTTGTCTTTATTTTAAATTTGAATTTGAATCGTTTTTGAACCATCGCGAGATTAACTAAAGTGACAGCGGTGACATGGCATCATTAGGAGAGGGTTACTGTAGCTTAATTATCCGGGCATCACAACTACTGAGGAGTTTTGTCTTTGACTGAATGAAGTTGTCAAGGAAGAAGGAATAGGTGTTGAGGAAGAAGGGATAAATAAATCGCTTGATTCATGGGCCGAACTAGCTGCCATACGGCTGCTTGGAAATATACATGTGTCTAAGAGACATGAATACTTTTTTTTTCAAACACACAAAAACAAAGTTGATAGAAACACTAGTCTTTTGAAATGTGTTTTTTAATACATACTCCCTGCATTTCCAAATACTTGTCTTTCTAGGCATTTTAAATGGACTCAACATACGGATGTATGTAGACATATTTTAAAGTGTAGATTCACTCATTTTGCGCCGTATGTAGTCACTTGTTGAAATCTCTAGAAAGACAAGTATTTAGGAACGGAGGGAGTATTTCATAATAGGCGTATCTACACCTAGCAGCACCAAAGCCCTCTCTCCTTAACTGGTTTTATACATGGTGTTTAGTATACATATATTCTTAGGTTTCTCATCTTTTTCCCTTTTTTTGCAGGAAAATATGCATGGCCAGGTTTCTCATCATGATAACCATGTTTCCAAACTTGCTAAAAAAAATACAACCATGCCAACTTTACTCTCTCATCATAGTGCCCATATTTTCAAACTGAACCTATTCATATTATGCAAAGTTTCCCTTTTCCCAGACTATTATTTAACAACATAATAAACATGTTTAAATAATAGCATTATTTAGTTGAAGGTTCTTGCAGCATGAAACTATTTTCATCGACAATATGTCTTCAGCAGGTCTCTGCGCCATATGGCGCAACGGGTCAACTAGTTTTATAAAAACTACATGTTCTAACGAATCCGGGGATATCTCATTTATTAAAACCGGACATACGGTTTGGGAGATAGAAATTTCCAAAGTTTGGATATTTTTCTGAAAAATGACTTACGGAATTTAGAGGAGGCTTGCCGGAGTTGATCGCCGGAGTTGGAGAAGAAGGTCGCCGGAGTTGGGGAAGAAGGTCCCCGACGTCAAGTAGTAGGAGAACGGCAAAGAGGTCAACAAGGGGAGTCCGTTGGATAACGTCACAGGCTCGGCCTCGTCTCGTGGTGTCGGGGATGCGTGGCTGGAGCTCGCCGGAGTTCGTTGGAACTACGGGCACGGTCATCGCCGTTTGTGCGCACCGGCTGTGAAACAAGATGAACAAATGCATCAGAAGGATGCACCATGGTTTCATTTGAACTAATAAGGAGAAAGAAACGGGCAAGGGTCCCCTGCAGGTCGTCCGTACCTTCCACGGCCTGCAGCCGTGCGTGAACTTCGGCGACGAATTGGACGGAAAACAAAGGGCGAGAGAGAGGGGTTCCGGTATGGGAGTGAGCAGGGATGAGGGCGCTCCTCGGGGTGATTTATGTAGGTGCGAGGGGAGTCCATACGATTGAGATCCACTGCGAGTTTAGTGCGGCCATCAATGGCTGTTTGTGCATGTACGTTTCACGGATCCGTTCAACCAATTAAAGCAATAATGTTGGGTTCTAATTCCCTGAATTGGTTACCTGTAACGCCCTTCACAGTTTTCGTGTTGACTCCGGAGTGAAACGGGCAAAGAAATTAAGTGGGACGAGGGAAGGAAGAGATGGGAAGCCATGGCTGTTTCTGTTATGTTCGTCTGAACGTGAACGAGGAGGAGGAAGAAGGCTGTGCGTACGGGCCTTAGTGGAGTCAAGGCCCAAGAGAAAACTGAAAGAGAAAGAAAACAAAATAAGATGGGCTTGGCTCGTTGTGTATGCTGTCCTTGCTCGGCTGTGTGTGTGCACAGTGCTCCGGAAAAAAAAGCGCTTATCCCTAAAAGACTTAGGATTAGATTTTGTAGTTTAATAATAAGGTGACAAAAAAACTTTAACTAACGAGAGAAACAAAAATGCGTAAATCTACATATTTATAATTTAGAATCTAGGAAAAATAGTTTCAGAATTTCGTAAAAATTAATTTGTATGCAACATTCATTAATGCATTATGGACTTAATTAGAATACTCAAAATTCAGTTCAGAGTTTTGCAAATTTACAACTGTTAATTGTTCATTACTAAATATTTCCAAATATGTCTTGGAGAAGTCACATTATCTCCTCTCATTAATTCCTTTTCGAATTATTTGGAAATATTTATATGACATTACAATTCCAAATAAAATCTAATTCAAAATGGAACTCCGAAATTCAAGGAACTTTAAATGAAATATTCATCCACCACATTTGAGAAAGTCCTTTTATTCTCACTCTAAAATATCGAATATGGTTTCAAAATATTTCATAGGAGTCAGAAAGAGAAGAAATCTCATTTGAAAATTTTCATACAAGACTCAAAAAGATTTTAATTTCTTCTGAGAGTAAAAGCAATTCAATCAATATATCCATTTATTAACATTCCAAAATTTGGAAAATTTTAGGATGTTACAAACTACCACCCTTAAAAAAATCTCGTCCTCGAGATTTGCTAAGGCTAGCAAGAAATAGGTTATGGTTGAGTTCTCTTGGGTTAATTCCCCAGGGTTTTGGCATGACATCTACAGGCTAGCAATTTATCCTTTTTGCTTCCTGTCTTGAGAGAATGTCTTCTGTTAATATAATTCCTTGTATCCCAGTTCTTCATCATGCCTTTTTCTAAGGCTTTTGCACAATTCTAGAGTCTCTGCTGATTTGTCGTGTGACCCAATTATCCTTCCAGGGTGTTTGATGAGGACATGACTACCTTGGATAAGACCAAAAATATTGCATACATGCATATTTGTCAGGTGATTTCTAGTGCAAACTATTCAATAATATATTTATGTTATCCAGAACAAAAATACTTCACATACTTTTGTGTTTTAAGGGAAAAGGAGAAGTTTAGGTGCTGTTCAAAAAGTCTTCTCACGTCACTTTTGGGCCAAGAGAAGATAGAGTCCAAGTCTCTCACGTTCTGGATTCAGATTCGGACTGCACAGACATACCTGACTCAAAACCTCAACAACTTTTTCATACGGACTCCGAATTGGGTGATTCTTTTTTTGTTGGAAAGTAGATTTCATGCTCTTTCCAACACAATTGAAATCACCTTAAAAGCCGTCCGGAGCGTTGACTTATGGACGAAACAATCTGACGCTGCACCAGAATCCGAGTCAAACTACAAGTCCAAAGGTGTTACGTCACCTCCACTTGGGCCCATTGGCCTTGTACGACCTAGGGTTAGTTTTAGGCTGCCTTGGGACGTTCTCCCACCTCCTTGGCCGCCACTCCTTGCTCCTATATAAGTAGATCCATCTAGTAGCTTTTTGCTTGGGATTTGTTTAGTTAAAAGTTAGCCATTGCAACTTCGTACTTCGTTTGTGTCCAACGACTGCACCAAGACCGCTTACGGATCCCCACCTTTATCAATACTACATACATACTGCAATATTCAGATTGCTTTTATCATATTCTTGCTTGTTCTTCGATTGCTTGCGTGAATAGACCTTCGTGGTCGTTGATTGTGCTCCGCGTGGTCAATAACCTCTCTGAGTTGGTTTAGCGATTGCTAAGGCGCAACGTCGTGCACGCTTGTAGTCGGATCGTCAAAGTCGTCTCCACCAAATCGATAGTTATCATCTCATCGAAAGATCGGGACACCCCGCTCTATCAAGTGGTATCGCCAGTTGCTCGGTGAGATTTTACAGTTTTCATAGTTTAGATCGCATCCGCATTCATACCTATAGTCCATGAAAAAGCCACAAAAAAGTTAGATCTGTTCATCCTTTATCCAAGCCAGTCTTAGCCGCTGCAATTTTCTATTCGTTGCTTGAATAGTTGAATTATCGGTTGCATCGTCGTGTCGATTCTCTGGTCTTAGTGTCTAGTTCCTTTAGAGTTTCGAGTTCATTCACATTAGTCACGCCGCCGCTGCATCATTATCCTTCCACTGTCCACCATCCCATCTATTAATTTCCACCACGTACTACGCTACTGTTCATTGTCATAATCATAGTTGAGGTCATTCACATCTTCGCCGATCCAATCGCATCTTATCTAGTTTGTCTTGGAAAGAGGAGAAAAAAGAGAGAAAAAGAGAGAAAAAAGGAAAGAAAAAAAGAAAAGAGAGAGAAGAAAAGAAAAAAAGCGTGAGTAAAAAAGAGAAGAAAAAAGGATCTATCTAGAATCAATCTCGTACCTGAATTCGGATTGGAATCATTTTTATGACCGCTCAGTAAAACAGGTGTATCTTCCTCATACGAAGTTCGTTTTGGCCCCGTGAGTACTCAAATTGAAGCTAGCAACGAGACGCATCTAAATAGTTGCAGAAGCTAGTTCATTATTTGACACCTCAAAATCGGCTTCTAAATAGGTCTTTTTGCCCTCTGATGTTCGTGAACACAGCTTGTTCCAATTTTTCAGGCCAGTTTTAGAATTCTTTGAGTCCTCATATCAACTCGGAATTGAGTGATTCTTTTTGCATTGGAAAGCTTGATTTAGTGACATTCTTTGAAAGAATTTATCAGAAAATTGGCTCAAACGTTTCAAGAGGAAAGTTGGAGAGAGAGTTGTTGTTTGTCTTGCTTGGTAGTTGTTTTTCATCATTATCTTCACTACCATTGTGATCTTCACTTCTATCTTGCTGTCAAGAGCTACTTAGTATCCTTCATTGATGCTCGTTGTGCTACGCCATGACCTCATTAGTGTTCTAGGCTCGCGTCTCTAGTCCGGTCTAGCCTAGGACCAAAGACAAGACTGCGTCGTTGAGCGCTTATTCAACATTGCATCTTTGAATTGATTATTGCTATATTTTTGCTACCATATATAGCCAACCCAGCTCCACATATTTCTACACCGTATACGAACGTCCCCAGCAATCGCTTTACTCAATATTCGAGTTACTTGACACCGCTGGTTGCCGATCACCGCCTCTGCATGGTAAGAACTTGTAAGACATTGATATTTGCTTTATCGTGAGCGCTTTTACCACCACATCCTAGTAGTTATAGGAACATTATTTTGGATTTTGTTTCTTGTTCTACTAATCATGACAGGATCCAGAGTCAATTCATGGGCTTTGTCGATCATGGGAGACATGCCACCACCTATGCAAATACCACAACCGCACGAGAGGTGCACAAACATCCAAATGCACATGATCAGGTTCATGTTTCTATACCACCATTTAATGGCCGTTTTAGACCTGCTTTATATATTGAATGGGAGTTAGACATAAATAATATATTTGCTTCCCATAATTTTGATGAACGTAAAAAGTTACAGCTTGTGGTTGATTCTTTCACTGGTTATGCTCTAGTTTGGTGGAGTGAATATTGTCGGTTACACCTCGATTATGTACCTAATACTTGGGATGATTTAAAACATGTCATGAGAGATAGATTCGTCGATGTTTATTATACTCGTGGCATGATTAAAAAATCGAACATTTAAAACAAGGTAGTGACACCGAATAAAATGTTATGATGATTTACAAACTACCTTGTTGCACTCATTTTTAGAAGAAAGTGAAGAAGATTTTATGGATAGATTTTGGGGAGGATTAAACCATAATATTCAGAGATACTAATTCATGAAGAGTGCTATCCTATGGACCATTTGTTTCGTCTTGCTTGCAAAGTGAACAGAAATAAAACGACGTGTTGCCCACAAGGAGAACAAGCGCACGGTGCACATTCCAACTGTTGATACAGATGTTTATTCAACTACTAGGCGCATTTATGACAACCACATCGCTTGTTGCGAGGACTACATCATCTCCACCATGTGACACATCACCATCAAGAGTGCCTCGCATCATCCGAGTTGACTATAAGAGGTAATGACAAAGGTATAGATTTTCCACTTTTACATGAGAATGATGCATGCCTAGTTAACTTGAATACATCATGTGTTGAGCTACCCACTACTTTGATCACACCACCTATTTTAGAGGATTATGTTGATAATTTGACTTTGCCATGTGATCAAACAACTGAAATACCAACAATTTTGAGAGCACCCATTGAATTAATTTTTGATGCAAAAGAATCAATGTTTAATCATTTTGATATGACCTCTAATCTGGTGATGATTCTGTGTCGAATGACTCATTGCATGTTTGCTTATCTAAGCATGTTGTAGCATGTAAATTTGATTCAAATAAGGTTTATTCACCAATGTTGGGATGGTTTAATGATGAACATTGTCAATCTTTTGAAATAAATAAGAGCTTCACTTATATGTGCAAACTGAGTTGCAATATTTTCATGCCTTCTAGTTCTTGTGCTAATTTGTTGGCTTTAGATTTTATGAATATGCAAGTTACTCATCTATTCATGTGTCATATATGCAAAAATCAAGGGAAGTAAAAATGGATGACGTATACATATACAACATGTACACCTTGTCTCTTTCGTTAGCCACATTTCAGATTAAGCAACGCCGAGGACGGCTTTGTTTTCAAGAAGGGAAGGATGATGAGGACATGACTACCTTGGATAAGACCAAAAATATTGCATACATGCATATTTGTCAGATGATTTCTAGTGCAAACTATTCAATAATATATTTATGTTATCCAGAACAAAAATACTTCACATACTTTTGTGTTTTGTCTAATTGCAGGAGTATTGGACATTTGTACAATCCACATATAAGGGAAAAGGAGAAGTTTAGGTGCTGTTCAAAAAGTCTTCTCACGTCACTTTTGGGCCAAGAGAAGATAGAGTCCAAGTCTCTCACGTTCTGGATTCAGATTCGGACTTCACAGACATACCTGACTCAAAACCTCAACAACTTTTTCATACGGACTCCGTATTGGGTGATTCTTTTTTTGTTGGAAAGTAGATTTCATGCTCTTTCCAGCACAATTGGAATCGCCTTAAAAGCTATCCGGAGCGTTGACTTATCGACGAAACAATCTGACGCTGCACCAGAATCCGAGTCAAACTACAAGTCCAAAGGTGTTACGTCACCTCCACTTGGGCCCATTGGCCTTGTACGACCTAGGGTTAGTTTTAGGCTGCCTTGGGACGTTCTCCCACCTCCTTGACCGCCACCCCTTGCTCCTATATAAGTAGATCCATCTAGTAGCTTTTTGCTTGGGATTTGTTTAGTTAAAAGTTAGCCATTGCAACTTCGTGTACTTCGTTTGTGTCCAACGACCAGACCAAGACCGCCACGGATCCCCACCTTTATCAATACTACATACATACTCGCAATATTCAGATTGCTTTTATCATATTCTTGCTTGTTCTTTGATTGCTTGCAGGAATAGACCTTCGTGGTCAGGTTGATTGTGCTCCGGCGTGGTCATTAACCTCTCGGAGTTGGTTTAGCGATTGCTAAGGCGCAACGTCGTGCACGTTTGTAGTCGGATCGTCAAAGTCGTCTCCACCAAATCGATAGTTATCATCTCATCGAAAGATTGCGAGTATGTATGTAGTATTGATAAAGGTGGGGATCCGTAAGCGGTCTTGGTCTGGTCGTTGGACACAAACGAAGTACACGAAGTTGCAATGGCTAACTTTTAACTAAACAAATCCCAAGCAAAAAGCTACTAGATGGATCTACTTATATAGGAGCAAGGGGTGGCGGCCAAGGAGGTGGGAGGACGTCCCAAGGCAGCCTAAAACCAACCCTAGGTCGTACAAGGCTCATGGGCCCAAGTGGAGGTGACGTAACACCTTTGGACTTGTAGTTTGACTCGGATTTTGGTGTAGCGTCAGATTGTTTCGTCCATAAGTCAACGCTCCGGACGGCTTTTAAGGTGATTACAATTGTGCTCGAAAGAGCATGAAATCTACTTTCCAACAAAAAACGAATCACCCAATTCGGAGTCCGTATGAAAAGTTGTTGAGGTTTTGAGTCGTATGTCTCAGGCAGTCCGAATCTGAATCCGTAACGTGAGTGACTTGGACTCTATCTTCTTGGCCCAAAAGTGACGTGAGAAGACTTTTGAACAGCACCTAAACTTCTCCTTTCCCTTATCTTCATATGTGGATTGTACAAATGTCCAATACACCTGCAATTAGACAAAACACAAAAGTATGTGAAGTATTTTTGTTCTGGATAACATAAATATATTATTGAATAGTTTGCACTAGAAATCACCTGACAAATATGCATGTATGCAATATTTTTGGTCTTATCCAAGGTAGTCATGTCCTCATCAGTGTTCGGGTGCTACCACCCTTAAGAACAAACTTGTGGGGATTTTAGCAATTCCTTCATCCCCTGATGGTTCTTCATTGAGCTTATGTGGTTTAGAGGTGGGTTTTTACTCAATGAAAAATCTTTCTCCAAATCCATAGATACCAAAACAACTACCGAGACTCACATGGTGGTTGATAGCTTCTGATAGAACTACTTCAGGTGTCTTCCTCACCGCACCACCTACGTTAGGCACAGTTGTCTATCTATAAGGGTAATATGTCTTACCATTCTATGGTTTCAAGCTTGTCGTATCGACACTCAACTAGGTTCTCAGATGTCTCCGATTTACCGATCAAACATACAAAAGTATATAATAAGAGTCCCCAGTATGGTGATCAATCCACCCCGTACTCAAATCATTACCCCATATGTAGATTGGTGAATCGCGTGTTCTAACACTCGGTCATTCTCACTCCTCATTAGGAGGTCTTCACCTGCAAAGCTAATAACAAGTTTTTGGGTGGCGGATCCTACATGGTTGTGTTACACTTGCATCCATAGAATAACATAATTTCCTCGCATCTTCATTTGCTTTCTTCGGATTCGTATGTCAAGAAAAGATTGAAGTAGAGATTCCTTGAACTGTTCCCAAGTGATTGCCTTTTGTGTTTTATCGATGGCTATACGCATCTTCGACCAAGTGTTAGCCTCTCGAATGAAATATCGTGAAGCATATTTTACCTTCTTCTTTTGGTTTTACCATGCTTTCTTTCATTATTCTTTCCATATTCCGAATCCATTCTTCTTCTGAATGTGTCACTTGTCCCATCAACATAATTCCATCCATCTATGGGGTTTAAGGTTTGGTCAGAGATGAGATAGAGTTTTAGATAGCAAGGAGGAAGAATACACATACAATCAATCACTGAACAACTCATATCTCATCATTTTCTAACGATTATAATAGGCTCGTTTACTATGGTTTCGTCATGAAGTCTTCAATCCTTTCGTTCTTGAAAGTCTTCCGTGCGTGACGTTTCACCCGTATGAAGGTCTTCTGTTAATCATCCATAACTTGCACCTCTCAAGGTTGAATAAATAATACAAACCTATGGAGTTCATATCCTAATAACGCAAAATCTTAAATCACACAATTCAAATGACAACAACATCAAATCAATGGCGAAGAACTCCAATAAAACTCCAAATTCACTCATAGATTTCGAACAAACAATTGCTATGGTACCTGAGGGAGTCCTGGACTAGGGGGTGTCCGGACAGCCGGACTATCATCGTCCGCCGGACTCCAAGATTACGAAGATACAAGATTGAAGACTCCGTCCCGTGTCCGGATGGGACTTTCCTTGGCGAGGAAGGCAAGCTTGGCGATACGGATATGTAGATCTCCTACCATTGTAACCGACTCTGTGTAACCCTAGCCCTCTCCGGTGTCTATATAAACCGGAAGGCTTTAGTCCGTAGGACACAACAACCATTACAACAATCATACCATAGCTAGCTTCTAGGGTTTAGCCTCCTTGATCTCGTGGTAGATCCACTCTTGTACTACCCATATCATCAATATCAATCAAGCGGGAGTAGGGTTTTACCTCCATCGAGAGGGCCCAACACAGGTGAAAACATCGTGTCCCTTATCTCCTGTTACCATCCGCCTAGACGCAGTTCGGGACCCCTACCCGAGATCCGCCGGTTTGACACCAACATTGGTGCTTTCATTGAGAGTTCCTCCGTAAATCCACCGATAGGCTCGATGGCTTCTTCAATCAACAACAACGCCGTCTAGGGTGAGACTTTTCTCTCCGGACAGATCTTCGTCTTCGGCGGCTTCGCACTGTGGGCTAATTCACTTGGCCATCTGGAGCAGATCGAAAGCTACGCCCCTGGCCGTGAGGTCAGATTTGGAAGCCTAAACTTCACGGCGAACACCCGCGGAGACTTGATCTTCGATGGATCCGATCCGCAGCCGAGCGTGCCGCACTGTCGCGATGGGCACGATCTAGCTCTGCCACCGGACAGTGCCTTGGAGGCCGCACATGAATCCACTCCGACCCATAGTTCGGAGCCGATCGCGCATATCGAGGACAGGTGGCTGGACACCTCCTCGGGAGCTGCGCCTTCCACGGCGATAGAGCCGAACACTGACCTTGTCCCCTGTAAAGCTCGTGACTCTAAGGTGCCGGACTCCCTACCGGATTCCGAACCCCCTGCGCCCCTGCCAATCGAATCCGATTGGGCGCCGATCGTGGAGTTCACCGCTGCGGACATCTTTCAGCACTCGCCCTTTGGCGACATCTTAAATTCGCTAAAACATCTCTCGCTATCCGGAGAGCCCTGGCCGGATTATGGCTAGGATGGTTGGGATGCGGACGACGAAGAAATTCAAAGCCCACCCACCACCCACTTTGTAGCCATTGTCGACGATCTAACCGACATGCTAGACTACGACTCCGAAGACATCGACGGTATGGACGACGATGCCGGAGACGATCAAGAACCAGCGCTCACAGAGCACTGGAAGGTCACCCCAACCCATGATGTATATATGGTGGATACCCCAAAAGGAAGCAATAACGAGGACCAACGGGGTGCGGCAAAGGATAATCCCGCCGATAAACAACCAAAACGGCGACGCAGACGCCACCCTAAGTCCCGCCTCGACAACAACAAGGTGCTAATGACCCAAAGAATAGAGCAGGCAAACCAAGGACGGCGAACATGCAGCCAAGCAACCGTCTCGAACAGGATGTATCGGATGATTAATCCATGCCCGCGAAACCAACAGTCGAGCGACCTCACGCCGACACACCACCGAGAATAAGAGCCTTTCGAAAAGACTCGCCGCCACCGCAAGAAGTTTGAAGAAGGAAAACGGAAGCTCAAAACAGTGGAAGACATACTCGTAATGAGGTGGAGCAAAGTGCTCAAAACCGTGAGACAAATCGGCAATGGCCATCAATCAAAGAGCTACCCGCGCAAGTTGCTGCCAGAATTTGACAAGGAAGCCATAGAGCCCCACAACAAAAAAACAAAGAGGCCGCTGGCGGATAGACGGCAGATGATAGGCCAAAATCTACAAGCGGCGACACAAGCCGACTCATGATCCTCGAAAACAGATGGCCCAGCCAGTCCATTTACGGGCCAAAAAGAGGGCCCCAGAAGCAACACAACACGCCAAGTGTTCAAGACAATGGTACACCCAAATACAGGGCGCCAGACACCCACTATGTTTCACTAATGAGGTGCTGGATCATGAATTCCCAAAGCAGGTTTAAACCCATAAACATAGAGGCTTACGACGGAACAATGCACTCCACAGTTTGGATAGAGGATTATATACTACACATACACATGGCTAGAGGAGATGACCTCCACGCCATAAAATACCTACCCTCAAGCTCAAAGGGCCAGCTCGGCATTGGATCAAAATCCTCCCGTAAAACATCAAGTGGAAGTAGGGAAGAGCTTGAGGACGCGTTAGAGCAAATTTTCAAGGGACTTATGTCCGCCCTCCGGATGCGATTTATCTAAGTCATATAACTCAACAGCCGGAGAGTCGAGCGAATTTCGAACAGGTTCCTTACTAAAAGAACCAAATAGTCGATCGTCCGACGCCAAGCCTTAGCAGCTTTTAAACACAACGTCCGAGATGAATGGCTCGCTAGACACCTCGGTCAAGAGAAGCCGAGGACAATGTCCGCGCTAACAAGTTCATGACCCGCTTTTGCGGGGAAGATAGTCTAGCTAGCAAGATGCAGCACCAGTGACCCAAGTACATCCGAGATCGAGATGGAACGGAAAATCACGGCAGAAAAAGATCAGCGCGTAATAAAGAGAAAAGGCCAAAGAACACGGCGGTCAACGCCGGATTCAAAAGCTCATGCCAAACAACAAAACACCGCCTCTTAAGGACAACAAAGGACGAGCTATCCAACTTAAACAAAATTTTGGATCGGATATGTCAAATCCACAAGACCTCGGAAGGCCTCGCAAACCACACCCACCGAGATTGTTGGGTTTTCAAACAGTCCGCCGACTCAACGCCGAACACAAGGGGCTCGACGCACCAAGCGAGGACGATGACGAAACCCACCAGCAGGGCACCGGAAAACAAAAGACTTTCCCACAAGAAGTCAAAGCAGTAAACTCACTTCATGTGATAATATGGAAAAACAATGCGGCACCCGGTAAGATGGGTCTCGCACGGTCCACCCCAGCGGAACCTTGAGATTGAATGTCAAAACCAATCACCTTTGACCACCTGGATTATTCCAAAAGGGTTCGAAATGCAGGAGGGACTGCCCTGATATTGGATCCTATAATCGACGGACTACAATTTACACAAGTCCTGATGGACGGAGGCAGCGATTTAAACCTGCTATATCCGAACACAATCCGCAAGTTGGGGATAGACCTTACTAAAATTCGACATAGCCGCACCTCCTTTAAAGGAGTGACGCCAGGCCCTTACGCCAAGTGCACAGGCTCCTTATTATCGAAGTTGTGTTCGTCGCGAACAACTTCCGACTCGAAAAACTAATCTTTCATGTCGCCCCATTCAAAAGTAGCTATCAAGCACTATTGGGACGTGAAGCTTTTGTCCGCTTTAACGCAATACCACATTACGCGTCTCTTACACTTAAAATGCCCGGTCCACGTGGCATCATTTCATTAAGAGGGTCATCTAAAGACCCCGGACACGGCTAGACGAGTCCGGCATAAATAAGCTAGGGGCTCCCTAGCCGCACACCCCTTCACAAGGGGCTGTGCGTATAAGCAATAATGAGCTAATATAGACTCCGCTTTATTCATTTATTGGTATTTTTCATACACTTTTTCGCACGATTTCCTTTCAAACTAAGTTCCTCTCTTTTTACAGATGAACAACGTGCATACCCGTCCAGGATAACGGCACAACGGAGACACAAAGCAGACATGCAAGAGGGACCCGTCGCAAGGATTCTTTTCAGATTAAGACCCTGCGTAAACCTTTTTTACTGTCTCTTGTTGCTATAATCCCTGGTTTTCACTATAACCAGAGTGGAGACTGACGTTTTGGCATCGGCCGCGTCAGAGGACCTCGCCTGTACCTGGACACTAGGGGCTTAGGGCATTGTTCTGCCCATTATTATAAAGACCGAACACCTTAGGGAGTGTTCGGCGTCTCGAGTTAGGCCTTATATGCATCAGCTCGAATCATGTCTTTGGTCAAATGTTGGGTTTGCCTGGCTCCGTGTTTTGCTGCCTTACGCTCAGATCATCGCTAACGCGGCACCGGGAGAACTATCGCGATTGTGCCCGCCTAATTTGGGCAAGCACCTCAAGAGAGAAAGCCAAAACTGATCGTCATGATACAATGAGAGACTGGTCAACCACTCGATCGACCATTGAATGTTTAGAATTCTCCGCTTTGACGAAGGACCGCTTCGGTCAGCACACACGCGCCCAATTGAGAGCGCGGCGCCCCGAGGGGCTATATCGTAGTCCCACCCTCGAACTCCAATGGCTAAGTGAAAGTGATAAAGCATCATAGTCCGGTTGCCTCGCTTGCTACGCTACCACCTCCTCAACAGACCGAGACGTCGGATTAAGTGTGAAAATGCGCTATTTTTAGAACACCCCGCACCTTGTGCGTGGGGGCTGAAGCCGAAGACTGCCATCTTTCAGGTTATACACACGTATACATAAACGGCCGCATAGGAGATATTTCAATACTTGAAACGCACAAGTATAAAAAGCGAGTATATCATAACAATTGTTTTACAAAGTAAAACATTCATTTGAACATGACATTTTTCGAGCACTGCGACTCTATTACACGAGCACCACGCAGAACTTCCCCAAAATAGTGCTCGGCGGTAACCGCTCTCGTCCAACCACAGGGTTGCAACAGCGGTGGCATCCATCTCTGTCCAATATGTCTTCACACGGGCAAGGGCCATCCGCAACCCTCTATGCAGCCGACCACTTCATCAACTTGAGATGCGGCATCGCCCCAAGAAATTGCTGCAATAAGCCAAAATAGCTCGTCGCCTTGGGCCTCTCCGGCTAGACATGAGTCACGATATCCGCCATGGCAAGTCCGGACAACCTATTCATTTCAGCCCATTCGCCAACCGATCGGTCGGCGAAGTGAACGATCCGGACTATGGAATTGAGACCAAAACAGCTCTTCCATCTTGTGATCCTTCCGACTTCGAAGTGCACAATGGCATCCGCCAGACTCGCCGCTAAGTCCATATATGGATCCTCCGGACCCCACACCGGCCAAGCTGGGCATACTTTGATCTGTAAACTGCGGCGCAGCGAAAAGGCTTGCCACCACAATGTCTCCGCCCGACGCAGCTCCTCCTTTATAGCCCGCATTGCAGAACAGGCATCCTTGGCTTCGACGGTGGCCTTCCCCAGGTCTTCCCGCTCCGATAGGCGCTCCTTTTCAAGAGCCTCATTGCGGTCGGTAGCATCCTTCAATTTAACGGCCGTTCGCCATCTCTTCCTCGCTTCGGCAGTGTGCAGCCTTTTCGCTTTAACTCCTCGGCGCCTCGAGGCAGCCAGATCACTCCTTCGGCTTGCTCCTTGGCTTGAGCAAGTTCTCGCCAAGGTTCTCCACAAGCAGCAGCACCATCTGCGTCAAGCATAAATATTGTAAGAGGTGGGCTTTGGCTCCTTTAATAGGTGACTGCAGAGAGACAACTTACCTTGCGACTCGTCAAGTCGCTTGTCGACTAGCGCGATGTTCGCATCCGCAACATCGAAGTTGCCGCATTAATTCAACAACTCCATCATCCGCTAGCCCGGACTATCCGCCACCGCATAGGAAAGGCGACACTCAATACCGCGATTTTGATCCTCGGCGCGTCGCTTTCAACAACCTCACGGAGTCTCGGGGCTACTATCTATACAGGCGACTTTCATGTGCAAAACTGTCAAAAGGTGCGCTGCTTTTCGTACCTCAAACCCCGCCAAAGAAACTCCCGACGGCATTATGCAATCCGCTTACGGAGGAAATCCTTCCAATCACCGCACTCATCAACGCACGGTGATCTTCTCGAGATGGACGCCTCTCAAGCAGATCCTTCACTCCCGCCGAACACTAGTCGGCGCCAACTCTTCGGCTCGCCGCCTCGGGATACCCTCCGTGGCGACACTTCAGCTCGTCGCCCTATCCGACGGGCAAGCAGCAGACGGAGGCGCTCGCTCTCCATCATCTCCGGACGGAGATCCTCAAGACGAGCTCATCTGAGAAGGTCGCAGATCCGAACTACAAGGTAAAAATTTTGGTTATCCTCAGAAGCACAAATAGGGATGTTTCTTATCAATAAACTCCCCCTTTTTTTACTCACGGCTCGCTGGAGGGCTGATTCTTTAGAGAAGACTGTGCGGCCGGGGCCTCCCCGGACGCATGACCCTCTGGTGAAGATTTATTCCCCCGCTTAGGGGCTTTGGCCTCCGGGTCTTCCGAGGCGGTCCTCTTCTCCCCCTGGAGGGAGGGATTCTCGATCCCCCCTTCTTCAAGCGCCCCCTTGGGCAAGGCGGTAGCTCCTCTGTTTTCCCCTTCGCCTTCTTCTAAAGGCACAACCTCCAACATCCTGACCAGCACGGATCCGGCGCGGTCTCCGGGAGGGGGGCCGGACACCGTATCAGCTTTGCTTGCGCTATCCACTCTTGTTGAAGGATAACGGGTTAAAAGGCGAATTGTAGAAAGGCAAACAAACCATATGTCCGAACACTGAGCTACTTACTTGAGTATCCGGGCGATTGCAGCTTAGGCCGGCATCCTCGGTCAATTCCGGACACGCCGCCTGCGGTCCAAAGAATAACTTGTACATCTCCACGGGTGTCGTACCCATAAAGTGTTGGAGAATCCGTGGTCCCTCCGGATTAAACTCCCATAGCCGGAGAGGACGGCGTTTGCAGGGCAGAAGACGCCTGATTAGCATGACCTGCATCACGACGACCAGATCGATCTCCCTCGCCTGGAGGTCTCGAATCCGGCCCTGCAATAGGGGCACGTCTTTTGACGGCCCCCAGTTGAGCCCTTGGTTGACCCACGACATCAACCGTCGAGGAGGTCCCGAGCGGAATATGGGCGGCGGATTTTGCCTGCTGCCCTTCAGAGCGGTGATATAGAACCACTCCTGCTGCCACAAGTCGAGCTCCTCTTGGAAGGAGCCCTCGGGCCACGGGGCATCGGCCCTCCTGCTTACGGCCGCCCCGCCGCACTCTACTTGACGCCCCCCGATCATCTTCGGCTCCACATTGAAGATCTTCAACCACAGGCCGAAGTGGGGGGTGACGCGGAGGAAGGCTTCGCAGACAACGATGAATGTGGAGATATGGAGGATGGACTCCGGAGCCAAGTCGTGGAATTCCAACCCATAGTAAAACATGAGCCCTCTCACGAAAGGATCCATCAGGAAGCCTAAACCCCGACGGAGGTGGGATACAAAGACGACGTACTCGCCGGGCTCGGGGGTGGGTATGGCCTGCCCTTCGGCGGGCAGCCTGTGCGAAATCTCGTAAGATAGGTACTTGGCCTCTCGCAGCTTTAGCACGTCCTCCTCCGTGACGGAGGAGGGCATCCACCGGCCCTGAAGGTCGGAACCGGACATTGTTGAAGGTCCGAGGCGCTTGAATCTAGGGCTCTGGGTGTTGGAACTCGGGGCAAGGAGAAGGTTCGATGGAGGATTGAAGAAAAGAAACGAGCCTTGGTCCTGTTATAAAGAGGAAGAATACCAAGAGCCGTCTCGTGACTGCTCGGGATCGCCCGATAGAGGCGTGGCGGCGACGGCGCGTTGGGTTACCCACGTCCGTGTTGATGAGCATCCCGAATAAGGGGAACACGATCTACTCGACAAGACGTGCCAAGAAACCGCCGCTAAACGCTACCGAGGTGGTATGATAAAAACAATTCAAGTAAAGGCTTGGTAGTGGTGTGACGCCATGCCGCAAAATACGCCGCCAGATTGAACTTGTGTACATATTATTCTCTACGGTGGAACGTGGAATTTATTTTGCGAGCGAGACACTATCCCGGTGTTCACGATCTTCTATGGATTATTCGAGGAGGAACCCGCCTTGCAATGCCGAACATTATGCGCCACGGACTCATTGTCATTGAAGCCGTTTCGAGGCTACCGAGGAGTCTGGACTAGGGGTGTCCGGACAGCCGACTATCATCGTCCGCGGACTCCAAGACTACGAAGATACAAGATTGAAGACTCCATCCCGTGTTCGGATGGGACTTTCCTTGGCGAGGAAGGCAAGCTTGGCGATACAGATATGTAGATCTCCTACCATTGTAACCGACTCTGTGTAACCCTAGCCCTCTCCGGTGTCTATATAAACCGGAAGGCTTTAGTCCGTAGGACACAACAACCATTACAACAATCATACCATAGGCTAGCTTCTAGGGTTTAGCCTCCTTGATCTCGTGGTAGATCCACTCTTGTACTACCCATATCATCAATATCAATCAAGCAGGAGTAGGGTCTTACCTCCATCGAGAGGGCCCGAACCTGGGTAAAAACATCATGTCCCTTGTCTCCTACTACCATCCGCCTAGACGCACAGTTCGGGACCCCCTACCCGAGATCCACCGGTTTTGACACCGACAGTACCTTTATCCACACGAGTTGGCATGGTCGGGCACACTAATCGCACTCTTTCATTTATTTCACAACTCTCATGGTGGGCTTGGATTCAAGTAGGATATTCCTTGGTAGTGGTAATCCTCAGCTTCTTCATATCCATCTTACTCTTGAGTGTCCTGAGTTCTTCTTCAACCTCTTGGATGTAATGTGACGCCCCCGATTCAATCATACACTGATCATACACGCAAACGTGTACGATCAAGATCAGGGACTCACGGGAAGATATCACAACACAACTCTACAAATAAAATAAGTCATACAAGCATCATAATACAAGCCAGGGGCCTCGAGGGCTCAAATACAAGTGCTCGATCATAGACAAGTCAGCGAAAGCAACAATATCTGAGTACAGACATAAGTTAAACAAGTTGCCATAAGATGGCTAGCACAAACTGGGATACAGATCGAAAGAGGCGCAGGCCTCCTGCCTGGGATCCTCCTAAACTACTCCCGGTCGTCATCAGCGGCCTGCACGTAGAGGCACCTCCAGTGTAGTAGGAGTCATCGTCGACGGTTGCGTCTGGCTCCTGGGCTCCAACGTCTGGTTGCGACAACCAGGAAGAAAGGAAAGGAGGAAAAGGGGGAGAAAAGCAACCGTGAGTACTCATCCAAAGTACTCACAAGCAAGGATCTACACTACATATGCATGGGTATATGTGTAAAGAGGCAATGGCGATGGACTGAACTGCAGAATGCCAGAATAAGAGGGGGATAGCTAGTCCAATCGAAGACTACGCTTCTGGCAGCCTCCGTCTTGCAGCATGTAGAAGAGAGTAGATTGAAGTCCTCCAAGTAGCATCGCATAGCATAATCCTACCCGGTGATCCTCCCCTCGTCGCCCTGTGGAAAAGCGATCACCGGGTTGTCTGTGGAACTTGTCTTGGTGTATTTTATTAAGTATCCGGTTCTAGTTGTCATAAGGTCAAGGTACAACTCCGGGTCGTCCTTTTACCGAGGGACACGGCTATTCGAATAGATAAACTTACCTACAGGGGTGCACCACATTTCCCAACACGCTCGATCCCATTTGGCCGGACACACTTTCCTGGGTCATGCCAGGCCTCGGAAGATCAACACGTCGCAGCCCCACCTAGGCACAACAGAGAGGTCAGCACGCCGGTCTAAATCCTATGCACGCAGGGGTCTGGGCCCATCACCCATTGCACACCTGCATGTTGCAAGGGCGGCCGGAAGCAGACCTAGCAACCTCCATTACAAAGGAAGTTGCGTTACGCAGTCCAACCCGGCGCGCGCCGCCATGTCGCTGACGTCAAGAAGGCTTCGGCTCATACCACGACGTCGAGTGCCCATAACTGTTCCCGTGTAGTTGGTTAGTGCGTATAGGCCAGTGGCCAGACTCAGATCAAATACCAAGATCTCGTTAAGCGTGTTATTATGAAGTAATCGCGACGCCGACTGGCCAGCGCACCTCTCGCCTAGGTGGTCTCAACTCGTCTGCCGCTCCGCCACATAGTAACAAATAAATATCGGAACCCAGCCCACCTCTACCGAGATGGAGCCACCTGTCCTTTCAGCCCCCACATCGGAATCACTTGCGGGTACTCAACGAGCCAACCCGACTTTAGTCACCATCTGTATAGTATGTACATATGTATAGTATATACCCGTGATCACCTCCCAAGTGATCACGGCCCGATAGTATAGCAAGGCAGACTAACAAGAATGTAGGGCCAATGATGATAAACTAGCATCCTATACTAAGTATTTAGGATTGCGGGTTAGGTATCAATGACTGTAGCAACAATGACAAAGCTATGCAATGTAATAGGAGTAACCTAACAAGAATATGCTACACTACTCTAATGCAAGCAAGATAGAGAAGAATAGGCGATATCCGGTGATCAAGGGGGCTTGCCTCGGTTGCTCGGCAAGAAGGAGGGTCGCCCACACCGTAGTCGAACTAGGCAACAGCAGCGTCGGTCTCGTAGTCTACCGGAGAGAAGAGGGGGAAGAAACAGTAAATACAATGCAAACATAAGCATGACGATGCATGACATGACAATGAGCGGGGTTAGGTGTGCCCTAACGCGGTAGTAGGTGATACCGACGAAAGGGGGAAACATCCGGGAAAGTATCCCCGGTGTTCCGTGTTTTCGGATAGGTGATCCGGAGGGGGAAAGTTGTGTGTTCGATACGTTAGGGATGTGTGGCGGACGAACGGGCTGCGTATACGGATTCGTCTCGTCGTTCTGAGCAACTTTCATGTACAAAGTTTTTCCATCCGAGCTACGGTTTATTTTATATTATTTTTAAAAGATTTAATCATTTTTAGAGTTTCCTTATTTATTTTAAATCAACATTATCCAGAATAGTGCATGCTGACATCAGCATGACGTCAGCAGTCAACAGGGGTGTTGACTGGTCAACTGACGTGTGGGTCCTGTTCGTCGTTGACTGTTTAGTCTAATTAGGGTTTAACTAATCTAATTATTGTTTAATTAAACTAACTAGTTAATTAGATTAATTAAACATGATTAATTAACTTAATTAATTAATTAATTAATTTAATTATTACTTATTTATTTATTCATATTTTTATAATTCGTTCCAGGGGCGGGGCCCCTTGTCATAGGCCCCTAGGGCTAACGGGCGCAGCCCGAACGGACGATCTGGTGAGCCGCCCGCCCGCCTGAAGCGGGCGAGGCCGAGCGGGGCCGGGCAGCGCGGCCGACGCAGCCGGTCGGCGGGCGCTGGCGCCGCCGGCGCCATGGTCTGGACCGTGGAGGACGCGGCGGCGGACGGCGGAGTGCAACGGCGCTTGTGGCCGGCATGACGTCGCAGGCGGAGTGCGAGCAGCAGCGGTGGTGCCGAGCATGACCAGGGGTGTGCGGGCGCACGGCCCACACGTGGTGCGGGGAGGAGGTCGCGGCCCCGGGACGGCAACAAGTACGGCGGGCGCACGCGGGGGCGACCGTGGGCGCTTGCGGACGGCGAGGGGGGAATGAATGGAGCGACATCGGGGTAGGTGAGGCCATGCGGGGGTGCGCGCGGAGGCGAGGTCACCGGCGACCAGATGCAACTGTGGTCGCGCAAGGGTCCATGGGCGAGGTAGCGGCGCGCGAGCGCGTGCGTGCCTCGGCGCGGCACGGGGAATAGAAGGGGAGAAGAAGAGAGGCCGGAGCCTCACCGGTGATGTAGGGCACGGGGCAGCGGGGGTCGTGGAGGGGGTCGGGGACGATGGCGCCGGAGAGGAAGCAGTCCGGCGAGGTGGCAGAGGCAGGCCGACGAGGGAGCTCCGGCGATGACGGGGTCCAACGACGTCAGAGGCGGTGACGGTGAGCGTCGGCGGCGGGGGTTGAGGCGCCGTGGGGGAGACGAAAGGTGGGCCGGCATGGTGACTCCGGCGACGGGAGGCCTTCGGGTGGCGGCACGACGTTGGTGGGGGTTCGGGCGACGGGGTGACGGGATCGGGGCCAATCCCGATCCAGATCGGGGGGAAGAGGAGAGGTGGATCGTGTGTGTGTGGGAGGGGGGAATGGACCGGTTAGGGTTAGGTTACGGGAGTGGGGTGGTTATAGGCCGGGGGGGGGGGGATTGGACCGGTTAGCTGGGCTGTGGCCCTGTTGGGGGTGGCCCTTTTCTTTCTAATTTTATTTTGTTTTGTCTTTCTCTTTTCTTATTTTTTTATTTGTTGTTTTATTTTAGATGCACATTATTTTTTGTTTAGTAAAATATGATAACAACTCCTGAAATAATGTTTCAGAACCACCCACTATCATAAAAGTTTTACCCCAAAATAAATTAGTTTAGAGTTTAATTAATTGAAAAAGGTAATTACTTAATTGTTTTTGTTACTGTTTAAATCACTTTAGAGTATTAAAGTATTATATAAAAGTGTGGTTTCTTCGCCATAATTACCTACACATTGTTTGGCTCACTGCGAACATTTTAGTTTGAACATTTCAAAATTTTATTGTTTGCCTTTACTTTGAAGTTGAATTCTGAATCGGTTTTGAACTAACACAAGATTATCAACAATAACCGAGGTGACGTGGCATCATTACCAGAGGGTTACTGTAGCTTAATTACCCGGGCATCACAATTCTCCTCCACTACAAGAAATCTCTTCCCGAGAATTAAGAGGCGGTATAAGGGGGAAGGGTTTGGTTACGAAATTCTAATGAGTATTCTCGGCCTTGGTTGCTCTTCTCGAAGAGGTCTATCCCTTTCATTGATGTCTTCATTTTTTGCTTCAAGTCACCATGATCAAGTTGTCATCCTTTCTTCGGGATCTCCACCATCCTACGAACGTGACCACGGGGAAAAACTCCGGAAGAACGCATCTCCACAAAGCTGGGCATCTGACGGTGAACTCAATGGGAAATACACAAGGTACCCCACGAGTTGTATTTCAGTGAATTCGTTGAGTGCAATATACGATGGTACCAAAGTTTCAAATGGGTAGGCAATCATTCGATGACTAGACAGAAGCTGGAATGGGGGTTTGAACAACGAGATTAACATGGTGTTTGATTCCAGGCCGAATAATGGTATAGATCTTAGCTCGTGAATCACATACGAAGCCAGGTGCTTCGGATACATTAGAATCCTGGTTGTAAAGAAGAGTCATGTTTCGATCCAGTGGACCTGTGGGTTATGGACCCACCATGTGGGTTGAAAGTAGGAAGGGTGGTGACATCTTGTACAGCGGCGACAGGGAGGCATGTCAGTGGATAGCTTGTCAGCTATGTCGGCAACAATGTCGGTACCAAGGACGGGGAACGAAGAGAACCATTTTTTTGCTCGTTGAACGAGGCGAACCAATTGGCAAAGTTATCACCCATCGGTCGTTACCAGAATGTCATCAACAATAGTAATAGCGTCTTGCTGACAGAATTGTACACCGAGGTGTGTTCGTAATCAGGAGAATATTATCGCTTAGATCATATAGATCACAAGAAAGGTTAAACCAAACAATGGAAAGAAAAATATGATTATCAGAGTAATTATAGCAATGGAAAGGAAAATGTGTTTAAACACATATATCAGGGGTATACCCTTCCCAAGGACAAGCAGAGCATGATATCCTTGGCAGGATATAATGTAGAAAACTCTTTAGGAAAGAGGAGAGAAATTTCATGATATTACCAATGCAACAGTGTTTGGATAATTGATAAAGAAAATTTAGCATCATGCTTCAAATGTTCTTATTGAAGATCGGAGTACCACAGACATGCTTCAAGATAGCATTGACATGGTCTTTAAGCAAAGGCCAGACTTCGGAAACACAAAGGATCCATTAGGAACAACTTATAGAATAAGTCTCACAATTTCCTCATGGAAGAATGGTTAACCTTGCTAAGATGTAAACTATAACAATAGTTCCTCTTATGAGGACATGACTACCTTGGATACGACCAAAATATTGCATACATGCATATTTGTTAGGTGATTTCTAGTGCAAACTACTCAATAACCTATTTATGTTATCCAGAACAAAAATACTTCACACACTTTTGTGTTTTGTCTAATTGCAGGTGTATGGGACATTTGTATAATCCACATATGAAGATAAGGGAAAAGGAGAAGTTTAGCTTCTATTCAAAAGGTCTTCTCACGTCACTTTTGGGCCAAGAGAAGATAGAGTCCAAGTCTTTCACGTTCTGGATTCAGATTCGGACTACACAGACATACCTGACTCAAAACGCCAACAACTTTTTCATACGGACTCCGAATTGGGTGATTCGTTTTTTGTTGGAAAGTAGATTTTGTGCTCTTTCCATCCCAATTGGATTCACCTTCAAATTCGTCCGGAGCATTGAGATATCAATGAAACAATCAGACGCTGCAACAGAATCCGAGTCAAACAACAAGTCCAAAGGTGTTGCATCACCTCCACTTGGGCCCATGAGCCTTGTACGACCTAGGGTTGGTTTTAGGCTGCCTTGGGACGTTCTCACACCTCCTTTGCCACCACCCATTGCTCCTATATAAGTAGATCCATCTAGTAGCTTTTTGCTTGGGATTTGTTTAGTTAAAAGTTAGCCATTGCAACTTCGTGTACTTCGTTTATGTCCAACGACCAGACCAAGATCGCTTATGAAACCCCGCTTTTATCAATACTTCATCCATATTTTCAGGTTGCTCGGTGAGATTTTACAATTTTTCATAGTTTAGATCCCATCTGTCTTTCATACCTACAGTCCACGAAAAAGCCAAAAAAAAGTTAGATTAGTCATCCATGTCCCAGACAGTGTGAGCCTTTCGCTATAATCACTTAGTTTTTGCATTGTTGAATTTTCGGTTGCATCGTGTGTCGAGTTGCTGGTTTCTAGTGCCTAGACTTTTAGAGTTTCGGGTTCTAGTCACGTTTTGTTCACGCTGTCTCCACAACCACCATCATCCACTTCATTGTCACCATCCGTTGCCACTTATTTCGTTCACCGCCGTCACCACCATCCATCCACTTTCGTCATTCGGTTCATCTTGTTGTTTGATTCATCTCAGAGAGAGAAAGAAATCTGAAAAAAAAAGAAAAAAAAGGAGAGGATACGGGATAGAGTTTGTTGGAAAAGGAAGGAAGTAGCGATCATAGAGGAAATAGAAGAAGCAGCGATCACTGGAGTTGATCAAAGGAAGGAAGTAGATCACGTGATTCTGCTGGTCCCTCGCCCGTAGCCCCGTACATATCCTAGTTGTTTTTTTAAGAGAGAAAAACGTTTGAAGAGAGAAAGAGATATAAGGACAGCAAGGATTGTACGCAACAGAAAAGGAAAGCGCTGATCTGCTATAAATCCCTCATTTTTCATGGCGTAAAACAAAGAGATCAGGCCGAATCCTCCTGGTTTGGTAAGTTCCGATCAGCAGAATAATAAGGGCAAGTTTTGGTGTGGCCTAAAATACAGAGGGAGTAGTTGGCAAGCTCACTGTTGGAAGGAAAGAAAAGGTTCAAGTTTGGAAAGTCACGAGTCCTTCAATTGGCAGGATCTTTTGGGTATCTAAAAACCTTCTATCTTTGGAAGGTTTGGATCGGTAAAAAAAGAAAAGAAATTATAGCAGATCGATTGACTTTTTGGGATGTTGCCAAAAAGAAAAAAATTTGAGAAAAAAAAGTTAATAGTTGCCACGTTTGGATTTTGAAGAAAAAAACTAACCGATGAATTGTTAGCGGTGATCCGAATAAGTCAAGAAAGATTAAAGGAGGAAAGAGATTTGTTTTTTTGGAAAGTTAGGATTCGGCCACACATAGTTGTTGGGACCGGTTTCCCTAAGAAGGCATCAAATTTCGTGGTAGGCGCAGATTGGAAGGTTTTAACCGCAAAAAAGAGTGCAGATTTGGGTCCTGATTGCCAACGTGGTTATTTCCTTTTTGCAAATCATGAATCAGATCACGTGGCACTTATTTTGAGGAAGGGGAGATCTTCGGTTTCCTTGTTTGCTTTCTACGTGGTTTTTTTTTTGCATTGGAAAGCTTGAGTTAGTAGCATTCTTTCAAAAAATTTATCAGAAAATTGGCTCAAACTTTTCAAGAGGAAAGTTGGAGAGAGAGTTGTTGTATATCCTCCTTGGCAGTTGTTTTTCATCATTATCTTCACTGCCTTTGTGATCTTCACTTATATCTTGATGTCCAGAGCTACTTAGTATCCTTCATTGATGCAAGTTGTGCTACGCCGTGACCTCATTAGTGTTCTAGGCTCGCGTCTCTAGTCCGGTCTAGCCTAGGACCGGCACAGTACCGTCGTTGAGCGTTTATTCAACATTGCATCTTTGAATTGATTATTGCTAAAAAAAATTGCTACCATATATAGCCAACCCAACTCCACATATTTCTACACCGTGTATACGTACGTTCCCCTGGCAATTGCTTTACACAATCTTTAGAGTTACTTGACACCACTGGTTGCCTGTCACCACCTGCTGCATGGTAAGAACTTGTAAGATATTGATATTTGCTATACTGTGAGCGTTTTACCACCACATCCTCGTAGTTCATAGGAACATTATTCTTGAATTTTGTTTCTTGTTTCTACTAATCATGACAGGTTCCGGAGATAGAAGTTCTTGGATGATGGACACATCTTCACCATCACGAGAGTTGGGACAACACACACAAGCATACGGTCAGGTTATGTCTTTACCATCATTTGAGGGTAGATTTAATCCTGCTATTTATCTAGCTTGGGAGCTTGAATTAGAAGAAGTTTTTAGTCACCATGATTTTTCTGAACTTGAGAGAGTACGAGCTACCACTAGAGCATTTACTGGTTTTGCTTCTGTTTGGTGGAGTGTACATTGTAAGAAAAACATTGATAACCAACCAACAACTTGGAAAGTTTTGAAAGCTGTAATGAGACAACAATTTTTTCCTCCTTACTATCGTCATGAATTGCTTCGCAAATTGGAACAATTAAAACAAGGCAGTAACACTGTTAATGCTTACTATCAAGAGTTCAAATCTTATATGCATCATTGTGACATAGAAGAATCTGAGGATGATACAATGAATAGATTTTTTGGTGGTTTGAACCATGATATCCGTGCAAGATTTCACTATATTCCTCGTTGCATTACTGGTATGTAAGTTCGCGCTTGTACCTTTTAGAGACAGATACAGGAGGATGCATTGGGTGACTACAACAACTATTATTCCAGTTCATGCTCACCACCGCCGGTTGGTTCCTCCACCGTTCACCTACTAGAGCAGCCCCACCTCGGATTGTGAACACGACATCATCTCAAGAGTATGGTGCATTGTCAACATCCGTACCTACATCAGCTACGTCTTTGCGACAAGGTAACAGTAAAGGTATTGATGATATAACTTCACATGAGAATGATGCATCCCTAGTTAATTTGAATGCATCATGTGTTGAGTTACCTGGTGATTTGAGCACATCACCTATTTTAGAGAATCTTGATACTGTCATGAATGCGTCATGTGATCAAACAACTGAAATACCAACAATTTTGAGTGCACCCATTGAATTAACTGTTGATGCAAAAGAATCAATGTTTAATCATTTTGATATGACCTCTAACCTTGGTGATGATTCTGTGTCAAATGACTTATTGCATGTTTGCTTATTTAAGCATGTTGTAGCATGTAAATTTGATGCAAGTAAGGTTTATTCACCAATGTTGGGATGGTTTAATGATGAACATTGTCAATCTTTTGAAATGAATAAGAGCTTCACTTATATGTGCAAACTGAGTTGCAATATTTTCATGCCTTTTACTTCTTGCGATAATATTTTGGCTTTATATTTTATGAACTATGAAAGTTACTCATGCATACATGTGTCATATGTGCAAAAACAAAGGGAAGTAAAAAATGGATGACATATTCGTATACAGCATGTACACATTGTCTCTTTTGTTAGCCACATTTCAGATTAAGCAACGCCAAGGACGGCTTTGTTTTCAAGAAGGGGAGGTTGATGAGGACATGACTACCTTGTATACGACCAAAAATATTGCATACACGCGTATTTGTCAGGTGATTTCTTGTGCAAACTACTCAATAACCTATTTATGTTATCCAGAACAAAAATACTTCACACACTTTTGTGTTTTGTCTAATTGCAGGTGTATGTGACATTTGTATAATCCACATATGAAGATAAAGGAAAAGGAGAAGTTTAGGTTCTATTCAAAAGGTCTTCTCACGTCGCTTTTGGGCCAAGAGAAGATAGAGTCCAAGTCTTTCACGTTCTGGATTCAGATTCGGACTACACAGACATACCTGACTCAAAATGCCAACAAATTTTTCATACGGACTCCAAATTGGGTGATTCTTTTTTTGTTAGAAAGTAGATTTCGTGCTCTTTCCAGTCCAATTGGATTCACCTTCAAATTCGTCCGGAGCATTGAGATATAAATGAAACAATCAGACGCTGCAACAGAACCCGAGTCAAACAACAAGTCCAAAGGTGTTGCATCACCTCCACTTGGGCCCATGAGCCTTGTACGACCTAGGGTTGGTTTTAGGCTGCCTTGGGACGTTCTCCCACCTCCTTTGCCACCACCCCTTGCTACTATATAAGTAGATCCATCTAGTAGCTTTTTGCTTGGGATTTGTTTAGTTAAAAGTTAGCCATTGCAACTTCGTGTACTTCGTTTGTGTGCAACGACCAGACCAAGACCGCTTACGGATCCCCACCATTATCAATACTTCATATATATTTGCAATATTCAGATTGGTTTATCATATTCTTGCTCGTTCTTCAATTGCTTGCAGGAATAGACCTTCGTGGTCAGGCTGACCGTGCTTCCGGCATCGTCAATAACCTCGGGAGATTGGTTTAGCGATTGCTAAGGCGCAACGTTGTGCACGTTTGTAGTCGGATCGTCAAAGTCAGCTCCACCAAATCGATAGTTATGATCTCATCGAAAGATCGGGACCCTCGCCTCTATAATCCTCCGGCCAGGTGTGCTAGGCATGACATCACCTTACCGGGTCATATAAAGACCAATGTTGTGACTCTTGGAAAATGTTCCAACCAGCATATCCGACCAAGATTCAGATCTGACCGGTGTCAAAATACCTTAGACTCAGGATGCCTGAGAGGAAAAGGTGTAATACAAATTGTCGAGATGACATTGTAAAATTCTTGAGAAATGAACTATGGAAGGGAGTTCCAAAACAAGAGTTCATCAGTAAACCATCGAGAGGATGAGGAGATGGTTGATAGAATCAGCGGCAATTCACCGAGATTAATAAAAGATGGATTTCCACAATTATGTGAACAAGGAGATAACATTTGTCAGATCAAATGGTATAATGATGTATGCTCGAGGAAAACATACACAATTAAACATTGGTTGAAAGGTGCACCCGTATATGGGCTGGGTTGCACGACCAACGTCGGAATGGTGATTCAATAATCAATAGTCTAAGAATGAACGGTCGATCATTAACTTCAAAGCAAGAGGGTTGCTAGAAGGGCAAAATCCAAACAACGCCGCTCACTTGTTGGTACCCCAGTTGGAATCAACACGGGGACCCAAGAAAGAATGATGATGGTGAGAAGTATCACCATACCAAGAATTCTTAAGAGGTGGTGAAATTCTCACGACATTCTTGACATAAAAGGTGGTAATATCCAAGGTAAAGAAGAACAATGTTGGGTAGCAAGGAACTCAAGGTATAACACAAAACACGAACAAGTTTGTGTTGAACGAAAGGCAATAAAGTGGTCGATGATAACACAAATCACCGAGAGCAAAGGGTGGTATTTATAATCAAGAATGTGATAGATTTCTTGGAAGAGCTCAGAATGCTGATGATGATCACGACACATTTGTCGAGAGATCTCATGAAGATGTAATCGATCGACGATGACATCAAGTTGAAGGAATGATGAAGCGAAAGGTTATTGGAATCATGGGTGCGACACAAACTCAAAATCAAGTTTGTTGTTTCAAGGAGAAATGATATGACGAGGAAGATCGACGTAAGATTAGCTCACTGTCGAAATTTGTGCTCCGGGAAGAACCAGATAGCACAGTTAAATTTAGCACGATAATGATGTAGCCGATAAAGCTAGGAATGACATGATGGAGTATTAAATCGTAAGCAATGAAGATTACTAAGAGTTGTCGAATCGCAGCGCAGACTCGATTCACTATTTGGTGTTCTCGGTTGACGACAACCCAAAACTCATGGAGTGACTATGATAGGGAAAGGTATTACTCCGGCACAAATTCATAAGAGGTAGTGCAATGGCATGATATCCTCGAGATACCAGGGAGATAATACTCGAGGGCATATCAAATTAAAGGTTGAAGTGGGGTGTATTGATCTATAGAAGACAAGCGCTTTTACGTCTGAGAAATGGAATCAAAGGAAGAAATTATGGTCGGAACCACGATTGCAAATGATCAATTCACAGATCTAGATGATATTTTCAAGGAAATAGTTATTATTGCAAGAAGCTTCCATGATAGGATCTACATCGTGTCCATGGGCATGAACACAAAGGTTCAAGGTCAACTCCCACTTCGTCAATGCATAACCTTCCATTCACCTGTCGTATTTCAAAAATGACATTAATTGTTGAAAGTTTTATCTGGTGCAATACCAGATAAGTATGACCCGTGAAATCTTTCGGGTTCACACGGATTAGGGAACGCGTAGGTTCAACCCATCAGGGCAACTTAGGAATATATACTACAAACTTCGATAGTAATTAACACAAGTTTGATAGCAGAGCATGGGTGACAAAACGAGAAGATACAATTTACTGAAGGCATTATGTATCAGGAAAAGAACTTCTCGAGGTTTTGTATACAAAGGATACTGTCGGATGATATTTCAACAAAGGATCCGATAGTCCATAGCAAAGTTGATGTGAGTATTGGCACACAACCAGAGGAAGAAACAATGCAAAGGCATTTGATTATAGAAGCAACTGGATAATTCAAAGCTCAATGCAAAGGAATTTTGATTTCAAATTCAAGGGATAAAAAACAAACGCTCTGATTAAGGATGGATAAGTTGAATAGACTTAGGGGTACAATCGATGGCAATTTAATTGGTTGAGAACCAACTCATGTTCAAACTGACATTGAGCCGGAAGGATGAATTCTAGGATTCGACTGAGGAATGCGAGCATCCTCAACATATTGAATCAACAGACTTAAATGATAAAATCAAGGGATGCCAATAGGATTACGAGACTTATGGGATTAACCAAAAAAGCAAGCAAGAATTTCAAGAGCAATAGGCTGCTTAGGATTTTCGGAAGATCAAATGGTATTTCGAAGTCTTTTGCAAAACACTTGATCAGTGGGGTTGAGCGGATACTCGGTAAGTGCGAGGAATTATCCGTAGGGGGTATTCATGTGGCAAGAACTGCAAGGCAGTAGGCAGAAAGTATTCTCGGAACAATAGAGAGAATTTCGGGGTATCTTGTAATAACAAGATCAACGGGGAATGATTGTATCGATGGCAAGTGCACGTGGTTATCCATAGGGGTTTATCGATGGAAGGGAATTGCAATAGCGATGGCACAAAGTCTCGAGAGAACATCATAGAGTAGCCTCAAAATCTTCTGGTGCAGCAGACGATCATCGATAATAAGGTGCTCTCCGGGTGAAAGTGATCACGAGATCCTAATGTTAGATTTAGCAAAATTCATTTAACCCGAATAGAAGAGAGATCAGTCCCAGAGTATAGGTCGGGGAATAAAAGATCCTAATACCACCCAATGGCAACGTGGGCCCGTAAGCCGCACAGCCAAGTTAGTAAAAACTTTTTCAATGACTAGACTCAACTTCGGCCAAGGAGTTTGGAAGGGGGATTCCTACAGGCAGTCGGCTCTGATACCAACTTGTGACGCCCCCGATTCAATCGTACACTAATCATACATGTAAACGTGTACGATCAAGATCAGGGACTCACGGGAAGATATCACAACACAACTCTACAAATAAAATAGGTCATACAAGCATCATAATACAAGCCAGGGGCCTCGAGGGCTCGAATACAAGTGCTCGATCATAGACGAGTCAGCGGAAGCAACAATATCTGAGTACAGACATAAGTTAAACAAGTTGCCATAAGATGGCTAGCACAAACTGGGATACAGATCGAAAGAGGCGCAGGCCTCCCGCCTGGGATCCTCCTAAACTACTCCCGGTCGTCGTCAGCGGCCTACTCGTAGTAGTAGGCACCTCCAGTGTAGTAGGAGTCGTCGTCGACGGTGGGGTCTGGCTCCTGGGCTCAACGTCTGGTTGTGACAACCAGGAAGAAAGGAAAGGAGGAAAAGGGGGAGAAAAGAAACCGTGAGTACTCATCCAAAGTACTCGCAAGCAAGGATCTACACTACATATGCATGGGTATATGTGTAAAGAGGCAATGGCGGCGGACTAAACTGCAGAATGCCAGAATAAGAGGGGGATAGCTAGTCCTATCAAAGACTACGCTTCTGGCAGCCTCCGTCTTGCAGCATGTAGAAGAGAGTAGATTGAAGTCCTCCAAGTAGCATCGCATAGCATAATCCTACCCGGCGATCCTCCCCTCGTTGCCCTGTGGAAAAGCGATCACCGGGTTGTCTGTGGAACTTGTCTGGGTGTATTTTATTAAGTATCCAGTTCTAGTTGTCATAAGGTCAAGGTACAACTCTGGGTCGTCCTTTTTATCGAGGGACACGACTATTCGAATAAATAAACTTCCCTGCGGGGGTGCACTACATTTCCCAACACGCTCGATCCCATTTGGCCGGACACACTTTCCTGGGTCATGCCCGGCCTCGGAAGATTAACACGTCGCAGCCCCACCTAGGCAAAACAGAGAGGTCAGCATGCCGGTCTAAATCCTATGTGCGCAGGGGTCTGGGCCCATCGCCCATTGCACACCTGCACGTTGCGAGGGCAGCCGGAAGCAGACCTAGCAACCTCCATTACAAAGGAAGTTGCATTATGCGCCCAACCCGGCCAGCGCCGCGTCGTCCGACGCCAAGAAGGCTTCGATCGATACCACGACGCCGAGTGCCCATAACTGTTCCCGCGTAGTTGGTTAGTGCGTATAGGCCAGTGGCCAGACTCAGATCAAATAGCAAGATCTCGTTAAGCATGTTATTATGAAGTAACCGGGGATGCCGACCAGGGCCAGGCCCATCTCTCGCCTAGGTGGTCTCAACCTGCCCTGTCGCTCTGCCACATAGTAACAGTCGGGGGTTGTCGGGAACCCGGAGCCACCTGTCCTTTAAGCCCCCACATCGGAATCACTTGCGGGTACTCAACGAGCCAACCCGACTTTAGTCACCATTTGTATAGTATGTATATATGTATATTATATACCCGTGATCACCTCCGAAGTGATCACGGCCCGATAGTATAGCAAGGCAGACTGACAAGAATGTAGAGCCAATGATGATAAACTAGAATCCTATACTAAGCATTTAGGATTGCGGGTAAGGTATCAATGACTGTAGCAACAATGACGGGCTATGCAATGTAATAGGAGTAACCGAACAGAACATGCTACACTACTCTAATGCAAGCAGATAGAGAAGAATAGGCGATATCTCGGTGATCAAGGGGGCTTGCCTGGTTGCTCACGCAAGGAGGGGTCACAACACACGTAGTCGAATCGGGCAGCAGCGTCGGTCTCGTAGTCTACCCGAGAGAAGAGGGGGAAGAAACAGTAAATACAATGCAAACATAAGCATGACGACGCATGACATTGAAGGAAATATGCCCTAGAGGCAATAATAAAGTTATTATTTATTTCCTTATTTCATGATAAATGTTTATTATTCATGCTAGAATTGTATTAACCGGAAACATAATACATGTGTGAATACATAGACAAACTAAATGTCACTAGTATGCCTCTACTTGACTAGCTCATTAATCAAAGATGGTTATGTTTCCTAACCATAGACATGAGTTGTCATTTGATTAACGGGATCACATCATTAGTAGAATGATGTGATTGACTTGACCCATTCCATTAGCTTAGCACTTGATCGTTTAGTATGTTGCTATTGCTTTCTTCATGACTTATACATGTTCCTATGACTATGAGATTATGCAACTCCCGTTTACCGGAGGAACACTTTGTGTGCTACCAAACGTCACAACGTAACTGTGTGATTATAAAGGAGCTCTACAGGTGTCTCCGAAGGTACATGTTGAGTTGGCGTATTTCAAGATTAAGATTTGTCACTCCGATTGTCGGAGAGGTATCTCTGGGCCCACTCAGTAATGCACATCACTATAAGCCTTGCAAGCATTGTAACTAGTGAGTTAGTTGCGGGATGATGTATTACGGAACGAGTAGAGAGACTTACCAGTAACGAGATTGAGCTTGGTATTGAGATACCGACGATCGAATCTCGAGTAAGTAACATACCGATGACAAAGGGAACAACGTATGTTGTTATGCGGTTTGACCGATAAAGATCTTCGTAGAATATGTAGGAGCCAATATGAGCATCCTGGTTCCGCTATTGGTTATTGACTAGAGACGTGTCTCGGTCATGTCTACATTGTTCTTGAACCCGTAGGGTCCGCACGCTTAAGGTTTCGATGACAGTTATATTATGAGTTTTTGAGTTTTGATGTACCGAAGGAGTTCGGAGTCCCGGATGAGATCGGGGACATGACGAGGAGTCTTGAAATGGTCGAGACATAAAGATCGATATATTGGACGACTATATTCGGACATCGTGTAACGCCCCGGATACAACTTTCCATATTCGTAACTCCAACTCTTGCATTTTCCGGAGATGCGATATGATATTTCCTTCGTGGTTGGGTTTTTGTCTTTTGTTTTGCATTTTGTTCAGGGCATGCATCTCATCTCATAGCATCATGTGCATCGCATCCATATGTTTTCATAAAACTCGTAAATGTTTTCGCAGTTGCCCTTTCTTTCTTTGCCTCCGTTGGCATTTTGTCACGCCCTTGTCCTCGTTGACCTCCTCGGACCGCTTTGCCTTTGTAGACCTTCTCGCAGACCATTTGGACCCCTCTCTTCTCTCTTTCTCCGAGACCAACAAAACCCCCTTGACCCCGTGGCCTTTCAGCAGACCCCATTGTCTTTGTTCCCCCTCTCGTCTAAATGCCCACCCTATCTACACTTTGCTCAGTCCCCCTTTGCGCGCGTCCGAAACTGCCCTGAACCCGAACCGGTCGGTCGTGACCGATGAGTCCGGATCATCCCCAAACATCTATAAAATATCTCCCGTCCTTTGTTTGCACTTCCTAACCTATTTTCCCAGAGCCGTTCGATCGCGATCGGATGACCCAAAAACTCCCCTTTTTCCTATATATATATAGACTCTAGTCTATTTTAAGACCAAACCCTAAATCCTAGGCTGTCCCGTCCATTCCATTCATCCCTCCGCCACCTCCTAGTCCCATCGGGATCTCACCCAGCTGATCTCCTCGTCTTCACCAACCAGCCAACTACCTTCTCCCTCAGATCCAAGCCAGCCGACCAGCCCCCATGTCTCCCGCAACCGCCAGCAGCCAGTCCCCTCCCTCCTAATTTTTAGCGCTGGCCAATCACCACCGAAATCGAACCAACCTGCAGCACTCGATCTCCCTCATCCCCGGGCCTCCACTCGATCCCTGGCCATCTCCTGCCCGAGTGATTCCTCCTCCTTGCCTCGCCCGAACCCAAAGAGAGGAGCTCCTCTTCAACCTTCAGTCGCCGCTAGCCGGAGCACCGGACCCAGCAGATGAGTCGCCGCGGGCCTCCTTTTCCTCTCCCCTGTTTTCCTCTCCTACCTCCTCTAAACTCTCTCCCTCTCTCGTTTGTTTTCTCCTCTGCCAGGAAACGAACGGGGTTTGCCCCTGCTGCCATGGTCGCCGGTGCAAGGTTCTGCACCGCTTCCTCCCGCTCGTCACCTCGTCACCTCTCGGCACGCACGCCTCCCTCCGGCCGTCGACCAGGTGGAGCTCGTTGGTGCAGCCTCCCGCCAGGTCGTCCCGCTCCCCGCGCCATGGATTTTGCATCGACCTCGATGTTCACTGCCTTGCCGCCCTTGCAAGCCTGGCCTCGCCTTCGCGCCTCCAACGACCGGCCTCGTCATCGCCGGCAACCCCAGGCAGGCCCCGTCGCGCCCCTGCCATCTCCCTCGCCGTCTCTTTCTTCTTCACTTCCCCGTTTTTCTTCTCTGAATTCCCTCTGTCTTCGTCCTTGAGACAACAGCCGGCGTCGTGGACGCCAACCGCCTAGCCGTCGCCTTCCACCGCCGCCCTGGCCTCGGATCCGGCCGGTTCCCGTGGTCCCTCACCCCGCCGAGTCCTCTGCTGCTCCCCTGCTTCACGCCGTTGCCTCCCCTGCGTCCAGAGGAGGACGAACGCCTCCGCGCCATGCTTCTCGTTCTGTCCAGGAACGAGCGACTGCGCCCGTTGACCTGGTCTCGTGGACCTCGTCCGTGCCCAGCAGCCTCCAGATCCAGCCTGCTCCACCGACTGGGCTCGGCCTAAGGTGAGCTGTCTCCCCCAGCGCCTGTTCATGTTGGCCCGATCGCAGATTCGGCCCTGTTATGTTTTTTTTACAGTCTGCGATTTTGACTATTATCCGGAGAACAGTAGTTTTACAGAAAAACCCTCAAGCATCATGCATATAATAACTACTCCCTCCGTTCCTAAATATAAGTCTTTGGAGAGATTCCATTATGGACCACATACGGAGCAAAATGAGTGAATCTATGCTGTGAAATGCATCTAGATACATCCGTATGTGGTTCATAGTGAAATCTCTCCAAAGACTTATATTTACGAACGGAGGGAGTAATTAACCATGCATCATATGTAAATAATTTATATACAAAAAATGCTTAGTTTTTCATCTAGTTTCATAATATGCAACTTTCATCCATGTTAAAAATGTTTAAAATGATGTCTGCATCTAATTTGCTATATGCCTTGCTAAAATGATTTATTTCATAACTAAATAACCGTAGCTCGGTTTTAAATAAACTTTATATGTAAATGGGGTGGAAAAATGCCTAGTTTAACATGGTGGACTTTATTTTCCTGTTTAACAACAATAAAATATGTTTTAGGGCAGAACAGTAGCAAATTAAAAATATGCATATGGGGATTCTCCGGAATTGTTGTTTGTTGTTCCGGCCTCATTTAAACTTGCCTAGATAGTTAGTTTATTTATGCCTCACCTCTTACCATGTTTAACAACATTTAATAATGTTGAGTAGCTTATAACGAGATCAAACTAAATAATCAAATGTGGTGTTTTGTCAATATGCAACTCGTTGCATATTGAGCTCCACTTAACTTGTAGCATTGTTGTTGCACTTTGTCATGCCATGCCTCATTAAACCGGACATGCATCATACTTGATTGTGCATCATGCCATGTTTATGCTTGTGTGTTTACCATGTTGTTTGCTTCTTTCCGGTTTGCTTCTCTCGTTAGCTTCGGTTTCGTTCCGGAGTTGTGAGGATTCGTTCGACTACGTTCGTTTGTCTTCTTCATGGACTCGTTCTTCCTCCTTGCGGGATTTCAGGCAAGATGACCGCTACCCTAGATCTCACTACTATCATTGCTATGCTAGTTGCTTCGTTCTATCGCTTTGGTGCGCTACCTATCGCTTGCTCTTCAAGCCTCCCAAATTGCCATGTCAGCCTCTAACCTTTTCACCCTTCCTAGCAAACCATTGCTTGGCTATGTTATTGCCTTGCTCAACCCCTCTTATAGCGTTGTTAGTTGCAGGTGAATTTGAAGATTGCTTCATGGTGGACAGGATTATGTTGGGATATCACAATATCTCTTATTTAATTAATGCATCTATATACTTGGTAAAGGGTGGAACACTCGGCCTTATGCCTGGTGTTTTGTTCCACTCTTGCCGCCCTAGTTTCCGTCATACCGGTGTTATGTTCCCGGATTTTGCGTTTCTTACGCGGTTGGGTGATTTATGGGACCCCCTTGACAGTTCGCTTTGAATAAAACTCCTCCAGCAAGGCCCAACCTTGGTTTTACCATTTGCCTCACCTAGCCCTTTTTCCCTTGGGTTTCTGGAGCCCGAGGGTCATCTTTATTACCCTCCCCCCCGGCCGATGCTCGTCGTGAGTGTTGGTTCAACCTGTCAGCCGCCGGTGGCCACCAGGGGCAACTCTGGGATGGCCTACCGGAAGTTTGGACAATCCGGTGTGCCCTAAGAACGAGATATGTGCAGCTCAAATCAGGATTTGTCGGCACATTTGGGCGGCTTTGCTGGTCTTGTTTTACCATTGTCGAAATGTCTTGTAAACCGGGATTCCGAGACTGATCGGGTCTTCCCGGGAGAAGGTATATCCTTCGTTGATCGCGAGAGCTTATCATGGGCTAAGTTGGGACACCCCTGCAGGGTATTATCTTTCGAAAGCCGTGCCCGCGGTTATGTGGCAGATGGAAATTTGTTAATGTCCGGTTGTAGATAACTTGACACCTGATTCGAATTAAAACACATCAACTGCGTGTGTAGCCGTGATGGTCTCTTCTCGGCAGAGTCCGGGAAGTGAACACGGTTTTGGGTTATGTTTGACGTAAGTAGGAGTTCAGGATCACTTCTTGATCATTGCTAGCTTCACGACCGTTCCTTTGCTTCTCTTCTCGCTCTTATTTGCGTATGTTAGCCACCATATTATGCTTAGTCGCTGCTGCAACCTCACCACTTTACCCCTTCCTTTTCCCTTTAAGCTTTGCTAGTCTTGATACCCATGGTAATGGGACTGCTGAGTCCTCGTGGCTCACAGATTACTACAACAATAGTTGCAGGTGCAGGTTGCGATGATCATGACGCAAGAGCGATGCTTGCTTGCTTTGGAGTTCTTCTTCTGCTTCTTATTCGATCATGGGATAGGTTCCAAGTCGGCAGCCTAGGCTAGCAGGGTGGATGTCGTTTGAGTTTCTGTTTGTGTTTCATCCGTAGTCGGGTGGTGCTCTTATGTATGATGATGTTGTATTCGTGTGGCATTGTATGCCTCTTGTATGTATCCCCGTCTATTATGTAATGTTGATGTAATGATATCTACCTTGCAAAAGCATATCAATATGCGGTTCTATCCTTGGTGGGACCTTCAAGTCTCTTTAGGATAGTATCGCATATTGGGCGTGACAAGTTGGTATCAGAGCCTCGACCGACCATAGGAGCCCCCTCGATTGTTGGCCGTTGTTGAGTCTAGAAGAAAACTATTTTGAGTCTTAGGATGATATATATCGGAGAGTAGGATTCTTTTTACTCCTCAGGCCCCTTCGTCACTCTGGTGAGGACTCTTGACGTAGATGTTTTGTCTTTCCTCTCCTCAAATTTCACTAAATTTTTTTAGGATCACGCGGGTATCTTGGGATCGTTCCGATATTCTTGTGACGAGAACATTGTTCTTGGTGCCTCCTGACATTTAGGGGTTGTGGCAGTGTCCCGGGGAGTTGAGCTCCGAGGTGTTGTCGTCATAATTTTATCGTTGCGAGCTTCGGAATACCTGAGTTTTGCCGACATCAAAAATCTCTTTTATGCAGTTGTTGGTGAGATAACCTCGACGCCACCCAGTACTGGGGAGTTCGGGAGTATTGCCATAGCTCGTATAACGGATGCTTTTTGAAGGTTGAGGTACACAATTTCCGGAGTTTTCTTGGTTATGTGTTGACGGATGGATACAACTGGATGTAGGGATTGTTAGTTTGGGTGAGATATATTGCTTCCTGATCCCCAACACCGCATTGCATAACCAGGAAGTTTCAGGAGTTTTATAGGTGGGAATTCAAGTAGCTCCTAGAATATCTTTCCGACAGATGCATGACATGGGATTGGGTAAATCTCTATCATATGTTTGTTCCGGCTTATTCTGCAAGCCAAATCCTTTGTTTTGTTTTATTTGTGGTATTCGAGTTGCTTCGAAGTCAAGTGTTGATTCCATACCTTTCCTAAACGGCATTCTCATATTGCTATGTGAATACTAATCCTTGTTGATCATCGAGGTCGTCATGTTAATTCTTCTCCAACCGGCGTGCTTCTCTTGGATCCGATCATTTCAACATCCGCAAGATCAATTCTAAGTTTTCTCAACGGTATCCGTTTCATCCGTCCCCAAGTTGCCTTTGTTTTCCCGCCCTCCCACCCTTTTTCTTCAAGGACTCAGATTTCTTAATCAAGTATCCTTTTTATTGATGGGAAGTCTCTCCATTCTTTTCCGTCAATGTTCTTATCCGGTGATTCTCAGGAAGATACTAACGGAGCTTTGAGTTCATCATTCTTCGTTATTTTTCTTCTCCGGTGGATTCAAGTCAAGTTTTCGGTGTTGATCATATTCCCTTCCTTGTTTCAAGTGTTTTCGTATGCTGGTGTATCTCTTAATCATTCCCCGCTTGCTATTCAATTGTTCCGGAGTGCTGAAGATATCTTTGAAGATTCGTGTTTCCACTCCGCATCAATTCTAACTATTTCGAGGTTGTTACCTCATTCAAGCCATTTAATTCAACCGGTGCAATCTCTCTTTAAAATCATTTCCAACGGTGTTTTCTTTTGAGTGGGCCCTAACCCATAGGTCTTTTCCCAGGATCTTACCTGACTCTTCTAATTATTCCGGAGCCATTCCTAATTCTTTTCGAGTTTGACGTAAGAATGAATTTCATCAGTCAGTTGCCATCTTCAAGATCGATTTCAATTCTTTTCATTGCTGATTCAACCTTTGCTCTTCTCATTCTCCCAGAGTATCTCATTAATTTTTGGTGGCGTCTCTCATCGTCATTTGAAGACCGAAGAAAGATTTCTCTTAAATCTTGCTCCATTCTCTTCAAGATTCACGGTTCTAGATTGATGCCATCCTCTCATAATTGCTTTCGATTGTGACAATTCTTTTCTTACCATTCGGAGCATTTCATGAGTTGTTTCCATTTCTTTCCTCCGAAAGCCATCATGTCATAATTCTTCATTCTCAGCGTGTAGCTATCATTCTCCAAATCTTACCGGTGCATCGTTCAAATACCCTCTAATCAGTTCATGATCTCGTTGTTCTCATGTATTTAAATCCCCTCAAGTATCTTCATTCGTTTTCCAATTCTTCTCGGTGAATTGTGCCTTTGCTACTCTCATTTTCAATTCTTATGGTGGTTCGTTCAAGATTTCACTTCCTTCGTTATCATATTAATTCATTCGTTGTTTCCAAATCTCGCCGGTGGTTCCATCAATACCTTCTCAAGTTTGCTATATCTCTCTTAATCCTTTCTATGGGAATAAGTAGTATGCCAAATCCATTGCTTGTCATCAATTTAATTTGATGAAGTATAAGCATACAAAAAATCTTATTCCTATTTCCGCGAGGTGATTCAATTCTTTTCTTCCAGAGATTGTTCATGATGAAGTAACTCTCGTTTCTAGTGTTTCATCCTTTCTTTTTCCGGAGTTCCAAGTTTTCTCGGTTATATCGTCGCGAAGCTCCATTTAAATCATCGTGAGGCTTCACCTTGTGTTTTCAACCTCTCTTTCTTTCTATCATCCTTTTATTACCGGAGTTCTTCATGGAGGCTCTACATGGTGGTTCATCAAGGATTCCTTTCATTCTTCAATTGTTCTTCAAGATTTCTCTCGAAGTCATGACCCGCCAAGCTATACTATAAAATAAACATGATGTTCAACACATGTTTTGTTTTGAGGCGTTCAAGCATTCTTCATCTTGCATTCCGAAGCGCAATTCGTTCTACCTTATCTTTTGAGGTGGTGTTATATCATTCTTGACAATTTCCATTCATGTTTCGTGATTCACATGTTGTCAAGAATGAGGTATTTTAAATCCATCAATCTCTTCTCTGGAGTTATCTTGGTATAAATTTCACCTAAAGCCTTCCCTAAGGAATGTTGCTATTGTGGTGCTTATCAATGATCCAATTTTCTCCTTCTCATCTCGGTGAAGAAGTTTTTCATCTCTTTGGTGCTCTCAGTCAAATCAATTGTTTACATTAGTGGTCGGCTGTCACCTCATAATTTTGAGATGTTTTCCATAAGTCCACAACAAGCTTGTACTTTTCGTTGTTGGTTTTCCAACAACTCCGTTATAACCTTCTTGGAAGGGTGCTTTCCAAGCTCATTTGTGCTAGAAGTCTGCATTTCTTCTCCATTCTGTTATTTCAATGATCTATCTTCTATTCTTTCTTACGGAGGCAGTGTGTTGTTGATTTCATCAAGTATCATCCCATCTTCTCAAGTTCATGTTCTATTCGTTCCATGTTCAACCGGAGTGCTGCCCGAATTCTTCCTCTCTCATCTTGTTTTAACCGGAGTGGTTTCGAATTCTATCTTGTCCATTAAACTCTTGATTCATGTATTTGCAACCTTCAAGTTCTCGTAATGTTCCTTGTTCCTCTTTTCTAACAGATTGTTTGCAATCTCGTTCATCTCTGTTGTACTCTTTCTTTTAATTGCTCAACCTCTCAAGGTTCATGGTTTCACTCGTTCGTCAAAGAAGCAACTTAGTTTTACCTCTTCTCTTCCTTTTCCGCTTCTCTCCGGTGCCATCCTAGATCTCGGGAAGAGATCCTCTCGTAGTGGTGGAGTGTTGTAACGCCCCGGATACAACTTTCCATATTCGTAACTCCAACTCTTGCCTTTTCCGGAGATGCGATATGATATTTCCGTCGTGGTTGGGTTTTTGTCTTTTGTTTTGCATTTTGTTCAGGGCATGCATCTCATCTCATAGCATCATGTGCATCGCATCGATATGTTTTCATAAAACTCGTAACCATTCGCAGCTGCCCTTTCTTTCTTTGCCTCCGTTGGCATTTTGTCAGGCCCTTGTCCTCATTGACCTCCTCGGACCGCTTTGCCTTCGTTGACCCTCTCGCAGACAATTTGGACCCCTCTCTTCTCTCTTTCTCCGAGACCAACAAAACCCCCTTGACCCCGTGGCCTTTCGGCAGACCCCATTGTCTTTGTTTCCCCCTCTCGTCTAAATGCCCACCCTATCTACACTTTGCTCAGTCCCCCTTTGTGCGCGTCCGAAACTGCCCCGAACCCGAACCGGTCGGTCGTGACCGATGAGTCCGGATCATCCCCAAACATCTATAAAATATCTCCCGTCCTTTGTTTGCACTTCCTAACCTATTTTCCCGGAGCCGTTCGATCGCGATCAGATGACCCAAAAACTCCCCTTTTTCCTATATATATATATATAGAGTCTAGTCTATTTTAAGACCAAACCCTAAATCCTAGGATGTCCCGTCGATTCCATTCATCCCGCCGCCACCTCCTAGTCCCATCGGGATCTCACCCAGCTGATCTCCTCGTCTTCACCAACCAGCCAACTACCTTCTCCCTCAGATCCAAGCCAGCCGACCAGCCTCCACGTCTCCCGCAACCGCCAGCAGCCAGTCCCCTCCCTCCTAATTTTTCAGCGCCGGCCAATCCCCACCGAAATCGAACCAACCTGCAGCACTCGATCTCTCTCATCCCCGCGCCTCCACTCGATCCCTAGCCATCTCCTGCCCGAGCGATTCCTCCTCCTTGCCTCGCCCGAACCCAAAGAGAGGAGCTCCTCTTCGACCTTCAGTCGCCGCTAGCCGGAGCACCGGACCCAGCAGATGAGTCGCCGCCGGCCTCCTTTTCCTCTCCCCTATTTTCCTCTCCTACCTCCTCGAAACTCTCTCCCTTCCTTGTTTGTTTTCTCCTCTGCCAGGAAACGAATGGGGTTCGCCCCTGCTGCCATGGTCGCCGGTGCAAGGTTCTGCACCGCCTCCTCCCGCTCGTCACCTCGTCGCCTCTCGGCACGCACGCCTCCCTCCGGCCGTCGACCACGTGGAGCTCGCTAGTGCAGCCTCCCGCCAGGTCGTCCCGCTCCCCGCGCCATGTATTTTGCATCGACCTTGATGTTCGCTGCCTTGCCGCCCTTGCAAGCATGGCCTCACCTTTGCGCCTCCGACGACCGGCCTCGTCGTCGCCGGCAACCCCAGGCAGGCCCCATTGCGCCCCTGCCATCTCCCTCGCCGTCTCTTTCTTCTTCACTTCCCCGTTTTTCTTCTCTGAATTCCCTCTATCTTCGTCCTTCAGACAACAGCCTGCGTCGTGGACGCCAACCGCCTAGCCGTCGCCTTCCACCGCCGCCCTGGCCTCGGATCCGGCCGGTTCCCGTAGTCCCTCGCCCCATCGAGTCCCTCTGCCGCTCCCCTGCTTCGCCGTTGCGTCCCCTGTGTCCAGAGGAGGACGAACGCCTCCGCGCCCTGCTTCTCATTCTGTCCAGGAACGAGCGACTGCGCCCGTTGACCTGGTCTCATGGGCCTCGTCCCTGCCCAGCAGCCTCCAGATCCAGCCTGCTCCACCGACTGGGCTCGGCCCAAGGTGAGCTACCTCCCCCAGCGCCTGTTCATGTTGGCCCGATCGCAGATTTGGCCCTGTTATGTTTTTTTTACAGTCTGCGATTTTGTCTATTATCCGGAGAACTGCAGTTTTACAGAAAAACCCTCAAGCATCATGCATATAATAACTAATTAACCATCCATCATATGTAAATAATTTATACATGAAAAATGCTTAGTTTTTCATCTATTTTCATAATGTGCAACTTTCATCCATGTTAAAAATGTTTAAAATGTTGTCTGCATTTAATTTGCTATATGCCTTGCTAAAATGATTTATTTCATAACTAAATAACCGTAGCTCGGTTTTAAATAAACTTTATATGTAAATGGGGTGGAAAAATGCCTAGTTTAACATGGTGGACTTTATTTTCCTGTTTAACAACAATAAAATATGTTTTAGGGCAGAACTGTAGCAAATTAAAAATATGCTTATGGGGATTCTCCAGAATTGTTGTTTGTTGTTCCTGCCTCATTTAAACTTGCCTAGATAGTTAGTTTATTTATGCCTCACCTCTTACCATGTTTAACAACATTTAATAATGTTGAGTAGCTTATAACGAGATCAAACTAAATAATCAAATGTGGTGTTTTGTCAATATGCAACTCGTTGCATATTGAGCTCCACTTAACTTGTAGCATTGTTGTTGCACTTTGCCATGCCATGCCACATTAAACCGGACATGCATCATACTTGATTGTGCATCATGCGATGTTTATACTTGTGTGTTTACCATGTTGTTTGCTTCTTTCCGGTTTGCTTCTCTCGTTAGTTTCGATTTCGTTCCGGAGTTGTGAGGATTCGTTCGACTACGTCTGTTTGTCTTTTTCATGGACTTGTTCTTCCTCCTTGCGGGATTTCAGGCAAGATGACCGCTACCCTGGATCTCACTACTATCATTGCTATGCTAGTTGCTTTGTTCTATCGCTTTGCTGCGCTACCTATCGCTTGCTCTTCAAGCCTCCCAAATTGCCACGTCAGCCTCTAACCTTTTCACCCTTCCTAGCAAACCATTTCTTGGCTATGTTACTGCCTTTCTCAGCCACTCTTATAGCGTTGTTAGTTGCAGGTGAAGATGAAGATTGCTTCATGGTGGACAGGATTATGTTGGGATATCACAATATCTCTTATTTAATTAATGCATCTATATAGTTGGTAAAGGGTGGAAGACTCGGCCTTATGCCTGGTGTTTTGTTCCACTCTTGCCGCCCAAGTTTTCGTCATACCGGTGTTATGTTCCCGGATTTTGCGTTCCTTACGCGGTTGGGTGATTTATGGGAGCCCCTTGACAGTTCGCTTTGAGTAAAACTCCTCCAGCAAGGCCCAACCTTGGTTTTACCATTTCCCTCACCTAGCCCTTTTTCCCTTGGGTTTCCGGAGCCCAAGGGTCATCTTTATTTACCCCCCCCCGGGCCATGCTCGTCGTGAGTGTTGGTCCAACCTGTCAGCCGCCGGTGGCCACCAGGGGCAACTCTGGGATGGCCTACCGGAAGTTTGGACAATCCGGTGTGCCCTGAGAACGAGATATGTGCAGCTCCTATCGATTTGTCGGCACATTCGAGCGACTTTTGCTGGTCTTGTTTTACCATTGTCGAAATGTCTTGTAAACCGGATTTGAGACCGATCGGGTCTTCTGGGAGAAGGTATATCCTTCGTTGATCGAGAGCTTATCATGGGCTAAGTTGGGACACCCACAGTAGGGTGTTATCCTTTGAAAGCCGTGCCATGGTTATGTGGCGATGGGAATTTGTTAATGTCCGTTGTAGATAACTTGACACCGATTCAATTAAAACACATCAACCGTGTGTAGCCGTGATGGTCTCTTCTCGGCAAAGTCCGGAAGTGTACACGGTTTTGGGTTATGTTTGGCGTGGCGGGAGTTCGTGGATCACTTCTTGATCATTGCTAGCTTCACGACCGTTCCTTTGCTTCTCTTCTCGCTCTTATTTGTGTATGTTAGCCACCATATTATGCTTAGTCGCTGCTGCAACCTCACCACTTTACGCCTTCCTTTTCCCTTTAAGCTTTGCTAGTCTTGATACCCATGGTAATGGGATTCTTTGAGTCCTCGTGGCTCACAGACTACTGCAACGATTGCGAGTGCGAGTTGCGATGATCATGACGCGAGAGTGATGCTTGCTTGTTTTGAAGTTCTTCTTCTGCTTCTTATTCGATCAGGGGATAGGTTCCAGGTCGGCAGCCTGGGCTAGCAGGGTGGATGTCGTTTGAGTTTCTGTTTGTGTTTCATCCATAGCCGGATGGTGCTCTTATGTATGATGATGTTGTATTCATGTGGTGGCATTGTATGCCTCTTGTATGTATCCCCATCTATTATGTAATGTTGATGTAATGATATCCACCTTGCAAAAGCGTATCAATATGCGATTCTATCCTTGTGGGACCTTCGAGTCTCTTTAGGTAGTATCGCATATTGGGCGTGACACATCGGAAGGGTTCCGAGTGATTCGGGGATTTTCGGGGGTACCGGGAAGTTACGGGAATACGAGGAAGAAGCAATGGGCCTCATGGGCCAAGTGGTGGAAGAGAGGAGGTAGGGCGTGCGGCCCCCCTAGCCCAAACCGAATTGGACTAGGGGGCCGACCCCCTTTCCTCCTTTTCCTCCCTCTCCTTCCTTCTCCTTCTCCTTCCCTTTCTTCCCCTTTCCTACTTGGACTAGGAAAGAGGGGGGAATCCTACGTGGAGTAGGATTGCCCCCCTTGGGCGCGCCTCCTCCCCTTGGCCGGCCTTCTCCTCCCCCCCCCCTTTATATACGGAGGAGGGGCGCACCTCTAGACACAACAACAATTGATCTCTTGATCTCTTAGCCGTGTGCGGTGCCCCCCTCCACCATAGTCCTCGATAATATTGTAGCGGTGCTTAGGCGAAGCCCTGCGATGGTAGAACATCAAGATCATCACCACGCCGTCGTGCTGACGGAACTCTTCCCCAACATTCTGCTGGATCGGAGTCCGGGATCATCATCGAGCTCAACGTGTGCTAGAACTCGAAGGTGCCGTAGTTTCGGTGCTTGATCGGTCGGGCCATGAAGACGTACGACTACATCAACCGCATTGTTCTAACGCTTCCGCTTTCGGTCTACAAGGGTACATGGACAACACTCTCCCCTCTCGTTGCTATGCATCACCATGATCTTGTGTGTGCATAGGAATTTTTTGAAATTACTACATTCCCCAACAGACATGACAATGAGCGGGGTTAGGTGTGCCCTAACGCGGTAGTAGGTGATACCGGCGAAAAGGGGGAAACATCCGGGAAAGTATCCCCGGTGGTTCGTGTTTTTGGACAGGTGATCTAGAGGGGAAAATTGCGTGTTCGATATGTTAGGGATGTGTGGCGGACGAACGAGCTGCGTATACGGATTCGTCTCGTCGTTCTGAGCAACTTTCATGTACAAAGTTTTTCCATCCAAGCTACGGTTTATTTTATATTAATTTTAAAAGATTTAATCATTTTTAGAGTTTCCTTATTTATTTTAAATCAACATTATCCAGAAGAGTGTATGCTGACATCATCATGATGTCAGCATGACATCAGCAGTCAATAGGGGTGTTGACTGGTCAACTGACGTGTGGGTCCTGTTCATCATTGACTGTTTAGTCTAATTAGGGTTTAACTAATCTAATTATTGTTTAATTAAACTAACTAGTTAATTAGATTAATTAAACAGGATTAATGAACTTAACTTAATTAATTAATTAATTTAATTATTACTTATTTATTTATTTATATTTTTATAATTCTTTTTTTATATAATTCATTCCAGGGGTGGGGCCCCTTGTCATAGGCCCCTAGGGCTAACGGGCGCAGCCCGAACGGACGGTCTTGGCGAGCCGCCACCCGCCTGAGATAGCGGGCGAGGCCGAGCGAGGTCGGCAGGCCGATGCCGATGCCGTCTGGCCGATCATGCCTTGAGCCGAGGCCATGGTCCGGACCGTGGAGGACGCGGCGGCGGACGGCGAGTCTGTGGCGCTCATGTGGCCGGCCAGACGTCGCTTGAGGCGAGGCGCGGCTTCATGGTGGTGCCGAGCACGACCGAGGTGTGGCGCGGCGCCACGCCCAGCGTGGTCGGGAGGAGGTCGCGGCCGGGGCGGCAACAGCACGGCGGGCGACGCGGGCGACCATGGGCGCTGCGACGGCGAGGGGACTGGATGGAGCGACAATGGGGGTGAGGCCATGCGGGTGCGCGGCAGGCGAGGTCGCCGGCGACCAGATGCAGCTGTGGTCGCGCAAGGGTGCATGGGCGAGGCAGCGGCACGCGAGCGCGTGCGCGCCTCGGCGCGGCACGGGGCATAGAAGGGGAGAGGAAGAGAGGCCGAAGCCTCACCGGTGATGTAGGGCACGGGGCTGCGAGGGTCGTGGAGTGGCTCGGGGACGACGACGCCGGAAAGGAAGCAGTCCGGCGAGGTGGCAGAGGCAGGCCGATGAGGGAGCTCCGGCGACGATGGGGTCCAACGGCGTCGGAGGCGGTGACGGTGAGCGTCGGCGGCGGGGGTTGGGGCGTCGTGGGGGAGACGAAAGGCGGGCCGGCGTGGTGGCTCCGGCGACGGGAGGCCTTCGGGCGGCGGCACCACGTCGGTGGGGGTTCGGGCGACGGGGTGACGGGATCAGGGCCAATCCCGATCCAGATCGGGGGGAAGAGGAGAGGTGGATCATGGGGGGGGGGATGGACCAATTAGGGTTAGGTTACGGGAGTGGGGTGGTTATAGGCCGGGGGGAAATTGGACCAGTTAGCTGGGCTGTGGCCCTGTGGGGGGTGGCCTTTTTCTTTCTAATTTTATTTTGTTTTGTCTTTCTCTTTTCTTATTTTTTTATTTGCTGTTCTATTTTAGATGCACATTATTTTTTTGTTTAGTAAAATATGATAACAATTCCTGAAATAATGTTTCAGAACCACCTATTGTCATAAAAGTTTTACCCCAAAATAAATTAGTTTAGAGTTTTATTAATTGAAAAGGTAATTACTTAATTGTTTTTGTTACTGTTTAAATCACTTTAGAGTATTAAAGTATTATATAAAAGTGTGGTTTCTTCGCCATAATTACCTACGTATTATTTGGCTCACTGCGAACATTTTAGTTTTAACATTTTACAATTTTACTGTTTGCCTTTACTTTGGAGTTGAATTCTGAATCGGTTTTAAACTAACGCAAGATTATCAGCAATAACCGAGGTGACATGGCATCATTACCAGAGGGTTACTGTAGCTTAATTACCCGGGCGTCACATGTAAACTTCAGTAACGAAAAATCCTTCGCTTAGCATCAATTCCATTAAGTAACTTTAGGCTCTTGAAAACCCATACCAAATATCATTGTCAAAGTCATTGGAGTCTCGGAGGTTGGTCATCTAAGTTTTTGAGAGTAGACAAGAGCTTAGTAAAGAAAAGAAGAGGATACGAGAATACTTGTCGGTGCTATTGAAAATATAAGTTGTTCCTATCAAGGTTTTCCTATTTCTAAACCAGTTTCTAGGGTCACGTCCTACAGTCAACGTATGCTCTGATACCATTTTGTCATGACCTGGATTTGGTAAAATCCAAGTCTCTGTGCTTACTGTGCTATCCCTGGATCATAGCTAGCACACACAGTAACAAGAATGAATATCAGTAAAACATACATCATTTTACTACAACGGTACATCCAGAATTAAACAAATACATACCACTGGCACAGCTCAATGCTGGCACATAATATAGCGGAATAATAAGTAGTCGCTAAGTTAGGGCTCCATCAACGCCACTGAGCTTGTTGAGTTTGACCATAACCCTATCGTCTCTTAATCTGTTGAGATCTACACATGACAAGTGCAGGTGAGTACGTAGAATGTACTCGCAAGTTGCAAAGGAAAGTTTAACCGAATATATATGCAGGGTAGTATTGGTGGAGGTTTCCTTTGCATAAAGCCAATTTTCTCCTATACTAAATTTTATAAACTCCTTTTGAAATTAAAAAATAGTTTTTAGTATAAAAGGTACAAGTGAGACACTTGGATATACGCACCCGTGCTCATTCTCCAAATTTTGGTAAAACACAAATATGGTTAAAGTGAAACACATTCACTGTGCTCATTCCTCAACTTTCCCTTCCCTTAAAAAGGACTTTTAGAAAAGAAAGGGGAGATTCTTCTTCAGTCCAAGTCTTAAGTTGCTCAAATTTGCCCGTAACCGGGGGCACGACTAATCGATTAGGTTTAACCCTCTGCAGAGGTCGTACACGTTCCCCACATGACACAACCAACCATGTTTACCTTTACACACTTTGGTGTACGACTAGGAGGAGATTGTGACGAAGCCTTTCCATAACAGCCCCCTATACTTGACCAAGCTGCCCGCAACTTAGACAACGAAAGCCCCTCTCCGATGGCGGTCCTGAGCTAAGGGTTTCCCGTTAGTACTAAGCTAAGCCAGAGCCCATAGTAGCATGTGGCTGTACTGGAAGCTACATCAAACTGTACTTGAAAGATCTCATTCCCCTGGACGGCAATCCCCACCAAAAACCTGTGTGCAAGACCCCAGTCGGGCGCATTCACTGCAAGACCCCGATGGGCGCAATCACTTGTAGACGCTCCCGTCAATACCATCCCGTCCAGGTAGTAGAAGATAAAATAATATATAATTTTGTTTTTCAATAGTTTTCACAAAACGTTGCCCCAAAAGAGGCAAGTTTAAAGGTTCAAAACAATTTTGGTTTTCATCTCACCCATTTTGTGCAAGCGTGGCCAAGCATGGTTGCAAGTCTTGAACCCATGGCTCTAGCTAGTAATAATACTTTATAAAACTTTTGTAAAACACGCATAGCATTAAAATACAAAGGATTATGCATAATATGAAAACATAAGTCAGAGCATGATCAATTTGCAGCTTGCCTGATTCTTGAAGTTGATATATTCTACTTCAAGTTGTCTCTCCTTCACCTTACGATATATCTAACAATACAAGAAAATAATTCAACACACAACAATTGCAAATGAAGATCCAAATAAAAGATACAAATTCACAATACAAATTATTTAGTTTTTACTATTAATAAGCTAGTTACTATGACGTGGTAGGGTTGAGATACGACGAAGTTGGCTTGATTGAAAATATGACATAAATCATATTTCGGGGTCGGATCAAATTGGTACAAAGTGAAGATCATGGTTTGATAAAATGAGGGTTGTGAGGCAAGATTCTACGACAATTTCATAATGGGTTGTTCGGAATATTTGACTTGATTAAACAGAAGTGGGTATGGCATGCGTTTCAAGATAAAGAATTAAATTTGTAATCTTGTAACTCCAAAGTTTTGTGGTGATACAAAATGATCAGAGAGGTTCCCTAGGGATCAATCTAAGAGATTTAACCTATAGACAAATTTTGGTTTAACGAAGTTATTACTATCATCAAAGAAGGTCAAATTAAGATGTTGATGTTAAAAAAACATCTGCTCATTGCTAAAAATTTATGCATTGAGTTCTAACAGAAAGGTCAGGTCCTAAGGTCCAACTTTCATATATAAAATACTTCTATAAGATTTACAGAATAAAAGATATAGCAAAATTACTTAAATTCGTATTTAAATCAAAACTAAATTTTAAATTTTCCAAAAGTGAGATTTTATAATTTTATAAAAAACTACAGGTTCTAACGTATCCGGAGATATGTCATTTATTAAAATCGGACATACGGTTCGGGAGATAGAAATTTCCAAAGTTTGGATATTTTTTCTGAAAAATGACTTACGGAATTTAGAGGAGGCTTGCCGGAGTTGATCGCCGGAGTTGGAGAAGAAGGTCGCCGGAGTTGGGGAAGAAGGTCCCCGACGTCAAGTAGTAGGAGAACGGCAAAGAGGTTGACAAGGGGAGTCCGTTGGATAACGTCACAGGCTCGGCCTCGTCTCGTGGTGTCCGGGATGTGTGGCTGGAGCTCGCCGGAGTTCGTTGGAACTACGGGCATGGTCATCGCCGTTTGTGCGTACCGGCTGTGAAACAAGATGAACAAATGCATCAGAAGGATGCACCATGGTTTCATTTGAACTAATAAGGAGAAAGAAACGAGCAAGGGTCCCCTGCAGGTCGTGTGTACCTTCCACGGCCTGCAGCCGTGCGTGAACTTCGGCGACGAATTGGACGGAAAACAAAGGGCGAGAGAGAGGGGTTTCGGTATGGTAGTGAGCAGGGATGAGGGCGCTCCTCGGGGTGATTTTTGTAGGTGCGAGGGGAGTCCATACGATTGAGATCCACTGCGAGTTTAGTGCGGCCATCAATGGCTGTTTGTGCATGTACGTTCCACGGATCCGTTCAACCAATTAAAGCAATAATGTTGGATTCTAATTCCCTGAATTGGTTACCTGTAACGTCCTCCACAGTTTTCGTGTTGACTCCTGAGGGAATTGGGCAAAGAAATTAAGTGGGACGAGGGAAGGAAGAGATGGGAAGCCATGGCTGTTTCTGTTCTGTTCGTCTGAACGTGAACGAGGAGGAAGAAGGCTGTGCGTACGGGTCATAGTGGAGTCAAGGCCCAAGATAAAACTGAAAGAGAAAGAAAACAAAATAAAATGGGCTTGGCTCGTTGTGTATGCTGTCCTTGCTCGGCTGTGTGTGTGCACAGTGCTCCGACAACAAAAAGCGCTTAGGCCTAAAAGACTTAGGATTAGATTTTGTAGTTTAATAATTAGGTGACAAAAAACGTTAACTAACGAGACAAACAAAAATGCGTAAATTTACATATTTATAATTTAGAATCTAGGAAAAATAGTTTCAGAATTTCGTAAAAATTAATTTGTGTGCAACATTCATTAATGCATTATGGACTTAATTGGAATACTCAAAATTCAGTTCAGAGTTTTGCAAATGTACAACTGTTAATTGTTCATTACTAAATATTTCCAAATATGTCTTGGAGAAGTCACATTATCTCCTCTCATTAATTCCTTTTTGAATTATTTGGAAATATTTATATGACATTACAATTCCAAATAAAATCTAATTCAAAATGGAACTCCGAAATTCAAGGAACTTTAAATGAAATATTCATCCACCACATTTGAGAAAGTCCGTTTATTCTCACTCTAAAATATCGAATATGGTTTCAAAATATTTCATAGGAGTCAGAAAGAGAAGAAATCTAATTTGAAAATTTTCACACAAGACTCAAAAAGATTTTAATTTCTTCTGAGAGTAAAAGCAATTCAATCAATATATCTATTTATTAACATTCCAAAATTTGGAAAATTTTGGGATGTTACAAACTACCACCCTTAAAAAAAATCTCCGTCCTCGAGATTTGCTAAGGCTAGCAAGAAATAGGTTAGGGTTGAGTTCTCTTGGGTTACTTCCCGAGGGTTTTGGCATGACATCTACAGGCTAGCAATTTATCCTTTTGCTTCCTGTCTTGAGAGAATGTCTTCTGTTAATATAATTCCTTGTATCCCAGTTGAAAGATCGAGGATGTCGCCTAGAGGGGGGAGGGGGGTGAATAGGCGATTTAAAATAATTACGGTTTAGGCTTGAACAAATGCGGAATAAACCTAGCGGTTAATTTGTCAAGCACAAAACCTAAAACAACTAGGCTCACCTATGTGCATCAACAACTTATGCTAAGCAAGATAAGCAACTATGTGATAGAAGGATATATGACAAAGAACAATATGGCTATCACAAAGTAAAGTGCATAAGTAAAGGGCTCGGGTAAGAGATAACCGAGGCATGCGGAGACGACGATGTATCCCGAAGTTCACAGCCTTGCGGATGCTAATCTCCGTTTGAAGCGGTGTGGAGACACAATGCTCCACAAGAAGCCACTAGGGCCACCGTAATCTCCTCACGCCCTCGCACAATGCAAGATGCCGTGATTCCACTATGGGACCCTTGAGGGCGGTCACCGAACCCGTACACTTTGGAAACCCTTGGGGGATGTCACCGGTACCCGTCAAATTGCTCGGGGTGATCTCCACAACCTAATTGGAGACCCCGATGCTTGTCCGGAGCTTTACACCACAATAATTGAGCTCCGAACAACACCAACCGTCTAGGGCGTCAAGGCACCCAAGAGGAACAAGCTCTAGGGTGTCCAAACACCCAAGAGTAACAAGCTGAAGGGTACCAAGCACCCAAGAGTAATAAGCTTCTAAACTTGTAACTTCCACGTATCACGTGGAGAACTCAAACCGATGCACCAAATGCAATGGCAAGGGCACACGGAGTGCCCAAGTCCTTCTCTCTCAAATCCCACCGAAGCAACTAATGTTAGGGAGGAAGATGAGAGGAAGAACAAGAAGGAGAACACCAAGAACTCCAAGATCTAGATCCAATGGGTTCCCCTCACATAGAGGAGGAGAAAGTGATTGGTGGAAATGTGGATCTATATCTCCTCTCTCTTTTCTCTCAAAAACTAGCAAGAATACATGGAGGGATTGAGAGTTAGCAAGCTCGAAGAAGGTCAACAATGGGGGAAGAACACAAGCTCAAAGGATAAGGTTCAATGGGGAAGAATACCCCCTTTTATAGGTGGAGAAAAATCCAACCGTTATGCTAACAGCCCGCACAGAGCGGTACTACTGCTCCAAGGAGCGGTACTAAAGAATACTTTCGTGCCTACCTCCGCTGAGCAAAACACGAGATTTTTGGTCCGGAGCGGTACTACCGCTCAGGAGCCACAGTAGTACAGCTCTGGAGCGGTACTACCGCTCAGGAGCCGCGGTAGTACCGCTCTGGAGCGGTAGTAAAAATTTACATCCGCTCTAGTCGCGGTAGTACCGCTGCAGCCTTTACCAAAACAGCCACAACTTTTGCAAACGGACTCTGAATTCAACAAAACCAAGTTTGTTGGAAAGCTAACGACATGGGCTAACACAATATTGATAGAAATATCAATAAGAAGCAAATGAGAAAAGGCCCATAAGAAAATGGTGAGAACCCTTCCTCGGATAAGGCCGGTAAAACCTCCAACACCGAAAACATCATAGAAGACGCATGCGAACTCCGTTTTTGATGAACTCAAGCTTGTCATCAAGATGACCATAAGCTCTAAGACTCACAAAGAGAACCAAGCAAGAATCAAGAAACATTATGCAAGGATGCAATGGTTTGAGCTCTCTACTAACGATACGATCAAGCTACCAACTTGAGAGCCCCCCTTGATAGTACGGCAAACGATCCTATAACCCGGTCTCCCGACTACCACCACGAGACCGGTAAAATAGAAAACCTATCAAGGGCAAACCTTTGCCTTGCACATGGTCCACTTGAGATAGATGATGACGATCTTGACTCCCTCAAGTTGGACCATCTTTCTTGATTGCGTTGGCTCGATGAAGACTAGATGATTGCTCCCCCATAGTCCACTATGGGTGAGCCACTCTTCGGCACATTCACAAGTCCATTAACACCACAATGGATGGCAAGATTCAAGAACTTGATCTCTTCGTGATTCTCCACTTGAACTTGCACACGACAATCTTGATGACGATCACCACTTGATGCCTTTCCATGGGTTGTATGATATCTTCCTCTTGACGCAAGCCCATGGACACGTACCTAACCCCACATAGAACTCTCACATAGACCATGGGTTAGTACACAAAGTGCAATAGACAATGATTATCATACCATGGGATCACTTGATCCCTCTCGGTTCATCTTCTACGCTTCGTGAGTTGATCAACTTGATTCACTCTTGACTTAGTCTTGATCAACCTTGAATCTTTCCAACTCTCTTCATTTGGATGATGTCTTGAAGGTAAAAATGAATGATCACACAATCTTCTTCAAGACATGCTTGCAATAAGGTTAACATTCACATGACCAATCTTTGGATAATTCCTTAATAGCACCTTGGTCAACTCATAAACTCCTTGAAACCAACACATGGACTTCAAGAAAAGCCTATGGACAAAACCTTAAAATATAACTCAAGGCAACCATTAGTCCATAGAGATTGTCATCAATTACCAAAACCAAACATGGGGGTACCGCATGTTCTTTCACCAGTTCTTCATCATGCCTTTTTCTAAGGCTTTTGCACAATTCTAGTGTCTCTGCTGATTTGTCGTGTGACCCAATTATCCTTCCAGGGTGTTCGGGTGCTACCACCCTTAAGAACAAACTTGTGGGGATTTTAGCAATTCCTTCATCCCCTGATGGTTCTTCATCGAGCTTATGTGGTTTAGAGGTGGGCTTTTCCTCAATGAAAAATCTTTCTCCAAATCCATAGATACCAAAACAACTACCGAGACTCTCATGGTGGTTGATAGCTTTTGATAGAACTCCTTCAGGTGTCTTCCTCACCGCACCACCTACGTTAGGCACAATTGCCTATCTATAAGGGTAATATGTCTTACCATTCTATGGTTTCAAGCTTGTCGTATCGACACTCAACTAGGTTCTCAGATCTCTCCGACTTACCGATCAAACATACAAAAGTATAAAATAAGAGTCTCCTGTATGGTGATCAATCCATCCCCTACTCAAATCATTACCCCATATGTAGATTGGTGAATCGCGTGTTCTGACTCGGCCATTCTCACTCCTCATTAAGATGTCTTCACCTGCAAAGCTAATAACACGTTTTTGGGTGGCGGTGATCCTACATGGTTGTGTTACACTTTCATCCATAGAATAACATAATTTCCTCGCATCTTCATTTGCTGTCTTCGAATTCGTATGGCAAGAAAAGATTGAAGTAGAGATTCCTTGAACTGTTCCCAAGTGATTGCCTTTTGTGTTTTATCGATGGCTATACGCATCTTTGACCAAGTGTTAGCCTCTCGAATGAAATATCGTGAAGCATATTTCACCTTCTTCTTTTGGTTTTACCATGCTTTGTCTTTCATTATTCTTTCCATATTCCGAATCCATTCTTCTTCTTCTGAATGTGTCACTTGTCCCATCAACATAATTCCGTCCATCTGTGGGGTTTAAGGTTTGGTCAGAGATGAGATAGAGTTTTAGATAGCAAGGAGGAAGAATACACATACAATCAATCATTGAACAACTCATATCTCATCGTTTTCTAACGATTATAATAGGCTCGTTTACTATGGTTTCGTCATGAAGTATTCAATCCTTTCGTTCATGAAAGTCTTCCGTGCGTGATGTTTCACCCGTATGAAGGTCTTCTGTTAATCATCCGTAACTTGCACCTCTCAAGGTTGAATAAATAATACAAACCTACGGAGTTCATATCCTAATAACGCAAAATCTTAAATCACACAATTCAAATGACAACAACATCAAATCAATGGCGAAGAACTCCAATAAAACTCCAAATTCACTCATAGATTTCAAACAAACAATTCCTATGGTACCTTCATCCACATGAGTTGGCATGGTAGGGCACACTAATCGCACTCTTTCGTTTATTTCACAACTCTCATGATGGGCTTGGATTCAAGTAGGATATTCCTTGGTAGTGGTAATGTTCAGCTTCTTCATATCCATCTTAGTCTGGAGTGTCCTGAGTTCTTGTTGAACCTCTTGGATGTAAACTTCAGTAACGAAAACTCCTTCGCTTAGCATCAATTCCATGAAGTAACCTTTAGGCTCTTGAAAATCCATACCAAATATCATTGTCAAAGTCATTGGAGTCTCGGAGGTTGGTCATCTAAGTTTTTGAGAGTAGACGAGAGCTTAGTAAAGAAAAGAAGAGGATACGAGAATACTTGTTGGTGCTATTGAAAATATAAGTTGTTCCTATCAAGGTTTCCCTATTTCTAAACCAGTTTCTAGGCCACATCCTACAATCAACGTATGCTTTGATATCATTTTGTCATGACCCGGATTTGGTAAATCCAAGTCTCTGTGCTTACCGTGCTATCCCTGGATCATAGCTAGCACACACAGTAACAAGAATGAATATCAGTAAAACATACATCATTTTACTACAACGATACATCTAGAATTAAACAATTACATACCATTGGCACAGCTCAATGCTGGCACATAATACAGCAGAATAATACGCAGTCGCTAAGTTAGGGCTCCATCAACGCCACTGGGCTCATTGAGTGTAGACCATAACCCTATCGTCTCTTAATCTGTTGAGATCTGCACATGACAGGTGCAGGTGAGTACGTGGAATGTACTCGCAAGTTGCAAAGGAAAGTTTAACAGAATATATATGCACGGTAGTATTGGTGGAGGTTTCCTTTGCATAAAGCCAATTTTCTCCTATACTAAATTTTATAAACTCCTTTTGAAATTAAAAAAAATATTTTTTAGTATAAAAGGTAGGAGTGAGACACATGGATATACGCACCAGTGCTCATTCTCCAAATTTTGCTAAAACATAAATATGGTTGAAGTGAAACACATTCATTGTGCTCATTCCTCAACTTTCCCTTCCCTTAAAAAAGACTATTAGAAAAGAAAGGGGAGATTTTTCTTCAGTCCAAGTCTTCAGTTGCTCAAATTTGCCCGTAACCGGGGGCACGGCTAACCGATTAGGTTTAACCCTCTGCAGAGGTCGTACACGCTCCCCACATGACACAACCAACCCCGTTTACTATTACACACTTTGGTGTACGACTAGGAGGAGATTGTGACGAAGCCTTTCCATAACAGCCCCCTATACCTGACCAAGCCGCCCGCAACTTAGGCAATGAAAGCCCCTCTCCGATGGCGTTCCTGAGCTAAGGGTTTCCCGTTAGTACTAAGCTAAGCCAGAGCCCATAGTAGCATGTGGCTGTACTGGAAGCTACATCAAAGTGTACTTGAAAGATTGCATTCCCCTGGACGGCAATCCCCACCAAAAACCTGTGTGCAAGACCCCAGTCGGGCGCATTTACTGCAAGACCCCGATGTGCGCAATCACTTGTAGACGCTCCCGTCAATACCATCCCATCCAGGGAGTAGAAGATAAAATAATATATAATTTTGTTTTTCAATAGTTTTCACAAAATGTTGCCCCAAAATAGGCAAGTTTAAAGGTTCAAAACAATTCTGGTTTTCATCCCACCCATTTTGTGCAAGCGTGGCCAAGCATGGTTGCAAGTCTTGAACCCATGGCTTTAGCTAGTAATAATACTTCGTAAAACTTTTGTAAAACATGCATAGAATTAAAATACAAAGGATTATGCATAATATGAAAACATAGGTCAGAGCATGATCAATTTGCAACTTGCCTGATTCTTGAAGTTGATATATTCTACTTCGAGTTGTCTCTCCTTCACCTTACGATATATCTAATGATACAAGAAAATAATTCAACACACAAAAATTGCAAATGAAGATCCAAATAAAAGTACAAATTCACAATACAAATTATTTAGTTTTTACTCTTACTAAGCTAGTTACTATGATGTGGTATGGTTGAGGTAGGACCAAGCTGGCTAGATTGAAAATATGACATAAATCATATTTCGGGGTCGGATCAAATTGGTACAAAGTGAAGATCATGGTTCGATATAATGCGGGTTATGAGGCAAGATTCTACGACAATTTCATAATGGGTTGTTCAGAATATTTGACTTGGTTAAACGGAAGTGGGTATGGCATGCGTTTCAAGATAAGGAATTAAATTTGTAATCTTATAACTCCAAAGTTTTGTGGTGATACAAAATGATCAGAGAGGTTCCCTAGGAATCAATCTAAGAGATTTAACTTATAGACAAATTTTTTTTTAACGAAGTTATTAAACGATCATTAAAGAAGGTCAAATTAAGATGTTGATGTTAAAACATCAATTAAACATTGCTAAAAATTTATGCAATGAGTTCTAACAGAAAGGCCGGGTCCTAAGGTCCAACTTTCATATATAAAATACTTTTATATGATTTACAGAATAAAAGAAATAGCACAATTACTCAAATTCGTATTTAAATCAAAACTAAATTTTAAATTTACCAAAAGTGAGATTTTATAATTTTATAAAAAACTACAGGTTATAATGAACGGGGGATATCTCATTTATTAAAAATCGGATATACGGTTGGGAGATAGAAATTTTCAAAGTTTGGATATTTTTGTGAAAAATGACTTACGGAATTTAGGGGAGGCTTGCCAGAGTTGATCGCCGGAGTTGGAGAAGAAGGTCGCTAGAGTTGGGGAAGAAGGTCCCTGAAGTCAAGTAGTAGGAGAACGGCAAAGAGGTCGACAAGGGGAGTCCGTTGGATAACGTCATAGGCTCGGCCTCGTCTCGTGGTGTCGGGGATGCGTGGCTGGAGCTCGCCGGAGTTCGTTGGAACTACGGGCACGGTCATCACCGTTTGTGCGCAGCGGCTATGAAACAAGATGAACAAATGCATCAGAAGGATGCACCATGGTTTCATTTGAACTAACAAGGAGAAAGAAACGGGCAAGGGTCCCCTGCAGGTCGTCCGTACTTTCCACGGCCTGCAGCCGTGCGTGAACTTCGGCGACGAATTGGACGAAAAACAAAGGGCGAGAGAGAGGGGTTCCGGTATGGGAGGGAGCAGGGATGAGGGCGCTCCTCGGGGTGATTTATGTAGGTGCGAGGGGAGTCCATACGATTGAGATCCACTGCGAGTTTAGTGCGGCCATCAATGGCTGTTTGTGCATGTACGTTTCACGGATCCGTTCAACCAATTAAAGCAATAATGTTGGGTTCTAATTCCCTGAATTGGTTACCTGTAACGTCCTCCATAGTTTTCGTGTTGACTCCGGAGGGAAACGAGCAAAGAAATTAAGTGGGACGAGGGAAGGAAGAGATGTGAAGCCATGGTTGTTTCTGTTCTGTTCATCTGAACGTGAACGAGGAGGAAGAAGAAGGCTGTGCGTACGGGCCTTAGTGGAGTCAAGGCCCAAGAGAAAACTGAAAGAGAAAGAAAACAAAATAAGATGGGCTTGGCTCGTTGTGTATGCTGTCCTTGCTCGGCTGTGTGTGTGCACAGTGCTCCGAAAACAAAAAGCGCTTAGCCCTAAAAGACTTAGGATTAGATTTTGTAGTTTAATAATTAGGTGACAAAAAAACTTTAACTAACGAGACAAACAAAAATGCGTAAATTTACATATTTATAATTTAGAATCTAGGAAAAATAGTTTCAGAATTTCATAAAAATTAATTTGTGTGCAACATTCATTAATGCATTATGGACTTAATTGGAATACTCAAAATTCAATTCAGAGTTTTGCAAATTTACAACTGTTAATTGTTCATTACTAAATATTTCCAAATATGTCTTGGAGAAGTCACATTATCTCCTCTCATTAATTCCTTTTGAATTATTTGGAAATATTTATATGACATTACAATTCCAAATAAAATCTAATTCAAAATGGAACTCCAAATTCAAGGAACTTTAAATGAAATATTCATCCACCACATTTGAGAAAGTCCTTTTATTCTCACTCTAAAATATCGAATATGGTTTCAAAATATTTCATAGGAGTCAGAAAGAGAAGAAATCTAATTTGAAAATTTTCACACAAGACTCAAAAAGATTTTAATTCCTTCTGAGAGTAAAAGCAATTCAATCAATATATCCATTTATTAACATTCCAAAATTTGGAAAATATTGGGATGTTACAAACTACCACCCTTAAAAAAAAATCTCGTCCTCGAGATTTGCTAAGGCTAGCAAGAAATAGGTTAGGGTTGAGTTCTTTTGGGTTACTTCCCCAGGGTTTTGGCATGACATCTACAGGCTAGCAATTTATCCTTTTGCTTCCTGTCTTGAGAGAATGTCTTCTGTTAATATAATTCCTTGCATCCCAGTTCTTCATCATGCCTTTTTCTAAGGCTTTTGCACAATTCTAGAGTCTCTGCTGATTTGTCGTGTGACCCAATTATCCTTCCAGGGTGTTCGGGTGCTACCACCCTTAAGAACAAACTTGTGGGGATTTAGCAATTCCTTCATCGCTTGATGGTTCTTCATCAAGCTTATGTGGTTTAGAGGTGGGCTTTTCCTCAATGAAAAATCTTTCTCGAAATCCATAGATACCAAAACAACTACCGAGACTCTCATGGTGGTTGATAGCTTCTGATAGAACTCCTTAAGGTGTCTTTCTCACCGCACCACCTACGTTAGGCACAATTGCCTATCTATAAGGGTAATATGTCTTACCATTATATGGTTTCAAGCTTGCCGTATCGACACTCAACTAGGTTCTCAGATCTCTCCAATTTACCGATCAAACATACAAAAGTATATAATAAGAGTCTCCGGTATGGTGATCAATCCATCCCGTCCTCAAATCATTACCCCATATGTAGATTGGTGAATCGCATGTTCTAACACTCGGTCATTCTCACTCCTCATTAAGATGTCTTCACCTGCAAAGCTAATAACACGTTTTTGGGTGGCGGTGATCCTACATGGTTGTGTTATACTTGCATCCATAGAATAACATAATTTCCTCGCATCTTCATTTGCTTTCTTCGGATTCGTATGGCAAGAAAAGATTGAAGTAGAGATTCCTTGAACTGTTCCCAAGTGATTGCCTTTTGTGTTTTATCGATGGCTATACGCATCTTCGACCAAGTGTTAGCCTCTCGAATGAAATATCGTGAAGCATATTTCACCTTCTTCTTTTTGGTTTACCATGCTGTCTTTCATTATTATTTCCATATTCCAAATCCGTTCTTCTCTTCTGAATGTGTCACTTGTCCCATCAACATAATTCTGTCCATCTATGGGGTTTAAGGTTTGGTCAGAGATGAGATAGAGTTTTAGATAGCAGGGAGTTCCTGTGCCCCACATGCAAGGCAGCTCTCCAATTTCATTGGATGTAGGCGGGTCACAATAATATATATGCAGGGTAGTATTGGTGGAGGTTTCCTTTGCATAAAGCCAATTTTCTCCTATACTAAATTTTATAAACTCCTTTTGAAATTAAAAAAATAGTTTTTAGTATAAAAGGTAGGAGTGAGACACATGGATATACGCACCAGTGCTCATTCTCCAAATTTTCGTAAAATATGGTTGAAGTGAAACACATTCACCGTGCTCATTCCTCAACTTTCTCTTCCCTTAAAACATACTTTTAGAAAAGAAAGGGGAGATTCTTCTTCAGTCCAAGTCTTCAGTTGCTCAAATTTGCCCGTAATCGGGGGCACGGCTAATCGGTTAGGTTTAACCCTCTACAGAGGTCGTACACGTTCCCCACATGACACAACCAACCCCGTTTACCGTTACACACTTTGGTGTATGACTAGGAGGAGATTGTGACGAAGCCTTTTCATAACAGCCCCCTATACCTGACCAAGCCGCCCGCAACTTAGGCAATGTAAGCCCCTCTCCGATGGCGCTCCTAGGCAACAAGGCAAAATATAATGCAGGCAAGAGAGATGATGGAATGGGCAATATCAAAATGATCAATGGGGTTTTGCTTGCCTGGAAGCTCGGCAGACAGATACGGACCCACGAAGGTGAAGTAGTCGATCACTAGGTCAACAATGGTCTCGGGGTCTATCATGGTATCAGGGTCTAATGAAAAAGAAGCAACGAAGGGAAAACAAATAAATAAAAGAGCAAACAATAGCATCACAAGGCATGACATAGCAAAACATTGTGCTAGGGTTGACCTAACGCAATGCTACACATTACAGACCGAGAGGGAAAACATCTGGGGATGTTTTCCCGACGTTTGGTATTTTACGGACAGATGAATCAGAGGGAACGGGTCCATGTTCGCAATGCTAGAGGCACGAGACAGTTGAACGGATGGCATATTCGGATTCGTCATATTTTTCTGAGCAACTTTCATATAAATTATTTTTATCCGAGTTACGAATTATTTTATATTAGTTTTCAAAGTTTTAAACATATTCTGTAAGTTCCAGGATTTAATATTAATTCGAAAATAAACAGAAAGTGCTAAGTGTACCCAGTGTGGGCTAGCCACAGAGCCTTACAGGTGGGGTCGGTGGGCCCGGCTGACCGCCCAGTCAGCAGTAAGCGATGACTGGTCAATGGGTGAATAGTGAATGGTGGGACCCATATGTCATTGACACAGATACTAAACAGAGTAGCTAATTTAGTTGAATTAATGGTGGGGCCCGTATGCCAGTGACACATGAGGGGGTTAGTGAGGCGTTAATGATGTGCCACGTCTGCAAGTTAATGGCGGCTAACCGCCGGCATTAAGACAAGGCGCCGGAGTTAGTTGTCCGGTTGTTCCCGTTGACGGAAGGAAGCGCGGGTGGGTGCATTGGGAAGCTAGGGCTCGCGTTGTTCGGTTGGTGGCCGCGGGGTAGCCGGAGGTGGCGTGTAGCGACGACGGCGGCGAGCTGAGCGGTGATGGGATTATGTCAATGCTAGCACGGGCGGGCGCGGGCGGCATCGCGAAGTTGCGCAGCGAGCGCGTCCAAGGGAGCCACTGGGCGCGGGCGGTGAGCGCGGCTGCAGGCAGCAACAGAGCAGCAAGTGTAGCGGGCGGCTAGGCGAGCGTGGGTGACATCGGCTATCAGTGACGCGGAAACAGCGGCGGCAGCAGGTACGGGCGGACGGGCAAGGAGCAGCGGCGGCATGGGCCGAACAGGGGCGAGGCCACGCGCGGCGGGCAGCTGTAGAAGCGGACGGGCGCGGCCCGGTCGTGGCGAGAATGGGGACCGGGCGCAGGCGCGAACAGCGATGAACAAAGCGGGTTCAGAAGAGGGAGAGATTGGGGAGCGGAGGGGGCCTCATAGGGGAGCGCAGGAGCCAACGGCGAGGTCAGGGACGCGGTGATGGTGGTGAATTGAGCGACAGCCGTAGGCGAAGGTGATGATGCGGGGCGACGCTGATGTGGCTCCTCATCCTCGATCCAGTGGCAGAGGAGGTGAAGATGACTGCGGCGGAGCTCCAGAAGGCGGTGGAGCGGCGAATGGCCCTCGATGGCCAAGGGTTCGACGACGACGCGGCCATGTAGCTCCTGGGTTTGCAAGGGGAGGAAGAAGCCGAGAGGGGAAAGGGGATTTGGGAGCTAGGGTTTGGCGAGAGAGGTCGATCGTGACCTTGTAGGGTGCCGGGGTGGTTTGGATGGCCGCCGCGCGGTGGATCCGCGGCATGGACGCACAACCAACGTCCAACGTGCTCGGTGAACACAAAGGAAGATGGAGGGGGCAAGTTGGGCTGGGTTGCACTATTGTGCGGCTGGGCCAAGTGCACAGTGCAACCTTTCCCCTCTTTTTTTTAAATTGTTTCTAATTTATTAGCTCCTGTTTCTATTTAGTTTCGGCTATAAAGTGAATTTTGTTGAAAATAATATTTGGCACATGAATATTAGGTCATATAATGGAGCTGCACACAAGGTTTCAAATCATTTTAAAAATGATAAAAATTTGTTTATTTTTAAAAGGTTAATTTAAATGTCGTTTGCTCCTGCTTTAATTATCTTAGAGGCATATAAACATCCCCAATAATGTTGATTGTTGTTTGTTAATTAGCTAGTGAATATTAACAACCTTTTTAACATTTTTAATTCACTATTTTAAGAAATTATAATTTTACTTGTTATAAGAATTCGAATTTAAACTTAGTTTGAAACAAGTGAGGTTTAGCAAAAATTTAATTGTCATGACCTCGCACCTTCACAAGGGTTTACTGTAGCTTAACTATTGGGTTGCCACAACGTCTCACGTTCGAAAGGGGTACAATTCTAAATATGCATGCATTTGCATATTTATAATCGTGATTCTTTCAAATAGTTCAACGTTATCCATGGACAGCCCGAGTATGTGTAGATTTGGTTCATTTTCCCATGTTCTGCTCCGGGTCCGAAGCAGAATTTTGCGGTGCCTCCCTATTGTTCTCCAGGTACACATCCTCTCTGTTTATTGTCGATTCGTGTATCAGGAGAACAGGTGGGAGGTGTTGCCGAAATTCTGCGTCAAATCCGGAGCAGAGCATGGGAAAATGAACCCAATCTACACATACTCAGCTGGGATTAGGACCTATCTTGACCTATTAGCATGTAGGTTGCATGGACGTAATAAAATTGACAAACTTCATTAACTGATGAATATATATATATATATATATATATATATATATATATATATATATATATGCTGAATTATATATATATTTCTTGTGTGTTTAGTAGGTAGGCAAGTTGAGTGATCGTACGTGGATGTACACCGGTCACATTAGTCAGAATGACACGACCAATGAATGGTTAACAAAAACCAAGGGGACTGTGAAAGCCGCATTTACAAATGGCCAGAGAAAAACCTGGTTCCCCTGTGTTAGGTGCGACAACTTTTCTCAGAGGAAAGAAGATGAAATGGGTAAACACCTGCAGAAGTGGAGTTTTATGCCTGATTATACGATGTGGAAATTTCATGGAGAGCCTACCCAATGTACCAGAGTTGAGGTGGTTTGTCCTCGCACCGACGAGCATGGTACCGGGATCGGAGACAAGGTGCAAGACTTTGATGATGCTCGGGATTCAGAGATGAGATGGAGGAATCTGCAAATGGCCTTCAATGAAATGTTGGAGTCTTCAAAACGCCCTCTCCACGAGCACACTGAGCCTTGTTAGCTGGATGCCATCGCACAAGTAATGGCTCTGAAGGCTCAATTCAACTTGGGTAGAGAATGCTACGACGTGATGATGATAGTATTTGGACGCTTTTTACCCAAAGACCATGTAATGCCTGCAAAAATGTACCAGTCGGACAAAATCCTCGTGTACTTAAGATGCCCTATGAGAAGATAGAAGTCTATGAGAAAGTATGTGCCTTATTTAGGGTTGAGTATGCGGACTTGAACTATTGTCCCATTTGAAACTCTTCTAGGTATGTTGTGGTAGACAACAGTATGGGTGAGAAGAGGCAGACGAAAATCCATGTTAATGTTCTTCGGTATCTGCCAATCGTACCAAGACTTCAACGTCTTTTCATGGTCGAAGAGATGGCCAGACAGATGACATGTCACAAAATGGGCAAAAGAACCGAACTAGATGCAGATGGGAATCAGATGTTGGTACACACATCAGATGGGTTTGCGTGGAAGCACTTCGATTCATTACATGAGCAAAAAGCAGCAGATCCAAGGCATCCTCGAGTCTACATCGGCATGGATGGGTTCAATCTGTTTGGTATGACGACAACTGATGTCTACTACGCAACTTTATTCTTGTAGACTCGTGTTGGGCCTCCAAGCGCAGAGTTTTGTTGGGCAGTAGTAATTTTCCCTCAACTGGACAACCTAAGGTTATCAATATGTGGGAGGCATAGGATGAAGATGGTCTCTCTCAAACAACCCTGCAACTAAATAATAGAAGTCTCTTGTATCCCCAACACACCAAATACAATGGTAAATTGTACAGGTGCACTAGTTCAGCACAAAGATGGGATACAAGTGTAGTAATGATAGTAGATATTGATTTTTGTAATAGTAACAATAAAAGACAGCAAGGTAGCAAGTAACAAAAGTGAGCACAAACAGTATGGCAATGCTTGAAAATGAGGCCTAGAGTCCGTACTTTTGCTAGTGTAATCTCTCAACAATGCTAATATAATTGGATCATATAACCATGACTCAATGTGCGATGAAGAATCACTCCAAAGTTCCTATCTAACGGAGAACATAAGAAGAAATTGTTTATAGGGTATGAAACCACCTCCAAGCTATTGTTTCCGATCAATCTATCCTAGAGTTCGTACTAGAAAAACAAGCTATTATTTCCGATCGATCTATCCAAAGAGTTCGTACTAAAATAAGACCATATGATACACATCAACCGACTCTAATGTCACCTAGATACTCCAATGTCACCGCGAGTATCTGTGAATTGATTATAGGATATGCATCAAGCAATTTTAGATTCATAATACTCAATCCAACACAAAGAACCTCAAAGACTACCCCAAAATTTCCATCAAAGAAACAAAGACAAGAACATGCACCAACCCATATGCATAGATTACCCCAATGTCACCTCGGGAATCCGCGAGTTGAGTGCCAAAACACATATCAAGTGAATCAATATGATACCCCATTGCCGCCACGGGTATTCATAGCAAGACATACATCAAGTGATCTCATCCATAAAACTATTCAATCCGATAAAATGTGAACTCAAAGGGAAAACTCAATTTATCACAACGAGATAGAGAGGTGAAAACACCATATGATCCAACTATATTAACAAAGCTTGCGATAGATTAAGATCGTGCCAAATCAAGAACACGAGAGAGAGAGAGAGAGAGAGAGAGAGAGAGAGAGAGAGAGAGAGAGATTAAACACATAGCTACTAGTGCAAACCCTTAGCCCCAAGGGTGGACTACTCCCTCCTCATCATGGTGGCCATCAGGATGATGAAGATGGCCATCGGTGATGATTTCCCCCTCCGGCAGGGTGCCAGAACAGGGTCTAGATTGGTTTTTCGTGGCTATACAGGCTTGCGGTAGTGGATCTTCTGATCTAGGGTTATTTCTGATGGTTTCTCTATTTATAGGATTTTTTGGCGTTGGAATCATGCTAAGATGGGCCTTAAGGTGAGAACAACCCATCTGGGCAAGCCATGCCCCTCTGGTGCGCCCTGGTGGGTTGTGCCCTCATCGTGGCTCTTCTGACCCTCCCACGAAGCTTCTAGTGCCTCTTTTGTTCCAAAAAAAAATCTTCAAAGAGTTTCGTTGCATTTGGCGAACTTCTATTTCTGCACAAAAAACAACACCACGGTAGTTCTGCTGAAAACAACGTTAGTCCGGGTTAGTTCCATCCAAATCATACCAAAACCATATAAAATTGTTGTAAACATGGCATGAATACTTCATAAATTATAGATACATTGGAGACGCATCAGCAACCCAATACAGTTGTTGGACTGTATTTGTCATTCCACTCAATCAACCCCCCTCCCCACACGGACAGATTATGCAAAGAAAGGAAATTTTCCTGACGTTGATAATTCCAAGGACCAACTATTCGGGGAAGAATTCCTTTGCAACTTGCGAGTGCATTCCACGTACTCACCTACACCTGTCATGTGCAGATCTCAACAGATTAAGAGATGATAGGGTTATGGTCTACACTTAACGAGCCCAGTGGCGTTGATGGAGCCCTAACTTAGCGACTACGTATTATTCCACTATATTATGTACCAGCATTGAGTTGTGCCAATGGTATGTATTTGTTTAATTCTGGATGTACTGTTGTAGTAAAATGATGTATGTTTTACTGATATTCATTCTTGTTACTGTGTGTGCTAGCTATGATCCAGGGATAGCACAGTAAGCACAGAGACTTGGATTTTACCAAATCCGGGTCATGACAAAATGGTATCAGAGCATACGTTGACTGTAGGACGTGACCCTAGAAACTGGTTTAGAAATAGGGAAACCTTGATAGCAACAACTTATATTTTCAATAGCACCGACAAGTATTCTCGTATCCTCTTCTTTTCTTTACTAAGCTCTCGTCTACTCTCAAAAACTTAGATGACCAACCTCCGAGACAACAATGACATTCACAATGATATTTGGTATGGATTTTCAAGAGCCTAAGGGTTACTTCATGGAATTGATGCTAAGCAACGGAGTTTTCGTTACTGAAGTTTACATCAAAGAGGTTGAAGAAGAACTCAGGACACTCAAGACTAAGATGGATATGAAGAAGCTGAAGATTACCACTACCAAGGAATATCCTACTTGAATTCAAACCCACCATGAGAGTTGTGAAATAAACGAAAGAGTGTGATTAGTGTGCCCGACCATGCCAACTCATGTGGATGAAGGTACCATAGGAATTGTTTGTTTGAAATCTATGAGTGAATTTGGAGTTTTATTGGAGTTCTTCGCCATTGATTTGATGTTGTTGTCATCTGAATTGTGTGATTTAAGATTTTGCGTTATTAGGATATGAACTCTGTAGGTTTGTATTATTTATTCAACCTTGAGAGGTGCAAGTTATGGATTAAACATGGCAAAGTCATAGCAACATCAATCTCAGAACATAATGGATACTAGGGATCAGGCCCTAACGAAACTAACTCGATTACATGATGAATCTCATCCAACTCCTCATCGACCAGTGAGCCTACGAAGGAATTAATCACTCCCGGTGGGTAGCATCATGGAATTGGCGATGGAGATGGGTTGGTAATGACGAAGATCGAAGATCCCCCTCTCCGGAGCCCCGAATGGACTCCAGATCTGGCCTCCCGATGAAGAACAGGAGAATGCAGCGACTCCATCTCATGAAACGTGATAATTCTTCCTCCCTGATTTCTCTAGAAATATGTGATTTTATAGCGTCGGTTTCAGCATCTGCGGGGCCACTAGGTGGGGACAACCCACCTGGGCACGCCTGGAGGGGGTGGCGCCCCCTGGTGGGTTGTGCCCACCCAGGTGCCCCCCTCCGGTGGTTCTTAAATTCAATTTTATTGTATAAAAAATCCTCGCAAAGTTTTGTTCCATTTCGAGAACTTTTATTTCTGCACAAAAACAACACCATGGTAGGTCTGCTGAAAATAGCATCAGTCCGGGTTAGTTTCAATCAAATCATGCAAATTAGAGTCCAAAACAAGAGGAAAAGCGTTAGGAAAAGTAGATACAACGGAGACGTATTAGGGTATAATTCGGAACATGCCTGGACTCACAAGACATGCTTGTGGGATCTGCCTTACTTGAAAGACCTCCTTCTTCCACACAAGATCAACATGATGCACACTGAAAAGAATATCGGTGAGGCCCTTTTTGGTACATTGATCGGCATAGAGGGGAAGTCAAAGGATAATACTAAGGCTACAATCAATCTGCAGGCTCTGTGTGATAGACCATTACAAAACATGCGACAATTGAAAGGAAAGCAGAATTGGACGAAACCAAAGGCCTGGTTCAATCTGGGAAGGCCAGCTATGAGGGAAATTATCGTGTGGGTGAAAATGTAGTTGATGTTCCCTGATGGGTATGCAGCGAATCTAAAGAGGGGAGCGAGTCTTGAAAAATTGAAAATATTTGGTCTCAAGAGTCATGATTAGCACATATGGCTTGATTGGGTAATGCCGGTAATGTTACGTGGCTTTATCCCCAAGGATGAATGGCTAGTACTGGCAGAGCAGAGCTATTTCTTCTATGTTCTTTGTGCGAAAGAACTATTCCCTGGCGTGATAGATGACATGGAAAAGTTGGCGTTGGAGTTGCTCTGTGATACGTCTCCAACGTATCTACTTCTCCAAACACTTTTGCCCTTGTTTTGGACTCTAACTTGCATGATTTCAATGAAACTAACCCAGACTGACGTTGTTTTCAGCAGAACTGCCATGATGTTGTTTATGTGTAGAAAAGAAAATTTCTCGGAATGTCCTGAAAATCCACAGAGGCACTTTTTGGAATTAATAAGAATTTCTGGGCGAAAGAAATACACCAAGGGGCCCAGGGCCTGTCCACGAGATAGGGGCGCCTCAGGGGCGCGCCCTATCTCTTGGGCCCCCGGACCTCCACCGACCTCAACTCCAACTCCATATATTCACGTTAGGGAGAAAAATCAAGAAGAAAGTTTCATCGCGTTTTACGACACGGAGCCGCCAAGCCCTAATCTCTCTCGGGAGGGCTGATCTGAGTCCGCTCGGGCTCCGGAGAGGGGGATTCGTCGCCGTCGTCATCATCAACCATCCTCCATCACCAATTTCATGATGCTCACCGCCGTGCGTGAGTAATTCCATCGTAGGCTTGCTGGACGGTGATGGGTTGGATGAGATTTACCATGTAATCAAGTTAGTTTTGTTAGGGTTTGATCCCTAGTATCCACTGTGTTCTGAGATTGATGTTGCTATGACTTTGCTATGCTTAATGCTTGTGACTAGGGCCCGAGTGCCATGATTTCAAATCTGAACCTATTATGTTTTCATGAATATATGTGTGTTCTTGATCCTATCTTGCAAGTCTGTAGTCACCTATTATGTGTTATGATCCGACAACCCCGAAGTGACAATAATCGGGATACTTCTCGGTGATGACCGTAGTTTGAAGAGTTCGTGTATTCACTATGTGTTAATGCTTTGTTCCGGATCTCTATTAAAAGGAGGCCTTAATATCCCTTAGTTTCCGCTAGGACCCCGCTGCCACGGGAGGGTAGGACAAAAGATGTCATGCAAGTTCTTTTGCATAAGCACGTATGACTATTTACGGAATACATGCCTACATTACATTGATGAATTGGAGCTAGTTCTATGTCACCCTATGTTATAGCTATTACATGAGGAATCGCATCCGGCATAATTATCCATCACTGATCCATTGCCTACGAGCTTTTCATATATTGTTCTTCGCTTATTTACTATTCCGTTGCTACTGTTACAACTACTACAAAAACACAAAAAGAATTATCTTTACTTTTGCTACCGTTACCTTTATTATCATACCACTTTTGCTACTAAATAGTTTGCTGCATATACTAAGTTATCCAGGTGTGGTTGAATTGACAACTCAACTGCTAATACTCAAGAATATTCTTTGGCTCCCCTTGTGTCGAATCAATAAATTTGGGTTGAATACTTTACCCTCGAAAGCTGTTGCGATCCCCTACACTTGTGGGTTATCAAGACTAATTTCTGGCGCCGTTGCCGGGGAGCATAGCTCTATTCTCTGAGTCACTTGGGATTTATATCTGTTGATCACTATGAAGAACTTGAAAGACGATCGAACTACTATTTTGCCCTCAACTACGAGGGGAGGTAAGGAACTGCCATCTAGCTCTGCACTAGATTCTCCTTCCGTTATTAGTAGGCTTGTGACACCTAAACCTGCTACTGCTATGAATTCCGATATGTCACATGTTATTGATGATGCCACTTGTGCTATGCATGATGAAACTACTTCTGTGCGTGATACTACTTTGCCATTAGGCGAATTTCTTGATGAACAACTTGCTAGAGTTAGGGGGAATGAAATTATTGAAGATGCTATTATTGATGATAGTGATGATGAAGGTTCTCCCAATGATTATGTATTACCTGTTGTTCCTAAGGGTTATGTTATGAATGAAGAAGCTGCTAGGGAAATCTTTGCTTGCAATGATAGATATGATCTTAAGAAATTATTAGCTAAATGGAAGCAGCACTCTCTTAATGCTAAAATGAAATCCGACCCTACTTTTGCTACTTCACCTATTTGTGTTACTGATAAGGATTATGAATTATCTGTTGATCCTGAGATTATTACTTTAGTTGAATCTGATCCTTTTTATGGCCTTGAATCTGAAACTGTTGTGGCACATCTTACCAAGTTGAATGATATAGCCACCCTATTTACTAATGATGAGAAGTCTCGCTATTTTTATGTCCTTAAGATATTTCCGTTCTCATAAAGGGTGATGCTAAGACTTGGTATAATTCTCTTGCTCCTGGTTGTGTGCGTAGTCCCCAGGATATGATTTATTACTTCTCTGCTAAATATTTCCCTGCTCATAAGAAACAAGCTGCCTTGCGGGAAATATATAATTTTGTGCAAATCAAAGAAGAGAGTCTCCCACAAGCTTGGGGGAGGCTTATCCGGTTACTTAATGCTTTGCCTGATCATCCTCTCAAGAAAAATGAAATACTTGATATCTTTTATAACGGACTAACCGATGCTTCCAAGGACTACTTGGATAGTTGTGCTGGTTGTGTTTTCAGGGAAAGAACCGTCGACGAAGCTGAAATATTATTGAATAATATGTTGACTAATGAACATAATTGGACTCTTCCTGAGCCAATTCCTGAGGCAATTTCTGAACCAATTGAGACAACTACTGAGCCTATTCCTAAACCCACTCCGAAGAAGAGAGGTGTTTTATTTCTCAGTCCTGAAGATATGCAAGAGGCAAAGAAGTCAATGAAAGAAAAAGGTATTAAAGCCGAAGATGTTAAGAATTTACTACCTATTGAAGAAATACATGGTCTTAATATACCGCCTGTTGAAGAACCATATTGTCTTGATAAGCCGACACAGGTAGTAAAGGTAAATTCTCTCTATAGATATGATAAAGTTGAAATCCCCTCTAGTAAATTTCATAGCCCGTGCTTAGATGAATTTGATGATTTTACGGCTAGACAAGAAAGTTTTAATGCTTATGTTGGTAGAGATTTAAAGAATAATGCTTTCGAGATAGGACGCGTGAGCTATAACATGGCTAGAGTTAAAGGTGAACTTCAACTCATTAGCAAATATGCTTCCATGGTTGCTACTCAAGCGGAGCAAGTACTTAAAGCTCAAAATGATTTGCTTGAGGAATTAAATAATAAAAATGACTTTGCTGTTAGAGTGGCTACTAGAACTGGTAGAATGACTCAGGAACCTTTGTATCCTGAAGGCCACCCTAAGAGAATCGAGCAAGATTCTCAGAGAAATAATTTAGAGGCACCTAGTTCTTCTAAAAAGAAGAAAAAGAAAAACGATAGGACTTTGCATGCTTCTAGTGAACCTCATGTAGACACACCGAGAATCCCAATGATATTTCTATCTCGATGTCAAACACAATCAAGTGATGAACATGAACCTAGTGATAATGTTAATGATAATATTCATGTTGATGCTCAACCTAGCAAAAACAATGATGTAGAGATTGAACCTGCTGTTGATCTTGATAACCCACTATCAAAGAATCAACATTATGATAAGAGAGATTTTGTTGCTAGGAAGCACGGTAGAGAAAGAGAACCATGGGTTCAGAAACCCATGCCCTTTCCTCCTAAACCATCCAAGACAAAGGATGATGAAGATCTTGAGCGCTTTGCCGAAATGATTGGACCTATTTTCTTACGTATGCGCTTAACTGATATGCTCAAAGTAAATCCTTATGCTAAGTATATGAAGGATATCATCACAAATAAAAGGAAGATACCGGAAGCTGAAATTTCCACCATGCTTGCTAATTACACGTTTAAGGGTGGAATACCAAAGAAACTTGGAGATCCGGGTGTGCCAACTATACCATGCTCTATTAAAAGAAATTATGTTAGAACTGCTTTATGTGATCTTGGAGCCGGTGTTAGTGTTATGTCTCTCTCTTTATATCGTAGACTTGAATTGAATAAGTTGACACCTACTGAAATATATTTGCAAATGGCTGATAAATCAACTGCTATACACATGCCGGTATTTGTGAGGATGTGCTGTTGTGGTTGCAAATGTCACTATCTTAACGGACTTTGTTATTCTTGATATTCCCGAGGATGATAGTATGTCTATTATCCTTGGTAGACCTTTTCTTAATATTGCAGGGGCTGTTATTTATTGCAACAAAGGCAATTTCACTTTTCATGTTAATGGTAATGAGCATACGGTACACTTTCCGAGGAAACAATCTCAAGTACATAGCATCAATTCTATTGGAAAAGCTTCTACTATTATTATTGGAGGTTTCGAATTTCCTCTCCCTACTGTCAAGAAAAAGTATGATATTCTTATCGTTGGGGATTTTCATATCCCCGTTATGGTAACTTAGTGTTATTCGAAATTTCTCCAGTTCCGTGTTATAAGGAATGAGTTTGTTAACAAGACTTGATCAACCTTGTTAGTGGATTCATTTGATGATCACGAGATGGATGAAACTAGAAGGCACAACCTTCTGTACCCACTTTTTACTTTCTGTTATTTAGAATAAATAAAGCAAAAATAGTATTATCCGTCTGTTTTCTGAATTATCCGTGCATTAAAAAATAGCCCGAAAATAAAAGGGCTCCAAATGCCCTGCAAATTTAGTATGATTTTTTCTGGAATATTTGAGGATTTTAGGCACTGAAATCACTACAGGAGGGGCAAGCACCAGGCCACGAGAGTGGAGGGCGCCCCCCTATAGGGTGCGCCCCCTGTCTCGTGGGCCCCTGGTGGCCCCCCTCCACTTATGCCAGCACCCACACACTTCATCTTTTACCAAAAAAAATCCCCATCCAGCTCAAGCACGAGTTCTAGCTCATTTTGCTGCGATTTTTGATCTGCTTGCTCAAAGCTCCATTCACAAAACTACTTTGGGAGATTGTTGCTTGGTATGTGACACCTCCATTGGTCCAATTAGTTTTTGTTCTAGTGCTTTATTCATTGCAAATTTTTGCTGCATAGGTGACCATGTTCTTGAGCTTGCATGTTAAATTTATGAGGTCCCAAGAAATTCTAATGCATGATATAGGCTCTAGGCACTTGTAGGAATAGTTGCTACCAATCTTGTTTAGTTTTAACTACTTTTATTTTAAAGTTACTAAAATTTCAGAAATTTTCAGAAAATGTTAAGGAAATTGTTGAGGGGCTCTTCTAGCCAAAGCTCTCAGGAAAAAGCCAAAGAGAAGGAAAAAGCCAAGTATAATCTTCCTCGCTTAGCGGAAGTACGGTCGTGTGAATGGCCATGTGAGGATTTCTTGAAAGAAGCTGGAATTCATGAAGATTTTTATTCTTTGATCGAGACTGCAGGCCTCACCGGGTTCATGAACCACCGAATCGATCAGTATCTCTTACTCACCAATACTTTCGTGCAAAACTTTTATTATTATCCTAAGAAGTCACCGCCTGCAGTATCATTTCATTTATATGATGAATTCAAAGAAATGTCTTTACGTAATTTTTGCGCGGTGTGTAGGATACCTTATGAGGGAGAATTAGAGGAACCCCATCGTGAAGATGTGGGTGGCTTTGTTAATACTATGGCTGTAGAGGAGCCAAAGAAGGGCTCTGAGGCAAAAGTCTCTAGCATACACTATGCTGTTTTATGCTACTTTGCCATATTTGCTAGTAGATGCTTGATTGGTCGTGGAAATAGTGGAAACCTTAGTGTTCCTGATATTATCATTCTTCAGCATGCTTTGCTTGGAGACAATACTTTTAGTATGGGTGCCATTGTTGCTAAATGGCTAGCCCTTAATCGTACAAAAGGCCCCATATTTGGAGGTATCTATGCTGCACGTCTTGCTAAACATTTTTAGATACCCATTAGGCACCATGAGAAAGAGGAGATAAAATTGCCTCTTCACATTTTAGATTACAAGAGCATGGTAGCACACAAGTTTATTGTTGACAACGAAGAGAAGATGCTCTTGTATAAACTTAGATTTAATAAGAAACACTTTGAGATTATTATTTTGCCTGTGCCTCTGTTGTTTGATTTGCTTGCAGAAAATCTTCTTGTCACACCGGAAGTGATGAACAATCATCGAGCTCAAGCTTTTACTCCAAAACCTGAACCTGAGCCGGAACCTGAACTGGACCCTTATCGTGCATCATCTGTCTAGTGGGATCCGGAGATAACCATCCAGTGGTATCCTGATTACACCTCCCATTACACCGGGGAGAGTATTGGCGGTCCTTGGTACTAGACCAACTTAGGCCAAAAGCCTAAGCTTGGGGGAGTATGTATTTCTCACCGACTTTACATTCATGTTCACACACTAGTCGTCGGTGCTCTTAATCTTTCATTGTACTATCCATGCTAGTTTAAATTTCTTTTTCTAATTTTCTTCTTGTGTGTTTGATAAACCTTAAGAAAAAACCAAAAAAGTTAGTTAGTTTAATTTCCTTGCTTGTAGTAGAAATTAAAATGAAAACCCAAAAAGATTTCTAGTTCCTTACTTGTTGGGAGCTTTCTCGTGTAAATAGTTTTATTTTCTTTTCTTTCCTTTGGGGGTCGAGAAGACTATATTGAAAATGCTTAGTGGCTCTCATATGCATGATTTTTTATTTAATTTAGAGCCCATATTATTTGTCTTCTCTCTTGAGTTGAATGCTTGCAGATTCCAGCTTAGTCCAATGCACGTGCACTCTTATTATTATACACATCGTTCAGTCGTGCGAGTGAAAGGCAATAATGACGATATATGATGGACTTATTGGGTTGAGAAAAGCTGGTATGAACTCGACCTCTCTTGTTTTTGTACATATGATGAGTTCATCGTTTCTGAGTCAGCTTATTATGAAGTAAACATATTTGCAATGACATTTAGAGATTATAGTTGCTTGTGCCATGCTTGATTAGCTATGAGTTATAATGGTTTACCTTGCGTGCCAACATGCTATTAGAATGATTATGATGTGGTATGATGGGATGGTATCCTCCTTTGAATGAATTGAGTGACTCGACTTGGCACATGTTCATGCATGTAGTTGAAACAAATCAACATAGCCTTCATGATATTTATGTTCATGGTGGATTATATCCTACTCATGCTTGTACTCGGCGTGAATTAATTTTAATGCATGTTTATGACTGTTGTCGCTCTCTCAGTTGGTCGCTTCCCAGTCTTTTGCTAGCCTTCACCTGTACTAAGCGGGAATACTGCTTGTGCATCCAAACTCCTTAAACCCCAAAGTTGTTCCATATGAGTCCACTATACCTTCCTATATGCGGTATTTACCTGCCGTTCCGAGTAAATTTGTATGTGCCAAACTCTAAACCTTCAAATGAAATTATGTTTTGTATGCTCGAGAAGCTCATGTTACAACTAGGGCTGCCTATATCTTCCATGCTAGGTGGGTTATTCTCAAGAGGAGTGGACTCCACTCCTCATTCACGAGAAAGGGCCAGTAACCGGGATGCCCAGTCCCATGATCCAAAAGATCAAAGCAAACCAAAATAATTAAACAAAACTCCCCCAGGGCTGTTGTTAGTTCGAGGCACTCGTTGGAGCAAGCCATGGATTGATGCTTGTTGGTGGTTGGGGGAGTATAAACCTTTACCTTCTGTTTGGGAACTGCCTATAATGCATGTAGTATGGAAGATACATCCATCTCATAGTTGTTGCGTTGACAGTGAAAGTATGCCGCTCAAAATGTTATTCAATCACTATTTTAAAATCGAGCTCTTGCACCTCTACAAATCCCTCTTCCCTCTGCGAAGGGCCTATCTATTTACTTTTATGTTGAGTCATCACCCTTCTTATTAAAAGCACCCGCTGGAGAGCACACTGTCATTTGCATTCATTATTATTGGTTTATATTGGGTATGACTTGACTGGATCTCTTTGACCATGTATTACAATGTTTAGTCAGTCCTTGATCTTTAAAGGTGCTCTGCATTTATGTTTTGCGGTCTCAGAAAGGGCTAGCAAGATACCATTTTGTTATATCATGTTATGATTGTTTTGAGAAAGTGTTGTCATCCGAGTTTTATTATTATGGCTCACTAGCTGATTATGCTATTGATATGAGTGATTGTGAGACCTAAGTGTTATTGTGAGTATGGTTAGTTCATAATATTTGCTGAAACTTGAATGCTGGCTTTTCCTGTTACAAAAACAAGAGCAAACAGAGTTTGTAAAAGTTTTTCTTTATCACTTTCAGTTTATCAACTCAATTGTTTCAAGACAAGCAAAGGTTTAAGCTTGGGGGAGTTGATACGTCTCCAACGTATCTACTTTTCCAAACACTTTTGCCCTTGTTTTGGACTCTAACTTGCATGATTTGAATGAAACTAACCCGGACTGACGCTGTTTTCAGCAGAACTGCCATGATGTTGTTTTATGTGTAGAAAAGAAAAGTTCTCGGAATGTCCTGAAAATCCACGGAGGCACTTTTTGAAATTAATAAGAATTTTTGGGCGAAAGAATACACCAGGGCCCAGGGCACATCCATGAGACAGGGCGCCCAGTAGGGCGCGCCCCCTATCTCGTGGGCCCCCTGGACCTCCACCGACCTCAACTCCAACTCCATATATTCACGTTCGGGGAGAAAAAAATCAAGGAGAAAGTTTCATCGCATTTTACGACACGGAGCCGCCGCCAAGCCCTAATCTCTCTCGGGAGGGCTGATCTGGAGTCCGTTCGGGGCTCCGGAGAGGGGGATTCGTCGCCGTCGTCATCATCAACCATCCTCCATCACCAATTTCATGATGCTCACCGCCGTGCGTGAGTAATTCCATCGTAGGCTTGCTGGATGGTGATGGGTTGGATGAGATTTACCATGTAATCAAGTTAGTTTTGTTAGGGTTTGATCCCTAGTATCCACTATGTTCTAAGATTGATGTTGTTATGACTTTGCTATGCTTAATGCTTGTCACTAGGGCCCGAGTGCCATGATTTCAGATCTGAACCTATTATGTTTTCATGAATATATGTGTGTTCTTGATCCTATCTTGCAAGTCTATAGTCACCTATTATGTGTTATGATCCGACAACCCCGAAGTGACAATAATCGGGATACTTCTTGGTGATGACCGTAGTTTGAGGAGTTCGTGTATTCACTCTGTGTTAATGCTTTGTTCCGGTTCTCTATTAAAAGGAGGCCTTAATATCCCTTAGTTTCCGCTAGGACCCCGCTGCCACGGGAGGGTAGGACAAAAGATGTCATGCAAGTTTCTTTTGCATAAGCACGTATGACTATTTACGGAATACATGCCTACATTACATTGATGAATTGGAGCTAGTTCTATGTCACCCTATGTTATAGATATTACATGAGGAATCGCATCCGGCATAATTATCCATCACCGATCCATTGCCTACGAGCTTTTCATATATTATTCTTTGCTTATTTACTATTCCGTTGCTAGTGTTACAACTAGTACAAAAACACAAAAACAATTATCTTTACTTTTGCTACCGTTACCTTTATTATCATACCACTTTTGCTACTAAATACATTGTTGCAGATACTAAGTTATCCAGGTGTGGTTGAATTGACAACTCAAGTGCTAATACTCAAGAATATTCTTTGGCTCCCCTTGTGTCGAATCAATAAATTTGGGTTGAATACTTTACCCTCGAAAGCCGTTGCGATCCCCTACACTTGTGGGTTATCACTCTGCAAGTTAGAGAAGATCTTTCTACTGGGCTTCTTTAATCCAATGTAGCATTTCATTTTACATCTCCCGACCGAGGCAAGATTGGGGGGGGGTGCAAAATCGTTGTTGCTATGCAACTGAGAGGATGCAGAAGACACTTCGAGCAAAATGTAAAAATAAACATAGAATCAAAGCATCAATGGCCGAGGCATTCATTCCTGAGGAGGTGGAAAACTTGACAGCACACTATGAAGCCAAAAATCGTCATTTGCATAATCCGAAGCCTCGGTACAATGCTGGCGACCCTAAAAAGGTGGATCAAACCTAATACTATTCAAAGGGAAGTTGTTGGCACAGAAACACATCACTGTGTAACCTTAACGCCGGGGGTGATGCACCACAGCTCACGTTGAAGGAGACCCGGCCGGAAGCGCGGTACGCAAGCAATCCGGCGGGTGCTTTTGTGGGCCCGAAACCCCACACGCCCGGGAGGGACCCCGTCAGGGCGCGCGGTGGCTATGGGCTGCCCTAGGTCGGCATGACCGCCCCTAGGGCCTTGAGGTTTGCCACCCTCCAACGAGAAGAATGAACAAAGAACGAGGAAGAAGAAGAAGAAGAACAAGCGAGAAGGAAAAGATAAAGGTAAAAAGTGGTATATGATATGTTCGATTGTGTGTTGTTCAATCGGCCATCACATCTCATATATTTATGAGGCGGCTCGACTTCCCGTACAAGAAAAGGCCTAAAAATTCCATCCAAAAACATCAAAATCCTTAATCTAGCTCGGACAGGAATCTTTGGTTATTTTTTGGATCAACTCGGAGCCACCGAGTGGTTCGTTTTGGTTCCACCGAGTGAATGTTGCCAACTCTCTATATCCTTCTGTAATTTCCCGGATCAACTCGGTCTCACCGGTTGGTTTGCTTCGGTCCCACCGAGTGAATGTTCCCAACTTTCTATATCCTTCTGTGATTTTCTGGATCAACTCGGTCTCACCGAGTCGATCAACTCGATCGGTCCGAAATGACTCTGCAGTTTCTATTTCTGACATTGTTTTGCCTCCACAGGTTGCATACAACCTTGGATTAAGATGATTTTTATATAAAAATCAACTGTTTCGACGAGATGCACAACTTTTATGTTGATTTTTTTCCATTAGAGGCCATCTTAATTGATTTTCATGCCATTCTTTAATCTAGTGTCAACACGAGCATCTCTGAACTTGTCATAACTTTTGCATCCGAGCTCCATTTTAGACCATCTTCATATCCATCTTAATCTTCTCGAAGAGAGCCATCCCATGGTGACTTCCAATCATAAGTTTGAATTAATCTTGACATGGCTTTAAGCAACTTTTACGATTGTGCCACTTTTGAGCATCAACAGAAGCTCGCACCCGCCGGTGCTTCGAAACCAATAATGTTGGATGCCGAAGAATGGCGAACCATTTAGTTGTATATCTTCAAAAACCTAACAGAAGTGCGGTCGTACATCAAGTAAGTTCTCGATACATTGTTTCGCAACTTCTAATTCCTTTGAACTGCTCTTATTCTTGGATATTTGATACAGTTGATACGTCGCCAAATTCTCGGGTGGAGAGGTGATCCACAATGATTCCATTGAAGAGTATGATCTTCTGGCAAAGCATGGAGGCGGCTATCTCACTTTCATCTCTTGGTTCAAACAAACGGTAATTATCATTAATTGACGATTTCACTTCTTGGTCTAATTTGCGGCTAATGCAACAATCCTTTCATATTAAACTTGTAGGCTAATTTAGAGTCTATGGACGCCGAATTGAGACAAACCGCTAATGGTTTTGACTATAAGGTCCGTTCATTTGAGAAATACGACATCAATGGGTATTGCTTTCATACCTTTGGGAAAGAGCTATCTATAGCCGACCAAAAATCTACAAATTGTGGTGTCTCTGCTATGGGCTAAGGAGGTACCGAGTATTATGGAAGAGTTGAGGCAATTTATGAACTTCTATTCTATGGTGAAAACACACCGAACTTCATAGTCTGCAATTGTTATTGATTCTAGACGAAGGAGACTAGAAGGACTCATGAACATATAGGGCTAGTCGAAATCAAACAAAGCACCCATTTAGATGTTCCCGGTGTCTATATTATGGCTCAACATGTGACCCAAGTTTTCTATCTACCGTGGGCATGCCAAACTAATACAAATCTGAATGGTTGGGATGTTGTTTATGAAGTGCCACCACGTGTTAGACCACCTCCCTGAATGAAGAGTATTATGAACCTCACATTAACACAGACACATATGAAGGATAATTCTTCCAAGAAACACATCTTTCCAAAAAACGTTTCAAGAACTCTCTACTTCACCCCAGAACATGGAAGTAGACATTGACAATGAATCCGGCTTCATCCCTGAGCTAGAATAAGAAGAGCCGAAACAAGAAGAGGTTATTGATGCAATGACTTGTCAATGCTTGACAGATTATAGAAAGGCCTTCCACATGTTGATGCCATTGAACCCGATGAGCACGACATTCATGACAACACGTGTGATACTGATGATGATGCATCTACATTATTCATGTTAGGTAATTAATTTATTTATGTTGTACTAATTCTGTTTACTCTTTATCATGACAGCTATTGAAAGATGGTGGGTGCGGGTCCAGAGCACTCTGTTGGTACTTCTTCCGTGGCGGCCCATGGGAGGGCTGAGGGAGTCCTAAATTAAGAGGTCCTCAAACAGCCGGACTATGTACTTGTGCCAGACTGTTGGACTATGAAGATACAAGATTGAAGACTTCGTCCCGTGTCCGGGTGGGACTCTCCTTTGCGTGGAAGGCAAGCTTGGCAATTCGGATATGAGATCTCCTTCTCTGTAACTGACTCTGTGTAACCCTAGCCCCCTCCAGTGTCTATATAAACTGGAGGGTTTAGTCCGTAGGACAAGAACGACAATCATAATCATAGGCTAGCCTCTAGGGTTTAGCCTCTACGATCTCGTGGTAGATCAACTCTTGTAATACTCATATCATCAAGATCAATCAAGCAGGAAGTCGGGTATTACCTCCATCGAGAGGGCCCGAACCTGGGTAAACATTGTGTCCCCCCGCCTCCTGTTACCATCAGCCTTAGACGCATAGTTTGGGACCCCCTACCCGAGATCCGCCGGTTTTGACACCGACATTGGTGCTTTCATTGAGAGTTCCACTGTGTCGTCGCGATAAGGCTTGATGGCTCCTTCAATCATCTACAACGATGCGATCCAGGGTGAGGTTTTTCTCCCCGGACAGATCTTCGCATTCAGCGGCTTCGCACTGCGGGCCAACTCGCTTGGCCATCTGGAGCAGATCGATAGCTACACCCCTGGCCATCAGGTCAGGTTTGGAAGCCTGAACTACACTGCCGACATCCGCGAAGACTTGTTCTTCGACAGATTCGAGCCCATGATAGGTGCGCCGAACAGTCACAAGGAGCATGACCTAGGTCTTCCATCGGACGGTGTTCGGGAGATCACACCTGCGGTTGCCCCGACTCTTAATCCAGAGCAGATTATGCCATTCGAGGACGGGTGGATGGACCCTGCCACGGAGGCCGCACACTCAGCGGCGTTAGAGCCGAACACAGACTTCGCCTCCAATGAGGTCTGTGTCATTGGACCCTCGGACTCATCTCCGGCCATAGGCTCTGAACCGCGTGCATCCGTGCCTATCGAATCTGATTGGGCACCGATCATGGAGTTTGCCTCCGCGGATATCTTTCAGCACTCGCCCTTGGGTGACGTGCTAAATTCATTAAAGCCTCTCTCCCTGTCAGGAGACTCTAGGCTGAACTAAGTTCGGCTTGAGTGGGAAGCGTACGACGAAGAAATTCGTTCCCCACCCACCACCCACTTAATAGCCACTGTTGACGACTTAACCGACATGCTTGATTTCGACTCCGAAGACATCGATGGTATGGACGACGATGCAGGAGAAGAACAGGAACCACCACCCACAGGGCGCTGGACAACCACCTCATCAGATGATATATATATGGTGGACACGCCCAAAGAAAGCAATGGCGATGAGGCAACGGAGGATAATCCCCTCGAGAAGCAATCTAAGTGCCAACGGCGCCGCTCTAAGCCCCGCCATAGCAAAAATGGCGATACCGGCACAAGAGACAATAGCACTCCGAATGGTGCCGAAGACTAAAACAATCCCGCCCAGTCAACCTTCGAGCAAGCCGGACAGGAGGATGGGCAAGTTAGCCCTGATAAACAGGCAATGGATGGAGACTCGGAGGATGATAATTACATGCCCCTCTCCGAAGACAAGGTGAGCCTCAGCGATGAAGAATTCATCGTGCCTGAGGACTCCGTCAAGTAGGAGCGCTTCAAGCGCCGGCTTATAGCCACTGCAAAAAGTCTGAAGAAAAAGCAGCAGCAACTTCAAGCTGATCAAGATCTGCTAACTGATAGATGGACCGAGGTCCTGGCAGCCGAGGAATACGGACTAGAGTGCCCAACTAAAAGTTACCCAAAGCGCAGGTTGTTACCTCGATTCGAGGAGAAGACCCTAGAGCCTACACTACCAGCGCAGGATGCGGCAGACCGGCCACCGCGTGGGCGAGATAAAGCGGCGTATCAACCCAAACACCAGCCCGCATCCCGTCGCCAAACAAGCAAAAGCACAAAGGCCCGGGGCTACCCGCATGACCTGCAAGACAAATCGGAAAACAAAGCAGGACAGTCAAGATTGATCTACAGATCACGGGGGCGCACCCCAACGCGTGACGATGACCGTCACGCCGGATATACTAAAAACAAATCCGGCCAGGACGAATACAGCAGACCAGACTCATTTGAATTGCGTCGTGATGTAGCCCGGCATAGAGGCGCCACACACCCCCTATGCTTCACTGACGAAGTAATGGATCATGAATTCTCAGAAGGGTTTAAACCCGTAAATATTGAGCCCTACGATGGGACTACAGGCCCCGCGGTATGGATAGAAGATTTCTTTCTCCACATTCACATGTCCGGCGGGGATGATCTACATGCCATCAAGTACCTCCCACTAAAACTCAAGGGACCGGCTTGGCATTGGCTGAATAGTTTGCCGGCAAACTCCATTGGAAGTTGGGAGAACCTAGTAGACGCATTCCTGGATAACTTCCAGGGCACTTATGTGCGACCACCGGATGCTGATGATTTAAGTCACATAACCCAATAGCCCGGAGAGTCAGCCAGGAAATTCTGGACTCGGTTCCTAACTAAAAAGAACCAAATTGTCGACTGTCCGGATGCTGAAGCCCTAGCGGCCTTTAAGCATAACATCCGTGATGAGTGGCTTGCCCGACATCTTGGCCAAGAAAAGCCGAAGTCCATGGCAGCCCTCACGACACTCATGACCCGCTTTTGTGCGGGCGAGGATAGCCGGTTGGCCCGTAGCAACAACACAGCAAGCAATCCTGGCACATCAGAGGCCAGAGATAGAACAGGAAGCCCCGACGCAACAAACACAAGTGTCGCAAAAACGGTGATAACGCCGAAGACACGACAGTCAATGCCGGATTCAGTGGCTCTAAGTCCCGTCAACGGAAAAAGCCATTCAAAAAGTACAATTCGGGCCCGTCCAGTCTGGACCGCATACTCGATCGTCCATGCCAAATTCATGGCACCCCAGGAACACCAGCCAATCATACCAACAGAGAATGTTGGGTCTTCAAACAAGCCGGTAGGTCAGGTGCCGAAAACAAGGAGAAGGCGTCTCAAAGCAATGACGACGACGAGGAGCTCCGATCACAAAACACAGGAGTGCAAAAGAAATTTTCCCCGCAAATCAAAATGGTGAATATGATAAACGACATGCACATTCCCAAGCTAGAATGGACGTGCACTGTTAGGGATGTCGACTTAACGGAGCCAGTCGCCCCACAATATAAACTATGGCCAATCACTTTCGATCATATGGATCGTCCGACCAATACCAATCAGGGCAATTCAGCCGCACTAGTCCTTGACCCAATAATTGACGGATTCCACCTCACACGAGTCCTTATGGACGGAGGCAGCAGTCTAAACCTGCTGTATCAGGACACAGTGCACAAGATGGGTATTGATCATTCGATGATCAAGCCCACTAAAACCACCTTTAAAGGTTTTATACCAGGTGTCGAGGCCCGTTGTACAGGCTCCATCACTCTGGAGGTAGTCTTCGGATCACCGGAGAATTACCGTACCGAAGAGTTAATCTTCGACATCGTCCCTTTTCGCAGTAATTATTATGCACTGCTCGGAAGAACCACATTTGCTCGATTCAATGCAGTGCCAAATTATGCCTATCGAAAGCTCAAGATGCCCGGTCCGCATGGCGTCATAATAGTTAATGGCAAGGCCGAACTCCCCCTCTGTGCCGAAGAGCATACCGCCGCCTTAACAGCAGAAGCAACGAGTGGCATCCCTCAATCGAACCTCGAGTCGACGACCAAGCTCCCGAACACCATCAAGGGAGTCCGAACTGCTTCGCGACAGGATAGCCCGGCTCGTCCGGAGCTCAATTAAAACACTCCAGCAGTAAACGGAGGCACAACTAGGATAGGCCACACAAGGCGGCTTAACCGCTCCGTGGCACATAAAAAGCTTTTTGCACTTTCTTTGCAGGTCCACTTTTGCGTAGGCCAGGACCGGCGACATGGAAACAATTCGAATGCATAAGGGAATCCTTAGATATGCCCCTTGATGACCATCCGATTACACTCCAGATCCGCACACAGCCTCCTCCCGCTTGATCTCAGCAGGTTCCGAAGTCATATTTATTTTTATCACATTACTTGTATTCATACACATCGACGTGTTATTCAATTACAACATGTGGATTTATATGACGCTTATCTGATGTTGTTTCTTATTGATACTCTTTGTCAAATGGCATCCGTACACCGCGATATGCCTTAATATGCCAGGGGCTTCATTGTACCCATAATAACGGCAATAAATTCCGAACAGCTTCGCAGTCGTTTGGCACCCCGAACTTATAACATTATATGCATCAGCTCCGAATCATGTCTTGGGTCAATAGTTGGGTTTGCCCGGCTCCCATGTTTTGCTGCCTTACGTTCCGCTATATCGGCTAAGGCGGCACAGGAGAACTATCGCGATTGTGTCCCGTTTTCGGACGAAGCGCCTCGAGAGAAAGCCAAAACTGATCATCATGATACGACGAGAGCTAGTCAGCTATTCGAGAGGTTGTAAAATCTTTAAGGATTTCTTCCGCATTATGCGATAACTAATGCAGCGTGCGATGGATCGGCTTTTCTTCCGATCAGGTGCTTATAGAGCCCCTCGTGTGGTCTTCCGAACACCAGGGGCTGCACCTACCTTCCTTTTGTCAAACTCCTATGGCTAAGTGAGAGTGATAAAGCTTTATATCCGATTGCCTGGTTCGTTGTGTTGAACACCTCCTTCAAGGACCCAAAACTGGGATAAAGAGTGCTCACGTTTATCCCGAACACCCCCGTACTTCCTACGTGGGGGCAAAAGCCGACGACTGGCTAACTCTCAGGATTAATATATAAAACGGCCGCGCAGGAGGAAAACTTTCAAATAACAGGCAATAAATAATAGAAATGACCTTGTTCAACATTACAAAGGACAACATGACTGTATTCATGGAAATATAATGTCCTTGGTGCATTGTCCGCCAAGGCGGATCCTTTAGGACACTATCATAATATAATTCGGGCTTGCGGTGCTCCTTCCCCTCTGGCGGTCCCTCGGTCATCAGCTTTTCTGCATCCATCTTCCCCCAGTGCACCTTTGCGCGGGCGAAGGCCATTTGCACACCCTCCATACAGATGGACCACTTGATGACTTCGAGTCGAGGGCAGGCACTCATAAGCCGCTTCACGAGCCCGAAGTAGCTGCTTGGAATCGGCTCGGCGGGCCATAGCCGGATAATTAAATCCTTCATGGCTAGTTCGGCCGCCTTATGCAGTTCGATCAACTGCTTCAGCTGATCGGCAAATGGCACTGGATAATTCGGCGCTAGATATAGGACCAGAAGAGCTTCTCCGTAGTGCTCCTCTCTTCGACTCGGTAGAATTGGGCGGCGTCATATATGTTGCGTGGCAGCTCCGCAAATACACCTGGAGAAATCCGAATTCAAATTAGTAAACATGATTTTCTTCCTTCAAATACCTGCTTTACATAGAAAAAGTCTTACCCGCCGCGATCTTCCTCACCTCCTGGATTTCCTTTAGGGCGCCTTGGGCTTCCCCTCGGGCATCACATGCGGCTTGGCAAGCTTGGTAGAGTTCGGAGTCTTTCCCCACTAAACTCTGCTCCAAGGTCTCGCATCTCTTCACAGCATCTTGAAGCTCTTGCTCAGCTTCAATAACCCTGGCCTCGTGCTTCTCGCGAAGAGCCTACTCTGCGGCTGCCTTCTTCTCGGCTTAGGCCACAGCCTTCTTAAGAACCTCAATTTCGGCCGTCGCCCCTAGAGCACATCATAAAAATATTTTTATCATGCTGACTTATTCATTCGCGCTGAATGCGAACAAGGTTTCTGCATACCTTGGTTATCCTCCAACTGCTTCTTCACTCGGCGAGTTCTCCTTCGGCCCGCTCCAGACTTTGCTTGAGACTGGAGACTTCCGCAGTTTGAGAGGCGGCAGTCGCTACAGACGCCTGCTTTTGAACAAAAGAGAGATGCCATAAAGTGAGTCTCCTGCGAACATATATTTGATCCTCTGTTTGGTTCTTTCTTTCACCGAACAGTGTATCAGGGGCTACTACCTATACCATGACACTCTTCTAAACCTCACAAAGCATACCTCAAAGCCCGTTATAAGGCTAATGCAGGCTTCATTCAGTCCACTCTCAGCGGACTGAATCTTCTCAATCACCGCACCCATAAGGGCACGGTGTTCGTCGATGATGGAGGCGCTCTTCAGCGCCACTAATAAAGTATCCGGCACCTCTGGTTGGACAGAGGTTGCCGGTGGAACAGGCGCACCCCCTCCAGCCGAGGGGGCTACCTTCTCGATTCTGGAGCCATATCGGTCTCTGGAATTGCGTCTGGCTGGGGGCCGAATTCAAGATAGCCCTCGCCGTCGACATCCATGGGAGCCTTTTCTCCCGTGTGTCTGGCCCCTGAAGTTTGACCTTCTGGCACCGCCTTGACGATCTTTTCCCCCCCTCCTCGGCCTGGGTCCCTCTGGGACGATACCTCAGTGTCATTTACGTGTTTTGGGGAGGGAGCCTTTGGGGGTGTCCCATTTTCCATTGCATCCGAGCCCAGTAAATCCTCCGATGAGGATTGTTCGGTGCGGGACCTCGCCGGACTGTAAAACAGCATGGCTCAATGATTAAAACATCATGCCGTAGTGAGTCTGGATGCGTAGACGTGTTCAGATTTTATATACTCACGAGTTCACCAGGGGCTGGGCCCTGGGATCCCACTCCGGGCTGCTGTCGGTAGCGGTGGTGGACTCCTCCGGAAGGGGAGTTTTTCCCTTCTTAGGCGACTCAGCCTCCAAGGATGTGGAGGCCGTCCTTTTCTTTCCTCCCCTCACTGGGGATTGGTCTTCCTCCTCTTCCTCGTCCTGTCCAGAGGAAGAGCGGGCATCAGCGTCTTTGGATATTGTGTCCGAAGTGCCACGGCGATGAAGGCTGCCCCTGGTCTTTTTGGCCTCCTTCTCGGCCTTCTTCTTCGGCGCCTTGTAAGGCGCCGGGACCAGCATCTTCGTCAGAAGTGGGCCGGCCGGTTCTTCCGGCAAAAGGGCCGGATAGTAGATCCGCCCTGCCTTCTTTGCCCAGCCCTAGGAGAGTTGTGGAAAACACATTAAGCATTTCCCTTGGGTTATGCGAATAAAATGTATGACTTGCCAACATATGATGACTTACCGAACTTGCAGGGCGGGACAGTTGGTACCCGCGGTCCTGGGCCGAGTCCGGCCATGATTTGCCAGACTTGAAAAGCACCTTCCAGATGTCTTTGTGCGAGGAGCCGAAGAGCTCTAGCAGGGTCTAGTGCTTGGCCGGGTCAATTCCCATAAATTGCAAGCCCTGTGTTGACAAGGAATGATCCGGCGAACTAACATCACCTGGACTACATTAACAAGTTTGATATTCTTGCCTTCCATATCCTTGATACGCGTCTGGAGCACTGACAATTCGTCAGGCGAAGACCAGTCGAGGCCCTTCTTGGGCCAAGATGTAAGCTGCAGGGGAGCTCTGGATCGGAATTCGGGAACTGCGACCCATTTTCGGTCGCGTGGCTTGGTGACGTAGAACCACTGCTGCTGCCACCCTTTGATGGAATCATTAAAAGTACCTGATGGCCATGTGACGTTGGGCAACTTGCTCACCATGGCACCTCCGCATTCGGCGTGCTTGCCGCTTACTACCTTGGGCTTCACGTTAAAGATCTTCAGCCATAAGCCGAAGTGTGGCGAGATGCGGAGAAAGGCCTCGCACATGACGATGAATGTCAAGATGTTGAGGAAGGAATTGGGGGATAGATCATGAAAATCGATCCCGTAGTAATACATGATGCCGCGAACAAATGGGTGGAGGGGAAACCCTAGCCCATGGACAAAGGGAGGGAGGAATACAACCCTCTCGTTGGGTTCCGGGGTTGGGACGATCTGTCCCGCCATCGGGAGACGATGGCTGATGTTCTTGGCCAGATACCCGGCCTCCCGAAGCTTTTTGATATCCTTCTCCCGAACGGTAGAGGACATCCACTTGCCTCCTGCTCCGGATCCGGACATTTTCGGAGGGTCTTTGTGGGCGGAGAGGATGAATGCTTGGGCGTTGGAGCTCGAGCGAGATAGAATGGATAAGCAGAGGAAGAAGAAGGCATGGGTGAAAAAGGGAAGCCTTATCTCTTTATAAAGGCGGCAGGGATCCTGCGCCTCCCCAGTTGCCCGGTAAACTCGCTTATTCCCCAAGCGCCACATTGATGGCGCGGTTGGGTTACCCACACCTGTATTGATGAGAATCCCTTGATAAGGGGACACGATCTCTGCTTCGACAAGACGTGCCAATAAAACCGCCTCGCGATATGTGCGGTAGCTGGCTGAGAAAAATAGTTCGAATAATGACCGGGCCGTGGCGTGATGTCACACTGTGAAAAGTTGTCAGCAGATTAGATTTGTGGAATATTGTACTCTCTACGGTGGTATGTGGAATTTCTTTTGCAGAGCCGGACATGGTCCTTGTGTTCAAGATCTTCTATGGAGTATTCGGAGAAGGAACCCATCTTGCAATGCCAAAGACAATCTGCGCGCCGGACTCATCGTCATTGAAGCCTGGTTTAGGGGCTACTGAGGGAGTCCTGGATTAAGGGGTCCTTGGACAGCCGGACTATGTACTTGTGCCGGACTGTTGGACTATGAAGATACAAGATTGAAGACTTCGTCCCATGTCCGGGTGGGACTCTCCTTTGCGTGGAAGGCAAGCTTGAAAATTCGGATATGTAGATCTCCTTCTCAGAATCGACTGTAAACCCTAGCCCCCTCCTGTCTATATAAATCGGAGGGTTTAGTCCGTAGGACAAGAACAACAATCATAATCATAGGCTAGCCTCTAGGGTTTAGCCTCTACAATCTCGTGGTAGATCAACTCTTGTAATACTCATATCATTAAGATTAATCAAGCAGGAAGTAGGGTATTACCTCCATCGAGAGGGCCCGAACCTGGGTAAACATTATGTCCCCCGCCTCCTGTTACCATCAGCCTTAGACGCACAGTTCAGGACCCCCTACACGAGACCCGCCGGTTTTGACACCGACAAGGGGTACTTCCATTCCATCCCTACATCTTTGGAGAGCATTCATAGACAGTTTTGGGACACCGGCGGGTGCTTCTTCGTTGGCGTCGTTTCCCACCGAGAGAGGAGGCCGGTGATGCGGAGCATCCTATGGTCATCCCCATGGACCTACCATCGTCTGACCAAGCACCAAGAGGACCCATGACAAGAGCACAAGCTAGAGCTCCCGAGACCGAGATGACTTCTCTCCTTAGTGATATCTCATATGATCCTCTCGAGACATGGCTACTACCTAAGTCCGGAATGTTTTTTTAGAACTGATGACAGTGAGTAACCCTCACTACCTTTTATATTAAAATAATTAAGGTTAGGGGGGTGTCAGAGTGTCCAGGACTGTACAAAGTTACATGTTGTGTGAAAGAGGGGGGGGGGGGTTGGGGGGTGGTTGTCAGCTATACAACACAACCGAAAAGAAAATCAAAGCAAGTTTACAATAGAAGTGATGCAAGGAGCCAACTCCTGCTTAGCTCTATGAACCAAAAATCATTTTTGAATCTGTTCCTCCAAGAATCAAAGGAAGGCTGGACCCCCCTGAAATGTTTGTCATTCCTCTCCTTCCAGATCCCCCAAGCAGCAACCTGAAGACTTCCAAGAACATTGGCCTTGTCCACCTGTTTTTGCCTTCGTGCACCATTTTAATCCACCAGATCACTCGCCAATGTATCCCCAACAGAGCCCAAAGACCTCTGCTAAAAGGGCAAGTGAAAAGAGATGAGCAATGTCTTCCTCGGGCGGCCGGACACAGAGTAGACAAGTATAGTCATCATTGCGGATTCTCAAGTGTCTACGCCAAGCATATTCTCGGTATTCACCGTCACCAAAGAAGAGCTACGTAAACACCTTCCATTGCATCGCATTTTGTTTTCCAAATCGACCAAACACTCATCTGCATGAGCCTGCCTAAAGCAGTACTCATAATATTTGGAAGATCGAAAGTTTGCTCCTCCCCAAACACAGGACCATATGTCCTTGTCCTCAGTCAACGCCACCTCGAGCGTTTCCGTTTGTATCTGAAGAACTTCAGCCTTGGCTTGTACTGAGAGCGGCAAATAGAATACCTCTCCCAGTCTTTCTGAAGACAGGAGATGTCTAATAGACACATCTGGGTTTCGAGCAAACGAAAATGCCCTCGGGTATTTGTCTTGAAGGATATCTGTGCCCCAATCATCCTTCCAGAACAAGATCGTATCACCAGAAAGTACTTCAGATTTAGTAATTCCCCTGTATATATCAGATATCGACATAAGGTCTCTCCACCAGAAGGACCCACACGGGTCAGAGGCATGAGGTACTTTGTCCACATAGTACGAGTCCCAGATCAGTTTGACCCACGGTACATCATGCTTGTTATAGAACTTGTGGAGCCCCTGGTTTTGTGTTCTGAGGTCAATGATCCCCAGGCCACCTTTGCTCTTGGGTTTGCACACCATCTCCCAGGCTGCCAGCGAGCTACCCTTGAGCCCATCCTCAGATTTTCTAACCCATAGAAACGATCTCCTCAGTTTATCAAGGTGCTCAATGATCCTGGGGTTTATCTTGATGGAGCACATGGCATACACAACCAGTGAAGTGACCACAGAGTTGAGCAACGTAAGCTTGGAACCATAGTCCAGAAGCGATATTGCAGCAGGCATCTTACGCTGAACAGAGGCTACCATTGGCATCAAATCATTCAAGCTCGGGCGTGTGGTGCCCATGGGCAGTCCCATGTAAGTGAATGGCATGTTGCCGATGGAGCAACCAAAAATTGCAGCAATCTCTATTGCCAGCGCCGGGTCAGAGTTCATGGGCACTAAGTTCGTCTTGTGGAAGTTTATTTTGAGGCCCACCGATTTCGCGTAGTCGACGAGGATGGATTTCAGAACTTGCGCCTGCGAAACTGAAGCTGGGAGCACAACGATCGTGTCGTCAGCATACTGAATGACAGGGTAGTTTCCGTCAGAAGTGGGGATAGGTAGCTGGAGCAGCCCATTTCACGTAGCATCGTTGATCGCTGACTGCAGCAGGTCCGCTGCGAGGACAAAGATCAAAGGGGGCAAGGGGTCGCCCTGACGGACCCCACAGAGGCAATCAAACTGTTTTCTGGGGGTTCCATTAAGCAAAACCGATGAACTACCAGAAGAGAAAATGCATTTGATCCATCCCAACCACCTTTCGTCAAAACCCATATGCTTCATGATCTCAATCATGGGTTCATGCTGGATGGTATCGAATGCCTTTGCAAAGTCCAATTTTAGGATGCAACATGCCTTCCCCGACGACTGGCACTGATGTATGTACTCAAACGCCCAGGCCAGGCAGTCCTGGATCGATCTCCCCTTCAAAAAAACATACTGGTTCCGATGTATGATTTTGAGAACCAGCTTCTGCAGACGGTTAGCCAGTAGCTTAGTTATCAGCTTCAGGCAATAGTTGAGCAGCGTGATGGGTCGGAAGTCATTGGCGGTTTCAGGTGACTGGGTTTTGGGATGAGCGTTATGAACCCCGAGTTCAGGCTTCTGAGGTCAATGGCACCCTCGTAGAAGTCATTGCACAACCTATAGAAATCGTGTTTGATAATATGCCAGCATGATTTCAGAAAGCACCCGTTAAAACCATCTGGGCCAGGCGCTCTATCTGACGGCATCCCTCGAACCATAGTGTCAATTTCCTCATGTGTGAAAGGCGTGGTAAGTTCTTCCAGTCCCTCCACTTTCTTGATGATTCTAGACAGGTCAAATTTCATCTCAAACTCACCTTTCGTGCCCAATCTCTCTCTGTAGGTATTAAACAGCTCACAAGCTTTTCCCACATGATCTGTCACCAACGATCCGTCTTGACGTTTGAGCGAGGATATGGAGTTCTTGCGATATCTTTCTGAGGCCGCTGAGTGAAAAAATTTGGTGTTGTCCCCCCCACAGGAAAACCATCTTACTGTATATCTCTTTTTCCAATATTCTCGTTTGTAGTCAAGGAGGGTGACTAGATGGTTTTTAAGAATATTTCTGAAATTGGCTTCTGGGACTGACAGCGGCCTTTTATCCTCGATATTATCAAGTTCCAGGAGAGCCCAATTGGTGTTATCAATACAAATGTTCAGCCTAGAGATCCGTTTACTCCAATGTTTAAGGGCATACCTTAGGTTTTTAAATTTCTTGCACAAAAGCTGGGCTGAGTTCGGTGCATAGCAGTGTTTTTCCCATGTTGAACGAACCAGCTCAAAGAAACCCGGATGAGAGATCCAGAAGTTTTCAAACATAAAGATCTTGCTCTTAGGTATAGAAATTGAATCGAGATCACACATGGCGTATGATCAGGCACTGGTTTGGGAAGGGGACCCACTGTGGTGTTCGGATAGTTGGAGGTCCAGTTAGACGAGGTAAAGAACCAGTCTATTTGTTCAAGCAGTGGATCAGACTGCATGTTGCTCCACGTATATTGCCTGCCCTTAATTGGTAATTCAACCAGAGCCTGAGCATGTATGAAATCATTAAACATGAGCATATCGTTGGCATCCCCTCCTGGTTTGTTGCGATTATCTGGCGCTCTAATATAATTAAATTCCCCACAAAGTAACCAGTCCTCATGGCCAGGTATATCTAGATCAAACAGCCAGGATGTGAACTCGGATCTGCCTTGCCCCGCTCAAGGTCCATAGATATTAACAAGTTTCCAGGATTTGCCAGTGTGCACAGAGGTTAGCTGGATGCCCAATGCAAAAGATTCAGAGCAGAAAACACAACCCGAAAAAACAGAGCTATCCCAAAGCACATCAAGACCACCAGAGGCCCCTTGGGAGGGCACAACTTCAAACTTATCAAATGTTTTCGGGCAGAATAGTTTAACAAAAGCTAGATCGAAAGTAGCACGCTTAGTTTCTTGCAGACAAATAACTGAACACCCACTAGATCTGATAGCATTGCACAGCGCCAAAAGTTTCTTGTCGGAGTTGATCCCTCGGACATTCCAGCACAGAACCTTCCACTCCTTAAGCTGCATCTTGGCCACCAGTGTTGTTCTTGTGCTTCTGCTGCGTAGCAAGCAGTTTGTCTTCACTCAACTGGCTCGGATGAACACCACACATATTAGTCCCAATGGACTGAATAGCATGGATAGAAGTGGGTGGTGGACAAGATCAGATACCTTTTCATTCTTCCTGGCAGAGGAAGAACCTGCAGTAGAAAGCCCGATAGCAGAAGGGTCCTTCCCGGGCTTGACCTTGGAAACTGGCAGCCTCTTGTCAGTCATCGGTGGCACCCTGAACCCATCATATTTGTTTGCGCGTGCACTGCGACGAAGGAGAACCGTGTCCACATTGGCTGTCTCAGTGAGTATCATACGCCCGATTGGGCTAGCATCCTGATCCACAGAGTCACGGGCTTCCAGGTTCACATTTGTGGCCACCCTCGGGATGTCAATCGAAGGCAGGTCGGATGAAGGTTTGTCAAACCAAGCAGACAGAACAGTGACATTGCCCGGTTGAAAAACTGAGCCAAAGATGCGTCCGAAGACATCAACTTCAGGCTTCACATTAGCAAGCACAACCAATCACATACAGTCAAGGTGGAGCTGAATACCAGTGAAAGGGTTAAGCGGAAAGCACGCAGTTTGAGGGATCTCAGCAGATAATATAGCTCTGGTGTATATCCTTTTTAACATCCCTCCCATCCACGAGAGTAACTCACTGTCGGCAGCAATGAGCGTAGCAAAAATAAAGCCTCCCGCTCGGACAAAGGCATGGGCTGCGGAGGGGGCGCCATTTATGAAATTATCAGCCAACTCTTCGACATAAGAGATCTCGGACCGCACATCAGATAGATTGTCAACCAGGTTATGTTCTTGCTGCACACCATCCATCAGAGACGGACCATCATACTCAAAATAGGTTCTGAAACTGAATCATGTGTATGGTGGTAGCACCACTGGCCACGGGCTCCAGCCATTGACATGATCCTGGTCCTGGTCCTGCTGATGACCATTCCATGCTGCCTTGTTAGCTGCCTGTTGTGCCTCCATCTCATTAATTCTAGCTTGTTGCATGATTGTGTAGTATGGCAGAGCGTACGGGTATGGAGAGGCATTTAGGAGAGGGGGAGTATCCTCTGTCCCTGCAGACTGTGCATATCTCTTCCATTCGTAACATATACAGGATGACCAAGAGCGGCCTAAACCCGCAAAGAATCCAACTTTAGTGACTAGCGCACTATGGGGAACTTCCGCAATATCCTTAATGTGGCACTTGACTAGAACCCTAGCTTTGTTCTCATTCGGTCTTGGCCACGACAAAGAATTTACCAAAGCGAGACCGCTTTATGAACATAGTGATCACCATATAATCCATAGGAAAAGCAAGCATCAAGATCCGGACTTCATATTGAAAAGGTATGCGCATGTTAATTCCTCGCCATGGGGGATTAGTGTGAAGTAGGAATCCTCCGTCGGTGCATGCGCCCTCTCTAATGGCGCCATCTCTACTCAACATCAACAAAAGCAACACAACCCACAGCCGATCGGATAGACAAACTCATCCTCAATCTGATACTCTAGATCCTCCCTAATAATCCGACAGACTTCTTCTAACCAAAACCTTTTCTGATGATCTGGAACAGGGGGAGTGATCTCAATCAGAGCATACCTCTCATGGTTCAGTGGCGCCTCATCGACTACCATGGTGCTCCTTTGCAGGCGATGATCTGGCCCTCGCTCAATGTGCGAGGCGACGGGAGTGAACGCAAACGGGCTGACTGGGAAGTTCGCCATGGCGATGCCAGTAGGGTTTTTCGGCCTTGGAGCAGAGGATGCAGAGGCAGAGGAGAAGGAGGAAGCGGATGAAACTAGGTAGACTGGTTCTGATTGGGCCCCCAGGGCGGTGGAGTTGACAGCTGCAATGGGGGGGGGGGGTATTCGGAGCGTCAAGCAATGAGGAGTGGCCACGTCAGAGGTACATGGGATTTTTTGTTTCACCTTCCATAACAAACCTTGATTTTTACCGTGTATATCCCGCCGGCCCTGGCAGTTGATATCTTTCCGTTCCACTAGATGAGGCCTAGGAAGTTTGAAGTTCTTGGGCCGCCAGTAGTATGCAGGCCCAATCCAACCCCCCCGACACGTAACATGGCCCAACAAGTTACACGAGCTGCATCTCTGGATGCCAGGACAACTACGACTTAGATGTTCCTTGCTATTACACGCAAGACACGTTGGAAGCTTACGGCCCAACATGCATGTGTCTACTCGATCAGGAAGATATTCCGAACATAAACATTGATCGATAAGACGAATACAATGTTGGCAAAAAGTACCTGGGCAATCCATGTGGAGGTGGCCATGACGTGTGCATTTAGAGCATTTGAGCAAACGAGAATCAATATAATCTGGAGTTGGGACATCAACAATCTGAACCATTGAGGCGACATCAGCATTAGAATATCCCGCTTGCCAACCGTCCATAATATGGAATAACTTTTCATCAGAAATGGAATCCCAATATAAGTCCCGAAAACGATGTCCCTTGAAAGAAGGCAGGACGCGCAGATTTTGCTTTGCAGAACAAATAAAATCTCCCAAACGGATATTCAGCTCCTGATCCGCAATTACCGGAAATTTGAACTGCCCAAAAAAGATTCCATCGGCGGCTGGCTGCCTACTCCACTCCAGCGAGGAGCCTTGTGTTTGATCATGTAAATTCAATAAATGTTTAGCAACTGAGTTCTGCTGGTCAAATTTACTTTGTTGATCTTGGAGCGATTTAGATTTGATGGCCAAAGAACGAAACCCCACCTCATGGAGAAAACTATCCGCATGCCAACCAACTTCAGGATGAACACCAGCATTATCAGGGACACCACGAAAGAGATGAAAATGACAGATAAAATCTGGCCAAATCCGATCCTTAAGACCATAAATAAAGTGTCCCACACGGTTGGATGCAACCGAGAAACGAAAACGACGATCACTTAGTTGCAAAACCCTAAGCTTTGTAGCGAGGCCGCCAATGCAAGATTGGAGCGCTAGGGCCACAGATTCCTTTGTCAACTTGAAAGAAGCCAACGAGAAAGAAACCACAAGGAAGAATTCCTTTGTGGATCCAGGGTTTGCCGAGGAGAAGTGCACCGAAGATCCAAACTTGGCACGTACCTGAGATTCAATCGCCAAGCCCGGAGAGAAATCCCAATGGAGGAGACTCTCCATGGGCAGATGGTGGATGCCACGGCCGGAGTGGCCCGTGACAGGGAGGGGAAGGTGGTGGCCGTCGGCGCCGGAATGGCCACCGGCGGTGGTCGCCTAGGGAGTCTCCTAGGGAGTCGCCACGAGGGGAGAAAGCTGAGCATAAATGTTGCGCATGATTAGGTACCAAGAGGACCCTCCCGAGGATGCACATGAAGATGGTCAAGCCACCAAGTCCCTAGAAGAAGAGAACCAATGGAAGAAGGCAAGGACAGCTTCCAGGCACCGGACATCCGGCCATGGCCCCGGACATCCGGCCCCTGGAGATCTACCCCTCAGCCACGGATCTGCAGCAAAAGCTACAGGGCCCAGAAAACTGGCGTCCAGCCCGGACATCCGGCGCTCCGCACCGGACATCCGGCCTCCAGCCCGGACATCCGGACACGCCATCCAGGGAGCATAGAAGGCTGCCCCGATGGCCCGGACATACGATCATCACCCCGGACATCCGACTCCTCCTGAAACCCCGGACATCCAGCCCCTCCGCCCGGACATCAGGCCCCGTCTATCCAGAGAGCAGCAAGGCCAACTACACTAGCCCGGACATCCGGGCCGACAGCCCGGACATCCGGCCCCTCGCGAGCTCCCGGACATCGGGCCCGACGCCCGGACATCCGGTCTCCTCTTGCCTGCGTGCAGCGCTTCCGGGCCGAGGCCCATGTATCCCTTCGCCCCTTAGACTATATATACTCCCTCTCCACCTACGTTTTAGGGTTAACATTGGTTTAGCTCATTTGAGATAGAGCATTGCTCATCCATATCGGATCTACTCCTCGTGAGGGACTGCACCTCTTCGGAGAAGATCCACCCGGATTCAAGACCTCCATCCGGAGAAGACCATCAAGACCTCCTCACAGAGAAGAATGGTTACCTTTGTATCGTCCCTTGTTGACTTTAGATCTCGTGTTACTTTGTGCCTCGATGATCTAGCACATGTGTGATCATATTCGTGTTGGTTGAGTGTTTTCTCTTACGTTTTCCCCACGATTTCCCTCGTTCCCCTCCGTGCGTTCTTCGTGTTCCTCGTAGGGATCCTCTCCAAACGTGAAATATCGGCCCCTAAGGTTCCACCCTACATCATCTTGGTATCATGAGCCACGTTGATCACGTTTTTGGAGCCCCTACCCCGTGTTTTCTAGCTTGATTTTGTTGTTTTTGTCCTAAATCCGAAAATCCCCACCAAAAATAGCCCCAATTTTTTTTGTGATTTGTTGGTGTGATGAAGTTTTATTGGATTTGATCCATGGATCTGCTTTGCATCGAGTGGATCTAGCTTTCCCCCATCTTATCCGCAATTTCCTTCCACAAATTCGTCCGAATTTTGCCCCGGAGTTGCCCTTTTTCCCGTGGAGTTCATCTCGTTCGGCCGCGATCCAGGTGCCCGGACATCCGACGGAGTCCCATGGACATCCGGCCTCTGGCCCGGACATCCAGCCCCTGGCAGCTGCAACTCCATCACCCGCGTCTTTTGCCGCCTAGTTTCGTCCAATTTTACCCTGGTGCCCACGCATACTTCCGCATACCACCACCACTTTCCGCAAGCACCACCACCGCTCACCGCTACCTCCTATGACGATTTTGACACGTTTTGGTCTTTGAGATTTTGGGTTGTGGTTCCCGTGTACTATTGTGTTTCGGCTATATAGGTACGGTCCGACATCAACATCACCACCGCTCATCTTCGACAAGGACTCATCATCGCCAAGGACGGTAACTTCATCGACATCTTTGTCATACCTTGCAATTGCATTGATAACCACATGGCCTTACTTTTGCGTTGCTTACCCATTGAGACTAGCCATTGAGTATTGCCGGCAATGTGACTTGTGCATATTAGTGATAATACTCTCCATAAGCAAACATACCATATCATCTCTTGTGTCACAAAGTTGTCATCGCATACACAATTGCTATCTTGCTTCGTGAAGTTTTGCATGAGAAAAGAGCTCAAAAGAGAAAGAGCCAACAAAGCCCACGCATACTCGTTTCACCAAATTTTTACCCCGCTGCCCACGCATACTTCCGCATAGCACCACCACTTTCAGCAAACACTACCACAGTTGACCGTTACCTCCTATGACGATTTTGACACGTTTTGGTCTTTGAGATTTTGGGTTGTGGTTCCCGTGTCCTATTGTGTTTCGGCTATATAGGTACGGTTAGACGTCAACATCACCACCGCTCATCTTTGCAAAGGACTCATCATTGCCAAGGACGGTAACTTCGACGACATATCATACCATAGCATACATACCATACCATAGTGGTGCATATCTTAGCATCATCTTTTGTGTCACAAAGTTTTCATTGCATACACAATTGCTATCTTGGTTCGTGAAGTTTTGCATGAGAAAAGATCTCAAAAGTGAAAGAGCCAACCAAGCTTTTAAGCAAAGAGGGAAAGGTAAGCAAAGAGCTTATAAGCAAGAACCATAGCATCATACTACATTAAGATTGTCTTATCCGATCATCTTGGATCATATCACCGAAATACCATACATATAGCATACTTGGGATAGAGGTCGTTGCATTTTTGCCTAGTAGGTTGTGCACAACTTACGTATCCGCCTATTGCGCAATCGTGCTAGCGTCTCTCTTGTATTGCGCAACAAGAGCATTTCCGTGGATTCCACATTTTGGCACATTTTTGGTTTGCACAATCCCACTTATCTATTTGCGTGTGTGTTTCCGTGTACCTCTACTTGCTTGGTCTACTTGTTGCATTTGCAAATTTGTGAATCTTTTCCAACATTATTGAAGCTCACTTACAATTGCATCAAATTTTGTGCCACCATCCTAACCAAGCTCCAGCACAAGCTTTTACTTGTGTAGGTGTGAGAACCGACAAGAATTGGTACCAATTGTGCTATTTCATTGTCCGCATTTGAGTGATCTTGATTCATCGTCAACATCGGTCAAGGTACATTTGGTATAAGTTCTTCTCCTTCTCCCACTCACATTTTTGTTTGGAATGATCGATAGGCCAAGTACTTCTACCAACCCACTCTTCATCAAGCAAGACGACGACAAGTTATCATTCGTCACCAAGAGCCACCTCTTTGGTGCACAACGAGCGTTGCATCAAGAGCAACAAGCGATGACCAACCGCATCGACAACCTCCCCACCGACTTGCGACTCTCCAAGCAACATACAAAGGACTACTTAGACAACAAGCTCGACTCTCACAAGCAAGAGAATGATGCAAGAATGGACGAGATCCACGCCTTGTTGGTGAACCGCCCTTTGTCGTGGGAAACGAACACCTATGGGGCAGGGCCCCTTTCGGTCCGGCAAGGGGGCGGAGGGCGCACGAAGAGCAGATCGAGGCGAAGCACGCAAGGGATTTTACCCAGCTTCGGAGCTCTCCGGAGAGATAAAACTCCTACTGCTGCTTTGTGGTGGTATTATGTTCTTGCTCAAGAGCGTGAGCGTTCTGTGTTTTCGAAGGAGTCGAACCCCCTCTATGTTGCGCATGGGCCTCCTTTTATAGGCTAAAGGGGTCACCGACAGGTGGCAACGCAGACAGGGGTATAAAAGTAAAAAGAGGGGTTGGTACAACCGCTATCTACAGTGCCCCCTACCTAACTCTGACGGCAGGGGACAAGGGCATTTAATGCCCGTCCGGTCGCCTAAACAGTGCAGAGAAGCGACCGTTAGGGACGCCACCGCCTGCCACGATGGCCTTCTTGTCATCTCCACTTGCCACCTCGCACCGCTTGGCTGCACAGCTTCCCGCCACGTGTGCCAGGAAGGATCCTGTGGTGACACGTCGTTGGATGTGCTGGAGCGTGGGCGCAAAGTGGTGGCTTCGCTGCGGCAAGTGCCTTGCCGCGGTCGTTGTCTTGCCGCACCCGAGAGCTTGCCGCTCGTCGGGCCTGCCGGATGCGCGCGATCGCGGCAAGTTCTTCGCATGCCTTGTTATCCTTCCGCAAGCTCCTCTTGCCGGGCCTTGTCCTTCCCGGCAAGCTACTCTTGCGGAGTCTTGTCTTTCACTCAAAACTCTTTGTTCTTGAATGGCATCAATATGAGCTACGGAGGATCTTGGCGGGCCTCGCAAGCCCCGCCATTGGTGCTCTGCGATCGCCTGCACAAGTTCGAGATACTAAGGTACCCCTACTTTAGTACACCGACAGAGCCCCGGGCTGGGCCACCTGCAGTGCCGAAGGCTGTTGGGCCAGGCCCAAACAGGCATGGGCACTCGCGGCCTGGGTCCATACCAAATCTAACTCCGTATCCACCGCGCCCTCCCGTAACGGCACGTGTCAAACGCGGCGTCGTGGGAGATATCGTGGGCAATTCTTTAATCAAGAAAAGCGTAACGTTCGCCTCTCCTCTTTATAAGTAGGGGAAACAGGGGCCGTTCCCCCAGCTTCGCCACTGCGGTTCCTTCCTCGAAGCTCCGCCGCCCCTCCGCTTCCCAAGCCGAAGAGAGCAGCCCTCGCCCGCCGCCGCCGCCGCCGCCGCCGCCAACCTCCTCCACCGCTTCCGCCATGGCTCCGAAGACCGGGAAGAGCGTGAAGTCAGCCGAGGCGCTGCGGCTTGAGGCGCTGCGCAAGGAACGAGCACTTCCCCGAGCTCACCCGAAGGCGCCAGGGAGGAGTTCTATCTCTTCTGGTCGACGGAGACGCGGGCGCATCTGCGCACGCAGGTACTCTCCGCCGAAGCTTCCACTTTGAAAAAGTGTCCCAGAGGATACTATTTCTTCCCCCTGTTCTTCTATTGTGGGCTTTGCCCACCTTTTTCTGATTTCTTCTGTGATATCATGAATACCTCGGGTTTCATCTTCTTGAATTCACCCCAACGCCGCTTCGACAATGGCGGTTTTCACTCTCCTCGAGAACTTCGTTGGAATCACCCCAAATGTCGCCCTCTTCGCCACTACTTCATACCCGGGCCGAGAAGGAGAGCCCTTAGTGGCGGGATCGCCTGGATCTCGAGGGTCGGCATGAAGGAGGTTTATCTGGAGGGCGAGCTCCGCAGCAAGTGGGATGATTGGAGGGCGGAGTGGTGCTGGATTGTTAACGCAGATCCGCAGCCATTCACCAGCGTGCGTCAAGCCCGAGTGGTGCGCGGCGGCGACTGGAGCGCCCTGGCGGCGGACGACGCCAGATTGAAGATCGCCACCACGCGGATTCTGCGGCTCAGGTTTGCCGGGCTTCTCAGTAGGGCGTTGGCGCAGATTTCGCCGCCAGACGCTTCTCCGCAGAGAGGAAGAGGCCCGCCCGGCTTGTTCGGGGGCCCGGCGGATATCATGAGGCTGCGTCCAGGCCTCAATTTTAATTTCACTGTTCTGGAGTTGGACGGAATGCTCAAGGAGCTGTTCAAGTACGACTCCAACCATCCGGAGTGGTTCAGGCGCCGGGTGTCGTGGTTGCCAGCAATAACTCCCAGCTCGATCGCATCCGCGCAATGATGCCGGGCGCGACTCGCATGGGATTATCCTAACGTGGCAGGAGCCTGCCGACGACGTCGTGCAGAACTTCTTTGACAACTTGGTGGAGGTGGCGAACCATGCCGACGAGCAGAGGCTCCTCACCCGCGACACCATTGATGACGAGATGCGGTACATCGCCACCGGCGGAAGGAAGAGGCATGCGCCGCCGCCGCAGGTGAGTTTGGTTTTACGCTGGAGGAGGCAGAGGCGGCCGAGCGGCAAGCCTTGCCGACCGGGAGGACCTTGGCGGGCAGGTCGTTGGCGAGGGGGAGTCCGAAGCCGAAACGAGCGAGCCTGCCGGGGCAGCAAGTGGCCAGCCATCTTCAAGCAACTTGCCGCAGACGAGGGCCTCGGTGCAGCCCCCATGTCGGTGTCAAAACCGGCGGATCTCGGGTAGGGGGTCCCGAACTGTGCGTCTAGGCGGATGGTAACAGGAGACGAGGGACACGATGTTTTACCTGTGTTCGGGCCCTCTCGATGGAGGTAAAACCCTCACGCCCCGCTTGATTAATATTGATGATATGGGTAGTACAAGAGTGGATCTACCACGAGATCGAGGAGGCTAAACCCTAGAAGCTAGCCTATGGTATGATTGTTGAGATGTAATGTTCGCCCCACGGACTAAGGCCCTCCGGTTTATATAGACACCGGAGAGGCTAGGGTTACACAGTAGTCGGTTACAATGGTAGGAGATCTACATATCCAGATTGCCAAGCTTGCCTTCCACGCCAAGGAAAGTACCTTCTGGACACGAGCCGGAGTCTTCAATCTTCTATCTTCGTAGTATGGGAGTCCGGCGGATATTGATAGTTCGGCTGTCTGGACACCCCCTAGTCCAGGACTCCCTCAGTATCCCCCGAAGCAGGCTTCAATGACGATAATTCCAGCGTGCTTGTAGTCTTCGGTGTTGCAAGGCAGGTTCTCCCTTCAAATTCCATGTACCAGCCGAATAATGTCCGGCTTCACCTGGAATACTGTGCTCCTCGGCTTCCACGCCAAATTATGGCCCTCTTCCACACGTCGCACGAATGCGAAAAGCCAGGGTGTTTTTTACATTTTACCCCCTAATTGTGCGAGTCATCCGCCTATAAAAAAGGCAAGGATCCAGATCCAAACCACCACCTTCCTCCTGCGTATACTCATCGAAGCGCCTCTGACCTAGAAATCCATTCCACCATGGATCGTCAACGCGGCTCTTCCTCACGTGCTCCTAGTCCACCGCCAGGGGATTGGAGGAGGTGCTCTATTTCGCACAATGAGCTAGTGAAGCTCCAAACGGAGGGATTTCTTCCTCCGGCCTTCATGGTCCCAAATTCCGAGCAGACTGGTTACTTATCGAGGTGGGAGGCAAAGGAGGACACCCTAAGCTCCCAACAAGGGGGAGCGAGTGTGTTTCGGCCCCTATCTCGATAAGGGGCTCGGATTTCCAATACATCCGCTCCTCCGTGGCCTCGAAGTTCTACGGTCTCCAGCTCCACCACCTCACGCCCGCCTCAGGCTACATATCGCGGGCTACGTGCTCTTTGCGAGCTATTCCGGGCATCGAGCCCCATTTTGCATTGTGGAAGAGGTTGTTCGCCTGCACTCGCTCTCCAGGGGTCCATATATCAAGTGGGCGGCGCCAAATATGGCGATCGCCGAACCGGATACCTATCCGCACCCCTAAGAGGGCGTCCAAGATCGCCCTCGGGTGGTTTTATATAGTAGACGCCCGCTGCCCGACTCCAGTCCGGATCGGCCTCCGGAGTTTGATATCGCTCCCTTGAAGAAACGCCACCGGCGCCTCATGAGCCCCGCTTGGAGGAAGACAAGAGCGTCTGCTACTTGATGGGCCGATAAGATTAATGGCTCATTCGGCTTGACCATGATTGGAGTCATGGCGACGCAGCATCAAGCGGGGTGCAGCCACGCAATACAAGAGGCCACCCCATGTGGGATTTCAACGGGGAGGACGATGCTACCCGGCACGGCCGCAAAGGGCCGGGTTCGACCGAGGATCTGGTGAAGATCATGTCCGGTCTGTACAAGGGGGAGAAGGACTTCCTTCATCCGAACCCTTTGGACGGGTTTTCTATGATCAACCCTAGAGGATGGGTAAGTGACCACCTCAAAAGATTCTACCCGTGCTTTCGAAGTTTAAGCTTCTTACATTATGTCTTCGGCGCAGGGTCTACGCCGGACAGTGGAGGACATGGTGAGTCCTGCTCCGCAACTCGAGGATCCGGAAGGATCCCTGGGTCCGGCCTCCGAAGAGGATCCGGACATCGAGGTGGAGCTGATCGACGGGGTGTATCACCAGCTCAGATTGACAACGCTTTGGTCGCCATTACGCCGGACTACCCCGGCTAAGTCCGCTTCCTGTGACTACGATCAAGTCCGGACACCGTTATCTTATCCTTGCCTATTTCGACCTTCGCGAACGATGGTGTTTTGCAGAAGCGCCGCACGGCAGAAGTCGAGCTCGCGGCGCCGACCTGCAGAGGTCAGTCCAACCAGCAGGAGAAAAGGAGCGCCGCGGACGGAAACGCCGCCGCAAAGGTATAGCTCATGTTTGATCTTTTCGAGCAACGCCCGAGGAAACGCCTAAATGCTCATGATCGCCATAGAGAAAAAGCGCCGCCGATCGCGAGCGCAGGAATTGCCGACCCCACCGACACCAACCAGGCTCCAAATGCCGGACCGGAGGGGAGGCAAGCGAGACGCGAGCCGGATCCTGCCCAACGGAGGATACCGGCGCATCGTCCGCCACGGTCGAGGTGGAGAGCGCTATGAATCATAGGCGCCACGGACAGTTTTTCAAGAAGCGTGCTTTTTCCCCGAGGCGTTGGATGCCTTTAACGCAGGGACGCCATCTCCGTGCTTCTCAAAATGGTTTTACCAGAGCGACGAGCAAAGATGTTAAAGACATACGGGTAAGGGAATTTTAGTGGTTGTATACACCAAGAGTCCCCGAGACTTAAATTAGTTATGGAAACTGATTTAAGGATCATTTGAAATTTCAGGCTCTTAACGAGAAGAATGCCCAAATTGTCTCGGAACTGCAAGATTGCAAGGCCCAACTTGAGGTCAAGATTGCTGCCAGCAGGAGGAGACGGAAAGACCCTCCCGTAACACATTTGTATAAATTAATATAAGCGCCTGGCGTGCGGCGTATGCCTTGAGTCTAATAACGACATTGCAGTGCCGCCAACTAGATCCGGACAGTAAGATTGCTGCGCGCCAAATAAAGGTCGGCGAGAATGTGCTGAATAGGGTTCAGCAGAAAGGAACAAGCTCCAAGATGCCAATGCCAAGCTCGTGGAAGAGCTGAAAGGCGCATAGTCGAACTGTCCAGCTCCGCTAAGGAGAATCAACGGCTTGCCGTGGCATATATAGTAGTGCTTTGAGCGAACTCTTTAGGAAAGAAGAGTTCGGCGAGGAAGTAATTTGACATAATATGTCCTGTAGGTATACTCACGGGTCGCCCCACAGAGGAGATGCCCAGATCAACGGGTGATCAACTTCCCGAACTATTGCAGCTACTCGAACGAAGTTCGGCAGTAATGAGTGGCGCCAGACAAAGCTTTATGGCCATCCTCACCCCGCCCGAGGGCTCGGGAGCTTGCAGAGAAGCTGCAGGAGTACGCAGCGCCTGCTTGTGGAAGGTTTCGCTTGCCGTCAAGGTGCCAGGGAGGCTTGGGCCATGGTGAAGACGCTGTATAAGAAGGCGGATCCCAACCATATGGCCGGGTTGGACTGGTGGGGCCTGATGGGAAGGAGATCCTCGTGAGTTTAGTGTACGCCGTAGAATCTGGCTGCTAAATTATCCCAACGGACTGTAAGCTAGACAGCTGTTAGACGGGATTGAGGAGGAATACAATCAATAAATTTGACAATGTATGTTATCCTTTGAAATGACATGTGAAATGCCTTCTAGCCGGATTGTAGATCGCTTGTCTTTGCCGACCTTTTCGCTTCACCTCGGGACCCTGTGGTCCTGAGTGTGTCTCAATACCTTTTGGTTAAGAAATAACCGTGGTATGCATGGAGACCAAAGCGAGGGGTCATTAGTGCTTTATCGCATAAGTGCCCAACTAGTTATGTTATATTACATGGTTAGTAAGAAACATCTTCCAGAGAGAATAGTTTCGTTAAGGGTTCCTTTCGCTGGGGAGGCATGCCCTAAAGTGCATTGCCGGACTGCAAAGAAAGCAGGAAAACATCTGGGGGCAGATGGAAAAATAGTTAAGAAATCATCTTTTAAATCACCGACTGAATATTCCCTTAAGAACGCTAGCTTTCGGCTTCACCCACCGAGGTACACATCCGGCCGATTCGACAAGAATAATCGCAGAGGTGCTCCCTTTACCTCCTAGCCGAACAATCGGGAACGTAGGGGTAAGCACAGGAGCCAGGCAACCCAGCTTGGCCAAAACTTAAGTCATATCGATGCATATAATGGCGAGTAAAAGGTACATGTGGAAGCTTGACACATGTGTTGGGTATAAACTCAGATAATTGAGCTTCGTGAAAGAAGCCCCAGAATAACGAAAGCGGTAGCACATCGTATGATGCAAAGAATGCGAAAATAGGCCCCAAGGGTTTTTAAGTTAAAAGGAAAAATAGAAGACAGCCAAATATAAAAGGTTGGACGGGGAAGGGACGAACTCTTAATCCGGCGCTAGGCATAGAATCGTCGAAGTCGGGCTGCGCTCCATGGGTTCGCTCGAGTCGGTTGTCCGACGCGTTTCATAGACGGTATGCTCCACCGGTCAAGACTTGATCAATAATGAAGGGCCTTCCCATCCGGCTTGAGCTTGTCCTTTTCTTGTCCGCAGACGAGAACTAGTTCGCCAACATTGTAAGTCTTGGCCCGTATTTCTCTGCTTTTGGTATCTTCGGCCTGTTGTCGATAGAGTGCGGAACGAGCCTTCGCGACGCCACGCTCTTCCTCCAATGTGTCCAGCTGTCCCGCCGATCCAACTCGCTTCTCTTTCCTCATACATGCGCACTGAGGTGAGTCATGAATAATGTCGCAGGCAAACTGCCTCTCGCTACCAGATACCATAAAAAATGGTGTGAATCCGTAGTACGGTTAGGCGTTGTCCGCAGCCCCAGAGTACGGAGTCGAGCTCCTCGACCCATTGGTGTCTGATTTAGTGAGTGACCTCACTAGTCCGGGTTTGATGCCGCCATTATTAGACCGCTTGTTTTTTCCACTTGACCGCTGGTTTGAGGGTGATAGATCGACGATAGTCGAGCTTAATGCCCATATTTTTGCACCATGACTTAACCTCATCGGCCGTGAAGTTCGTGCCGTTGTCGGTGATGATGCTGGGGACTCCATAACGGTGTACCACCTCCGATATAAAGTCTATCACTGGTCCGGACTCGCCGCTTTGACCGGTTTGGCCTCTATCCATTTGGTGAACTTATCCACCATGACCAATAGGTACTTTTTCTTGTGGGTTCCCTTTAAGGGGTCCAACCATGTCAAGCCCCTGCATCGCGAACGGCGTGTAATGGGTATGGTTTTGAGGGGTGGGTGGTATGTGGCTCGATTAGCAAAGAGTTGACAACCGACGATCGCCGACCAAGTCCTGCAGATCCGCCCGAGCCGCCGGCCAATAAAATCAGACGGAATGCCTTTCCTACCAGGGCCCGGGCTGCTGCATGGTGTCCTCCTAGTCCGACGTGGATTTCAGCCAAGAGGTTTCGCCCTTCTTCTTCGGAGGTACACCTTTGAAGGACTCCGGTAGTACTTTTCTTGTAAAGTTCTCCCTCATGGACCTTGTAGGCCTTCGATCACGGACTATGCAAATGGGCCTCATTTTGGTCTTCGAAGTTCCCGCCAAGTAAGTAGGCTAGAAAGGTTCTGCCCACGCGCGATTACTGCCATTATAACGCATGGAGGGTGTTATGTCATTCTGCTGAATCACCGCTTGTGCGGTTTTCTCCGGTTTGTCGCTACCGGCCTCCTCTTCCCATAATACGGATGGCTTGAAGAGCCGTTCTAGGAAGATATTTGAGGGACAAGATCACATTTCGACCGATGCGCGCTGTGACGCCGGCCGCTTGGTTGTTATCTCGAGCTATGTGATGGAATTCGAGTCCTTCAAACCGGCTGACATTTTCGTGACAGCATTGCGATATGCTGCCATTTTCGGATCCTTGGCGCCAAAGTTCCATTTATTTGGGATATTGCGAGGTTTGAATCCTCACACCTCTAGGCGTTGAATGCCCATGGAGACCGCCATCCGGAGACCATGTAATAAGGCCTCAGATTCGCCGCGTTGTTGTAGTCCGTACATTATTTGAAGTACGTCATCGATCAGTATCCCGGTGGGGACATCAAGACGACGCCAGCCCCATCCGCCAACATTTTGGAGCCGCCGGCGCATAGTCTAGTTGGATTATGCGCTGTACTTTTAGGAGTTTGGCTTCATCCATTCGGCGACGGGTCAGCCAAAACTTGTGACTTTATGGCTCGCCGAGGTTTATAAGTTATGTCGAATGGCAAGAGCTCAATTGCCCATTTTGCAATCCTGCCCGCTATGTCGCGGTTATTTATAATGTCATTGAGTGGTACTTCAGAGGCCATCGTTATCGAACACTCTTGGAAGTAGTGCCGAGCTTCCGAGACGCCATGAACACCGCATATGCTATCTTCTCGATAGTGCGGTAACGGATTTGCAGGGGTTAACACAAAGGATACGCAATACAATCGGTTTTTGAAGAGGGAATTTATGCCCTTCGTCGCCATTCGACGACGAGGACAGCGCTACAACTTGATGTGTTGCTGCGATATATAACAACATTGGTTCGCCCAGAGGGGCGCAGCCAGACCGGATTTGTTGCCAATATGGCCTTTATTTCTTTGAGTCCGCAATGGCGGCATCCGCCCACTGGTGTTCGTGCGCCTTTAGAGGCGATAAAGGGCAACGCCTTCTCTCCTAAACGGGAGATAAAACGGCTTAAAGCTGCCACGCATCCTGTTAGTTTTTGTATTTGCTTGAGGTCCTTTGGAATATCCAACTGTGACAGAGCCCGGATTTTGGCCGGATTTGCTTCAATTCCTCTACCGGATACGATGAAGCCCAGCAGCTTTCCGGCTGGTACACCGAAAACACATTTTTCCGGATTCAGCTTGATGTCATATGCTCTGAGGTTGTCGAATGTGAGCCTCAAATCGTCTACTAAAGTTTCGACGTGTTTTGTTTTGATGACTACGCTGCTCACGTATGCCTCGATCGCTTTGCCGATCCGTGGCTGACATGTTTGAATCATGCGCCGATATGTTGCGCCGGCGTTTTTAAGTCCAAGGGCATCGTGTTGAAGCGTAATGGCCCATATGGAGTGATGAATGCCGCTATGCTTGATTCGCTTCCGCCATCTTGATTTGGTGATAGCCGAGTATGCGCCCAGAAGCACAACGAATCGTGTCCTCGCCGTGGCATCGATAATTTGATCGATGCGGGAGAGGGAAAGGATCCTTGGGCAAGCCTTATTGAGGTCTTTGAAGTCGGCTACGCAGGCACCAGGATTTATCCTTCTTGGTACCATCACCAAATTTGCTAGCCAGTCCGGATGTTTGATATCTCTAATGAATCCGGCCCAATAACTTGGCTAGTTCTTCTCCCATTGCCTGTCTTTTGGGCTCGAAAATCGTCAAGAGCCTGCTTGATCGGCTTAAACTTTTAGGATGTTTAGGCTGTGTTCTCGCCAACTCGCGAGGGATTCCGGCATGTCCGGAGGATGCCAGCGAAGATGGCCCAATTTTCCCGGGAATTCGCGCGGCGCGCCAACTTCGGTTCAACTGTGCCCCGATGGAGGCCGCCTTTGTTGGGTCCGCTGGTGGACCTGAAATTTTATTATCTCGCCTCTGCTAGTTTGAAGGAGGTGGACTTGGATCTTTTATCAAGTATCACATCGTCCCTCGCATCGAGAGCGCAGCGCGGTGAGTTCCTCTGCCGCTAAGGCTTCGGATAGCGCCTTGAGGGCTAGTGCGGCTATCTTGTTTTCGGCGCGGAGTGCTATGTCCGGATCACTAACGAGAGTGATTATTCCACTAGGCCCAGGCATTTTAAGTTTCATGTACCCGTAATGAGGTATTGCTTGAAAGATTGTGAATGCCTCTCGTCCTAATATGGCGTGATAGCCGCTGCTGAACGGGGCCACCTGGAACGTGACTTCTTCGGATCTGTAATTGTCCGGAGAGCCAACACCACATCGAGTGTGATTTTTCCGGCAGCGCGCTTCCCTGCTAGGGATTATTCCTCTCAAGGTTGTGCCGCTTCGCTCAATACGGCTCCAATCAATTTCCATTTTCCGCAGAGTTTCTCGAGATGAGGTTTAGTCCGTTGCCGCCATCCATGAGGACTTTGTCACCGAAAGTCGGCCCACTATGGGACTAAGTACCAGTGGCTGGGGCTCGTAGTTCAGATGTGGGCTCGTCCGGGCGTTGAAGGTAATAGCTGTGTCGCCCATGGATTTGCTATTGCTACTTGGTAGACTTCGCGAGTTCGCGATTGTTCGCTTGATATTATTTGATGCGAAAGTCTCAAGACTCCGATACCGCGGCCGGTATTGTTGGAGTGGTTTCTGAGCTAGTAGCTCTTCGCCACTTTTGGCCACCGCCGTAGTATCCAACATGCTCGAAGGTTATGTGTTGGGATGGCTCCTCCCAGACTATGAAGTTTACAGGTTAGTTGAGCCATCCCTCCAAAGACGGTTCTGCTTCCCTTATTGGGTTTTTGTTTTTGGTTTTTGCATCCGGGCCCGACCGTGAGGCGCCTTTTATCATGGATCGGTTTGGTACCGACTATCCCAAAATTTATTTTCGTTTTCCGAAACTTTCTATCGCACAAGATTTTCGCATTATGGACGCCAGATCATTGAAGCGCTGAATCTTGCGACGATCAATGGCGCTCGTAATTCCTTTGTCCGTGCGCTTATTGCGAAGATTGAGATTATGCTTCTCTCGGCAGTCCTTTATCCCGTCCATAACTAGGAGGAATCTGCCCAATAATGATGTACTATTTCAAGGCTCTTGCCAATTAGAGATAGGTTGCATATGTCCGGGCGGTGGGTGGAATAAGATCCGGATCCCTGCCCATCTTTGGGCTCAAAGGACGAGGGGCTTCCAACTCGGAGCTTGATTTGCCGGAGACAGTCCAAATGAGTCCCGAGCGATGCATGGTTTTAGGCTCAATGCTCGATCAAAGTCCATCCTCCGCTGGTATCCGCATGGAGGGTTCGGGAATCCGACACGGATTGTTTTCACATCGCAAAGAATTGCCGAAGTTGTTCCTCTACCACTTCGACGTGGTGGGTAGCCCGGGAGAGTTAATCTCTCTCGATCGGTTTTAAGCCCGATCTGATTGTAGTTCGAAGCGACTCCTGGGGAGGCGATGCGATCCAAGAGCTCGCTAATGCACGAGAGCTCAATTGATCTAACTGCTCGGCAGCTTTAGGGCTGACGCGAAGATTGCTCCCGGCGACTTGAGAAGTCATTGTCAAGCCGCCGGACAAAGCGGTCATAAGAAAACCGCCAAGCCGGATTGTTTGACCGGGCGGCCAAGGCCCTCCGGCGAAAAACACCGCCCTGAAGACGGGTAAAGGCATCCGCCTATCGGCGACGACACGAGGAACTCTCAATTAAAGCACCAATGTCGGTGTCAAACCGCGGATCTCGGTAGGGGGTCCCGAATCGCGCCTAGGCGGATGGTAACAGGAGACGAGGGACACGATGTTTTTACCTGTGTTCGCCCTCTCGATGGAGGTAAAACCCACGCCCCGCTTGATTAATATTGATGATATGGGTAGTACAAGAGTGGATCTACCACGAGATCGAGGAGGCTAAACCCTAGAAGCTAGCCTATGGTATGATTGTTGAGATGTAATGTTCGCCCCACGGATTAAGGCCCTCCGGCTTATATAGACACCGGAGAGGCTAGGGTTACACAGTAGTCGGTTACAATGGTAGGAGATCTACATATCCAGATTGCAAGCTTGCCTTCCACGCCAAGGAAAGTACCTTCCGGACACGAGCTGGAGTCTTCAATCTTCTATCTTCGTAGTATGGTAGTCCGCGGATATTGATAGTCCGCTGTCCGACACCCCTAGTCCAGACTCCTCACCCCACTCAACCGAGAAGGCGCCCGCAAGATCGAGACACAGCAGGGCGGGCGGGCGGTCCAACAGCCAAGCAGCGCTGGGCACGCCTACTCGACAAGCACCGCTGCTGGAGCGCCTCATGCCACGCCGCAATCGGGCGGATCTTCGAGCCGCTACTCCTCGATCTCGCCAGCAGCTCCCGCCAAGCGCCCAAGGGAGCCTACCTCCACCTCATCGCGGGAAAGGGTGCGGATTTCACCTCTCCGCACCGAGCTCCGAGGAGGAGGAGGAAGAAGAGGAGGAGTATGACTTTCTTCTTTGTACTCATGTTTCTTTGATTCTTGCTATCTCTTGTCTTGTATCTGATCCGCTTCCTCCAACCTCGCTCCATTTCAGGACTCGCCGAGAGAGGGCGAAGAGGGCCAAGGTCCCCGTGGTTGTCATCGAGGACGATCCCGCAGTTGATGGCAGAGGACACGTCCGAGACTACCTTGACGGACCCGCACCTCTCTCTCAAAGCAGCCCCCAGCAAGCAGCCCCCAAACAGAAGTACTTGTTCACTTGTTGCTAGGGGCTTACATGGGTGCCTTTCCTTATTGATATCTTGATTGTTGACTTGCTTGTGTAGGAGCAGAACAGGCCCATCAGAGCAACTGTGGCCACTCCCGAGGCGCACTGCTCAACCACGCCGCCAAGGGGCGATTCTCCTGACAAGGAGCGCCACGGAAGAGAGAGGTCCCTGCAAGGGGTGGAACCAATGAGCCTTCGGTGGTGGAGCCCATGGCCACAGAGCCCAAAGACAGTAGCCCTCCTTGTCGGAAATTTTTCCTTGGTTTCTTCTTCTTTTGATATTCTCTTTTGGATATTTGCTTATCTTCTCCTCCCCCCTTTTCCTGCCTTCAGATCCTCCCTCCGCAGAGCCTATGGAGACCGATGCCACCGGCGAGGAGAACTTGCGCGGCGACATCGGGATGCCACACATCAAGAGGAGGCCGGCACGATGACCTCGCCGACGAAGAAGCCGCCAAGGTTGTCAAGGCGCTGAGCCGGGCGAGGATCCGCGATCAGATCGACGACCCGGGGCCGCAGGAGTGCAGGCGCTACACCGAACGCCGACCCTCCGCCGCACGCAGCGCCAGCCCCAAGAGCCCCACCCGGCGCCTACTTGAAGGCCGGGCGACAGAGTCTTCATCAGTCCCTTGGGCGCCGAGCCCAGGCGCCGGCCGAGGGAGAGACTTTCGATGGAGAAGTACTCGCCTCACTGGCTGGCGGTGGTTGACGCGCCAAGCAGCAAAGAAGGGCGACCAAGAGGAGCAACTGCCCGAAGTTGGTGTCGCCTACCGCTACCGGCTGCTTAAGCCGAGTCCTGGAAGCGCTTTGTCGCCAAAGCGGAGTTGACATAGAGAAGCATGCAGAGGAGCTCCAGAGTCAAGAATTCAAGAGGCCCTCCGGTCCATCGCGAGGAGAGGGTGCAGCTTGTCGAGGCGAAGAAGGCGTTCATCCTGAGAAGGCTGAAGCCGAGGAGCAGAGAGGCTTGTGGCCAAGAGCCGCCCACCCGGAAGGTGAATCGACACAGCGGAAAGTCAATCTCGACAGCTACGAGGAGGAGCTCGCCAAGACATGAGCAATCACTTGGCGGGCACTCAAGGAAGCGGGCGACGCCCGCAGCCGCCGAGGCCGCCAAGGAGTTAGAGGTGAAGATGACGCAGCCGGAGGCTGATCTCGAAGGGAAAGATATGGAGCTTGCGGCCCAAGCATGAACGCCAGAAGGATGCCTCGCCATGGTGATCTGCAAGTCCAACTCGCCAAAGAAGGGCAAGGAACCGAACGCCGCCAAGGACTCAAATGCCGATTTGGAGCTGAAGTGGCTACATCGACGGAGACGCTGGGCGGCGCCAAGAAGCGAGAGGAGGATTTGAAGAAAGAGATCAAGGCCAACGAGGAGCTGCTAACGAGGGCCGCCGAGACTCAAAACACCTTCGTGGCTACGTGGAGCTCGACGGAGGGCCTTGTCAACATCGCTGCAGCCATCGACGAGAGTCATGGAACTCGACTTGGCGGGCTTCGGTACTCTCCGACGAGAACCTCCAGCCCAGCCAAGCTTACTTTTTCTTCAAGGGTGTGGCGACGGCTTCCAAAGAGCTCCGGAAAGGATCCCAAAGAAGCTGGTCGACGAAGTCGCGCGCAATCTGCGCCAAGGTCTTGGAGAAGGTGTTGGTGAAGATACTCTTCCGCAATCCGGCCTCAACCTCACCCGCCCTCAAGAAGCCGCCATGGTGCCGATCTTGAAGAGCTCAAAGCCATTGTCGCACCCATTGTGGACAAGGTGAATGAAGTCAGGAGGATCGATGGCGAGCGCGTGGATTAGGCCACCCTTCTTCTCCCTTCCTTGTCGCTGTTATTTAAGTTATGAGAACAATTTAGTCAGTGCCGTAACAAGTTATTTTTGTAATATAACCTTATTCTGGGCAATGCTTGCTATGTTATCTCCTTTACTTGATTCCTTTCTTTGTATGTCTTTATCCTACGCTTTTAGGGAACTTGTTGGCGCAGTATCGCTTGTCATGAGCGCTGAGTGCGTAACATCATCACCATTGGCGGTGTCGGCTCCGCAAGAAATCCTTGCCGCAACTAGTTGCAGCACACTTAAGTTGTTGAGCGGACTCGAAACAAGGTAAGGGCGCAACTAGCTACGAGGAGGTTCCTCCACGCACAGGTTTTCCATACAAAGCACGGTCGTTCAAGGAAGATAACTTAAAATAAACTGATCATGCTCAGACTTTGGTGACTTTGCTTTTTCTTTTTGTTGTCTGTGCTCCGGCAAGGCCAAAACTTCTTTGAACGATGCCCGGTCCACACCATTATCTTCTCCCCCCCGGTGAACTTGTGGGCGGAGGAACCTTCCTTTTGAGAAGAAGAAAGAAGAGAAAATAAAGATATGGAGCCTCAAGGCTCATATCGCTATCGGGGCGAAAGTGCGCACAAAGTGTCGTAAAGCATGCAAAAGAAAGAATGCATGAAATTTAACAAGATGTGTGAAGCACAAGAGTTTTATTTATGCACGGATCTGCGCCCGCTTTGTACAAAGGGTTACATGCAACAAATGCAAGGCTTGTATTAAAGGTGGTTGCCGAACAGTTCCGCAACCGCTTTATGGGTAAAACTTACGAAGATGCTCTATGTTCCGTGAATTGCTCACCGAAAGCCATCTTCGGTCTCAAGGATGACAGCCGGCCTAGTGACTCGCTTAACCCGATAAGGGCCTTCCCACTTAGGCGCCAACTTGTTGGAATTCTTGGCGGATTGAACGCTACCAAGAACAAGGTCGCCTTCCTCAAAACTTCTCGCATTAACTTTGCGGTTATGGTAGCGACGCAAAGCTTGCCGGTATCGAGTAGCTCGATAAAGAGCTCAAGACGATCTTTCTCAAGGAGCAGCGCCATCTTGCCGCAGCTGCTCTTGCTCAAGCTCATCATAAGCGAGCACTCGAGGCGATCCGTGATACGAAGTTTCGTGGGGAGAACCGCTTCGCTTCCATAGACTAGAGCAAAGGTGTCCGCCGCTGGTTCGACGGTGTTGTCCCGACGACCAAAGAACCACCGCAGCCTCGATCTAATTTCTTCCGCGACTTGTGCAGCCCGTCGAAGTTCTCGTCTTGAGCTCGCAAGAAGACTTCAGCTGTCGCCTTCTCCGCTTGACCGCTGCTTCTCGGGTGAGCAACAGAGCGGCAGATCTTGGCACCAAGATCTTGGACGATCGCATGAAGGTCGGCTCAGAATTGTGTGCCGTTGTCGGTGATGATCCTATTAGGGACTCAAGCGGCAAACAATCGACCAAGAACTTGATCGCTGATTGTGCCGTCACCTTCTCATCGCTTCCACCTCCGCCACTTCGTGAACTTGTCAATCGCTACATACAAGTATCAAGCCCCGATACCGGGAAAGGGGCCGAGGATGTCGAGCCCCTGCATCAAAAATGGCCAGACAAAGGGATTGTTTGGAGAGCTTGAGCTGGTTGATGTATCTTCTGGAGTGGAACTGCACGCTTCACACTTGGTTACTTGTGCAGCTTGCATCCCGGAGGGTCTGTCGACCGAAGAAACCTTGCCGAAAGCCTTGCCGCAAGAAGTGCTTTGCGCCAATGTGGTGACCACATATGCCTCCATGTATCTCCGCCAACAGCTCTTGTCCTTCTTCCCGGAAATGCACTTCAATTTCACTTCGCTGAATCTTCTTCTCAGATAGTATGTCATCGACAAACTGGTACATACTTGATTGCCGGCTACTCTCGCTTCTTCTTGCTCTTCGGAAGTTCTCCGCTTGAAGGAAACGGACGATCGGTCGTGCCCATGCCGAGCTTGTGGCTCGACGACAAGGACTAAAGGCGAAAATGCTGCCAGGGAACATCCGCCCATGGCAAGAATAATCATGGCTCAGCCGAGCTTGATGTTCCCCGCAAGCTTGCCGAGCAAAACTTGTCGGGAGCGCTTGTTTCAACAAAACAAACCCTAGGGCTTGTCGGAGCAGATCGCTCCTCAAAGATTCTTTGTGTTGATCTTGGGGACCTTCTTGACGGCAGCCTCGGGAGCTCACCGGAAAGTAGTCACCGAAACCAACTTCCTCTTCTTGCTCATTCAGCTTGATGGTGTTACGATGGTTGAGTCACTTGAGCACAAAGATCCCTCGTTCCATTGTGCAACTTGAGTGCGGCACATTTCGACAGGCCATCGGCAACATCGTTTTGGGCTCTTGGAACATGTTCCATCTGCAGGCCTTCAAAATGCTCTTCCAACTTCCTCACTTCATCAATGTAGGCTTCCATCAATGGAGTCTGATAATCTTTGTTAACTTGACAGACGACAAGCTGTGAGTCACCCCTGACAATAAGCTTCTTGATCCCAAGGTCCGCCATGATCCTCGAGTCCGCAAGCAAGCCTTCATACTCGCAAGATTGTTTGTCGCTTGTTCCTTGGGAAAGTGCATATGGACCACGATTGAGGTGCTCTCCGTGGGTGCGATAAGTAGTACGCCAAGACGGGCGCCTTTGCAGCGAGAAGGCACCATCAAAGTACATGACCCATTCCTTGTTTGCTTCCTTGACGGGATGCTCGCCTCCGAGTTTCTTCATCGTGTTGGCGCCCATTCGCTATGAATTCGCCAATGCTCGGCTCGATAGTTGAAGTACTCTCAAACTTGAGGCCAAAGCTTGACAATTCCAAAGGCCCACTGACAATCCCGCCTGTTGCTTCGGATTCTGCAGATCTCTTCAACGGGAAGCGAGTGACAACTGTGATCTCATGTGCTTGAAAGGAATGGCGCAGCTTCCTCGAGGCCATGAGAAGGCCGAAAAGCAACTTCTGCACACCAGAGTACCTTGATCTAGCCCCCTGCAGAAGGGAACCGACAAAGTAAACCGGGCGCCGCACCATCTTCTTTTGCTTCTTCATGCCGCCGCATGATCCATCCTTGTCGGGACCAGAGCTTGTCGGGAAGCCCCGCTTGTCGCCGACTCGCTTGCCGTGGTTGCCGGCTCATCATCTACCTCTCTTTCCGCTATTAACGCAGCACTAACCATTTGATTGGTTGCCGCTAGATATAGCAGCAACTTCTCTTGTGGCTTAGGTGCGATAAGTATTGGAGTGGAGGACAGCATCTCTTTAAGTCTGCAGCAAGCAGCCTCCGCTCGAGTCCATTTCATTGACCCGCTTTTTCAAAATTTTGAAAACGGCAGGCGCGGCCAAGCAGACTTGAGATGAACTCGCCGAGATCAGCAATGCAGCCGGCAAGCCTTCGCACATCCTTGACGCGCTTTGGTGCTTCAATTTGGTCAATGGCCTTAATCTTGTCGGGATTAGCTTCGATCCCCCGCTGAGATACAAAGAACCCGAGAAGCTTGCCGGAGGGAACTCCAAACACGCACTTCTCGGGGTTGAGTTTGAGGTTGATCTTGCGCAGGTTTGCAAAGGTCTCGTCCAAATCTTGGATCAGAGTTGCTCTGTCTTTGCTCTTGACCACTATGTCATCCATGTAAGCTTCTACATTTCGCAACTGTGGCTCAAAAGCATGACCGACTACCCTTGCAAATGTTGAACCAGCATTCTTTAGTCTCGAAAGGCATTCGCATAAAGCAAAGACGTGCTACATGGGGTAATGAATGCGCTTTTCTTCATCCTCTTCGCCATGAAGATCCGATGATATCTCGAGTATGCATCAAGAAATGAAAGCAAATCACACCGCCGTGGAGTCGATAACCGTCAATGCGCCGCAAGGAAATGGATCTTTGGGACAAGCTTTATTAACATCGCGAAGTCAATACAAAGCCTCCACTTCCCATTCGCCTTTGGCGCACGCACTACTGTGATTGGCCAACCACGAGGATGGAGCACCTCCGACAAGGCCTCGCTGCTTCCAACTTCTTGATCTCTTCTGCAATGAATTCTTGACGCTCCACTGCTTGTTTCCTAACTCTCTGCTTGACGGGCCGCACGTGAGGGCAGACGGCAAGGTGGTGCTCAATTACTTTCCTAGGAACACCGGGGATGTCAGATGGTTGCCATGCAAACACATCGACATTCGCCCGCAGGAAAGCAACGAGCGCGTTTTCCTATTTAGGGTCAAGCGTGGCACTGATGGTGAAGGTACCACCAGTGCCGTCCTCCTTGGCGGCCACTTTCTTGGTCTCAGGTGAAGCTGTCTTTGCCTTCTTGCACTTGCCGGTGGAGCTCGATGGTGCGTCCTCGACGGTAGCGCAGCACTCCAAAGAGGTGCGCTTGCCGGAGTGGGCATCAGAGCTGCTCTTGCCGGACTTGGTCTTCTTCTCCCCCCCGGGAGCTTCAGCGGCAAGTGTCTTGCGATCTGCTGCAGCTGCTGCTTCCCGGTAGATCTTGTCGGTACAGATAAGGGCATCTTTCTTGTCGCCAGGGACAGAAATGACACTTATCAGACCGGGCATCTTGATCACGTTGTAGGCGTAGTGAGAAGCTGCCATGAACTTGGCGAGCGCTGGACGGCCAAGTATACCATTGTAGGGCAATGGGAAATCAGCAACATCAAAGGTGACCTTCTCTGTCCTGAAGTTCAGCTTGCTGCCAAATGTCACCGGGCAAGCAGGATCTTCCCTTCGCTTGCTCCTTCTCGGATTGATTCCTTGAAAGGTACCAGCTTTCTTCGAGCTCGTTGTCGAGGATCCGGAGCTTTTGAGCACCGCGAGGAGATCAGATTCAAGCCGCCCCGCCACAACCAAGATCTTTGTGACCTTGAGGTTGCGGATAGTTGGCTAAACCAACATCGGCAAGCACCGACCGCAGCTTATGCGATCGTGGTGATCCTCAACATCAAAGATGATGGGCGGTTGACCACTTCAGAGGCTTGCGCGACTAACCGATGGTTCCGCCAGCATTAACTTCACGCACCCACCGCTTGAGCTGGTGGTGCGAGGTATGCAGAGAAGCACCGCCGCCGACGCACAAAACCTCTATTGCCTTCAAACTCCCCGCTCGTCTGCCTCATCTTCGCCCATCTCTTCATCTTCGCTTCGTCCTCGCCCTTGTCGCGCCGCTGGGAGGTATGTCTCTTGCCGCTGTTTAGCCTTGCCGCGGCGCCCCGGCGGGGGACGCTTCTGCCGGATCCTCCACCACCTTCTTGGGCCTTTCTCCTTGTCGCGACGCCAGATTCAGCCTTCAGTAGCTCAACAAGCTGCTCAACCTTCTTGCAAGTCCGAGATCATGGCCCTTGGTGCGGTGGATCTTGCAAGATCGCTGCCGGAGCCGCCCCGCTTGTCGGCAGCCACCACAGCCTCGCCGAGTCACCAGCTTTGGCCTTCTCGGCGCCACCTCCGCCGCTGGACGCTCGATAACCAGCACATCCTTAGCTTTCTCTTTCGTTATTTCGCCCGGTTCTTCTTTGCCGGGCGGCATCCTCACTCGTTAGATCCTTCGCTCCGCGTTTTCTCCGGGAGTTTCTCCTCCACAAAGACGCGGCGCATTTGTCGGCCGAGCATATAGCTTGTCGACATCTTCGATTCGCGACATCGCCATCTCTCTCATCTCGGTTACGCGACGTTTCGATGGAACGCGCCGATAACCGCGCAGGGTGGACGCTCGATGTTGCGCCGCACTTGGTTGAATCTTTGAATGTACTTGCGCTAGGGTTCTCCTTCTTCGGGCGAGCGATGAAGATCGCTTCTCGCCATGGGGCTTGTGGTCACCGTGAAGGCGCCGACAAACCGATGGCACAGATCGCCCATGAAGAGATGGAGTTGTCCGCAAGTGCATGAGCCAAGATCTCGACGTTGGGCTTGAGCACCAGCAAGAAGTAGTTGGCTAGATCTTCGCGTCGCGCCCGCAGCTCGCACCATGATGGCGAGACGCCGAGGAACTCGATGGATGTATCCCGCCATCGCATTTCTCGCACATCCGCTTGAAATTCTTGGTATCGGCCATCGACTGCCGCAGCTCACGAGTGAACGCAAGGCAACCTATCATACGGGCAAGTCGCCTGTTCTTCGGCGCATGCATATCAACAGCGGGCCCAACACGCTGGTCTCGACCGACGTCAGCGCTTTCTTCGACGCTCGATGCGAAAAGCGAAGCGTTTTCTTGTCGCCGTTTGGAGAACTTGGCGCTGATCGCGACGAAGCTCAAGGGTCCGACGACGCGTGGAGTCGGTGTCGAGGTTAGCCTAGCGAAGTCGGCGATCTTGGTTTTCGGGCGGAGTGCACGGTGGTGGCACTCCCACCAGCTTTGTCGGCGCTTGCTTGCGCCGGGCGCCTTGCCGGGCTTCGACGCGTTTCGGTTGCCGGGCTTGTCGCCGCTGGGGAAGCCGGCGAGGTTTCAATGGTGGCCTCCAATCGTCGATCTTGTTTGGCGCTGGAGGGTAATCTAGAAGCAGTTGGGCTCGGGCCAACGCTTCCTCTGGAGTCTTGGGCGGTGGCGGCGAACGACGCGAGGAGCGGGATATGCTCAAACTTCTAACAGTGTTAGAAGGAGCAACATCTCGTCCAGGCGACCGTACTGCGCTCGTGCCAACATGTTGAAGCGCATGTTGGCCTGGAGCGTCCCGTGATCCACCAGCTTGGCCTTGTTCCAACACGAGTAGGTGCTAGGAGCACCATGGCGTTGTCGATCCCGCACCTCCTGGGAGGGGTGCGGTGTATGTACTGACGCCGAAGCTTGCGGGGCCTTGTCCTTGACCCGTGACGATGTGAGTCCCCTGCCGGGCGCTCGTTCTCCGCCGGCGTCTACTCCACCGCCCGCTTGCTCCGGTGGCGGTGGGATCGACGCGGACGGACTAACCAGCTCTGAAGTCTTCTTCTTCGGCGGCATGTCGATGAAGGTGTTGATGTAGCACGCGCGAACGCCGGATCAGGTTCACACAACCTCGACGCCCCCCTACCTGGCGCGCCAAAGATGTCGTGGGAAATGAACACCTATGGGGTAGGGCCCCTTTCGGTCCGGCAAGGGGTGGAGGGCGACGAAGAGCAGATCGAGGCGGCACGCGAGGGATTTTACCCAGCTTCGAGCTCTCCGAGAGATAAAACTCCTACCGCCGCTTTGTGGTGGTATTATGTTCTTGCTCAAGAGCGTGAGCTGCCTGTGTTTTCAAGGAGTCGAACCCCTACATTGCGCATGGGCCTCCTTTTATAGGCTAAAGGCGCCACCGACAGTGGCAACGCAGACAGGGGTATAAAAGTAAAAGAGGGTTGGTACAACCGCTATCTACAGTGCCCCCTACCTAACTCTGACGGCAGGGGACAAGGGCATTTAATGCCCGTCCGGTCGCCTAAACAGTGCAGAGGAGCGACCGTTAGGGATGCCACCGCCTGCCACGATGGCCTTCTTGTCATCTCCACTTGCCACCTCGCACCGCTTGGTTGCACAGCTTCCCGCCACGTGTGCCAGGAAGGATCTTTTGGTGACACGTCGTTGGATGCACTAGAGCGTGCATGCCAAGTGGTGGAGCTTGCCGCTGCAAGTGCCTTGTCATGATCGTTGTCTTGTCAAGACCCGAGAGCTTGCCGCTCGTCGGGCCTGCCGGATGCACGGCGCGTCATGCAAGTTCTTCGCAGCGTTTGGTTGGCCTTCCCAAAGAAGCTCCTCTTGCCGGGCCTTGTCCTTCCCGGCGAGCTACTCTTGCCGAGTCTTGTCTTTTCACTCAAAACACTTTGTTCTTGAATGGCATCAATATGAGCTATGGAGGATCTTGGCGGACGCCCGGCAAGCCCTGCCGCTGGGTGCTGCGACTGCCCATGCACAAGTTCGAGATACTACGGTACCCCTACTTTAGTACACCGACACCCTTCTTCAACTTCTTCATACTCAAGATGGAGCCGCTCAAGTCGACACTCCGACGACACCTTCTCCTGCTCAAGTACACCGTCATCAAACACTCTTCAATGAGCCGCGCGTCAAGATCATCATGCATCCCGCAACCCTCTACACGACAAGCATTCACAAGAGCAAGTCGATGAGTAAGTACTTCGTCCTCAACCACACCAAGTTGCTTTTGCACAAGCTCAAGAACGCCAACGCCAACAGCGCCAAGAGGAAGAACGAGAGCGTCTACATCAAGAGGAACAGGACGCCGAGGCTCAACGTCTTCACCAACAACAACGTGAAGCACAAGCTCTTGAGGCGCAACGTGCCCTTCAGGAATCAAGTCGAGCCATCGCCAACTGCAATCAAGATTGGCGCAATCAAGAGGAAGCACTTCAAGAAGAAATCCAAGAGCAGAACTACCAACCACGAGTGCAACGTCAAGTTCCTCAAGCTCCTCCACAAACCCGACAAGTTCCTCCTCAACCTCAAGTTCAACAAGAGCAAGATGATCATGGACTTCCCCCATGCCAAGAGCAAGTTGATCATGGACTTCCTCCACGCCAAGAGCAACATGAGGATGATTACCCTCACCGTCATGGGCATCATCATCATCCTCGACCACAACACAATGAATATAAACGCTACGGCAAGCTAAAATTCACGATGCCCAAGTTCAATGGAAGCAATGATCCCAAAGAGTACCTCTCATGGGCATTGAAGGTCGACAAAATCTTTCATTTGCACAACTATGAGGAAGAGAATAAGATCGCTATGGCATCCCTAGAGTTCCAAGACTATGTGCTCATATGGTAGGAACAAGTCCTTGAGCGCCGAGAATCAAGAGGTGAACCACCAATCACCACTTGGGCTCAAATGAAGGATGTCATGCGAGCATCTTTTGTGCCCACCTACTACAACCGCGACCTCTTCAAGAAGCTCCAACTCCTCAAGCAAGGAACAAAGAGTGTTGAAGAATACTACAAGGAAATGGAGATATCCATGATCCGAGCCAATGTCACGGAAGATGGTGAGCAAACTATGGCACGCTTCTTGAATGGCCTCAATCATCCCATCAAGAAGATTGTCGACTTCCAACCCTACTCCAACCTCATTGAGCTCGTGCATCAAGCTACCAAGGCGGAACGCCAAGTGAAAGATGACTTCAAGTATGCCAAGTACTCATCCAAGATCTATGGCTTCTCCAACAACCAAGCTTCAATGACTCATCCAACTTCTACCTCAACCAAGCCATCTACAAGCAACGACAACAAGTCAAGTTACAAGAAAACTTCGAAAAGCTCAAGTCGTCCTCCTCCTACTTCAAGGCGCACGCTTCATCATCTACTCCGACCGATGAGACCGTCAAGACAAGCTCCTTGAAGTGTTTCACTTGCGGCGGCCGAGGCCACAAGTCTTTCCAATGCACAAACAAGCGCACCATGATCCTCAACGATGATGGAACCTATGACTCCATGAGTGACGAGGAGATGGAAGCCCTTGAGCAAGTGGCCATGCACCAACGCGTGAACGAGGATGAAGATGATCAAGTCTTTTGTGATGAGGATTCGAGCCCCGCTTTCATTGTCTCCAAAGTCTTGACCCTTCAGCATCAACAAGAAGACCAAAGATGCCACATCTTCCACACTAAGGCCGGCATCCATGGAAGGTCCGTCAAGGTCATCATCGATGGAGGTAGTTGTCACAACTTGGCAAGTGAAGAACTATGCTCCAAGCTACAATTGGTCAAGATGAAGCACCCGCACCCATACAAAGTCCAATGGCTAAGCGATTCCGGCACTATACGAGTTGAGCATACGGTCCAAGTCTCCTTCAAAATTGGTGCATATGAGGACACTTTGGAGTGTGATGTCGTACCGATGTCCATTTGCCACCTCCTTGGCCGACCATGGCAATTTGACCGCGACGTCATCCACAACGGGCGTACCAATCACTGTAGCTTCTAGATGAAAGGGAAGGAATATGTGCTACGACCAATGTCTCCTAGTTAATTGATAGCCGACAAGCAAGCCACCCATCATGGAGAGAAGAGTGACAAAGTGATCCAGCCCAAAGAGAGTGAGAGCCACAAGCCAAAACCGAGTGCCTCCACGATGAGCGACAAGAAAAACGTAGTCCTATTTGGCACAAAAAGAGAGATGAGAGAAGTGTGTGAGAACCCATTGAGTGTTATGCACTTTGTCCTTGTGTCCAAGGATGGGGACCCTCAAACATAACACTTCTCATGATCTACCTTTAGTGTTATCTTCTCTTTTGTAGGAATTCCAAGATGTTTTCCCCGATGAGCTACCTCCGGGTCTACCTCCTCTACGAGGCATTGAGCACTGAATCGACCTCATCCCCGGAGCACCTCTTCCAAACAAAGCTCCATACCGCATCAACCCCGAAGAAACTAAGGAGATCCAACGGCAAGTATAACAACTAATCGACAACGGTCATGTACGTGAAAGCTTAAGCCCTTGTGCCATTCTCGTTATACTTGTGCCCAAGCAAGACGGTAGTTTTCGCATGTGCTCCCATTGTAGACCTATCAATGCGATTACCGTTCGTTATAGGCATCCCATTCCTCGCTTAGATGATATGCTTGATGAACTTAGCGGTGCCACCATTTTCTCAAAAATTGATCTCAAAAGTGGCTATTATCAAATCCACATACAAGAAGGTGACGAATGGAAAACCGCTTTCAAAACCAAATTTGGCTTGTACGAGTGGTTGGTTATGCCTATGGGCTTGTCGGAAGCTCCCGGTACTTTCATGCGTCTTATGCATTTGTGCTTTGCCCTTATATTGGAGTGTTTGTTGTGGTTTACATTGATGACATTCTTGTTATTAGCAAATCCATGAAAGAGCATCTAAAGCATGTTAGGGCTGTTTTGCAAACTCTTCGCAAGGAACGTCTTTATGCCAACATGAAAGAGTGCACATTTGGTGTTAACAAGCTTGTTTTCTTGGGTTTCGTTGTCTCTTCCAAGGGTGTCCATGTTGATGAATCTAAAATTAAAGCAATTAAAACTTGGCCTCAACCCACCAATTTTCCACAAGTGCGTAGCTTTCTTGGCCTTGCGGGTTTCTATCGTCGCTTTGTGAAAGATTTTAGCACTATTGCCGCTCCTTTGCATGCCTTGAGTAAGAAGAATAGTCCTTTTGTTTGGGGTCTTTGCAATCCATCACTTTTGATGAGCTCAAGTATTTGCTTACTCGTGCTCCGATTCTTTCTTTCCCCAACTTTGACAAAACTTTTGAGGTTCATTGTGATGCAAGTGGTACCGGAATTGGCGGAGTTTTGATGCAAGAAAAACGAGCCATTGCATATTTTAGTAAAAAACTCTCCGGTGCTCAACTTAAATATCCCATCTATGACAAAGAATTGTATGCTTTAGTGCGTGTGCTACATGTTTGGGAGCATTACCTTAGACCTCATGAGTTTGTCATCCATACCGATCATGAAACGCTTAAGTACTTGAAAGGCCAAACTAAGTTAAACAAGCGTCATACCAAATCTAGTGAATTTATTGAATCTTTTCCCTATGTGATCAAGTACATCAATGGTAAGGAAAATGTAGTTGCAGAAGCACTTTCACGCATATGCACGCTTGTCACAAAACTTGAGTTGAATGTTGTTGGCTTTGAGCACATCAAAGACTTGTATGCTAATGATCCATATTTTTCTACTCCTTATGCTAAATGTTTGACGCATACATCTTGGGAACGATATTACATCAAGGATGATTATCTTATGAGAACTAACAAACTTTGCATTCCCAAGTCTTCTCTTCGTTTACTCCTTCTGCAAGAGGCTCATGGAGGCGGACTCATGGGACACTTTGGACGCGACAAGACATTCGCCACGCTCTCCAAGAACTACTTTTGGCCCAAGATGTTCCTCGACGTCTCACGCTTCACCAAGCGATGCTCTACATGTCGCAAAGCTAAGTCTAAAGCTCAATCCCATGGTCTTTACATGCCTCTTCCTATTCCTTATCAACCTTGGGAAGACATTAGCATGGATTTTTGATGTAGGGTGGAACCCTATAGCATCGATCTTTCACGTTTGGAGTGGGATCCCTCGAAGAACATGATGAACACGGGAAAGAACGGGGAGAAATCACAAGGGGAAACACTCAAGAACAAGTCCAAATCACACATCCACTAGACAATCAAACACACAAGATCACAAGGTACATGAACAACAAAGGGAAAGATACAAGGTAAGGTTCATCTCCACGAGGAGGTCTTGATGATATCCTAGATGGATCTTCCCACAAGGGGGTCTTGATGATATCCCGCAGGATCTTCTCACATGGAGGTCTTGAACTCCATGGGAGTGGTAGTCTCTCTCTCTCAAGAGTAGAGGTAGGAGCAAAGCTCACCTAAGAATGAGCTATCATATTTGCTAACCCTAGAAAGGAGATGGAGAAGATCTATTTATAGTCTAAGCCACGAAGGGGTAAGGGGGAGAGGGATACAAGGCCAAAGGCCCGCGGCTCTGCCTCAAGACACAGCGCTTGGACGTCCGTGGGGTCGGACGTCCGATGGCTCGACGGGCGGGACATCCGGAAGTCTTCGACTTCCGCTATTTTCCTCTCGATCGGTGGCACCGGACGTCCGTATCTTTGGTCTTCCGTTATCGTTACGGTCGTCCGCTAGGGGCCGGACGACGCCGCCGGAGGTGCCAGAGCTGGCGCTGGCTGGGCCTTCTAGCTGGTGCGGCTTCCAGCGCCGGACGTCTGTCCCGCCGGTCATCCGTGGCTGTAGCATGTAGTAGCTCTGCTTCTTCCGCTTCTCTTCCATGCTTCCTCGCGATGGTGTAGGTGTTCTTGGCGCTTGCACTCCTCCTCGCTATCCGTGAAGCTCCGCAATACCTATGCATGCACACGAGTGGAGTGTCAAGTAGTATACCATCCTCTAAGGGGTCAAGTGAGCACGTAAAGGAGAAGATTCACCTTTATGTATGAGAAGTAGAGGTCGACGTGTCACTTGCCAAACGGACTCTTGACATGGTGATGACCGAGGATGCTCCGCATCATCCCTCCCTTGGAAAAGATCCGACCTCGGATCGAAAACCAAATCACCATGGGAAAGAGATGGCGTTGCCGTGTCGGAGCGGTCGATCGCCAAGCACTCATCATCTTGAAGCTCGAAATAGGCACTCTCCAATGTCGCACTGTCTTGTGATTCCTTCAAAAGGAGCAAATTGAACAAACACTTGGAAAAACAAATGTGGTTAGCGTTAGTGCAAAACCAAGCATTCAAGAGGTCATTCACCAAACAAGTGTTGTCATCAAGCATAGCATAGGGTGTGACAAAGGATTGTGACATGGCATGTAAGCATATGAATTGAGCAAAATCAAGGTCATCATGGAAACAAGCATGTAAATGTGAGTTAGAGATGCAAATATGTGTGATAAGAGCATAAGCATCTACCTCAAGGTCATAGCAAGCATTCACAAATTGCTCAATGAAAGGTCTATGGTAGGCATAAGAATCATTCAGAACACCGAATAAAATGAAGTGTCTAAACACATGGGTCAAGTGCAAGACAATCCAAGCATAATGTGCATAATGTGTAGTGAAGATGGAGTGGCACTCAACACAATAGAAATAGCAATTGTTCATAATGTGTGAGGCAATCAAGTGAATCATGTGACAAGCAAAGGGGCATGGCATATGTGAAGAAATGATATTGGTGCAACCAACCATATGATAGTAGCAAGTAGTCCAAGAATTGGATGCAACACACAAGGTATATATGTCATGGAGCATGGAAATGTGGCAATCATGGGTGAAAGCAATATCTTGAACATGCGTGCAAATGGTGCAAGCAACACATGAAGTATGATCCGCAATATCCAAGCTCAAGAAGGATGTCACCTTGAAAGCGTGTCCTTGTGCATTCTTCACAATGCCGAAGTGGTAGCAAATGTGGTGTAGAAGCGAGTCGTGGTAGAATGTAAGAGGCTCGCTCTCAAGAGCTCGAATGGTCAACTCACATGAAGTTGAAGTCGACACAAAGTCCAAGTATCCTACACATGCACAAAACATAACAAAGAACGATAAGATGGTAGATAAACGATCATCCATCATGATGGTTCTCTTCTCTGCACATAACCATTAGAAGCACAAGCGCATAAATAATATGATGCAACAATGGCAATATTCATGGCACTAGGTATATGGTGCAAAGAAGTAAGACAAGCATGCTTCACAAGTATTATGTCAAAATCTCCAAATATATGCGAGAATGCTATGGGGGCAATCTCATGAGCAAGAAGAGAATCATTGTTGCACTCAATACATGGCAAATCATCTAGCATGAGAGAGGCAACACATGGAGATATATGACAAGAAGCAATATGAATCATTTGCAAAGCATAGAGATGGTTGTCATCAACCGCATGAGATGAGCAAGTATGACACACGATACAATGATCAAGATATATCATGTGAGAGGCATGAGCATATATGTCATCAACCCAAGAAAGCAAGTAGTGGAACATGGGTGATGCAACATAGCAAGCAATCATAGCAATCAAGTTGTGCAAGCTAGTAGTGCGAAGATGCAACATACTAGAGGAAATCATGGCAATCATGTCATGTGAGCAAATGAGAGGCATAGACAATGCATATGACATGTCGCAAGCACGAGTACATAGCAAGATGAAAGTATCATCATAGGAATGGTGCACAAAAGGAACATGGCAAGAACAAGCAATATTTCCACCAAGCTTGCAAATACACATACAAGTACTAGAATCAATCATCATGTGTAATGCAAAGCATGGGTCACAAATGCATGTCAAAGGCATAGGAATGAGTATATCATGCAAAGTGAACATGGCAAGATGGGCATATGATATGTAATGAACAATAACCCATAGCCAAGTGAGGGCCATGTAGAATGAATGCGCGAAGTATTTGCGCGAAGAGAGTGGTGGGAAAGACACTCCATGGGATCCCAAATCATCGTTACTCTCTAGAGCTCGTTTTGTCAACTCGTGGGATTGCGAGGTTGACAAGTATTCATGGGTACCTACACAAAAGAGACAGAAACCAAAGAAATTGTGCGCGTGGTAAATGTACACATCATCCATCATGATGTGTATGTGCACGTGTGAGTTAGCACAAGATAAGCATCGCTCAAAGAAATTTGATGCATGGTATAAGAACATGTCATCCATCATGAAAGAATAGTTATTGTGTATGACACGATGGGGATGCAAATTGAGCATACAATTATATGGCTCGTCAATAGCATGTTTATTCATGGGAAACATATGGTGCACATAATTATTGGGATCATGCAATGAATGGGGTGGATCAAATTCTCCTAACATGTATGAGGAAACTATGGGGGTCTCCTCATGAGCAATATCGGAAACATCACATGGAGAAAATGGACAACATCCAAAACAATGCATATCCGAAGCTAGTTGGTCATGGCATGGCATATGAGATAAATGATGCAAAGGGAGCATATCAATATCATCACAAGAAAAACAAATGCCAATAACCATGGGCTTGTCATCTATGCCATATGTGCAAATTGGGTTTATTTTAATGGCATATGCATAGTCACTATGGAGAGATTGCAAATAAGACATATAGTTGATCTCATGCATAGCATATGACAAGTCAAGCGGATTATCAAACATGATGTGACCTAAAGAATTCTCACAAGAAATCCTATGTAACATGGCATCACAACTAATAGACTCCACAAGAGAATCATCGTACTCATCATAAATGGGCAAATCATCGCATGGGGAAATCATACTAGCATCAAGCATGGCAATAGGTGGATCAACATCATGCAAGCAATCAATGTTAAGAATGTCCACTAGTGGGACTAGAGCATCACCATCACCTTTGTTACCTTTGTCATTCCACTCAAGTGGTGTAGGTGAGGTAGGAAAGACCAAATGGTGGTCATGTTCATTTTGATGGAACCATGTGGGGGGTGCATCATATTCCACCATGGCCATCGTCTTGTCCAAAGGGAGGACGAAGTCGTCGAGGATCGGCGCGTCATCATAAATGGGACTCAAGTCATCATACGTCGCCGTGGTCGAGGTGAAATACTCAACCATATCGTCGTCGTCGCCGTGGATGAAGGCCGAAGATGGCACATCATCACTCTCCTCCATGACCGAAGGGAAAATCCCATGCTCGATCATCTCGTCACCGTCGCCGTAGATGAAGGCTGAAGATGGCACATCATCACTCTCGCCTCCAAAGATGGAAGCATCATCCTTGCTCGCCACCTTGTCGCTCGCCTCCAAAGCTTGGTCCTTGAGGGTCTCCGTAGTCGTACTCGTCGCTGCACCGTCTTGAAAAAGAGTCGAAGTAGGCTCGGCACCATCAATGCCACAAATAGGGATGGCGGTGAAGTCAAACTTGGGATCATCGTCTTGGAGCTCGTCGGGCTTGGACATCTTGGTGGTACTAGCCTCATGCTTGTCGTAGAGCTTGGTCACCGTGAAGTGTGCTTGGGGTGGAGAAGCCTTGGCCTTCATGAGGTCTTGTTCCGCCTTGAGAGCACCAATGTAGTAGTCGTCGATGGACTTGTAGTTCTCGAGGAAGATGGTCTTGGAGATGTCGTTGTGCAATCCCATCATGAAGTGGAACTTCATTGACATGGGGTCATCCGCGCCAACTCGTCGCAAGGCAATCATCATCTCCTTGAAGTACTTGTCGATGGACTTGGATCCTTGGGTGGTGTTCTCCAATTGGCGTCGAAGTTGTTCCGTGTATGTTGGAGGCACAAACTCTCGCCGCAAAGCTTTCTTCGTCTTGGGCCAACTCATGTCGTAGTACTCCGAAGGTGTGTGAAGCCACCAAGTTGAGGCGTAGTCGTGGAAGTTTCTTGTGGCGCACTTCACTTGATCTTTGGGAGGAACTTGATGTAGCTTGAGGTAGTCATCCATTAAACGATCCCACTCGAGGTACTCCTCGGGTTCGTGAGTCCCATAGAAAGGAATCGCGTGGTCGAAGTCGAGGTCGTAGTAGCTCATGGAAGTCGTGGAGTTGAGCTTGGGGAGCTTCTCTTGAGCATAGTCTTGGGGTTCTTGTTGGTGAAGATGCCGTATGTCCTTAGGCGAAGATGCCTTGAAGTCGCTTGGCGAAGATGCCAAGGGAGATGGTGAAGTCATTGAGCGGTTGTTGATGTAGAGCTCTTGACCTTCACGTTCTTGTTGGTGATGGTGTCGATGCCGATGTGATCTTGTCGGAGATGGTAGCTCGGAAGCATGTTCTCTTGAGCGTCTTCTTGAAGATGAGGAAGATCGCTTGTAGGACTTGATGAGGGCTTTGATCTCCTCCATTTGAGCTTGCATCTTGGCGTCGGAGTTGTTGTTCATGGCATCGAACTCGTCGTTGTTGTTGTAGACCAAAGGTGAAATGCCTTGCCTATCCATCACAAGACTCGAGTAGAGGTGAGTAGGAAATGAGATAAACAATACCAAGTTACCTTTTCCCAAAGTTGAGGATATATCCCGTTTCACTCAATGTGAGATGAAAGAATAGTGGAATTGGTACCAGACTTGTTCACTCACACCTATCAAGTAAAGCTTATGGTAGAGCTCGGTGAGGATAGTGGCACAAAAATTTGATGCAAAATGTTAGCAAGAGTCAATAATGTTGAAAGAGATTCACAAATTCGCAAGCAAAACAAGTAGACCAATAGCAATATGTGGCACACGGAAACACACACACGGATAGATAAATGGGGTCGTGCAACCAAGGAATGAGCACAAAATGTGGAATCCACGGAAAACGCTCGTGTTGCACAACTCAAGAGAGACGCTAGCACGATTGCTCAATAGGCGGATACGACACTTGTGCACAACCTATAAGATGCAAAATGGATAAACTTTCTATCCCAAGTATGCTATGTATGTATGGTTCCCGGTGTTTCTCACAAGATGATCCAAGATGATCGAGTATGATAACATATGATATATTTTGATGCTATGGCTATTGCTTACAAGCTCTTTGCTCACTCTTTTTCTTTGCTTAAAAGCTTATTCTCTCTCTCTTTTTTTATGGCCAATTTTGCACAATGCACAAACCAAGATAGCAATTGTGTATATGCGGGAACAAGCTTGTGACATAAGATATGATACCAAGATGATATGGTATGTATGCAATGGATGGTGTAGATCACTAATGTGCACAAGTAACGTTGCAGGCAATACTGAAATGGCTAGTCTCGATAGGCAAGTAACGCAAAATGGGCTAGGGGTTAACAATGCAATTGCAAGGGAATATACAATGGTGTCGTCGAGGTTACCGTCCTTTGTGATGATGAGTGGCGGTGTTCTTGATGTAGATACCAAGAAGATGGAGACTCGTCCCTAAGTAGCCGAAACACCTTAGCAAACGGAAAAACCGCAAACTCAAAATCTCAAATGACAAATGTCAAATGGTGGTAGCGGAAAGCAGTGGTGGTTTTGCACTAGGCAAATGCGCAAGTGGAATGATGGATATACACGTGTCCGAGTTGAAGTGCCGTCCGTAAGTAGCCGAAACACCTTAGGAGACACAAGCCACAACTCCAACAAGCTCAAACAACTATTGGGTTAAGTTGGGGGTGGTGGAAGTGTATGGTGGGCACGGTTATGCGGAAATGGTGGGGGTGGTTGATGAAGAAGCAATCATCCCTAAGTAGGCGAAACACCTTAGGAGACTCGAATCACTACTCAAGCAACCACTAATGTTATGGTGAACAAAATGGGTTAGGTTGCGGAAGTCGTTGGTGGCTATGCGGATGATATGGTGGAAGGCCTAGGCAAAGATGCCAAAGTTCACAAAATTTGATGGAGTCAAATGATGTTGGTGGTATTTTTGTGGGATGGGGGATGTCAAGAGCTTCAAAACGACCTAAAGAACGTCAAAATCGGAGTTCGGATGAATTAGTTATGGATGAAACAAGAATCAGCCGAAATTGGTATGTACAGGTAGCGGACGTCCGGAAATAAAGGATGTCCGGTGGCCGGACGTCCGGTCGGGTCGGAAATCCGCTAATTTCAGCTCGGGTTAGATGTTCCGGTCGTCCGGAAAGGTCGGACGTCCGGTCGTTCCTGCGGCTCCGGATGTCCGGTAATGTGACGGTCGTCCGGTGGGTCTGGGTCAACGCGAGATGCGAGTTCGGGGGCGCAATTTTGGGCGGAAAATGGAGATTTCGGGGTCAAAATTCGCGGGATTTTGTGGATGGAAAGTGGGGAAACTTGGGGAGATGCTACATCCACTTGAAACCAAGCAAATCCATGGATCAAAATCAACAAAACATCATCAAACCAAAAAATCACAAAAAAAAATTGGGGGCTATTTTTGGTGGGGATTTTCGGATTTAGGACGAAATCAACAAAATCAAGCTAGAAAACACGGGGTAGGGGCTCCAAAAACGTGATCAACGTGGCTCATGATACCATATGATGTAGGTGGAACCCTATAGCGTCGATCTTTCACGCTTGGAGGGGATCCTCAAAGAACACGATGAACATGGGGAAGAACGGGGAGAAATCACAAGGGGAAACACTCAAGAACAAGTCCAAATCACACATCCACTAGAAAATCAAACACACAAGATCACAAGGTACATGAACAACAAAGGGAAAGATACAAGGTAAGGTTCATCTCCACGAGGAGGTCTTGATGATATCCTAGATGGATCTTCCCACAAGGGGGTCTTGATGATATCCCGCAGGATCTTCTCACATGGAGGTCTTGAACTCCATGGGAGTGGTAGTCTCTCTCTCAATAGTAGAGGTAGGAGCAAAGGTCACCTAAAAATGAGCTATCATATTTGCTAACCCTAGAAAGGAGGTGGAGAAGATCTATTTATAGTCTAAGCCACGAAGGGGCAAGGGGGAGAGGGATACAAGGCCAAAGGCCCGCGGCTGCGCACACAGGCGTCGGACGTCCGGTGGGGGTCGGACGTCCGATGGCTCGGGACGGGCCGGACGTCCGAAAGTCTTCGGACTTCCGCTATTTTCCTTCTGGACTGGTGGCACCGGACGTCCGGTATCTTCGGTCTTCCGTTAATATTACCGGTCGTCCGCTAGGGGCCGGACATCCGCTCGCTGGGAGGTGCTGTAGCTAGCGTTGGCCGGGCCTTCTGGCTGGTGCGGCTTCCAGGCGTCGGACGTCCGGTCCCGACTGGTCGTTCGGTGGCTGTAGCATGTAGCAGCTCCGTTTCCTCCGTCTTCTCTTCCATGCCTCCCTCGCGGATGGTGTAGGTGTTCCTTGGCGCTTGCACTCCTCCTCGTCATCCGTGAAGCTCCGGCAATACCTATGCATGCACACGAGTGGAGTGTCAAGTAGTATACCATCCTCTAAGGGGTCAAGTGAGCACGTGTAAAGGAGAAGATTCACCTTTATGTATGAGAAGTAGAGGTCGCACGTGTCACTTGCCAAACGGACTCTTGACATGGTGATGACCGTAGGATGCTCCGCATCAATTTTGTACTTGGTTTGCCTAGAACTCAAAATGGAAAGGATTCCGTGTTTGTTGTTGTGGACCAATTTTCCAAGATGGCACATTTCATTCCTTGCAACAAGATAGACGATGCTTCACATGTTGCCAATCTCTTTTGTAGGGAAATATTGCGTCTACGTGGAGTACCAAAGACAATCGTCTTCGACCGCGACGTCAAGTTCTTGAGTTACTTTTTTAAGACACTATGCACCAAGCTCAGAATCAAGCTCTTGTTCTCATCCGCATACCATTCTCAAACCGACTGCCAAACGGAGGTGACGAACCGTACGCTCTCCACTCTACTTCGCGTGTTGATCAAGAAGAACATCAAGGAGTGGGAGGCATGTCTACCCATCGCCGAGTACGCCTACAACCGTGCATGACATTCCACTACCGGCAAGTCCCCCTTCGAGGTCGTCTAAGGCTTCAACCCGTTGTCCCCATTGGACATTCTACCTCTTCCACTAGAAGAGTGCACCAACATGGATGCGAGTGCACGTGCAAGCTACATCAAGAAGATGCATGAGGATACAAGGCACACCATCGAGCGCCAAGTACAACGACTAGCGACCAAGCTCAACGTCAACAAGCAACCCATGATATTCAACATTGGAGATCTCGTGTGGCTACACCTTCGCAAGGACCGCTTTGTAACGCCCCGGACACACCCGCGGGTGGTCGTTACTCCTGGCGGGATCTAGACTGGCCCCACAGATCAATACTAGTCTTTTCTGCGCACTTTGTCCTCACTCGCGCGCGCTGGGAGCAATCTTCGGCCGGTCACCCATCCTGAAACTACTCCAAGCTGAGCACGCTTAACTTTGGAGTTCTCGCAATGGGATCCCGAAAAGAAGGAATTCCTTATTGATATGAGTAGTCTATCATCCCTAATAAGCCGTGCTATTACATACACCCCCACTCGAGGAACCGACGCCCTCGTCGGGCCACGAAACGCTCCTCTTGGCACAACCGCTCAGGCATCCAGTCCGTACATGTGCCATGCCGTGTGCCACGACGGGTCACAAACGCCATGAACAACATGACCGCAAGACCTGTCCGCAACCATCCGTAACCGCGAGGGTCGGCTCGATACCAACTTGTAACGCCCGGACACACCCGCTGGTGGTCGCATTCTGGCGGGATCTAGATCGCCCCACAGATCAATACTAGTCTTTTCTGCGCACTTTGTCCTCACTCGTGCGCACCCGGGAGCAACTTCCCGGTCGGTCACCCATCCTGAAACTACTCCAAGCTGAGCACGCTTAACTTTGGAGTTCTGCTCGAATGGGATCCCGGAAAAGAAGGAATTCCTTATTGATATGAGTAGTCTATCATCCCTAATAAGCCAGGCTATTACACGCTTCCCCAACGAACGCAAGTCCAAACTTCTACCTCGAGCCGATGGACCCTTTAAGGTGCTAGCACGCTACAACAACAATGCTTACAAGATCGATCTCCCACGCGACAAGTACAACGTGAGTGACATCTTCAATGTCAATGATCTTTCCCCGTACCATGGTGATGAGGATTTCGATCCGAGGTCGGATCTTTCCCAAGGGAGGGGAGATGATGCGGAGCATCCTACGGTCATCCCCATGGACCTACCATCGTCTCACCAAGCACCAAGAGGACCCATGACAAGAGCACGAGTTAGAGCTCTCGAGACCGAGGTGAATTCTCTCCTTAGTGATATCTCATATGATCCGCTCGAGACATGGCTACTACCTAAGTCCGGAATGTTGTGCACGATTAGGTACCAAGAGGACCCTCCCGAGGATGCACATGAAGATGGTCAAGCCACCAAGTACCCGGAAGAAGAGAACCAATGGAAGAAGGCAAGGACAGCTTCCAGGCACCGGACATCCGGCCATGGCCCCGGACATCTGGCCCCTAGAGGTCTACCCCTCAGCCACGAGTCTGCAGCAGAAGCTAAAGGGCCCGGACATCCGGTGTCCAGCCCGGACATCCGACCCTCCGCACCGGACATCCGGCCTCCAGCTCGGACATCCGGACACGCCATCCAGGGAGCATAGAAGGCTACCCCGATGGCTCAGACATCCGGTTATCATCCCGGACATCTGGCTCCTCTTGAAGCCCTGGATATCTAGCCCCTCCGCCCGTACATCCGGCCCCGTCTATCCAGAGAGCAGCAAGGCCGACTACACCAGCCCGGACATCCGGCCCCTCGCGAGCATCCGGGCATCCGGCCCCTCAAGACCTCCTCATGGAGAAGAACGGCTACCTTTGTATCGTCCCTTGTTGACTTGGGATCTCGTGTTACTTTGTGCCTCGATAATCTAGCACATGTGTGATCATATTCGTGTTGGTTGAGTGTTTTCTCTTGCGTTTTCCCCGTGATTTCCCTCATTCCCCTCCATGCGTTCTTCGTGTTCCTCATAAAGATCCTCTCCAAACATGAAAGATCAGACCCTAGGGTTCCGCCCTACATCAGCTGGGGAGGGAAGAAGAGAGGTAGATCAAGACGTGGCCGTGGGAAAGGTAGGCAGGCTGCTACGCCTTCCTCGACGTCGCCCCTAGCTAATTCACCCGAGTACATGACTGCTAGGGTGGACTCGTCTGAGGTGGAGGCAACGGGGATGAGCTACATCCAAGGAGACGTTTGGATGGGGTACCTGGCCAGATCTGCGCGAGGGGCCGAGTGGACATGCTCATGGTGGCGGGGATCAGTTTACTAATAGTGAGGGCGAGGTGGTTGAGGGGGTTACCGTGTACTAGCGTGGTGGTACACCCTGCCGTCGACCTGTGAGCTGAGGCCGGTGATTAGCCCTGTTGAGGAGAAGTAAGTGCATTTACTCTTTTTGTACCTTTTGCCTTCACGTTTCTTCAAATATCTAATGTGTTGACCTCATCATACTACAGGGGTTGGCTACACGCCAGTGAAGTCCGTAGGCCCAACAGTGTCCTTGGCGTGCTTTGCCAGCAAAATTTCCTAGGGTTTGTCATGTTGCCCAGTGAGGGTCAGCTTCCACTGCTAGGATTGAGCTGGGAGCACTACTTGGCTGCCCAGGCCCCACCGGAGGAGATGATCGACGATGTCTTGTGCCACACGAGGGCCGAGATGGTGATCATAAGCTTTTGGGTAATTTCTCCTTTACATAATTAAAAATTAACAATAGCTAGTTATTGTACTAATTAGTGTTGTCTCGTTTGATTGCAGACCTTCTATAGGTGTGAGGAGGGATATGAGAAGGACGCGACAAAAGTTAGTGTCGGATGTTGGGTTCCGGCAGACCCTTAAGGTTCGAACACTGGGGTGCGCATGAAGATCTCTCCCCTACCGATCTACGTCCCATCGCCTCGTGAGATCTAAGATGGAAACGATGAATAACACAAGGGACATGAGATTTATACTGGTTCGGGCCACCGTTGTGGTGTAATACCCTACTCCAGTGTGTGGTGTGGTGGATATCCTTAGGGGTTGATGATGAACAGTACGAAGGGAGAATAGCCTCGCGAGAGGTGTTCTTGAGCTGGTGCGATGAACTGCTTGTGTGAGTTTGATCGCTTCTCTCTCTCTCTCTGCTAGGGCTCTATCCCATCCCTCTCTGCTGTGGTGGCTAGTCCTATTTTTAGGGGCCCTGGGCCTCTCCCCAAATATTGAGCGGGAAGGGTGCCAACAATGGCCATTTTGAAGGGGAACATATAGTACAAGTTATCCTGACTAAAGTTAGTCTTCGGCTGACAAAAGCACTGGTGATGACACTGTCTTGGGCTCCACGGTGACCTCCATCCTCTCGCTCCGCTGGTCTTGGTCTCGTTGCACTGAAATGGCAACCTTTGCCTGATGCCTTGGTACTCCACGTCTGTGCTTGCCCCCTTTGCACCAAAGAGGAAACAAGGACACTGCACAGGCCGGCACCCGCCTGGTCTCAAACATCATGGCTTGCGTCACGAGCACCTCGCGAGGTACCCTGCCTTGATCTCTCCGCCTCCTCGCGAGCCTGCCTGGCGAGGCCGTCCCTGAGGAAGCCTTGCGTCGTTCGCCCCGCGAGGCTTGGCCCCTCGCGAGGGTCTTGGGTCTAGTGCTAATGAAGATGGGCCGTACTGGGCCACCCCTTGAGCCATGCCGCAGGCCACAGATAGGCAAGTCTGGGGAGCCCCGTTCCCATAACGCCGACAGTAACCCCCAGGCCCAAGGTGCGCTCGGACTTGGCTTAGCGGAGAAGCGAAGGGGCAAGTGCGAAGCGCCACGGGCCCCATCAGTCTGCGGCCTTGGGCGCCGCGTGGCGGTTGATTGGACGTAGGAGTCTCCGCTTCCCCACGCCCCCTCATTATGCGCTTGGCTAGGCGGCCACGAGATTTGTACACAGTTATCCTCCCTTCGTAGCCTGCGCACTTCTTGTCCCTCCTTCCTCCTCGAGCCTCTGCTTCTGCCTCCAATCCATCTCAAGGTCCTCCCCCATCTCATTGCCATGGCGCCGACGAAAAAGGACAAGGGGAAGAAACCCATGCCCTCGACCAGTACGCCCCCAGCGGTTGCTCCCGCCGTCGACAAGTCGCTCATACTCAATCTTGAGGCCCTGGAGAAGGTCTGCTCTGCGCTTGCCTCCAGCTTCAATGAGTGCGGGAAAACGACGGTCTAGCCTGCGTCCCACGCCTCCTTTGATAGGGTTGTCACGGAGGTCCGATTCTTCGCCGACGCCTTGTGGTCAGGCCTGGTTCCCCCCTTTTCCGCCTTCTTCAATGCGGTGCTTTCCCATTACCAGATCCACATGATGCATCTTGGCCCCCAATCCATTGCTCTGCTTGCTGTCTTCGCCTTCGTCTGCGAGGCCATGGTGGGGATTCCTCCTTCCGTTGCCCTTCTGCGCCACTTCTTCTCGCTGCGCTTGACCGATCCTTCCCAGTGTTTGGGGTGCCTGAACTTCCAGGCCATGCCGGAGACGACCGCTTCGATGATCGATTTCAGCCTCCCACCTTCCGCGAGAAGGTTCCGAGAGCAGTGGCTGTATGTGGACGTTGGGGTGCCTAGCCCCCTGCTCGTGCACCCAACGCTGCCTGCTATTCCCAACCCTGGTCGGGATCACGAAGAACTCACGAGCCCCCAACTTGCCTTGGTCTGGAGTCGCTTTGTGATGTTGAGGGAGCTCGAGGTGATGGCGCCCAAGGTGGTGAAGGAGTTCCTCCGGCGCTGCATCGCTCCTCTCCAGCACCATTCTTGCCCGATGTGGACTTACATTGGTCGCCAGGACCGCATGAGGCTCCAGGAAGGGGATCTCGCGCCGGAGACATTGGAGAAGGTGTTGCTGGTCCTGACGGGCGACCCCTCTCCTGGTAGCGCTGGCCATGGGGGCGCCCTACTATATCTTTGCAGAAACAGGGACGACTTCGCGAGGCAGATGCCTTGCTTCGACGAATGGGGGCTGCGCCCAGCCAACCTTGTGGGACCTCGCGAGAATCCGGTTGCCGTGGTCCTTCCCCCGGCTGCCCACGCCGACCTCACCTCGGGAGTCATTGCAGGGAGGCAAGGATTGGCGGGAGCCTAGGGGCCTGATGTCGAGGTGCTGATGTTGCGTGGGGCTCCTAAGGCGCCCTCCTCCGGAGCTGATGGTACCCCTCGCGAGGTGGTGGCTGACGAGGGAACGCGGCCTGCCGCTCCCGAGGCCAAAGCCCCCGAGACCCCGTCAGGCCACCGAGAGGTGGTGTCTGATTGCCCCCCTCTGGCTAGTGCTCCTGATGCTTTGGCTCCTATGCCGCGCGCTGGCCCTCACGTCGCGAGCTTGGGCTGGTTCTGCATAGACTTCGAGGCCCTTCGCAAGTGGAAAGAGGCTTCTGGTGGTGATGAGCGTCCGCATTGCCCATTGAAGCACAGGAAGTACTTCGCCATGGACGAGTAAGTCTCTCCTTCTCATGGTTCCTTGTCTGCCCCTCTTTTGCTGACCGTGGCCTTTCAGGATTCCCTCCGACGAGCCCGCGGAGCCAGCTGAAGAGCCACTCCCTCAGGCTTCTCCTCCGTCGCCAACCTCAACTGCCTCGGGTTCGCGCGCCGCCTTGGGTGCAAGTTTGGCTGGAGAGGCAGTCCATCCTGTGGCGCGCCTTGATCTTGTCGTTGCGCCGCTCTTCCCTCGCGGGCCCTCCCTGGGCACATCTAGCTTGCCCAGAGCTCCTTCATTGATCATCGGTGGCGAGTGGCTGAAGCCGATCTTCGGGTCCCCAGCGGGAGGTGGATCGATGCCAGGCTGGGTCTCTCGCGGTGCCCGCCCGGTGATCACAGGGGCACCATCCCCCAGCCCCCCGCCGAGAGGTTGTGAATCGCCCCGAGGCCCTCCGCCGGCGTCGACGGCAGAGGATGGTGTTGACAACATGCTTGGGCGTGTGCGGGAGCGCAAAGTTCTCCACGAAGAGTTCCTCCAAAGGGCAGTCGATGCAGTGGGCCAGCTCGGCGCAGAGCTGGCAGCTAAAGACACGCGTCTCGAGGCTGAAGGCTTGAGGCTGGTTGAGGAGCGGCACAAGCTGAAGGCGGTTGTTAGTCTCGCGCGCCACCAGCGTGACCTCGAGAATGCCAAGGCCAAAGTGTTCTTGGCGGCCTCTCGGGAGGCCTGTGCCCGGGCCCTTGAAGAAGCTCCGGAGGCTGATAAGCGACGCGAAGCTGTGGAGGAGCGCGCATGTGAAAGTGCAACTAATCCCCGGGTGGTTTTGGTAATTAATAACAACATATATATCATTGAACTAATAGTTACTTGAGAATCATTTCAGAGAGTTCAAGGATATGGGTATGGCAAGGATCAAGAAGTGGACCCCCAAAATGCTAAGGCAAGCATTGGCAAAAGCTCAAGACTCCATTTTTGGTTTAGTGATCCAAGATCACATTGAGTCCATAGGAAAAGCCAATACTATTAAAAGGGATGAGGTTATGATGATGATCCGTTGCTCAAGTGCTTAGTGATACATCTCCTAAACTATCAAGAACTTTCACCGCCATAGACACTCATAAGTAGTCTCGGTCCCACCGATATTCCAAACTCACCACACCGAGATGAACCACCTCAGCCATAAGCCAAACCCTAGTAAACTCGGATTTTCGATTCTCGAACTCGGTCTCACCAAACATGAGTTGCCAAGTTTCAGAATCATACACATCAAATCGGTGTCACCGAGATGATGAAGTCGGTCCCACCGAACCGGCATGCTCGTGTCATTGCACTAATCGGAATAACCGAGATTGTATATTCGGTCCCACTGAAAATCCCAACGCTCACATTATTTGAACTATCGGTCTCACCGAAGTTGTCCACTTCGGTCCCACCGAGATTGCTCAAATGTGTGTAACGGTTGGATTTTGTGTGGAGGCTATTTATACCCCTCCACCCCCTCTTCATTCGTGGAGAGAGCCATCGAAAAGAACTACCACTCCTACCTTACATTTCTGAGAAGAGAACTACCTACCCTTGTGTTGAGATCTGTTGCTCCACTCCCACCATATGAAGCTTGATCTCTAGCCTTTCCAAGTTGCTTTCCACTCAATCCTTTCTTCCACCACAGCCAAATCAAGGAGGAGAGTTGAGTGTTGGGGAGATTATCATTTGAAGCACAAGAGCAAGGAGTTCATCATCATCTACAACATCTATTACCTTTTGGAGGGTGGTGCCTCCTAGATTGGTTAGGTGTCGCTTGGGAGCCTCCGCGCCGAGATGTGGAGTTGAACCAATAAGTTTGTAAGGGCAAGGAGATCGCCTACTGTGAAGATCTACCCGAGTAAGGCTAGCCCTCCGTGGGCGTGGCCATGATGGAATAGACAAGGTTGCTTCTTCGTGGACCCTTCGTGGGTGGAGCCTCCATGGACTCAAGGCAAGTTACCCTCCGTGGGTTGAAGTCTCCATCAACGTGGATGTATGATAGCGCCACCTATCGGAACCACGGAAAAATCACCGTCTCCAAAATTGCGCTTGCTCTTCTCCACCTCTCTTTACTACATGTGCAATTTACTTTCCGCTGCCTATACTCTAGAATTGCATGTGTAGGGTGATGCTTGACTTGATCATAATTGTGAATCTGCCAAAAACTGTTCTTTGTCAAAAGGCAGAATTTTTATATTGACAAGTAGTCTAATCACCCCCCTCTAGACATACTTTCGATCCTACAGCATGGGATCTCCAGGACTGGTGCAACTCCCTGGAGCAGTAGGTGGAGCTGCGCCGATCCGCCCTCGCACTGCTGAAGGGAGGGCCCGCTGAAGAGGAGGAGCTCTGGAGGCATGAGGAAGCATTGACGCTGGAGACTACCGAGCGCAACCTCGATATGGAGTGGTTGGAGACGAGGGAGCGCTAGGTTGCCCAGGCGGAGGACGATGTCGGCGCACAGGAGGCCCGGATCCAGGAGGAGATCGACCATCGGGTGGCGGAGGCTCACACTGGCCTTGAGCGCGAGTACGAAGAGCGGCTGGAGTTGATCAGGGCTGAGGCCACGAGCAGGACTGCTGCCCTCAGGACCAGGTTGACTGAAGCCACACAGAGCCGAGGCCACCATCGCTGCTTAAGCTCGGCGCCGCGCCGAAGCTGGCCTCCTCCCGCGCCGAGCTGCTTCATCTTCGACGGCGGGTTGATGATGCCGAGGCCGTTACGGAGCGGAATGCGGATGAGATCCGCTAGCGGCAGACGTTGGAGAACATGCATGGCCCCATGCTCCGAACGCCTAGGGAAAGGGCCAACAAGGCCTTGGGAAACATCTGCGAGGCCGTCGCCGAGGAGCCGCACGTGACCAACTACACCGGCAACCTCCAGTTCTTCACTGACATGGTGACGCATCGGGAGAACCGCTCTGAGAGGTCTCGCGAGCTGGTGGAGGAATGGAGCCACGGCCTGCTTGCGCGGGCATTTTCCCGCGTCCTCAGCCATCTTCAGAGCCTCGATCCTCTCTTCGACTTTGATGCTGCCATCGCCCCAGTGCCTGAGGCTGTGCGAGGCGACCTAGCGTGGTGGGTGGAGGACAACGTTGATGCGCTCGTCTGGGCCTTCACTTCCGACGACGACGGGGTGATCATTGCCGCCGATGAAGGCGTTGTGGTGAACGAGGGTGGAAACGGCACCAACGATGGTGACGAAGAGGCTGGCGACGATGACGGTGGTGCCAGCGACGCCTTCGGCATGCCCTGGTAGATGCGGCGAGCGATTTGTCTGACTGACCCTGCACTTCCTCCCGCTGCTTGCCCTGTGCAGGAAGAGACTTGGGCGTGGCCCTGAAGGTCGTGAGAGCATTTTGGGGAGGGGAAGCCCCTCATGTAAGAAAATCGTTGCCTACATGTTGTCAAGATTGGCACCGGACGAGTGTTTGTATGATGTCGTGATTGTCGCAATGAATAGGTTGTTGCGGTTTTACCTTTGCCTTGGCGAGCCTCGAGTGGGCTCGTGGTGTACATTTGAGGGCCCGTGGGGGTCCCATTTAACCATGCGGCGAGAGCCGGGCTGGAGCGAACACCGGCCGTGGGGCGGCGAGCGCAGGTGCCGGGCCGGGCCCTGCTCGCGAGGGGCCCGCGAGTGGGAGGCAGCTAGTGTGAATCCCAACTTTGAGCGGAAATAGGAGCACAAGAAAACACACGAATAAGACGCAACACCCCTTCCCGCATACGCAAACAAAAATTCGACTTCAACTTAGATCCAAAGCCAGAAAGCTTGTTCGCACGAGAAAGAAAGCAAAAGCAAAAGGCCGCGTCCGGCACCTAGTCTAGTATTCGACGTCTTCTCACCAGCGCGGAGCAAAATGCTGCCACTGGGCGTGGGCGGGAGCCCTCGAGGCCCGAGGGCGGCTCTCCGGATACTCCGGGGCGTGTACAGCCCCAACTCATTATTACGTGAGAGTGTCACGGGCGGCGAGCTTCACAGGCACTGGGCCTTCTTCACAGGTACCGGCCTTGCTTCATATCACCAGATGAGGGCCCCGCCTTGCACCACCCTTGACCGCATCGACGGCGACCAGAAACCAGGGCGACGCCAATGGGGAAAAGGGGATGCCAGCGGTTCCCCTGACGACCATGGGTCCTCTACCGGGGGCAGGCCCTGGGGCACCTCCCTGGCAGAGGGCCTACCTCCGAAGAACACCTTGCTCCGCACGCTGCGGGGAGGAGCCTGGCTCCCAACCCCTCTCCTGCTGCCCCCAGTGCCCTCCTCCTGAGGGGAAGGAGATCGCCGCACTGGGGCAGCCATCCGCTGCGGTGACCTGAACCTCCTGCGACTCATGGTTAGCATAAGCCTGCTCCTGAGGAATTAGCAATACCTGGTAGTTGTCGAGGCTCCCGTGAGGCTCCTGAAAGAGCTCGGCTTCTGGCGCTTCTTCCTCATAGCCTGACCCGAGGAACGAGCCGTAGTCTTCCTCTAGCGTGCACCCTTGATCCACCATGCGGGGCACATAGGCTTCCGGGGCCGCCACCCCAAAGGCCTCGCCGTGGTGCTCTGCACGCCATGCAGCTTGACTTGAAGCTCCTTCTTGGGGACGGCAAGGTAGCGGCCCGCTAGGGCCAAAGGCAGCGCCGCGCATGCCCTCGCTCACCAGGGGCGGTGCCGGCACAGCCTAATGCTCGGCGCTGATGGCCAAGCCGGTGTTGACGAAGCCTTGAAGCGCGCTCGGGGGCGCGTGGGCGCGGATCGGCCCGCCTCGTGATCCTCCCGGGGCTTGGCTGGAAGTTGGACGTAGAACGGGGGAGCCCCTGACGCAGCGGCATCCAGGAGCTCGGCGACACGCTCCAGCAGCATGTCGCGGCCGCTTTCTTGCAGTCTGCACCGCAGCAGCTCCCGCGCTACCGTGAGTGCGGCCTTCATGTTTGCCTGCTCCCGCCGGGTGTGCGGTGCCGTAGCCGCAGCGTGGCTTGAGGCCCTTGATGCAGATCGTACTTGCCGTGGAGTGAGGGCAGGGGACGCCTGACCTTGTCGCCCGCGTCTCGCAGCGTTCTGCGGGACGTGGGCTGCCTGAGGTGCAGGGTTGAGGTCACCTTGGGCAGGCGGCACGGCATGGGCAGGCCGTGCCGCCCAGCGGTCGGAGTTGGCCGTCGGGTCGCCGGACATGGAGGCGGTGGCACGACGGAACGTAGGACGGAGGAAAGAAGATTCCGGCGCAGCCCTACCTGGCGCGCCAAATGTCAGATGTTGGGTTCCGGCAGACCCTTAAGGTTCGTACACTGGGGTGCGCACGAAGATCTCTCCCCTTCCGATCTACGTCCGATCGCCTCGTGAGGTCTAAGATGGAAACGATGAACAACACAAGGGACACGAGATTTATACTGGTTCGGGCCACAGTTTTGGTGTAATACCCTGGTGTGGTGGATTGCCTCAGGGGCTGATGATGAACAGTACAAAGGGAGAACATCCTCGCGAGAGGTGTTCTTGAGCTGGCGTGATGAACTGCTTGGGTGAGTTCGATCGCTTCTCTCTCTCTCTCTGCTAGGGCTCTATCCCATCCCTCTCTGCTGTGGTGGCTAGTCCTATTTATAGGGTCCCTGGGCCTCTCCCCAAATATTGAGCGGGAAGGGTGCCAACAATGGCCATTTTGAAGGGGAACATATAGTACAAGTTATCCTGACTAAAGTTGGTCTTCGGCTGCCAAAAGCACTGGTGATGACGCAGTCTTGGGCTCCACAGTGACCTCCATCCTGCCGCTCCACTGGTCTTGGCCTCGTTGCACTGAAATAATAACCTTTGCCAGATGCCTCGGTACTCCACGTCTGTGCTTGCCCCCTTTGCACCAAAGAGGAAACACGGACACTACGCAGGCCGGCGCCCGCCTGGCGCCTGCCTGGTCTCGATCGTCATGACTTGCGTCATGAGCACCTCACGAGGTGCCCTGCCTTGATCTCTCCGCCTCCTCGTGAGCCTGCCTGGCGAGGCCGTCCCTGAGGAAGCCTTGCGTCGTTCTCTCCATGAGGTTTGGCCCCTCGCGAGGGTCTTGAGTCTAGTGCTGATGAAGATGGGTCGTACTGGGCCACCCCTCGAGCCACGCCACAGGCCATAGGCAGGCAAGTCTGGGGACCCCCGTTCCCAGAATGCCGACAGTTAGGATATCGAGTGCAAGTGCTTATTACAAGACTTACGACACGAGGCTCGGCCGCAGGCTGTTCGAGACTACTACGCCACACGTCATATTAAGAAGGACAAGCCGTCATGCCACGAAAAGTTTTTGAAGAAGCATCAGTACATGAAGGTAATTACCTATTCTTAAGGCCTTGTACTTAGTTTCCTTGATTTGATTCGTAGGCGTAGCGCTCTAATTTCTATTTGCAAACTTAGGTGCCCCCGAGATGGTGTGTGGATAATATGGATTGTTGGGAGGTGTTGGTGGATGAGTGGTGCACAGACCACTGGTGAGCCATCCACAACAATGCCAAGGACCGGCGTGCCCAAATGGTTGGTGCGCCACACCATGAAGGCAGCGCCAACTTATATCAGTTCAGGCGGAACTGGGTATGTGGTTTTCTTCATGATTCATGCAATTCATTCTTCATGCTAGCTTGAGCCCTTTACTAATACTTTGTTCCTCTCTTTTAGGCGTGACACAATAACACGGAGGTGCCAGAGGTGTACGACCTCTATGCCATGGCCCATACTGCCTCGTACAAAAAGGCCAAGGCATTCTCTGACTCTGACCTCGATCATCCAGAAAACTTCACCAACGTCTCCTCGCACCACAAGCTCGTGAGGTACAACATGGAGGCGAAGGCGAGGAAAAGGCGGGACTATAACCCGAGCAAGAATCCTATTGATCCAGAGCCGCTGATGATATCTGGTGGTGTGAGGCCCCATGGCTCGATAGCCATTAGAGATGGACTGATACGTTGTCCTCTCACTCTCACGGAGGTCAAGGCGCGCCAAACGAGCTCCTATCCTGAGATAAGGACTCGTCCACGACCAGTAGATCTTGCCATCGAGGTTAGTTATACGGACTCAGATGTACTTCCTCCATTACATTGTGTGTGCGGCCATCCATGATTACAATGCTAACGAGTGATACATCGTATCTACTCTTCCACTCTTTTGCCCTTGTTTTGGACTCTAATTTGCATGATTTGAATGGAACTGACCGGGATGACGCTGTCTTCAGCAGAATTGCCATGGTGTTATTTTTGTGCATAAATAAAAGTTCTCAGATTGACCTGAAAATTTACGAAGAATAGTTAGGGAATGTATAAAAAATATTGGCGCAAGAATCAACCAGAGGGGGGCCACCTAGAGGCCACAAGCCTTAGGGGCGCACCCACCCCCCTAGGGCGTGCCCTGCAGGCTTGTGGGCCCCCTGGAGCTCCTCCGACCCTAATTCCAATTCTGTAAGTACCTATTTGGGGAGAAAAAAAATCAGAGAGAAGGATTCATCGTGTTTTACGATACAGAGCCACCGCCACCTCCTGTTCTTCATCGGGAGGGCTGATTTGGAGTTTGTTTGGGGCTTCAGAGAGGGGGATTCGTCACCATCATCGTCACCAACCTTCCTCCATCACCAATTTCATGATGCTCACTATTGTGCGTGAGTAATTCCATCATAGGCTTGCTGGATGGTGATGGGTTGGATGAGATTTATCATATAATTGAGTTAGTTTTGTTAGGGTTCGATCCCTAGTATCCACTATGTTCTGAGATTGATATTGCTATGATTTTTCTATGCTTAATGCTTGTCACTAGGGCCCGAGTGCCATGATTTCATATCTGAACCTATTATGTTTTCATGAATATATGGGAGTTCTTGATCCTATCTTGCAAGTTGTAGACACCTATTACGAGTTATGATCCGCATACCCCAAGGTGACAATAATTGGGATTCTTTTCGGTGATTACCATAGTTTGAGGAGTTCAGGTATTCACTATGTGCTAATGCTTTGGTTTGGTTCTCTATTATAAGGAGGCCTTAATATCCCCTGGTTTCCATTAGGACCCCGCTGCCATGGGAGGGCAGGACAAAAGATGTCATGCAAGGCCTTTTCAATAAGCACGTATGACTATATACGGAATACATGCCTACATTATATTGATGAATTGGAGATAGTTCTGTGTCACCCTAGGTTATGACTGCTACATGATGGGCACAGTTATCATTACCGATACATTGCCTACGAGCTTTTCATATATTAATCTTTGCTAAGTTACTTTCGTTTCTACTGCTGTTATAATCACTACAAAACTGCTACTTTTACTTTTGCCACTGTTACCGTTGCTTCCATATTACTTTGCTACTAAATACTTTACTATAGATATTAAGTCTTTCAGGTGTGGTTGAATTGAAAACTCTGCTGCTAATACTTGAGAATATTCTTTGGCTTCCCTTGTGTCGAATCAATAAATTTAGGTTGAATACTCTACCCTCGAAAACTATTGCGATCCCCTATACTTGTGGGTTATCAACACCTTTTTCTGGTGCCGTTGCCGGGGAGCATAGGTCTATTCTCTAAGTAACTTGGGATTTATATCTGTTGATCACTATGAGGAATCTGAAAGATACCAGAACCAATATTTTCCCCTCTACTACGAGGGGAGGTAAGGAACTGCCATCTAGCTCTGCACTTGATTCACCTTCTGTTTTGAGTAAGGTTGTGACACCTACACCTGATATTGATTCTGATCTGTTGCATGTTATTGATGATGCTACTTCTGCTATGAATGATGCTTATGATGCTACTACTTTGCTTGCTAATACTGTGCCACTGCGTGAACTTCTTGATGAACAACTTGCTAGAGATAGAACTATTGAGTATGCTGAAGATGATGATATTTCTGAAACTGATGAAATTGTTGAAACTGAACAAGTTGAAACACCTGTTAGACCTAGCTCTCCTAGATATGAATTGCCTGTTATGCCTAACGGTTATGTTATGGATGGAGAGGTAGCTAGGGACTATCTTGCTTGTAAGGATATATATGATCTTAAGAAATTATTATGCAAGTGGAAAGGAAATCTTTGAATGCTAGAATGCAATATGATCCTAAGTTTGCTACTTCACCTATCTTTGTTACGGGTAAGGATTATGAATTCTCTGTCGATCTTGAGTTAATTACTTTGGATGAATCTGATCCTTTCCATGGCTATGAATCTGAAACTGTTGTGGTACATCTTACTAACTTGAATGACATAGCCACCCTATTTGATCATGAGGAAAAAAATTGCTATTACTATATTCTTAAGTTGTTCCTTTCTCATTAAGGGTGATGCTAAGATATGGTTTAATTATCTTTCTCCTTGTTGTGTGCGTAGTCCCCAGGATATGACTTATTACTTCTCTAAACAATATTTCCGTACTCATAAGAAACAAGCTGCTTTACAGGAAATATTTAACTTTGTGCAAATTGAAGAAGAGAGTCTCCCACAAGCTTGGGGGAGGCTTCTCCAATTACTTAATGCTTTGCCTGATCATCCTCTCAAGAAAAATGAAATACTTGATATATTTTATAATGGACTAACCAATGCTTCTAGGGACCACCTAGATAGTTGCGCTGGTTGCGTTTTCAGGGATCAAACTGTTGAACAAGCTGAAGTGCTACTGAATAACATACTGAGTAATGATAGTTATTGGACTCTTCCCGAACGACCTCCTAAGCCAACTCCGAAGAAAAGAGGTATTCTATTTCTAAGTCCTAAAGATATGCAAGAGTCAAAGAAACCTATGAAAGAAAAAGGTATTAAAGCTGAAGATGTTAAGAACTTACCACCTATTAAAGAAATACATGGTCTTGATAACCCGACACGGGTAGTAGAGGTAAATTCTCTCTATGGGTTTGATAAAGGTGATATTCCTCATAATAAGTCTGCTAGTCAATGCTTGGATGAATTTGATAACTTTATTGCTAAACAAGAAAACTTCAATTCATATGTTAGTAGACAATTGAAACGTAATGCTTATATGCTTGACTGCTTGGGTGACTATATGTGTAGAAGTATTAATGATCTTAATATTATTAGTAAGCATGCTTCCATGGTAAAAAAACTCAAGTAGAACAAGTTCTCAAGGCACAAAATGATTTGTTGAATGAGTTGAATAGTAAGAACAATGATCATGATGTTAGAGTTATGACTAGAGGAGGTGAAATGACTGAGGAACCTTTGTATCCTGAGGGCCACCCTAAGAGAGTAGAATAGGACTCTCAGAAAATTAATATTGATGCACCTTGTTCTTCTAAAAAGAAAAAGAAAGGTGATAGGACTTTGCATGCTTCTAGTGAACCTGTTATAGACACACCTGAGAATCCAAATGATGTTTCTATTTCTGATGCTGAAACACAATCTGGTGATGAACGTGAACCTAGTGATAATGTTAATGATGATGTTCATGTTGATGCTCAACCTAGTAATGATAATGATGTGGAGATAGAACCCGCTATTGATCTTGATAACCCACAACCTAAGAATAAAAAGCATGATAAGAGAGACTTCATTGCTAGGAAACATGGTAAAGAAAGAGAAACATGGGTTCGAAAACCCATGCCCTTTCCTCCTAAAGCATCCAAGAAAAAATGATGATGAGGATTTTGAGCGCTTTGTTGAAATGCTTAGACCTATCTTTTTGCGTATGCGTTTGACTGATATTCTAAAAATGTCTCCTTATGCTAAATAAAAGAAAGATACCTCAAGCTGAAATTTCCACCATGCTTGCTAATTACACTTTTAAGAGTGGAATACCAAAGAAACTAGGAGATCCAAGAATACCAACTATACCATGCTCCATTAAAAGAAATTATGTTAAAACTGCTTTATGTGATTTGGGAGCCGGTGTTAGTGTTATGCCTTTCTCTTTATATCGTAGACTTGATTAGAATAAGTTGACACCAACTAAAATCTCTTTGCAAATGGCCGATAAATCAACTGCTATACCAATCAGTATTTTGTGAGGATGTACCTGTCGTAGTTGCAAACGTTACTATCTTAATGGACTTTGTTATTCTTGATATTCCCGAGGACAACAGTATATCGATCATCCTCAGTAGATCCTTTCTGAATACTGGAGGGGCTGTTATTGATTGCAACAAGGGCAATGTCACTTTTGATGTTAATTGTAATGATCATACAGTACACTTTCCGAAGAAACAACCTCAAGTGAATAGTATCAATTCTATGGGAAAATTTTCAACAATTACTATTGGAGGTTTTGAATTTCCTATTCCTACTGTCAAAAAGAGATATGATATTCTTATTGTTGGGGACATGCATATCCCCGTTGAGGCAACCTAGTGTTATACGTAAGTTCTCCGTTTTCATGTCATTAGGAAGAAGTTTGTTGATAAGACTTGATCAACCTTGTTAATGGATTCCTTTTGATGGGCATGAGATGGATGAATTTAGTAAACACAACTTTTTGTACCCACTTTTTACTTTCTGTTATTTAGAATAAATAAAGCAAAAATATTATTATTGTCTGTTTTTTGAATTATCCGTGCAATAAAAAATGTCTTGGAAATAAAGTTCTTCAAATGCCCTGAAAATTTAGTATGATTTTTTCTAGAATATTTTAGAATTTTTGGCACTGAAAACACACCAGCGGGCGGCACCAGTGGGCCACAAGCCCACATGGCGCGCCTAGAGGGCTTGTGGGTCCCACATGAGTCCCCCTCACTTATTCCAGCACCAATTCACTTCGTCTTCCTCCAAAAAATATCCCACCATTGCTCAAACCCGTGTTTTTGCTTGTTTTGCTGCCATTTTCGATCTCCTTGCTCGGAACTCCGTTTCTGAAACTGTACCGTGGATTTGTTCATCGGTATGTGACTCCTCCAATGGTCCAATTAGTTTTTGTTCTAGTGCTTTATTTATTGCAAAAAAATTACTGTTGTGGTGACCTTGTTTTTGAGCTTGCATGTCAAATTTATATGGTCCAAAGTAGTTTTGATGCATGATATAGCCTCTAGAAACTTGTGGGAGTAGTTGCTATCAATCTTGTTGAGTTTTGTTCACTTTTATTTTGAGTCACTAAAAATTTCAGAAACTTTTTAGAGGAAGAAAAATGTTTAGGAAGATATACCAGAGGGTTCCTCGACAAATAAAGCCCCAATGCTCGCAATACGTAAGCCAGACCTTGAGCCACCAACGGGAGCTCTAGTGTAGGCTTGTGAATGGTAGTCGGATCAATTCATGGTTCATGCAAGTTTTAAGGAGGAATTTGACACATATGTGCAAAATGTCGGCCTCGAAGACTTCATGTCAGATAAGTGCCGACAATACTATCACCTCACTGATTCATTTGTGTTGAGATTTGAGTTTACATCCAAGCGCAATACTCATTCCGTTTTATCTGATCTTTATGATAAATCATATACCATGGACCTAGAAGATTTTAATGATGCATGCAAAATTCCATAATGGGGCAGTTGTATTGAGCCTCGTAAATCTGATTGTTCTGAGTTCCTTGCTAGCATCACTATAGGAGAAACCAGAACCATAACCCAAGCTACCATAGGCAGCATTCACTTTCCTGCTTTACATTACTTTGCTCTCTTTGTTGGTAGATGCATTAATGGTAAACATGATCATAGCCACCTGTGCGCCCCTGATCTCATTGTCCTTAAGAGCGCAATACTGAATGATAAACGATTTAATTTGGGGGCTATCATTGCACGTCGGTTACATAATAATGCTAAAGATGGGGATTTCTTTGGTGGGATTTATGTCACCCGCTTAGCTAATTATCTTGGTGTCCCCATAAGAGAAAATGATGCTCAGTTGCCACCTGCTTTCCTTGATTATAATGCTATGGCGCGTTACCAGTATCTTGGGAGAAACAAACAGTCCCTCCTGTACCGACTAATCTTTGACAGGGAGTGCACCTTTTGTATTACACTTCCTGCTCCTGCCTTCTTTGACTTTCAGATAAAACAAAGATACTTCATAACCAGGGTGGAGGTGGACGAGTATGAGAGAGCAGAGGAGGCCGCTCGCATCCATGAGGCAGGCCGCCAAGCGGTAGCTGCCGCAGCCCAGTACAACCGCAACTACAACTTCGGATACTATCCAGGCCAGCCATGGCCCTAGACCAACTTAGGACAAAAGCCTAAGCTTGGGAGAGTACGTATTTCTCACCGACCTTACATTCATGTTCACACACTCATTTCAGTTGTCGGTGTTCATACTTTTTTATTGTATAATTCATACTTTCTTCTTGTGTGTTTGAAAAACTTTGAGAAAATCCAAAAAATAGTTCTCGCTTCTTTTTAGTCTTCTTTCTAGTTTATTTAGTAGTAGTATTAAAAGAAAACCCAAAACGACTTCTCATTCTTCTTTTGCTTGTTGGGAGCTTTCCCGTGTAAATAGTTTTTCTTGTTCTTGTTTTACTTTCTTTAGAAAAACAAAAACTCAAAAAATATTTCAGTGTGTTTCTTTGAATTTATTTTTCTTTTCTTTGGGTCATAAGGAGAAGACCATGATGAAAATGTTGCGTGGCTCTCATATGCATTATTGTTGATCTAACAAAGAGCCCATATTACCTTGTCTTCTCCTTTGAATAAATGTTTGCAGATTCTAGCTTAGTCCAATGCACATGCACTCTCATTATTATTCACACCATTCGATCGTGCAAGTGAAAAGCAATAATGATGATATTTGATGAAATGATTGAGATGGAGAAAAGCTGGTACGAGCTCGACCTATTTTGTTTTTGTAAATATGATTAGCTCATCGTTCTTGAATTAGCCCATTATGAATGAAACATGTTTGCAATGACAATTAGAGATTATAGTTACTCATGCCATGCTTAATTAGCTAGGAGTTGATAATGGTTTACCTTGCGTGCCAACATGCTTTTAAAATGGAAATGATGTAGTATGATAGGATAGTATCCTCCTTTGAATGATTTAAATGGCTTGACTTGGCACATGTTCGCGCATGTAGTTGAATTAAAATCAATATAGCCTCTACGATATTTATGTTCATAGTGATTTATATCCTACTCATGCTTGCACTCAATGTTGGTTAATCTCAATGAATGACCTATACTTAGCTTATTTTCCTCCAAAATGACATAATAAGCTAAGTTAGCTCAATAATGACCTATACTTACCTAAGTTAGCTAAAAATGGGATAATTACCTAAGTTAGCACAAAAATGACCTATACTTGCCTCATTTTCCTCCAAATTGACATAATAAGTTTAGTTAGCTCAAAAATGGCATAATTACCTAGGTTAGCAAAAAATGACATATACTTACCTTATTTTCCCTCAAATTGAGATAATGAGCTTAGTTAGCTCAAAAATGGCACAATTACCTAAGTTAGCTCAATAATGACCTATACTTACCTTCTTTTCCTCCAAAATGACATAATAAGCTTAGTTAGCTCTAAAATGTCATAATTACCTAAGTTAGCTCTAAAATGACACAAATAAGGAATAAGAATAAGAAAAACAAGGAAGAGGAGAAAAAGAAAGAGTATAAGAAGAAAGAGAAGAAAAAGAATGAATAAAAGAAGAAGAATGAGAAGGAAAAGGATAAAAAGATAGAAGAGAAGAAGAAATATGATAAAAAGAAAGAAAAGAAAAAGGAAAAATATATTTTCTTCTTTTTTTCTTTTTCTCCATATTCTACCCCCTCTTCTTATTCTTATTCTTCTTATTTTTCTTCTTCTTCTTCTAGTCTTGTTCTTCTTCTTCTTCCGACTTTCTTACTCCCATTTTTGCAGATTTGATTCACTTCATGGAAACTAGCATTGATGGACTTCTAGTGTTTAGTTTTTGTTTTGATTTGTATTGATGAATAATGTGAAACCATGTATGTATATATGGATGAACTCCTTGACACCATGTATGTATTGGATGTTTTAGTACCCTATGTGTTCTCTTGCATTGATGGGGCTATTATATGTTGGATACATGGCTTATGCTTCATCTTGAAACTATATCATATTTGTGTTTTGAAAATGCAGGGAAATAACAGAAAACAAACAAAAAAGTGGCAATACAGGTATTTTGCCGTATGCCAGCCGACGGCAAAGCCCTTTGTCGTCGGTAGGCGGACGACAATGATGCCACATGGCAGCAACCTATGCAACCTGGGACCACCAGGTCTAACCCATTTGGTCATTCCGCCGATCAGCTGGTAGACAGTAAACAAGATACACACAAATTACAAAGGTAGAGCAGGAGTGATGTGCGCCACATGTAAGCTGACGTCAGCTAGTAGACGGCTGTAACATCCCAAATTTCAGTTTGGAATGTTATACATTAGATCATCATTGCATATCATACTTTATTGCATTTTGGCTTGATCCTAGAAATTCTACGCAACTCAAGGACCCACGGAGAGAGTTGGGGGATTTCGTTATTTTCATATTTGAGTTTTCTCAAATTTTGAAAAGAGGATCATTTGGTTTTAAGTATTTTTCTTTCCTAATATTTCTAAAATAAAAATATATGAGAGGACATAAAATGACTTCTCCAATATAAAGGAAATATTAGAGGAAAAATATTAAAAATCAATTTATTATTTTATGTGGTTTTTATTGAAATTTTATTTGAATTAGAAAAATTGCACGTTTTCAAAATTGCATTTTAGGGCCAAGAAAAAGTTCATCGTGTTCTAAATATTTTATTTAGACGGTGAAAATTTGTTTTGGCATTTTTAGATATTTATTTATTTTTTTAGGATTTATTAAAGTTTCGGCGAAATTAAATTTTTTTTTAAAGTTCTTCTCCGTGAAACGAACTGGGCGAAGGTCCAGCCGGCCCACCTGCGCCGCCGCCTCGCCCGAGCGTGGCCGAGCCGGCTTCCGACCAGAGTCCGGCCACACCACCACCCGGGTGCCCTCCCCAAATCGGATGCCCCGTCCTCTTTAAGTACCCCCACCGCCACTTCGCCCCACTCGAGCCGCGCCCGCCGCCGCGCCACCGCCAGCCGCCGAAAGCCATTGCAGCCACCGCCCGCCGCTCGTCGCCAAGCCCACCATCGCCTTCCATCACCGCCGCCGCCACCCCCACCCAGAGCCCACGCTGCCGCCACGGACCTCGCGGGTACCAAGCCGCCGCCCGTTAAATCGTTCTTTTTGAGAAAAGCCGATTCGGTTTTTTTAAAAACCTAGTTTTGTTTTTTTTTGTTTAGATCAGTTCGGTTTTCTGGTTTCATTATTTAGCGAGCGTCCGCTCGTTCGTTCATTTTTAATGAACGTTGTTCACCGTTTAGCCGCAGACAGCGAACGTTCGTTTGTTAGCCTGTTCGTCAGTTTTCTTTTTCCAGGGTTTATCCGTGATTATTTTTGATCGCGATTTCTGCCCTGATTTTCGTTTTAGTTTATCTTTTCGCTCGTCTATCGGAATCAGGCGATTCATGCGCCTAGAGTTTCATCTCAAAACCCTCTTTCTGTTTAACCAACTTAAACAAGTTTTTGCTAATGTAAAATTTGACTTAAGTCCATATTAGTAAACGAAGCCTGTTTCTTTTACAGTTTGAGTTTTGTTGTTTTGTTTGATTTGTTTCTTTTTGCGAACCAGAGTTCTTAAGTTGAGCTTTCTGGTTAGATCTCTTATTTGAGTTTTACTCGTGCTTCTAGTTGAGTGCTTATTGTATGCTTGTTTGTTTGTTTGCGATAGAGTACCCGGAGTGCGAAGCGTGCTACTACGAGTCTCTAGGTTTCACAGATCATCAGCAAGGCAAGTAACACTTTGATCATACCTCTTTACTACCCAGTTTTATTGCATTAGATCAATCCTCAAACAATTGCATGGTTAGGATCTGTTTAACATGTGGGTTTTGGGAAGTAGATGAGGTAGTACCTATTGTCCTGTTCATTATCAAACCTTTGGGAGTTACTTCTACGTTTGTTTATATTGCTATGCTATGCTTGTAGACGTTGATTTGGTGAGTGTATCCATGACAGATGTGAGCGTTGTTAATTAATGGTTAACTTAAGGTGGCTACTATAATTCACATCTTGGTGGATTGAGGCACCTGGGGAACCCAGTGTTGCCTGTATTTTTGGAAATCCCGGGGTACCGTGTGATTCTCCTATGGACCGCCACCCAGGCTCAAAGGGATCATAAGATTATTCATGCTAGAAACTTCCGTGTGCAGCCACAAGCTATTATGGGCTCTAGCATAGTTGAGTAGGTTGCGTGACCTCTTTTAGTGGTAGGCTAGCAGATGTAGGGGATGTAGGTCGGTACTGTCTAGCCAGAGTAAAGAGTTAATGCTTCTGAAAGACTGTGTCTCGGTCGTCCATTTCTCAAACATCATGTAGTGCGAGAAATCCAACAGAGGAGATCGAGTCTTGTGCGGAAAAGTGCGCAAACCTCTGCAGAGTGTACAAACTAATCATGGTTAGCCGTGCCCCCGGTTAAGGACGTTTTGAGTATCTAGTTTCTTGGATTATCATGTGGATCTCATCACTCTTAATATAATTTGATTGGGTTTAATGATGATGCTTAATTGGGATTGAGAGGGGGATTACCTTCTCAATGTTTAACAACCACCATGATAGTTAACTAAAATTTATTCCTTTGTTGTAGGAAAAAATTGGTTTTATGCAAAACTATAACCATAGAGCTCTTCCCAGCCATATATGCATGTAGTGATAGCATTATTCTGTTCATTACTCTCTATGTGTTATATTGCCAGCATATTCCATGTGTTGACCCGTTTTCAGGCTGCAACGTTCATGTTGCAGACTTTTCAGACGACGAGTAAGGTGCCTTAGTTTGTGATCTTTCACTCAGTGATGCCGTTGGAGTTGATGGACTCGCTTTATCTTCCAAGCCTTCCGCTGTTATCGATATTAGATGGCCTTAAGCCATATTTATTGTAATAAGTTCTCTTTTGAGACATTCGATGTAATAAGTGTGTTATTGCTACTCTGTTATAAATCCTTCAAGTATTGTGCATGTCAGCATTACCGATCTAGGGACGACACTGATGCACAGAGATCAGACTGTTTGAGGTCTGGTCGCTACAAGATGGTATCAGAGCACACGCTGGCTGTAGGACACGACCACTAAGCTTAAGCCCTAGATCACTACTATCTTCTCAATACTGACTCCTCTCCTTTTTTCTAGTCTTTAGGATGGCGGATGCAAGGAACAAGTTCACGCAACTAGATGAAGATACACCCTTTGTACGCCACTTGAAGGAAGTCACCATATACCTGAACATCGGAGTACCAAGCTTCATCGGGACCTACATCGCCACTTTACTAGAAGAGGAGCGTTGGATGATTCGAGTTCAAGTTCCAGGAAGGACGTTCATGCCAGTCACTGAACCCATATAGTTTTCCTTTGATGCACCAACCTGGAGTCTAGGAAAGAGCATGGCAGCCCGCATCACCATGGGACGCATTGGAGAAGTTTACCACAAGGATCTCAAGGATACTATCTACCAGATTTGTGGGCGCCGAGACGAGCAATGGGAGATGATCAGCACCAGGAAGGATAGATCTATTGCAGCTTTCATACAGGAGTCAAACCAGCACATTCAACGCCAGGAGAACCAGATGTACGCAGGCATGATAGACCTCAAGAAGGCAATGACCAGGATCACGGAGCTGGAAGAAGAACTCAAGTCTACACGTGATGGATATGAGGTGGAAATCGTAACACTATTGGAGAAGAACGATGACTTGATAAAGAAGATCGGAGTGTTCATGGGAGACCCCGCGCCATGAGGAGAAGACGACGATTCAACTTGTCTGGAGAATTACATCATCATCGATGACACCGACTCGGACCCTGACGATAGTGATGATGATTTTGTTGATGAAGCTGGAGCAGATATCATGGAGTCTTCGACCGATCAATTTTTCTAGTCGACCACCATAACAGTAGTAGTATTCCCCCATGTATATAGTATAGTCCGAGCACTTTTGTAATGATAGATAGTCTGTTGTATGCCCCTGTTTGATTGAAGTGATATTGATTGTGTTTGTCTCATATGCATATGGGTAGTGTTTTCCCTCTAGATCTATTTCTATTCTATTTTCTCATCTTTTCTAAACCCTCAAATGCCTCCAAGACGCGACAATGGATCTGCTTTCCTACCGGAGCTCACTCAGTTGATCCAGCAGCAGAATGCATTAATGCAGATACTAGTCCAGAATCAGAATCAGGGGAACAACAACAACAACAACAACCCACCACCACCACCACCTATTGATCACTTAGCCCATTTCTTAAGGCTTAATCCATCGGTGTTCTCCAGTAGACCGAGCCGATAGTTGCAGATGATTGGCTCCGCAAGATTGGAAGGGAGTTGACCACTGCAGGATGCACAGATGTGGAGAGAGTGCGGTTTGCCGCACATCAGCTTGATGGACCCGCAACATCATGGTGGGAGAATTTCACAGCCACTTACCCCATCGACACTATCACCTGGGATCAGTTTCAGTAGGCTTTCCGTACTGCCCATGTTTCAGCAGGAGCTATGGCCATGAAGAAGCGTGAGTTTCGCAACTTGCGCCAAGGAGGACGACGTCTGATTGGCGATATGTGGATGATTTTAGTAAGTTAGCACGTTATGCCCCAGATGACGTTGCTACGGATGCAACTAAGCAGGAGAAGTTTCTGGAAGGACTGAATGATGAGCCGAGCATGCAGTTGATGGTGGCAGCCTTCAACAACTACCAGGAGTTGGTAGATAGAGCTCTCATGATTGAAGGGAAGCAGCAACAGATTGACATCCGCAAGAGGAAGTATGGACAAGGGAAGTATAACTCTGGAGCTCAGCAGAAGCCTCGTTTTACCCCGAACTCGGGAGGACCGTATCAGCATAACGATGGAGGTCACAACCACAATGGAGGAGGTTCGCATAACCATAGTTGCCCCAAGAATGGGAATGGTAACAGAGGAAGCAACGGGCAGAACCGTTCCAACCCAGTAACGCCCGCTAAGAAGGATCTGAGCCACATTACTTGCTACAAGTGCCAAAAGACCGAACATTATGCAAATGAATGTCCTGGAGCTAAGAATGGAAATGGCAATGGAAGCTCAGGGAAGAAGCCTAACCCTTTCAACAGGGGACAGGTGAACCACGTTAACGTGGAGGAGGTTGAAGCGCAACCCGATGCAGTAATAGGTAAGTTTTTGGTTAAGTCATTTACTGCAATTGTTCTTTTTGATACTGGTGCATCGCATTCATACATATCAAAGGGATTTGTGGATAAGTATAAACTGCCAACCCAAGCCCTTAGGTCACCCATGTTAGTAACCTCGCCAGGAGCAGAGTATATGGCTAGTCTATGGTGTGATCGGTTACCATTAAGGATTGGTAACTATGTGTTTCCTCAGACCTAATAGTATTGGAGTCACAAGGACTGGATGTGATATTAGGCATGGATTGGTTATCAAAGTATGGAGGGAACCTTGAATGCGCCAGTAAGTCGATTTTGCTCACCACCCCAGAAGGAAGAAGGATTAAGGATGTATCCCGGCATGTGCCGAAGAGGACTCAAGTGAATTACTTATCAGGAGTTGTACAGGAGGAGGTACCAGTGGTGAAAGATTTCCCTGATGTATTTCCAGAGAAGTTGCCAGGCATGCCACCAGATAGAGACATTGAGTTTTTGATTGAGCTTTTGCCAGGCACATGGCCAATATCTAAGAGACCGTACAGGATGCCTGCAAAGGATTTGGAGGAAATTAAGAAGCAAATTAAGGAGTTACTGGATAAAGGCTATGTCCACCCAAGTTCGTCACCTTGGGGATCACCAGTGCTTCTAGTGGAGAAGAAGGATGGATCGTTGAGGATGGTTGTTGATTATCGAGGGTTGAATGAAGTGACAATCAAGAACAAGTACCCACTGCCGATGATCAATGATTTGTTTGACCAGTTGCAAGGAGCTAAAGTATTTTCCAAGATCGATCTATGATCAGGATACCACCAGTTGAAGATTCGAGAGTAGAATATACCAAAGACAGCTTTTACCACAAGGTACGGGCTATATGAGTATACCGTTATGTCATTTGGTCTGACTAACGCACCTGCCTATTTCATGAACATGATGAACAAGGTGTTTATGGAGTTTATGGATAAGTTCGTTGTGGTGTTCATTGATGATTTTGGTCTACTCGAAGAATAAAGAGGAGCATAAGGAGCATTTGCGTTTGGTACTTGGGAAGCTCAGAGAACATCAGTTATATGCCAAGTTTAGCAAGTGTGAGTTTTGGTTGAAGGAAGTTGGATTCCTCGGACATGTTATATCCAGAAAAGGAATAGCAGTAGACCCCACCAAGGTTGTCACTGTGACAAATTGGGAAGCTCCCATGTCAGTTGGAGAGATCCGGAGTTTTCTGGGACTCGCAGGATACTACCGGAGGTTCATTGATAATTTCTCGAAGATTGCAAAACCCATGACGGAGTTGTTGAAGAAGGACACCAAGTTCAATTGGACTGAGGAATGTGAGGCCAGTTTCCAGGAGTTGAACAAATGTTTGGTTACATCACCAGTGTTGATTCTGCCAGATCAACGCAAGGATTATGAAGTATATTGTGACGCTTCTCATCGAGGACTTGGAGCAGTGCTTATGCAGGAGGGAAGAGTTGTTTCTTATGCCTCATGACAGCTTAAACCCCATGAGTTGAACTATGCTACACATGATTTGGAGTTAGCAGCTGTAGTGCATGCGTTGAAGACATGGAGACATTTCATCATCAGAAACCATTGTGAGGTGTACATGGATCACAAGAGTTTGAAGTATATCTTCACGCAGAAGGAGTTGAATCTCAGGCAAAGGAGATGGTTGGAGCTCATTAAGGATTATCCAGGAAAGGCTAACGTAGTAGCCGATGCGTTGAGCTGAAGAGCCATGTCAACACACTCAAGACCGGAGAGTTACCCAAGGAGTTGGCCGAGGATCTTCACGAGCCATGTTAGGAGATAGTTCCGAGAGGCTATGTAAAAGCATTGGAGATTCAATCTACTTTGATGGATAAGATCAGAGAAGCTCAGAAGATTGACAAGGAGATTACCGAGATAAAGGAAAGGATGAGCAAAGGAAAAGCTAAGGGATTTCGAGAGGATGAGCACGATTCCTTATGGTTTGAAGAGCGCGTTTATGTGCCGAATGATCCGGAGATCAGGAAGTTGATTTTGCAGGAGCCCATGATTCGCCGTATTCGATTCACCCAGGAAACACCAAGATGTATCTGGATTTGAAGGACAGTTTCTGGTGGACCGGAATGAAGAAGGATATTGCAGAGTATGTAGCAGCTTGTGATGTATGTTAGAGATTAAAGGCAGAGCATTAGAAGCCAGCAGGTTTACTACAGCCGTTGCCGATAATGAAAGTGGGATAATCTAGGCATGGATTTTATCACGGGATTGCCCAGGACTCGTTCAGTCTATGACTTGATATGGGTTGTAGTCGATCGTTTGACGAAGGTAGCACATTTCATCCTAGTGAAGACCACTTATACCAGTTCTAAGTTGGCAAATATATACATGACCAGGATAGTATGTCTGCATGGAGTTCCTAGGACCATTGTATCAGATAGAGGAACCCAATTTACCTCAAAGTTCTGGAATCAGTTGCACGAAACTTTGGGTACCAGGCTAGACTTCAATACAGCCTTTCATCCACAGACAGATGGACAGACCGAGGGAGTAAATCAGATTCTGGAGGACATGTTGAGAGCTTGTGTGCTAGATTATGGATCTAGTTGGGACAACAATTTGCCTTATGCAGAGTTCTCTTACAACAATAGTTATCAATCCAGTTTGAAGATGGACCCTTTCGAAGCTTTGTAGGAAGGAGGTGCAGGACACCATTGTTGTGGGATGAAGTTGGAGACCGTCAGTTGTTTGGACCAGGTTTGATTAAAAAGTCTGAAGAGAAGGTTAAGCTGATTCGCGATAGACTCAAGGTAGCCCAATCCAGGCAGAAGAGCTATGCGAATTCTAAATGCAAGGAGACAATTTACGAAGTCGGAGACAGAGTCTATCTTCGTGTGTCACCACTTCGACGAGTTAAGCGTTTTGGAGTTAAGGGAAAGTTATCACCGCGTTTTGTGGGACCATACAAACTTTTGGAACGTATGGGAGAAGTTGCCTACAAGTTGGAGTTGCCTGAAGGACTGTCAGGAGTACACGACCTGTTCCATGTTTCCCAGCTGAAGAAATGCCACGCAGAGATGGCCGATATTTCTCTAAGAGATACAGTGCCACTGGAGGCGATTCAGTTGGATAGCGATTTGACCTACGAGGAGAAACCAGTCAAGATTCTCGAGTTTGCCAGCCGAGTCACACGCAGCAAGGTTATCAGGTTATGCAAAGTTCAGTGGAGCCACCATACCGAGGATGAAGCCACCTGGGAGCGAGAGGAACAACTACAGAAGGACCACCCTCACCTATTTTCTAGCCAACCCGAATCTCGAGGGCGAGATTCATCTTAAAGGGGTTAGGTTTGTAACATCCCAAATTTTCAATTTGGAATGTTATACATTAGATCATCATTGCATATCATACTTTATTGCATTTTGGCTTGATCCTAGAAATTCTATCCAACTCGAGGACCCACGGAGAGAGTTGGGGGATTTCGTTATTTTCATATTTGAGTTTTCTCAAATTTTGAAAAGAGGATCATTTGGTTATAAGTATTTTTCTTTCCTAATATTTCTAAAATAAAAATATATGAGAGGAGATAAAATGACTTCTCCAATATAAAGGAAATATTACAGGAAAAATATTAAAAATCAATTTAGTATTTTATGTGGTTTTTATTGCAATTTTATTTGAATTAGAAAAATTGCACGTTTTCAAAATTGCATTTCAGGGCCAAGAAAAAGTTCATCGTGTTCTAAGAATTTTATTTAGACCGTGAAAATTTGTTTTGGCATTTTTACATTTTTATTTATTTTCTAGGATTTATTTAAGTTTCGGCGGAATTATTTTAAAAACAAAGTTTTTCTTCGTAGTCCGAATCGGGCGAAGGCCAACCTGCCCTAACGTCGCCGCCTCGCCGAAGTGGCGAGCCGGACTCGCCGAAACCGGACCGCCGCCGCCGCCGCCGCCGGGATGCCCTTCCTCGTCCTCTTTAAGTACCCGACCCGCCGCCACTTCCCCCACCTGAGCCGCGCCCGCCGCCGCCGATGCTACTGCCCGTCTTGCCGAGCCGCCATCGCAGCCGCCGCCGCGCTTGCTCGCCGCCGTCGCGCCGTCGCCTTCCATCGCCTCGCCGCCGCCGCCCCACCCCGCCGACACCCTGCCGGGCCCCGCCGCCCGCCGGACCTCGCCGGAGGTACCCGAAGCCGCCGCCGCTGTTAGTCGTTTTTTTCGAGGAAAACCGATTCATTTTTTTTGAAAAACCTAGTTTTGTTTTTTTAGATCGGGTCCGTTTTCCGGTTTAATTATTTAGCGAGCGTCCGCTCGCTGGTTCGTTTTTAACGAACGTTGTTCACCATTTAGCCGCAGACAGCGAACGTTCGTTCGTTAGCCTGTTCATCAGTTTTCTTTTTCCAGGCTTTATCCGTCATTATTTTCGATCGCGATTTCTACCCTGATTTTTGTTTTAGTTTATCTTTTTGCTCGTTTATCGGAATCAGGCGATTCATGCGCCTAGAGTTTCACCTCGAAACCCTCTTTCTGTTTAACCAACTTAAACAAGTTTTTGCTACTATAAAATTTGACTTAAGTCCAGATTAGTAAACGAAGCCGGTTTCTTTCGCAGTTTGAGTTTCGTTGTTTCGTTTGATTTGCTTCTTTTTGCAAACCGAAGTTCTTAAGTTGAAATTTCTGGTTAGATCTCTTATTTGAGTTTTACCCGTGTGTAATGCCCTCGATGCGGCTATATCTCCCACGTGTCGAAGCACGACTTAAAGGCATAACCGCATTGAAGGCAATGTCGCAAGTGAGGTAATCTTCACACAACCCATGTAATACATAAGGGAAAGAGATACATAGTTGGCTTACAATCGCCACTTCACACAAATACATGAATAAAGCATTACATCATCCAGATACAATCAAGGTCCGACTCTGAAACCAAAATAAAAGAAGAACCCCAAATGCGACAAAAGGTCCCCGATCGACCCCAACTGGGCTCCACTCTTGATCAACTAGAACGAAACAACACAAAGGGCAAGATCTTCATCGAGCTCCTCCTTGAGCTTGGTTGTGTCACCGCCTTTCGTAACATAGGCACCGCAAACTGGTTTTGAAGTATCCGGTGAGCCACGAGGACTCAGCAATCCCATTACCATGGGTATCAAGACTAGCAAAGCTTAATGGGAAAGGAAGGGGTAAAGTGGTGAGGATGCAGCAGCGACTAAGCATGATATGGTGGCTAACATACGCAAATGAGAGCGAGAAGAGAAACAAAGGAACGGTCGTGAAGCTAGCAATGATCAAGAGGTGATCCTGAACACCTACTTACGTCAAACATAACACAGAAACCATGTTCACTTCCGGACTCCACCGAAAAGAGACCATCACGGCTACACACGTGGTTGATGTGTTTTAATTCGGATCTGGTGTCAAGTTATCTACAACCGGACATTAACAAATTCCCATCTGCCATTTAACCGCGGGCACGGCTCTCGAAAGTTTAAACCCTGTAGGGGTGTCCCAACTTAGCCCATGACAAGCTCTCGCGATCAACGAAGGAATAGACCTTCTCCCAGGAAGACCCGATCAGCCTCGGAATCTCGGTTTACAAGCCATTTCGACAATGGTAAAACAAGACCAGCAAGACCTCCCGGCGTGCCGACATCCTGATAGTAGCCGCGCGTATCTCATCTCAGGCCACGACCGGATGAGCACTACGTAAAACTAGAACCAGACCTTGAGTTTCCCCGACGTGGCGCTACAAGTGGCTCTAGTTTGGACCAACACTTAGACAAGCATTGGCCCGGGGGGCTAAATAAAGATGACCCTCGAGAGAGCGACTCCCAAGGGAAAAAGTAGGTGGTGGTGAGGCAAATGGTAAAACCAATGTTGGGCCTTGCTGGAGGAGTTTTATTCAAAGCAAACTGTCAGGGGGGGTCCCATAAATCACCCGACCGCGTTAGGAACGCAAAATCCGGGAACATAACACCAGTATGACGGAAACTAGGGCGGCAAGAGTGGAACAAAACACCAGGCATATGGCCGAGCCTTCCACCCTTTACCAAATATATAGATGCATTAATAATATAAGAGATATTGTGATATCCCAACATAACCCTGTCCACCATGGAGAAATCTTCAACTTCACCCGCAACTAGCAACGCTATAAGAGGGGCTGAGCAAAGCGGTAACATAGCCAAACAACGGTTTGCATAGGAAAGGTGTTAAAGGTCAGAGGTTCATGGCAATATGGGATGGCTTGATAAACAGGTAATAGGTAGCGCAGCATAGCGATAGAACGAAGCAACTAGCATAGCAATGATAGTAGTGAGATCCAGGGTAGCGGTCATCTTGCCTGAAATCCCGCTAGGAAGAAGAACGAGTCCATGAAGAAGACGAACGGGAGTAGTCGGACGAATCCTCACAAACGCAACATTACCGGAACTAAGAAGCAACACCGGAAAGAAACAAACAACATGGTAAACACACAATCATAATCATGGCATGATGCACAACCAAGTATGATGCATGTCCGGTTTAATGAGGCATGGCATGGCAAAGTGCAACAAACAATACTACAAGTTAAGTGGAGCTCAATATGCAACGAGTTGCATATTGACAAAACACCACATTGACATATTTAGTTCTCTCTTATTTAGGTACACAACAATATTAAATGTTGTTAAACATGGCAAGGGGTGAAGCATAATAAAACTAACTATTTAGGCAATTTAAATGGGGCCGGACATAACAAACAAGAAATCCGGAAAATCCCCATGTGCAATTTATGAATTTGCTACTGTTCTGCCCTAAACCATATTTTATTGTTGTTAAACAGGAAAATAAAGTGGACCATGTTAAACTAGGCATTTTTCCACCCCATTTACATATAAAGTTTATTAAATTTGGAGCTACGGTTAATTAGTTATGAAATAAATCATTTTAACATGGCATTATGCAAAACAAATGCAAACAGCAGTTTAACCATGTTAAACATGGATGAAAGTGGCATATTATTAATCTACACAAAATTCTAAGCATTTTACATATATAAATCATTTTAATATGATGCACGGTTCATGAGTTATTAATGCATGAACATGGAGGGTTTTTCTGCAAAACTGTAAATCCTGGAATAATAGACAAATTCGCAGATCTGAAACAAAGGTACACGGGCCAAATCTGGCTGGCCCGAATGTGCACAGGAGAGGGCACTGGATTTGGGTGCTCACCAGGCCGCATGGGCCGGATCGGTGGAGGAGGCCCAAGAGGGCGCGAGGCTGGAGGAGGCCGGTTGGGGCGCGCTGGGCCTTGCGATCTGGCACGGGAGGATCTGGAGGCGCGCTGGCCCAGGAGTGGTCAACGGCGAGGAGGGGAGACCGGTTCGGGGCACTGCAGTCAAAGGGGCGAGCGGCTCGTTCATTTCTGAAGACGGAACAGCAGCAGGTTGAGGCAGGGGCCAGGCGCGGCGGCAGCGGTGCGGTCAACGGGCGGAGGCGACCCGATCCGGCGGCGGGGAGCTCCTGCGCGGCGCGACGAACTGAGAAGGCGCCGGCCTTGGCTCTAGCGGGTGGCTCCGTCGAACTGGTGACGAACTGGTCAGGGCGCTCTACTCCTGGCGCCATGGTTCCCTGTGAGAGAAACAGGGCGAGGGAGGTGGTCAGGGAGAGCTCCAGCGAAGAAGAGAAAAGGAAGGGAGCAGGGGCGACGAGGAAAGGGAGTAGCGCGGCTACCGACAGGGACGAACGGGCGACGATGCGCACGACGAGGACGCGACCATCGATGGGGTTCCTGTCCAGTGAAGAGAGATCAGAGAGATGAATCATAGAAAGAAGAAAAGGAGGTGAAGAGAGAGCGAGGGAGACGGGGCGCGGCACGGACCTACTGGAGGTGGTCGTCGGCTACGACGGTGCGAAGGGACGAGGCCGAGCGCTCCTGCTCGGGGCCTCGAACAGCTTCACGATGAAGAAGAGGGAGCAGGGCAGGGGAGGCGAGCACGGGCAGTCGGGGGAGAGGAGCCAGGCGGAGACGACCCGATTGTAGGATCGTTGAAGGCAAGAGTGTCTAGAGGGGGGGTGATTAGACAACTTGACAAGATAAAAGTTTATGCCTTTTGATTAACATAAGTTCATAGCAAATTCACAATGAGGAACAAGTCAAGCATCATGCATTCAAGTCGAGCAACATACTAAGCATGCAATTCTAGAGTATAGGGCAGCGGAAAGTAAATTGCATGAATAGTAAGGGAGAGATTGTGAAGAGCAAACGCAATTGGAGACACGGAGATTTTTCTCGTGGTTCCGATAGGTGGTGCTATCGTCAATCCACGTTGATGGAGACTTCAACCCACGGAGGGTAACGGCTGCTTGAGTCCACGGAGGGCTCCACCCACGAAGGGTCCACGAAGAAGCAACCTTGTCTATGCCATCATGGCTTACGCCCACGGAGGACTAGCCTTACTCGGGGTAGATCTTCACGAAGTAGGCGATCTCCTTGCCCTTACAAACTCCTTGGTTCAACTCCACATCATGACGGAGGCTCCCAAGCGACACCTAACCAATCTAGGAGGCACCACCCTCCAAAAGGTAATAGATGGGGTTGGTGATGATGAACTCCTTGCTCTTGTGCTTCAAATGATAATCTCCCCAACACTCAACTCTCCTCACCGATTTGGCTGTGGTGGAGGAAGGATTGAGTGGAAAGCAACTTGGAAAGACTAGAAATCAAGTGTCATATGGTGGGAGTGGAGCAACTTGATCTCAACACAAGGGTAGGTAGTTTTCTTCTCGAAATGTAAGGTAGGAGTGGTAGTTCTTTCGATGGCTCTCTCCACGAATGAAGAGGAGGTGGAGGGTATTTATAGCCTCCACACAAAATCCAACCGTTACACACATTTGAGTAATCTCGGTCGGACCGAAGTTGACAACTCGGTCGGACCGAAAGTTCAAATCTTGTGAGCGTTGGGATTTTCGTGGGACCGAAAATACAATCTCGGTTAGACCGATTCTTCCAAAGTCTAGGGTTTGCCAATCTCGGTGGGACCGACTTTCTCATCTCGGTGACACCGATTTGAGTCTGAAGGTTCTGAAGCTTGGCAACACCAATTTCGAATGACCGAGTTTGGAATCGGAAAATCCGAGATTCTAGGGTTTTGGCTATATGGTGAGGTGGTTCATCTCGGTGTGACTGAGTTTGGAATCGGTGGGACCGAGATTACTTATGAGTTTATGTTGGAATGAAAGATTGCTGATTGTTTGAGAGATAAATCACTAAGCACTTTAGAGCAACCAGATCATCATCATAACCTCATCCCTTTTAATAGTATTGGCTTTCCTATGGACTCAATGTGATCTTGGATCACTAGACCAAAAATGGAGTCTTGAGCTTTTGCCAATCCTTTCCTTAGCATCTTAGGGGTTCACCTCTCTAGTCCTTTTGCCATGCCAGAGTGGTTGACTTTCCTGAAACATACTTGATAAAAGCATTAGTCCAACCACAAAGTATGTTGTCATTAATTACCAAAACCACCTAGGGAGCAATGTGCTTTCAATCTCCCCCTTTTTGGTAATTGATGGCAACACACGAAAAGAAAGATATCAAAGCTTACGTAAAGAAGGACAAGGTTAACATTAAAACTTTGACATACATGTAGTACACAAGCTCCCCCTACAAGTGTGCAAGATTTTAGATTTTGGTTTTGGACTACCACAAGCACACATGAGAGAAAAGCAAGATGTGCTGCATGCAGCTTGGCTGTATGCATCGAGCGAATAAGATAAATTAGATATGATGCATATGTGCATGGTGATTTCTTGCAAACAAGTATTCACAAGCAAGTTACCATCATGCACATCCTGCAAGATGCATATACTTACCTTGAAGTTCCTTGGTGATGTACCAAGAAATAAACTTGGGAAAACACGATTAGATAAACACAAGAGTATTTCTACACCCAACAACAAGAACATCAAGAGTACCAAGCCGAGGATGACATGTATAAAGAGTGTCTCATGTTGAGTACTAGCTTGAATCAGCCAACATGTCTCCCAAGACTAAAAGATCTTCAATGAGCTCTGAGAGATTTTGCTTTCCATAAAATACCAATTGTGATCTTCAGAGGATACCAATTGTATAAAATACCAATTGTACTTTTCAGAGTATACCAATGGTGAGTGCAAGAAAACAAAATCAAGAGAAATAATGCCAACAGTGTTATCACAAAGAAATATATGGCAAAGCTTTGATGTGATCCTCTCACCCTTAAGGTAAGATTTCTCCCTTATCCTCCAATCTTCCCTTAAGCTCCCCTAATCTTCTCCCCTTGACATCAAGTGCCGAAAAGGACAAGAAACCAGAAGGGCAAGAAAGATGGAAGGAAAGAAGTGGGTTCATTAAGAATCACAACCGAGCAAATTTGATATGTAACATGTAATTAGATGAGCTGTAGAAGATGATATCCTGGTGAATGTAAATCGGTGACACCGAAATGATATGGATCGGTGAGGCCGAAAGTCAGAGACTTAGGGCTGATCCCTTTTCGGTCAGACCGAAATTATTGAATCGGTGACGCCGAGTTTAATTCCAGGAAAATACAGAAATAATTCAGCTCACTTTGCAAGAAATGTTTCAGAAAATTTGCAATGAAGTTGGAAATGATCTTCAGGGAATTTATCAGAGCTAAAGAAAATATACACAAGAACAGAAGAAAACAGAAATGAAAAAGGTTGCTAGATGAAGTTTTTTTTTAAAGAAAATAAGCAAGGAAACTCAATGAGAGAGCATAAGAGAAAAACAGAAAACTCCAAAACATATGTACTTCATCTAGATAGGGTCGGCGACATAGTCACCTATGTTTGAGTATATTGACTTAGGAGTCAAATGAGAACATTTGATCATAGGTCATACTCATCGCTTAAGCTCAAAATGGGGTTACCATTTTTGATTAAGCATTTGATGTGATCACATCTTTTGAAGCTGCTTGTACTCATGTCTTTGAGCAAAGCTTTTCAAGATGTGAAAGACATACCTTGGGTTTGTTGTTGCTTGTTCTCATGTAGGTGAACTTGTTATTGATGCTCATAGGATGTGAAGTTGGAGCACCATTTTCAAGGGTGTAGTTCATCTTCCTACATGGGTTAGGCAAGCAAGGAAATACTCAAGAATATCCAATATGACATGAGTGAAGTACTAGAAGTATATGGTGTCAAAAGGATATGTGAAATTTTGTTCCTTGAACTCAACATCCCAAAGGGCTAGATACTTGGTCAATGACAAGATTACTCATGATTTGAGTGAGTGTGATAATCTTGTAGAATGTAGTCCATCCAAGTACCGCAAGGAGTTAGATGCAATACAAGGGGCAAATGTGTCCAAGACATATGATCATCATCATAAGAGAAATATCAAGGATTAGTCAATTAGGCTCATGCCTTGCATGCATCAATGGAGTTTTACTCCAAGTTTGAAGCATCAATGATGTTCAACTCACTCCTCAGCGACAAAACACTTTCTCATCAAGTGGTTTTGTGAAGATATCTGCAAGCTGTTTGTCAAGATCGAACATGCTTAAGATCAATGTCGCCCTTAGCAATATGATCACGAATAAAATGGTGACGAACTTCAATGTGTTTCGATGCGAGAGTGTTGCACGGATTGTGTCCAATCTTAATTGCACTCTCGTTGTCACAAAGCAAAGGAACATGTCTTGCATGTATCCCATAGTCCTTGAGCATTTGTTTCATCCATAGCAACCGAGCACAACACTAACCAGCAGCAATATATTCTCGCTTCGCGAGATAACGATATCGAGTTTTGTTTCTTGGATGACCAAGACACAAGGGATCGACCGAGAAATTGACATGTACCCGAAGTTGACTTTCTATCTATCTTGTCTCCGGCATAGTCCGAGTCGGAATAGCCAACAAGATCGAAAGAGGCCCTCTTAGGATACCAAATGCCAAAGTTAGGTGTGTGTATCAAATATCTCACAATTCTTTTAACAGCTTTAAGATGACATTCTTTAGGAGCAGCTTGATATCGAGCACACATGCATACACTCAAAGATAATATCAGGACGTGAAGCACAGAGATATAGTAGAGAACCAATCATGGATCGATATACCTTTTGATCAACAGGTTCTCCATCTTTAGTCAAATCATTATGTCCATTAGTAGGCATGGGGGTTCTCATACCTTTGCTCTCTTGCATGTTGAACTTCTTGAAGAGATCCTTAGTGTACTTAGTTTGTGAAACAAAAGTACCCTCCTTAGATTGCTTGATTTGCAACCCAAGGAAGAACTTGAGTTCACTCATCATGGACATCTCATACTTCTCTGACATAAGCTTTCCAAGCTTCTCACTAAAATCAGGGTTAGTTGATCCAAAGATAATATCATCGACATATATTTGGCACACAAATAGCTCACCGTCAACCCTTTTTGTGAATAACGTTGAGTCAATTTTACCAATCTCAAATCCTTTTTCAAGAAGAAAGCTAGTCAAGATTTGTACCAAGCTCTAGGAGCTTGTTTAAGACCATAAAGAGCTTTGTGCAATTTATAAACATGATTAGGCTTTTTAGGATTCACAAATCCTGGTGGTTGTTTCACAAATACTTCCTCCTCAATTTCACCATTTAGGAAAGCACTTTTAATGTCCATTTGATAGAGAGTAATGTTATGGTGGTTGGCATAAGCAAGAAGAATGCGAATGGACTCAAGTCTAGCAACGGGGGCATAGGTCTCACCATAGTCCATACCTTCGACTTGTGTGTAACCTTGTGCTACGAGACGAGCCTTGTTGCGGATGACTTGTCCATCTTCATCTTGCTTGTTCCGAAACACCCATTTGGTTCCAATGACGTTTTGGTCATCATTGGGCTTCTCTACCAAAGACCAAACGTTGTTCCTCTCGGTTGTACAGCTCTTCATGCATTGCGTTCACCCATCCGGGTCTTCAAGTGCTTCTTCTACCTTCATAGGTTCAAGACTTGAAATAAATGAGTAATGCTCACAAAAGTTAGCTAAACGAGTTTTAGAGCGAGTGATTCTCCCGGAGTCGATGTCATTCATCATTTGTTCCACGGGATGGTCTTTCTTGACTCTTTCTCGAACTCGGGATAGCTTTTGTCGTGGTCGTGGCTGAGCTTCCTCATCATCCTCATCTTCTTCTTCATCTGTGTTGTTGGTGTTGTCTTGAGGTGGTGGAGAAGGAGGTTGTGGTGGATCTTCTTGTCGCACTTCCTCATCTTGGTGAGTTCCACTTGTGGAAGCCTCCATGTTGCCTTGAGGTTCACCTTGCCGTGAGGTAGGGGGCTCCACATATGTAGATGAGGTACTCTCCTTCACTTCCATGGGACGAATCTTTCCAATGGATAAATCTTGAATGGCTTCCGATGAGTCCTTATCTCCTACATCAATAGGCATTTGCTCTACTTGCGAGCCATTAGATTCATCAAACTTCACATCTACCGTCTCTTCAACCTTTCGGGTGAAATTATTGTAGACACGGTAAGTGTGAGAGTTTGATCCATAACCGAGGAAAAAGCCTTCATGAGTTTTAGGAGCAAACTTAGACCGACGATGCTTATCAAGAATATAGCATTTTGAACCAAAGACACGAAAATATCCCACTTGGGGTTTGTTACCCGTAAGGAGCTCGTATGAAGTCTTGCCGAGAAGCTTGTGAAGATAAAGTCTGTTGATGGCATGACAAGCTGTCTCAACGGCTTCACCCCAAAAGTGTTTTGGTGTCTGTATTCATCAAGCATTGTCCTCGCCATCTCAATAAGCTGCTCGGTTCTTCCTCTCAACAACCCCGCTTTGTTGAGGTGTGTACGTAGCTGAGAACTCATGTAGAATCCCTTCCTCATCGAGAAAAGAGTCTACATGGGCGTTCTTGAACTCCGTTCCGTTGTCACTCCGAACCTTCTTGATCTTCACCTCAAATTGATTCTGAGCCTTTCTAGCAAAGGTTTTGAAGATTTTCTGAACCTGCGATTTGTCATCAAGCGAAATACCTGTAAATCTGGAAAAGTCATCAACAATAACTAGACCAAAGGAGTTACCACCAAGGCTTTTGTAAGCATTGGGACCGAAGAGATCCATATGAAGAAGCTCAAGCGGTCTCCTTGTGGTCATGATATTCTTCACGGGATGACTTCCTCCAACCTGTTTTCCTGCTTGACATGCATTCAGAGTCTATCTTTGTCAAAGAAAACATCTTTAACACCAAGAATGTGATCTCCTTTGATTAGCTTATCTAAATTTCAGATACCGACATGTCCAAGCCTTCTATGCCAAAGCCAACCTTTTGCAGATTTAGCGATAAAGCAAGTTCTAGGTTGAGCTTTCTTAGTGAAATCGACAATGTATAGGTCACCTCTCTGAATGCCAAGAAAGACCATGTTATGATTGTCACTACGAAAAACTTGGCAATCTACTTTGGTGAATAGCACATTGAATCCAAAGTCAGCTAATCTAGACACGTAAAGTAAATTGTATCCAAGTGATTCAACAAGCATGACATTTTTAATGGAGCTATCATGAGATATGGCCACCTTACCAAGGCCAAGTACCTTACCCTTGGAGTTGTCTCCAAAAGTCACATACTTACGTGGACCATCGTTCTTTGCAAGCTCTCGAAACATGTCTTCATCTCCGGTCATGTGATCGGTGCATCCACTATCAAGAATCCATTCTTTGCCACGGATATGTAGTCTCTCATATTTGCCATTAGACCGAGACTCTTCATGATCTTGTCTAGCTCGGTGTCCGAATCGTCATCATGCTCGTGCTCATCATCATATTGACCCATAGACAATTCATCATCAATACCTAGGTCAATTTGACAATGACTTGCATCAGTTTTATCAACGTGATAATAGTCATCGAATGCAAAACAAGAGCATTTCTTATTCGAACATTGATAAAACCGGGATCACCCTTCTTTTTCATAAGATCACGAAGCTCAAAGAAGCATTTATCAAAGTTAGGATCTTTGGGACGCAACATATCAAATTCAACAGTCTTGTATAGAATTTCATCAAGACCTCTCAACGAGTAGTCCGGATAAAGTTCTTCCAAGAACTTCCACATGGCATGGGCGCACTCAAAGTTCGTGACAAGCTCAAGCAAGTTATCAGGCAAACCTCTAATGATAAGATTGACAGTTCTAAGGTTACGAAGCAGATCAAGCTCTTCATCTACAGAGGGTGCAAGGGGTCAAATGGTGGTACATATGGGGTTTCAACATATTTGCATAAGTTGTATATCTTAAAGATAGCAAGCATTTCAATCCTCCACGAGTTATAGGACACTCCATCAAGAATAGGCACTCTATGACTAACACTCCCAAACGTAGACACGTCCATCTTCCTCCAATGGTGTGCAAACCAAAGCAATGGAGACCAAAGCTCTGATACCAATTGTAGGATCGTTGAAGGCAAGAGTGTCTAGAGGGGGGGTGATTAGACAACTTGACAAGATAAAAGTTTATGCCTTTTGATTAACATAAGTTCATAGCAAATTCACAATGAGGAACAAGTCAAGCATCATGCATTCAAGTCGAGCAACATACTAAGCATGCAATTCTAGAGTATAGGGCAGCGGAAAGTAAATTGCATGAATAGTAAGGGAGAGATTGTGAAGAGCAAACGCAATTGGAGACACGGAGATTTTTTCTCGTGGTTCCGATAGGTGGTGCTATCGTCAATCCACGTTGATGGAGACTTCAACCCACGGAGGGTAACGGCTGCGCGAGTCCACGGAGGGCTCCACCCACGAAGGGTCCACGAAGAAGCAACCTTGTCTATGCCATCATGGCTTACGCCCACGGAGGACTAGCCTTACTGGGGTAGATCTTCACAGTAGGCGATCTCCTTGCCCTTACAAACTCCTTGGTTCAACTCCACATCATGACGGAGGCTCCCAAGCGACACCTAACCAATCTAGGAGGCACCACCTCCAAAAGGTAATAGATGGGGTTGGTGATGATGAACTCCTTGCTCTTGTGCTTCAAATGATAATCTCCCCAACACTCAACTCTCCTCACCGATTTGGCTGTGGTGGAGGAAGGGATTGAGTGGAAAGCAACTTGGAAAGACTAGAAATCAAGTGTCATATGGTGGGAGTGGAGCAACTTGATCTCAACACAAGGGTAGGTAGTTTTCTTCTCGAAATGTAAGGTAGGAGTGGTAGTTCTTTCGATGGCTCTCTCCACGAATGAAGAGGAGGTGGAGGGTATTTATAGCCTCCACACAAAATCCAACCGTTACACACATTTGAGTAATCTCGGTCGGACCGAAGTTGACAACTCGGTCGACCGAAAGTTCAAATCTTGTGAACGTTGGGATTTTCGGTGGGACCGAAAATACAATCTCGGTTAGACCGATTCTTCCAAAGTCTAGGGTTTGCCAATCTCGGTGGGACCGACTTTCTCATCTCGGTGACACCGATTTGAGTACGAATGTTCTGAAGCTTGGCAACACCAATTTCGAATGACCGAGTTTGGAATCGGAAAATCCGAGATTCTAGGGTTTTGGCTATATGGTGAGGTGGTTCATCTCGGTGTGGTGAGTTTGGAATCGGTGGGACCGAGATTACTTATGAGTTTATGTTGGAATGAAAGATTGCTGATTGTTTGAGAGATAAATCACTAAGCACTTTAGAGCAACCAGATCATCATTATAACCTCATCCCTTTTAATAGTATTGGCTTTCCTATGGACTCAATGTGATCTTGGATCACTAGACCAAAAATGGAGTCTTGAGCTTTTGCCAATCCTTTCCTTAGCATCTTAGGGGTTCACCTCTCTAGTCCTTTTGCCATGCCAGAGTGGTTGACTTTCCTGAAACATACTTGATAAAAGCATTAGTCCAACCACAAAGTATGTTGTCATTAATTACCAAAACCACCTAGGGAGCAATGTGCTTTCACCGATCGAGCGGCACGAACGGCAGGGACGGGAAGGACACACACGGCGGCTCCAGTCGCCGGCGGCCATGGCAGGAGGGGCGAGCCCCGTTCGTTTCCTGGCCGATAAGAATGCAAACGAGGAAGGGAGAGAGATTAGAGAAGGAAGGGGAGGGAAACACGGGAGAGAAAGAGGAGACAACGGCAACTCATCTTCTGGTGGTGCTCCACGGCAGAGGAGCTCCGATGGATTTGGATCGGGGCAAGGTGGAGGCTGCCGAACGGAGGCGGGGAGGAGGCTGCAGGCGCTGTGGTTGGTGGATCGATAGGAGTGGCTGGCATCTGAAATCGAGGAGGGGATGGATTGGGGAAGCGGGCACTGACTGGATGGGTATGGATCCCGAGGGAATTTGTTGGAGTGGCGGCGCGGCTGGGAGGAACAAATGTCCTAGATTTTAGGGTTTGGTCTTAAAATAGACTAGAGTCTATATATAGGGAAAAGAGAGGGGGTTTGGATCATCCGATCAAAATCCGACGTCCGAGAAAAGATAGGTTAGGAAAGTCTAAATAAGAAACGGAGATGTTTTGTAGATGTTTGGGGATGATTCGAATCCAACGGTAACGACAGAACGGGTCAGGTTCGGGGAAGTTTTCGGACACACGAAAGAGGGGGTCGGTGGTAGTGCAGAGAGGTTAGGTGGTTTGACAAGAGGGAAACGCAAACACGGGAGGTCTCGGAACGGTCAACGAAAGCAAGGGTGTGACGCGGCAACTACGAGCGGATACGGGTTTTAAAACATAACGACAACGGAGTGCCGATGCAATGTGAATGATGCAATGATGAAATGCAAGACAAGAATAAAATGCAAAACAAAAGACAAAAACCCAACCACGAAGGAAATAAAATATCTCGCACCTCCGGAAAAGGCAGGAGCTAGAGTTACGAATATGGAAAGCTACATCCGGGGCGTTACAACACTCCACCACTACGAGAGGATCTCGACCCGAGATCTAGGATGGCACCGGAGGGAAAAGGAAGAGGAAGAGAAGAGGTAAAACTAAGTTGCTTCTTTGACGAACGTGTGAAACCACGAACCTTGAGAGGTTGAGCAATTTAAAAGAAAGAGTACAACAGAGATGAACGAGATTGCAAACAATCCGTTAGAAAAGAGGAACAAGGAGTATTACGAGAACTTGAAGGTTGCAACGACATGAATCAAGAGTTTAATGGACAAGATAGAATTCGAAACCACTCCGGTTAAAACAAGATGAGAGAGGAAGAATGATATAATTTGGGTAGCACTCCGACTGTAAATGGAAGGAGTTGAACATGAACTTGACAAATGAGAGGATACTTGATGAAATCAACAACACACTGCAATGGGTAAGAGGGATTTCAGACAGCACTCAGGTTGAAAAGAGAGGCAAAACTTGATAAGATGAAAGAACTTGAATGAGAACACAACACTCCGGCTAAACGGATAAGCAAGGAAAATAACATGATCTTGACAAAACAAGATAATTGGTAGAAGAGAGCAACATCACAAAGCCTCCGGAACGAACGAATAGAAGCTAGACTGTTGGGATAAAGGGACGGAGAAGAAAATGACAACTTTTGCCACAAGTGAACTTGGAAAGCATCCTTGCAAAGAAGAATCGAACGGAGTTGTTGCAAAATCAACAACGAGACGCACAAGCTTGTTGTGGGCTTATGGAAAACATCTCAAAATGATGAGGTGACAACCGGCCACTAATGGAAACAATTGATTGGTTGAGATCAATGAAGATAAGAGAAACTTCTTCCACCAAGTGAATAGAGAGCAAGCTTGGGTCATGCATAATCACCACAAATAGCAACAACCCTTAAGGAAGGCTTTAGGTGAAATATGACACAAGATAACTCCAACGAAGAAGTTGATTGGTCGAAAAGATCTCTTGAGCGAAGAGAAAATGATGGATTTAAAACACCTCATTCTTGACAACATATGAATCATGAAACATGAATGGAAATTGCCAAGAATGATATAACACCACCTCAAAAGCTAAGGTAGAAAGAATTGCACTTTGGAATGCAAGATGAAGAATACTTGAGCTCCTCAAAACAAAACATGTGTTGAGCACCATGTTTAATTTTGAGTATAGCTTATGGTCATAACTTCGAGAGAAAACTTGAAGAACAATTGAAGAATGAAAGGAATCCTTGACGAACCACCATGTAGAGCCTCAATGAAGAACTTCGTAATAAAAGGATGATACAAAGAAAGAGAAGTTGAAAACACAAGGTGAACCCTTGCAATGATTTAGATGGAGCTTGACGAGATAATTGAGAGAGCTTGGAACTCCAAAAGAAAGATGAAGCCTCTCGAACCGAGAATGTGATATGATGACCAACTCCGGAAAGAAAGATGAATCACTTGTAATCAAGAATTTATACATCATGAATAATCTCCGGAAGAAAAGAATTCAATCACCTCGAGGAAATAAGAATAAGATTTATTGTATGCTTATCCTTCATCAAATTAAATTGATGGCAAGCAATGAATTTTGCATATTACTTATTCTTCTTGAGGGATTAAGGATAGAGATAGCGCAAACTTGAGAAGGTATTCAACAAACCACCGGTAGGATTTGGAAACAATGAATGAATTGATATGATAACAAAGGAAGTGAAATCTCGAACGAACCACCGTAAAAATTGGAGAAGAGAGTAGCAAGGGCACAATTCACCGGAAAGAATTTGAAAACAAATGAGGATACTTGAAGGAATTTAGATACATGAGAACGAAGAGATCATGAACTGATTAGAGGATATTTGAACGATTCACCGGTAAGATTTGGAGAATGATAGCTACACGCTGAGAATGAAGAATTATGACATGATGGTCTTCGGAAGAAAGAAATGGAAACAACTCATGAAATGCTTCGGATGGTAAGAAAACAATTGTCACAATCAAAAACAATTATGAGGATAGCATGAAGCTAGAACCATGAATATTCAAGAGAATGGACCAAGATTTAAGAGAAATCCTTCTTCGGTCTTCACATGCTGAGAATGATGACAAGAACCACCATGACAATTTTTGAGGCACTCCGGAATGAAAATTGGAAAGGTTGAACCAACGATGAAAAGAATTTGAAAGATCTTGGAGAAATACATATGACTGATGAAAATTCATTCTTACGTCAAACTTGGAAAAGAATTTGCGAATGGCTCCTGATAATTAGAAGAGTCAGGTAAGATCCTGGGAAAAGACCTGTGGGTTAGGGCCCACTCAAAAGAAAACACCGTTGGAAATGATTTTAAAGAGAAATTGCACCGGTTGAATTAAATGGCTTGAATGAGATAACAACCTCGAAATATCTTGAAGGGATTGAGAATGGAAACATAAGTCTTGTGAGATATCTTCAGACTCTCGTAACAAATGAATAGGAAGAAGTGAATGATTAAGAGGTGCATCGGTATGAGAAAGCATTAGAAACGAGGAAAGGAATATGATGAATATCGAAAGCTTGAATAGGATCCACCGGAGAAGAAACAACAATGAAGGATGATGAACTTGAAGCTGTTGAGCATCTTCATGGGAAATCACCGGATAAGAACATTGATTGAAAAGAATGAAGATACTTCACATGATTAAATGGATACTTGATTAAGAAATCTGTGTCCTTGAAGAAAAAGGGTGGGAGGGCGGGAAAAACAAAGGCAACTTGGAACAGATGAAATAAACACCGTTGAGAAAACTTAGAATTGATCTTGCGGATGGGAAAAATGATGGGATCCACTTGAAGAGAAGCACGCCGGTTGGAAAAGAATTAACATGACGACCTCGATGATCAAGAAGGATTAATACTCACATAGAAATATGCGAACACCAATTAGGGAAGGTATGGATTCAACATTTGACATCGAAGCAACTCGAATACCACATATAACACAAAACAAAGGATTTGGCTTGCAGAATAAGCTGGAACAAATACAAATGATAGAGATTTACCCAATCCCATATCATGCATCTGTTGGAAAGATATTCTAGGAGCTACTTGAATTCCCACCTATAAACTCCCGAAACTTTCTGGTTATGCAATCTGGTGTTGGGGATACAGGGGAAGCAATATATCTCACCCAAACTAACAATACCTACATCCAAGCTGTATCCATCCGTCAACACATAACCAAGAAACCTTCGGAAATTGTGTTCCTCAACCTTCGAAAAGCATCCGTTATACGAGTCATGGCAATACTCCCGTAATCACCTCAAGATCGGGTTATCGGGTTATCTCACCAACAACTGCATAAAAGAGATTTTCGATGTCGGCGTATTAAACTCACGTATTCCGAACTGCAACGATAAAATTATGACGACAACACCTCGAGCTCAACTCCCGGGACACTTCCACTAAACCCCTGACAGGAGGCACCAAGACAATGTTCTCATCATAAAACCATCGGAACGATTCCAAGATACCCGCGTGATCCTAAAAAAAATTTAGTGAAATTTGAGAAGAGAAGAGACAAAACTCTACGTCAGGATACCTTACCAGAGCGATGAAGAGACTGGGGAGTAAAAAGAATTCCTAACTCTCTGATATATATAATCCTAAATGACTCAAAACATTTCCTAGACACAACTCGGCCGCTAAAACGATCAAGCAGTGGGGCTCCTAAGGTCGGGGAAGGCTCTGATTACCAACTTGTAACGCCCTCGATGCGGCTATATCTCCCACGTGTCGGGCACGACTTAAAGGCATAACCGCATTGAAGGCAATGTCGCAAGTGAGGTAATCTTCACACAACCCATGTAATACATAAGGGAAAGAGATACATAGTTGACTTACAATCGCCACTTCACACAAATACATGAATAAAGCATTACATCATCCAGATACAATCAAGGTCCGACTACGGAACCAAAATAGAAGAAGAACCCCAAATGCGACAAAGGTCCCCGATCGACCCCAACCGGGCTCCACTCTTGATCAACTAGAACGAAACAACACAAAGGGAAAGATCTTCATCGAGCTCCTCCTTGAGCTTGGTTGCGCCACCGCTTTCGGTAACATAGGCACCGCAAACTGGTTTTGGAAGTATCTGGTGAGCCACGAGGACTCAGCAATCCCATTACCATGGGTATCAAGACAAGCAAAGCTTAATGGGAAAGGAAGGGGTAAAGTGGTGAGGTTGCAACAGCGACTAAGCATGATACGGTGGCTAACATACGCAAATGAGAGCGAGAAGAGAAACAAAGGAACGATCGTGAAGCTAGCAATGATCAAGAGGTGATCCTGAACACCTACTTACGTCAAACATAACACAGAAACCGTGTTCACTTCCCGGACTCCGCCGAAAAGAGACCATCACGGCTACACACGCGGTTGATGTGTTTTAATTCGGATCTGGTGTCAAGTTATCTACAACCGGGCATTAACAAATTCCCATCTGCCACATAACCGCGGGCACGGCTCTCGAAAGTTTAAACCCTGCAGGGTGTCCCAACTTAGCCCATGACAAGCTCTCGCGATCAACGAAGAATAGACCTTCTCCCGTGAAGACCCGATCAGCCTCGAATCCTGGTTTACAAGACATTTCGACAATGGTAAAACAAGACCAGCAAGACCTCCCGGCGTGCCGACATCCCGATAGTAGCCGCACAGATCTCGCCTCGTGCCACGACCGGATGAGCACTACGCATAACTAGAACCAGACCTTGAGTTTCCCGAGGTGGCACCGCAAGTGGTTCTAGTTTGGACCAACACTTAGACAAGCATTGGCCCGGGGCTAAATAAAGATGACCTCGAGAGAGCGACTCCCAAGGGAAAAAGTAGGTGGTGGTGAGGCAAATGGTAAAACCAATGTTGGGCCTTGCTTTGGAGGATTTTTATTCAAAGCGAACTGTCGGGGGTCCCATAAATCACCCGACCGCGTAGGAACGCAAAATCCGGGAACATAACACCGTATGACGGAAACTAGGGCGGCAAGAGTGGAACAAAACACTGCATAAGGCCGAGCCTTCCACCCTTTACCAAATATATAGATGCATTAATAATATAAGAGATATTGTGATATCCCAACATAACCCTGTCCACCATGGAGAAATCTTCAACTTCACCTACAACTAGCAACGCTATAAGAGGGGCTGAGCAAAGCGGTAACATAGCCAAACAACAGTTTGCATAGGAAAGGTGTCAAAGGTCAGAGGTTCATGGCAATATGGGATGGCTTGATAAACAGGTAATAGGTAGCGCAGCATAGCGATAGAACGAAGCAACTAGCATATCAATGATAGTAGTGAGATCCAGGGTAGCGGTCATCTTGCCTGAAATCCCGCTAGGAAGAAGAACGAGTCCATGAAGAAGACGAACGGGAGTAGTCGAACGAATCCTCACAATCGCAACATTACCGGAACTAAGAAGCAACACCGGAAAGAAACAAACAACATGGTAAACACACAATCATAATCATGGCATGATGCAAAACCAAGTATGATGCATGTCCGGTTTAATGAGGCATGGCATGGCAAAGTGCAACAAACAATACTACAAGTTAAGTGGAGCTCAATATGCAACGAGTTGCATATTGACAAAACACCACATTGACATATTTTGTTCTCTCTCGTTTAGGTACACAACAATATTAAATGTTGTTAAACATGGCAAGGGGTGAAGCATAATAAAACTAACTATTTAGGCAATTTAAATGGGCCCGGACATAACAAACAAGAAATCCGGAAAATCCCCATGTGCAATTTATGAATTTGCTACTGTTCTGCCCTAAACCCTATTTTATTGTTGTTAAACAGGAAAATAAAGTGGACCATGTTAAACTAGGCATTTTTCCACCCCATTTACATATAAAGTTTATTAAATTTGGAGCTACGGTTAATTAGTTATGAAATAAATCATTTTTACATGGCATTATGCAAAACAAATGCAAACAGCAGTTTAAACATGTTAAACATGGATGAAAGTGGCATATTATTAATCTACACAAAATTCTAAGCATTTTACATATATAAATCATTTTAATATGATGCACGGTTCATGAGTTATTAATGCATGAACATGGAGGGTTTGTGTGCAAAATCATAATCTCGGAATAATAGACAAATTCGCAGATCTAAAAAAAAGGTACACGGGCCGAATCTGGCTGGCCCGAATGTGCACAGGAGAGGGCACTGGATCTGGGTGCTCACCAGGCCGCATGGGCCGGATCGGTGGAGGAGGCCCAAGAGGGCGCGAGGCTGGAGGAGGCCGGTTGGGGCGCGCTGGGCCTTGCGATCTGGCATGGGAGGATCTGGAGGCGCGCCGGCCCAGGAGTGGTCAACGGCGAGGAGGGGAGACTGGTTCGGGGCGCTGCAGTCAAAGGGGCGAGCGGCTCGTTCGTTTCTGAAGACGGAACAATAGCAGGTTGAGGCAGGGGCCAGGCGCGGCGGCAGCGGTGCGGTCAACGGGCGGAGGCGACCCGATCCGGCGGGCGGGAGCTCCTGCGCGGCGCGACAAACTGAGAAGGCGCCAGCCTTGGCTCCAGCGGGTGGCTCCATCGAACTGGTGATGAACTGGTCGGGGCGCTCTACTCCTGGCGCCATGGTTCCCCGTGAGAGAAACATGGCGAGGGAGGTGGTCAGGGAGAGCTCCAGCGAAGAAGAGAAAAGGAAGGGAGCAGGGGCGATGAGGAAAGGGAGTAGCGCGGCTACCGGCAGGGACAAACGGGCGACGACGCGCACGACGAGGACGCGACCATCGATGGGGTTCCTGTCCAGCGAAGAGAGATCGAGAGATGAATCACGAGAAGAAGAAAAGGAGGTGAAGAGAGAGCGAGGGAGACGGGCGCGCACGGACCTCTCGGAGGTGGTCGCCGGCTGCGGCGGCGTGAAGGGACGAGGCCGAGCGCTCTGCTCGGGGCCTCGAACAGCTTCACGACGAAGAAGAGGGAGCAGGGTGGGGAGGCGAGGTCGGGCCCAAGGAGAGGAGCCGAAGGGAGACGACCCGATCGAGCGGCACGAACGGCAGGGTCGGGAAGGACACACACGGCGGCTCGGTAGCCAGGAGGCCATGGCAGCAGGGCGAGCCCGTGCTCGCTTCTGGCCGATAAGAATTCAAACGAGGAAGGAGAGAGATTAGAGAAGGAAGGGAGGAAACAGGGAGAGAAAGAGGAGACAGCGGCAACTCATCTGGCTGGTGGTGCTCCACGGCGGAGGAGCTCCGGCGGATTTGGATCGGGCAAGGTGGAGGCTGCCGAACGGAGGCGGGAGGAGGCTGCAGCGCTGTGGTTGGTGGATCGATAGGAGTGGCTGGCATCTGAAATCGAGGAGGGATGGATTGGGGAAGCGGCACCGATCGGATGGGTATGGATCCCGAGGAATTTGTTGGAGTGGCGGCGCAGGGAGGAACAAATGTCCTAGATTTTAGGGTTTGGTCTTAAAATAGACTAGAGTCTATATATAGGGAAAAGAGAGGGGTTTGGATCATCCGATCAAAATCGACGTCCGAGAAAAGATAGGTTAGGAAAGTCTAAATAAGAAACGGAGATGTTTTGTAGATGTTTGGGGATGATTCAATCCAACGGTAACGACGAACGGGTCAGGTTCGGGAAGTTTTGACGCACGAAAGAGGGTCGGTGGTAGTAGCCAAGAGGTTAGGTGGTTTGACAAGAGGGAAATGCAAACACGGGAGGTCTCGGAACGGTCAACGAAAGCAAGGGGGTGACGCGGCAACTACGAGCGGATACGGGTTTTAAAACATAACGACAACGGAGTGCCGATGCAATGCGAATGATGCAATGATGAAATGCAAGACAAGAATAAAATGCAAAACAAAAGACAAAAACCCAACCACGAAGGAAATAAAATATCTCGCACCTCCGGAAAAGGCAGGAGCTAGAGTTACGAATATGGAAAGCTACATCCGGGGCGTTACAACACTCCACCACTACGAGAGGATCTCGACCCGAGATCTAGGACGGCACCGGAGGGAAAAGGAAGAGGAAGAGAAGAGGTAAAACTAAGTTGCTTCTTTGACGAACGTGTGAAACCACGGACCTTGAGAGGTTGAGCAATTTAAAAGAAAGAGTACAACAGAGATGAACGAGATTGCAAACAATCCGTTAGAAAAGAGGAACAAGGAGTATTACGAGAACTTGAAGGTTGCAACGACATGAATCAAGAGTTTAATGGACAAGATAGAATTCGAAACCACTCCGGTTAAAACAAGATGAGAGAGGAAGAATGATATAATTTGGGTAGCACTCCGACTGTAAATGGAAGGAGTTGAACATGAACTTGACAAATGAGAGGATACTTGATGAAATCAACAACACACTGCAATGGGTAAGAGGGATTTCAGACAGCACTCAGGTTGAAAAGAGAGGCAAAACTTGATAAGATGAAAGAACTTGAATGAGAACACAACACTCCGGCTAAACGGATAAGCAAGGAAAATAACATGATCTTGACAAAACAAGATAATTGGTAGAAGAGAGCAACATCACAAAGCCTCCTAACGAACGAATAGAAGCTAGACTGCTGGGATAAAGGGACGGAGAAGAAAATGACAACTTTTGCCACAAGTGAACTTGGAAAGCATCCTTGCAAAGAAGAATCGAACGGAGTTGTTGCAAAATCAACAACGAGACGCACAAGCTTGTTGTGGGCTTATGGAAAACATCTCAAAATGATGAGGTGACAACCGGCCACTAATGGAAACAATTGATTGGTTGAGATCAATGAAGATAAGAGAAACTTCTTCCACCAAGTGAATAGAGAGCAAGCTTGGGTCATGCATAATCACCACAAATAGCAACAACCCTTAAGGAAAGGCTTTAGGTGAAATATGACACAAGATAACTCCAACGAAGAAGTTGATTGGTCGAAAAGATCTCTTGAACGAAGAGAAAATGATGGATTTAAAACACCTCATTCTTGACAACATATGAATCATGAAACATGAATGGAAATTGCCAAGAATGATATAACACCACCTCAAAAGCTAAGGTAGAAAGAATTGCACTTTGGAATGCAAGATGAAGAATACTTGAGCTCCTCAAAACAAAACATGTGTTGAGCACCATGTTTAATTTTGAGTATAGCTTGGCGGGTCATAACTTCGAGAGAAAACTTGAAGAACAATTGAAGAATGAAAGGAATCCTTGACGAACCACCATGTAGAGCCTCAATGAAGAACTTCGGTAATAAAAGGATGATACAAAGAAAGAGAAGTTGAAAACACAAGGTGAACCCTTGCAATGATTTAGATGGAGCTTCGCGACGAGATAATTGAGAGAGCTTGGAACTCCGAAAAGAAAGATGAAGCCTCTCGAACCGAGAATGTGATATGATGACCAACTCCGGAAAGAAAGATGAATCACTTGTAATCAAGAATTTATACATCATGAATAATCTCCGGAAGAAAAGAATTCAATCACCTCGAGGAAATAAGAATAAGATTTATTGTATGCTTATCCTTCATCAAATTAAATTGATGGCAAGCAATGAATTTTGCATATTACTTATTCTTCTTGAGGGATTAAGGATAGAGATAGCGCAAACTTGAGAAGGTATTCAACTAACCACCGTAGGATTTGGAAACAATGAATGAATTGATATGATAACAAAGGAAGTGAAATCTCGAACGAACCACCGTAAAAATTGGAGAAGAGAGTAGCAAGGGCACAATTCACCGTAAAGAATTTGAAAACAAATGAGGATACTTGAAGGAATTTAGATACATGAGAACGAAGAGATCATGAACTGATTAGAGGATATTTGAACGATTCACCGGTAAGATTTGGAGAATGATAGCTACACGCTGAGAATGAAGAATTATGACATGATGGTCTTCGGAAGAAAGAAATGGAAACAACTCATGAAATGCTTCGGATGGTAAGAAAACAATTGTCACAATCAAAAACAATTATGAGGATAGCATGAAGCTAGAACCATGAATATTCAAGAGAATGGACCAAGATTTAAGAGAAATCCTTCTTCGGTCTTCACATGCTGAGAATGATGACAAGAACCACCATGACAATTGTTGAGGCACTCCGGAATGAAAATTGGAAAGGTTGAACCAACGATGAAAAGAATTTGAAAAATCTTGGAGAAATACATATGACTAATGAAAATTCATTCTTACGTCAAACTTGGAAAAGAATTTGCGAATGGCTCCTGATAATTAGAAGAGTCAGGTAAGATCCTGGGAAAAGACCTGTGGGTTAGGGCCCACTCAAAAGAAAACACCGTTGGAAATGATTTTAAAGAGAAATTGCACCGGTTGAATTAAATGGCTTGAATGAGATAACAACCTCGAAATATCTTGAAGGGATTGAGAATGGAAACGCAAGTCTTGTGAGATATCTTCAAGACTCGTAACAAATGAATAGGAAGAAGTGAATGATTAAGAGGTGCATCGGTATGAGAAAGCATTAGAAACGAGGAAAGGAATATGATGAATATCGAAAGCTTGAATAGGATCCACCGGAGAAGAAACAACAATGAAGGATGATGAACTTGAAGCTGTTGAGCATCTTCATGGGAAATCACCGGATAAGAACATTGATTGAAAAGAATGAAGATACTTCACATGATTAAATGGATACTTGATTAAGAAATCAGGTCCTTGAAGAAAAAGGGTGGAGGGCGGAAAACAAAGGCAACTTGGAACAGATGAAATAAACACCATTGAGAAAACTTAGAATTGATCTTGCGGATGGGAAAAATGATGGGATCCACTTGAAGAGAAGCACGCCGGTTGGAAAGGAATTAACATGACGACCTCGATGATCAAGAAGGATTAATACTCACATAGAAATATGCGAACACCAATTAGGGAAGGTATGGATTCAACATTTGACATCGAAGCAACTCGAATACCACATATAACACAAAACAAAGGATTTGGCTTGCAGAATAAGCCGGAACAAATACAAATGATAGAGATTTACCCAATCCCATATCATGCATCTGTTGGAAAGATATTCTAGGAGCTACTTGAATTCCCACCTATAAACTCCCGAAACTTTCTGGTTATGCAATCTGGTATTGGGGATACAGGGGAAGCAATATATCTCACCCAAACTAACAATACCTACATCCAAGCTGTATCCATCCGTCAACACATAACCAAGAAACCTTCGGAAATTGTGTTCCTCAACCTTCGAAAAGCATCCGTTATACGAAGTCATGGCAATACTCCGTAATCACCTCAAGATCGGGTTATCGGGTTATCTCACCAACAACCGCATAAAGAGATTTTCGATGTCGGCGCATTAAACTCGTATTCCAGAACTGCAACGATAAAATTATGACGACAACACCTCGAGCTCAACTCCCCGACACTTCCACTAAACCCCGACAGAGGCACCAAGACAATGTTCTCATCATAAAACCATCGGAACGATTCCAAGATACTCGCGTGATCTTAAAAAAAATTTAGTGAAATTTGAGAAGAGAAGAGACAAAACTCTACGTCAGGATACCTTACCAGAGCGATGAAGAGACTGGGGAGTAAAAAGAATTCCTAACTCTCTGATATATATAATCCTAAATGACTCAAAACATTTCCTAGACACAACTCGGACGCTAAAACGATCAAGCAGTGGGGCTCCTAAGGTCGGGGAAGGCTCTGATTACCAACTTGTAACGCCCTCGATGCGGCTATATCTCCCACGTGTCGAAGCACGACTTAAAGGCATAACCGCATTGAAGGCAATGTCGCAAGTGAGTTAATCTTCACACAACCCATGTAATACATAAGGGAAAGAGATACATAGTTGGCTTACAATCGCCACTTCACACAAATACATGAATAAAGCATTACATCATCCAGATACAATCAAGGTCCGACTACGGAACCAAAATAGAAGAAAAACCCCAAATGCGACAAGAGGTCCCCGATCGACCCCAACTGGGCTCCACTACTGATCAACTAGAACGAAACAACACAAAGGGAAAGATCTTCATCGAGCTCCTCCTTGAGCTTGGTTGCGTCACCTGCTCGGTAACATAGGCACCTGCAAACTGGTTTTGAAGTATCCGTGAGCCACGAGGACTCAGCAATCCCATTACCATGGGTATCAAGACTAGCAAAGCTTAATGGGAAAGGAAGGGGTAAAGTGGTGAGGTTGCAACAGCGACTAAGCATGATACGGTGGCTAACATACGCAAATGAGAGCGAGAAGAGAAACAAAGGAACGATCGTGAAGCTAGCAATGATCAAGAGGTGATCCTGAACACCTACTTATGTCAAACATAACACAGAAACCGTGTTCACTTCCCGGACTCCGCCGAAAAGAGACCATCACGGCTACACACGCGGTTGATGTGTTTTAATTCGGATCTGGTGTCAAGTTATCTACAACCGACATTAACAAATTCCCATCTGCCACATAACCATGGGCACGGCTCTCGAAAGTTTAAACCTGCAGGGTGTCCCAACTTAGGCCATGACAAGCTCTCGCGATCAACGAAGGAATAGACCTTCTCCCAGGAAGACCCGATCAGCCTCGGAATCCTGGTTTACAAGACATTTCGACAATGGTAAAACAAGACCAGAAGACCTCCCGCGCATCGACATCCCGATAGTAGCCGCAGATCTCGCCTCGTGCCACGACCGGATGAGCACTACGCACAACTAGAACCAGACCTTGAGTTTCCCCGAGGTGGCACTGCAAGTGGCTCTAGTTTGGACCAACACTTAGACAAGCATTGGCCCGGGGGGCTAAATAAAGATGACCCTCGAGAGAGCGACTCCCAAGGGAAAAAGTAGGTGGTGGTGAGGCAAATGGTAAAACCAATGTTGGGCCTTGCTGGAGGAGTTTTATTCAAAGCGAACTGTCAGGGGGGTCCCATAAATCACCCGACCGCGTTAGGAACGCAAAATCCGGGAACATAACACCGGTATGACGGAAACTAGGGCGGCAAGAGTGGAACAAAACACCAGGCATAAGGCCGAGCCTTCCACCCTTTACCAAATATATAGATGCATTAATAATATAAGAGATATTGTGATATCCCAACATAACCCTGTCCACCATGGAGAAATCTTCAACTTCACCTACAACTAGCAACGCTATAAGAGGGGCTGAGCAAAGCGGTAACATAGCCAAACAACAGTTTGCATAGGAAAGGTGTTAAAGGTCAGATGTTCATGGCAATATGGGATGGCTTGATAAACAGGTAATAGGTAGCGCAGCATAGCGATAGAACAAAGCAACTAGCATAGCAATGATAGTAGTGAGATCCAGGGTAGCGGTCATCTTGCCTGAAATCCCGCTAGGAAGAAGAACGAGTCCATGAAGAAGACGAACGGGAGTAGTCGGACGAATCCTCACAATCGCAACATTACCGGAACTAAGAAGCAACACCGGAAAGAAACAAACAACATGGTAAACACACAATCATAATCATGGCATGATGCACAACCAAGTATGATGCATGTCCGGTTTAATGAGGCATGGCATGGCAAAGTGCAACAAACAATACTACAAGTTAAGTGGAGCTCAATATGCAACGAGTTGCATATTGACAAAACACCACATTGACATATTTTGTTCTCTCTCGTTTAGGTACACAACAATATTAAATGTTGTTAAACATGGCAAGGGGTGAAGCATAATAAAACTAACTATTTAGGCAATTTAAATGGGGCCGGACAAAACAAACAAGAAATCCGGAAAATCCCCATGTGCAATTTATGAATTTGCTACTGTTCTGCCCTAAACCCTATTTTATTGTTGTTAAACAGGAAAATAAAGTGGACCATGTTAAACTAGGCATTTTTCCACCCCATTTACATATAAAGTTTATTAAATTTGGAGCTACGGTTAATTAGTTATGAAATAAATCATTTTTACATGGCATTACGCAAAACAAATGCAAACAGCAGTTTAAACATGTTAAACATGGATGAAAGTGGCATATTATTAATCTACACAAAATTCTAAGCATTTTACATATATAAATCATTTTAATATGATGCACGGTTCATGAGTTATTAATGCATGAACATGGAGGGTTTGTGTGCAAAACTGTAAATCCTGGAATAATAGACAAATTCGCAGATCTAGAAAAAAGGTACACGGGCCGAATCTGGCTGGCCCGAATATGCACAGGAGAGGGCATTGGATCTGGGTGCTCACCAGGCCGCATGGGCCAGATCGGTGGAGGAGGCCCAAGAGGGCGCGAGGCTGGAGGAGGCCGGTTGGGGCGCGCTGGGCCTTGCGATCTGGCATGGGAGGATCTGGAGGCGCGCCGGCCCAGGAGTGGTCAACGGCGAGGAGGGGAGACTGGTTCGGGGCGCTGCAGTCAAAGGGGCGAGCGGCTTGTTCGTTTCTGAAGACGGAACAACAGCAGGTTGAGGCAGGGGCCAGGCGCGGCGGCAGCGGTGCGGTCAACGGGCGGAGGCGACCCGATCCGGCGGGCGGAGCTCTGAAGGTGCGATTTAATCGAGAAGGCGCCAGCCTTGGCTCCAGCTGGTGGCTCCGCCGAACGGTGATGAACTGGTCGGGCGCTTACTCGGGCGCCATGGTTCCCCGTGAGAGAAACATGGCGAGGGAGGTGGTCAGGGAGAGCTCCAGCGAAGAAGAGAAAAGGAAGGGAGCAGGGGCGATGAGGAAAGGGAGTAGCGCGGCTACCGGCAGGGACAAACGGGCGACGACGCGCACGACGAGGACGCGACCATCGATGGGGTTCCTGTCCAGCGAAGAGAGATCAGAGAGATGAATCACAGAAAGAAGAAAAGGAGGTGAAGAGAGAGCGAGGGAGACGGGGCGCGGCACGGACCTACTGGAGGTGGTCGTTGGCTGCGACGGCGTGAAGGGACGAGGCCGAGCGCTCCTGCTCGGGGCCTCGAACAGCTTCACGACGAAGAAGAGGGAGCAGGGCAGGGGAGGCGAGCACGGGCAGTCAGGGGAGAGGAGCCGAGCGGAGACGACCCGATCGAGCGGCACGAACGGCAGGGACGGGAAGGACACACACGGCGGCTCCGGTCGCCGGCGGCCATGGCAGCAGGGGCGAGCCCCGTTCGTTTCCTGGCCGATAAGAATTCAAACGAGGAAGGGAGAGAGATTAGAGAAGGAAGGGGAGGAAACAGGGGAGAGAAAGAGGAGACAGCGGCAACTCATCTGCTGGTGGTGCTCCACGGCGGAGGAGCTCCGATGGATTTGGATCGGGGCAAGGTGGAGGCTGCCGAACGGAGGCGGGGAGGAGGCTGCAGGCGCTGTGGTTGGTGGATCGAGAGGAGTGGCTGGCATCTGAAATCGAGGAGGGGGTGGATTGGGGAAGCGGGCACTGACTGGATGGGGATGGATCCCGAGGGAATTTGTTGGAGTGGCGGCGCGGCTGGGAGGAACAAATGTCCTAGATTTTAGGGTTTGGTCTTAAAATAGACTAGAGTCTATATATAGGGAAAAGAGAGGGGGTTTGGATCATCCGATCAAAATCCGACGGCCGAGAAAAGATAGGTTAGGAAAGTCTAAATAAGAAACGGAGATGTTTTGTAGATGTTTGGGGATGATTCGAATCCAACGGTAACGACAGAACGGGTCAGGTTCGGGGAAGTTTTCGGACGCACGAAAGAGGGGGTCGGTGGTAGTGCAGAGAGGTTAGGTGGTTTGACAAGAGGGAAATGCAAACACGGGAGGTCTCGGAACGGTCAATGAAAGCAAGGGGATGACGCGGCAACTACGAGCGGATACGGGTTTTAAAACATAACGACAACGGAGTGCCGATGCAATGCGAATGATGCGATGATGAAATGCAAGACAAGAATAAAATGCAAAACAAAAGACAAAAACCCAACCACAAAGGAAATAAAATATCTCGCATCTCCGGAAAAGGCAGGAGCTGGAGTTACGAATATGGAAAGCTACATCCGGGGCGTTACACCGTGCTTCTAGTTGAGTGCTTATTCTATGCTTGTTTGTTTGCGATAGAGTACCCGGAGTGCGAAGCGTGACACTACGAGTCTCTAGGTTTCACGGATTATCAGCAAGGAATTAACACTTTGATCATACCTCTTTACTACCCAGTTTTATTGCAATAGATCAATCCTCAAACAATTGCATGGTTAGGATCTATTTAACATGTGGGTTTTGGGAAGTAGATGAGGTAGTACCTGTTGTCCTGTTCATTATCAAACCTTTGGGAGTTACTTCGACGTTTGTTTATATTTCTATGCTATGCTTGTAGACGTGGATTGGGTGAGTGTATCCATGACAGATGTGAGTGTTGTTAATTAATGGTTAACTTAAGGTGGCTACTATAATTCACATCTGGGTGGATTGAGGCACCTGGGGAACCCAGTGTTGCATGTATTTTTTGGAAATCCCGGGGTACCGTGTGATTCTCCTATGGACCGCCACCCAAGATCAAAGGGATCCTAAGATTATTCATGCTAGAAACTTCCGTGTGCAGCCACAAGCTATTATGGGCTCTAGCATAGTTGAGTAGGTTGCGTGAACTCTTTCAGTGGTAGGCTAGCAGATGTAGGGGATGTAGGTTGGTACTGTCTACCCAGAGTAAAGAGTTAATGCTTCTAAAAGACTATGTCTCGGTCATCCGTTTCTCAAACATCATGTAGTGAGAGAAATCCAACGAAGGAGATCGAGTCTTGTGGGGAAAAGTGCGCAAACCTCTGCAGAGTGTACAAACTAATCATGGTTAGCCGTGTCCCCGGTTAAGGACGTTTTGAGTATCTAGTTTCTTGGATTATCATGTGGATCTCATCACTCTTAATATAATTTGATTGGGTTTAATGATGATGCTTAATTGTGATTTAGAGGGGGATTACCTTCTCAATGTTTAACAACCACCATGATAGTTAAATAAAATTTATTCCTTTGTTGTAGGGAAAAATTGGCTTTATGCAAAATTGTAACCATAGAGCTCTCCACCAGCCATATATGCATGTAGTGATAGCATTATTCTATTCATTACTCTCTATGTGTTACATTGCCAGCATATTCCATGTGCTGACCCGTTTTCGGGCTGCAACATTGAAAGTGCAACTATCCCTAGGTGGTTTTGGTAATTCGTAACAACATATAGCTCATTGAGCTAATGCTATTTCAAAACTATTATTTCAGGAAAGCTCAATGAATGGCATGGCATGGATGATGAAAGTGGATCCCTCAAAATACTAATGACAAAGGATTGGCTCAAGCTCAAAAGCTCAAGACTCTTCATTTTATATTTTAGTGATCCAAGATCACATTGAGTCTATAGGAAAAGCCAATACTATCAAGGAGGGATGAGGTGTTGCTTAATGAGCCTCTTGCTTCATGTGCTTAGTGAAATGCTCCAAAACCCTCAGCTACTTTCTCACATCCACAAATGACCTAAACCTAAAGCCAAAATCGGTCACACCGATTCTTTCTATCCTGTGCCACCAATTTCAAATGTCATAGCCACTGCCACAAACCCTAGGCAAATCGGTCTTACCGATAGGTATCTCGGTCTCACCGAGATGGGATTGTAATCTCTTTGTTTCCCTTCGTAACGTTTCGGTCTAACCGAAGTGAGCGATCGGTCCCACCGAGATTGCAATGTAAACTCACTGTTTCCCTTTTGTAACATTTCGGTCTCACCGAAAAGAGCAAATCGGTCCCACCGAGTTTACCTGACCAACTCTCTGGAAAGCTTATTACCAAAATCGGTCTCACCGAGGTTGTGTGATCGGTCTTACCGAGATTACGTTATGCCCTAACCCTAACCGAATTGGTCTCACTGAGTTGCATGTCAGTCCCACTGAAAATCCTAACGGTCACTAGGTTTACTAAATCGGTCCGACCGAGTCTGTTGAATCGGTCCCACCGAGTGGTAAATTGTGTGTAACGGTTAGATTTTGTGTGAAGCCTATATATACCCCTCCACCTCCTCTTCATTCATGGAGAGAGCCAGCAGACTAAACCTACACTTCCAACTTACCATTTCTGAGAGAGAGAGCTACCTACTCATGTGTTGAGGCCAAGATATTCCATTCCTACCATATGAATCTTGATCTCTAGCCTTCCCCAAGTTGCTTTCCACTCAAATCTTCTTTCCACCAGATCCAAATCCTATGAGAGAGAGTTGAGTGTTGGGGAGACTATCATTTGAAGCACAAGAGCAAGGTGTTCATCATCAACGCACCATTTGTTACTTCTTGGAGAGTGGTGTCTCCTAGATTGGCTAGGTGTCACTTGGGAGCCTCCGACAAGATTGTGGAGTTGAACCAAGGAGTTTGTAAGGGCAAGGAGATCGCCTACTTCGTGAAGATCTACGGCTAGTGAGGCAAGTCCTTCGTGGGTGACGGCCATGGTGGCATAGACAAGGTTGCTTCTTCGTGGACCCTTCATGGGTGGAGCCTGTCGGCATTCTGGGAATGGGGGTCCCTAGACTTGCTCGCTGCTGCTCAAGGCGTGGCTCAAAGGGGGCCCAAGACGCCCATCTTCACCAACACAAGCTCAAGACCTCACGAGGGGCTGGCCTCATGGGCATTTACCAGAGCTTCTCGTGCACGGCCTCATCAGGCTGGCTCACGAGGAGGCGGAGAGTTCAAGGCGGGGTACCTCGCGAGGTGCCCGTGACGCAAGCCATGACGACCAAGGGCGCCAGTCGGGCGCCAGCCCGCGCAGTGTCCTCCTTTCCTCTTTGGTGCAAGGGGAGTAAGCGCAGGCAAGAGCATCAAGCAAAGGCATCCATTTCGGTGCAACAAGACCAAGACCAGCCCAACGGCAGGAAGGAAGTCATTGTGGAGCCCAAGCAGGCGTCACCACCAGAGCCTTTGACAGGCGGGGACCAACTTTAGTCAGGATAAGTGTACCTAATGTTCCCCTTCAAAATGGCCAATTGTTGCCGCCCTTCCCGCTCAATATTTGGGAAGAGGCCCAGGGCCTTTGCCTATAAATAGGACTAGCCACCCCCCAGGGTAGAGGCATCTGGAAGAACGGGATCCTCACCAGGAAACCAGTAGAGAGAGCGACTGAACTCCTCCTAGCAGTTCATCGCACCAGCCAAGAACAAACCCTTGCGAGGCTATTCTTCCTTGTATTGTACATCAACAGCCCAAGAGGCAATCCACCACACCACACACTGGAGTAGGGTATTACACCGCAATGGTGGTCTGAACCAGTATAAACTCTGTGTCTCTTGTGTTGTTCCTTTCGTAGTTTAGATCCTAGCGAGTCGGCGAGGAGCAGGTATGTAGAGGGCGAAATCTCCGCGCGCACCCCAGTGTTCGAACCTCAAGGGTCTGCCGGAACCAGAAATCCGACATTTAGCGCTAGGTAGGTGCGCCGAATTGCCTCTCCGCCGCCTCGTTTTTCTCCGACCATCGCGCCCATGTCCGACGCTTGTCGGGCCTGCGGCTTGAGCGCCAAGCCGCTTCGCTTCCGTGTCGCCAGACGGCTCCCGTGCCGGCGAAGCGCGTCGTTCCCGTCACCTTCCGTCACGCCGCCATCGCCCGGCGGGAACGAGCAGCAAGCATCGCCCCAATCCTCCGTGAGGCAAACGGCCGCACCGCTACACCTCGCCACCCCAGCTGGTTCGCGCGTCTCTGCTTCCGCGCACCCATGGAGGCTCGGGCTGCGCCATCGCGCAAACGAGCTCTGCGCTACCGCCCTGCCGACGACGCCTAATGAAGAATGGCTCGACCGCCGCTGAGCTCGCCCATGCCGCAGGGGCTCTCTCGCTGTCTGTCCCCGCTGCACCAGCACCGCTTCGCGCTGGCAACGAGCCCGAGGGCGCCACCGCCCCCTCAAGAAGGCGCCCTGGCCCCAAGACGCGTGGCCCCTGGGCAGAACCCGCTCCATCAGGCACCAGCGCGGCAAGAGCAGAGCTGCCAAGAAGTCCCTCGCCCGCGAGAAGCTGCCTGAGTGCTCCCTGGCCCGGCTCGTCGCGAACACGCTCCTGCTCCAGCACGTCAAGACCCCACGCTGCTCCCAGCTGCGGTGCATGGGGACCCGCAGGACCATGCCCTTCATCACCCAAGGCCTCCCGTGGCCACAGCGGGCTGCCGCGCCTTCACTACCGAGTTGCGCAGCGTCGCGTGGCCCGGCAAGTTCAAGCCAGACCTGCCTCCTCGCCACGACAAGACGGCCGACCCACAGAGTTCCTCCAGCTTTCACGAGCTGGGCATCGAAGCTGCCAACGGAGACGAGAAGGTCATGGCGAACTGGTTTCCCATGGCTCTCAAGGACGGGCCCGCACTCAGCTCTGAACTCGCTCTGTGCACGATCTCCTCCTCGACGAGATGCGCACCCGCTTCATCGCCAACTTCCAGGGTACTCGCGACCGGCCACCCGCCGTGAGCGACATGCGCCGTATCAAGCAGCAACCAGGGGAAACCCTGCAGAAGTACATCCAACGCTTCAACAATGCACGCCTCAAGATTCCCAAGGTGACCGAGGAGGCCATCATCTCAGCCTTCTCCGATGGCGTGCGCGACGTCAAGATGAAGGAGGAGCTAGCAATGCATGAAGACATGTGCACTTTCTTGGAGCTGTTCAACTTGGCGACCAAGTGCGCCAGGGCTGAGGAAGGGCGTCTCTCCCTCCTCGAGCTGCCGGCCGCAGACCGAGAAGAGAAGAAATCTAAGGCCAAGGATGTGAAGCGCAAGGGGCTGCCGTGCTTGCGGCAGAACCACACACCAAGCGGGACAGAGATCAGCCAGAATCTTCCAAGGGCAGCCGGTACTGCATATACCACGACCTCCACACCCACAACACCATTGAATGCCAAGAGCTCCGAGCCGTGTGTGAAGGAAGGATCGGCCGACGTCCCGACCGCAGCGACCGGGGCTACGGCCGAGGAGGAGGAAGGAACGCAGGACGCTGGGAAGACCGCGGCCCTCACCAAGGGTGGTGCGACCAACCTCGCAAGGATCGCTGGCAGGACCCACCTCGCGAGGGAGACTGGAGGGATGAGCCTCGCGAGGATCGCCCGCAAGGCAACGCAGGCCTCCCTCCACTGCCGCCGCAGCCAAGGAGAAATGAGGACCGTCATCAGGACAAGGGGACTGGGGGCTCCAGGAGCCACGTGCGATCGCCTGCATCCTGGGCGGAGCTCAAGCCCCAGCCTCTCAATGCATCTTCAAGCAGTTCGCCCGCTAAGTAAATGCAATCCTCCCCAAGCTCGAGGCCACGCGCCTCTCGTGGTCGTCGCGGCACCATCACGCTCAGCTCAACGGATCAGCTCAAGTCGCGCGCCACAGCCGGAGTTCTCCCAATGCTTTGTTCCCCAATCATCAAGAACGCTAGTCACCAGACCCTCATCGATGGCGGGCAGGGCTCAACGCCCCGTCCGTGGAAACATTCAACAATCTCCAAGTGCCCTACAATCAGCTTCACCAACCAAGCCTTTCTCCGGAGTCACCGACGGCTCCACGGCCCCGATTGGGCAGGTCCGCCTCCCTATCACCTTCCGGGCGCGCGACAACTACAGCACCGAGCTCATCGACTTCGACGTCGCCCACATTCGCCGCCGATAACGCCATCCTCGGTACCCAGCTGGCCAAGTTCATGGTCAGAACCCACCACGGCTACAACGTCCGCAAGATGCCGTGAAGTGGCGGAGTCATCACGGTGCCTCGCGAAGAGAAAGACGCGTGTGCTCCCCGAACGAGCCTTCCAGCCGCATCACCGAAGACCCGGATCATGAAGCAGGAGGCCTCCCGAGGCCGCCCCAAGAAGAAGAAGACATCGTCCGCCCGCCCCTCAGAGGCAGGCCCCTCAGGCCCGCCAGGCCGCCTGCCAGGGAACCACCTTCCATTGCGTGGGAAGCACGCCCGGCGCCCTCCTCGTGCAGGCTCAGGGCTCTCCCTCGAGGGACGCCGACCTCGCCAGGTCATGAGGGAGGCGCTTGGGCACCACTTGGAGGCGTGTTTCAAGCACGCTTCTCAACAAGGAGCAAGGCAAGGTGGGCCAAACCTCGGGAGTTCGCCAAGAAGGCCATTCAGAGCTACAGAGTCAAGAGTCATGAGAGGCAGCCGCCGCACTGGCTGTGGGCCCCCATCCAGCGAGGATGGTGGGATGCACGCTCAGCATCGACATACCAGGCTCAACCGAGCCGCCTCAGAGCGCCTGCCCCTCGCAAGTGGGCGCCTGAAGGTCCACCCACAGCCTACGTTCGCATGCCTTATGGCTTGTCGAACGCAGCTGCCACGCACCAGCGCCTCATGAGGGCATCCTGAGGCTCAAGAGGTCAGCGCCCGCAGCCCGGGCGGAGATGGAGATGGTCCTCGAGGAGCCACCAGCGCCTCCGAGCCTCCCGAGGCCCTGTGGCCTGGGGCTTGTGAGGATCGGCTCCGCAGCCCACCGGGTCTGCTACACCAACACCCCTTCGCCTTCAACATCATCAGTGACATCTTTCAAGTTTCGCTTCACTGGGAGCGCCTGTGGCTGCATTATTCCCAGTGTCCGCATGGGTCCGCCTCGCGCGGTATCCCTTTATTTCATGTTCTTAACCTACTTTGATTGGGGCGCCTCAGTCTGCATCATCCCCAAGTCGCCGGGCGCACCCAAGGATGTCCGCCTTCCCAGCATCTATTTGAATGAATTCACTCCTTCGCGATTAACATGCTTGACCTAGTTGCCCGCTCAACTGACACCAACTGATGGAGCTTCTCCCAAACGGCACGACGTTTGCGCATGGGTCCATCCCTGCAACACCGACAAACCTGAATGGCTGAGCTCTGGCCGCGCCAGCCCTGCATAGCGCCACCTCATCGAGCCCTCAGTGCCTCACCACCTCTCCAGAGCAACCAACAGCTGACTATCGATTGTCACGGCGAACTTTCGTTCTTTCTGTGATGAGCCTGCAGGATCTCTTCAAGGAGCAGCATCAGGCGAGGCCCTCACGGTGTCTTCTTCATTCTCTTCTGCGCAAACCGCTTGCACATTAAAGGGGGGTACCTGAGCATCGCGACTCAGGGCTCCTACCGGCTCTCCAGCCCTCACCCTCTGGCCTTGACCATGGCATCGCGACCTGGTATACCAGCGACGGCTGAGACTCGCTCGAGGGCCGGGACCCGAGGACGTAGAGCAGAAGGGGGAGCGAAGGCGAGAGGGGAGAGGCCCGCGAGGACCTCACCAAGCAATCCCTCGCATGCTGATGCATGGACCCGGCGACACACCAGGGAGCGGTCCCTGATTCTTGAGATAAGTCACTCTCCGGAAACACTAGCTATCACAGCACCGTCACCGCATCCAATGCAATCCCGTGTTAGCAACGTCGCATTCCTTTCTCACCGAACGATGGCTGCTTGAGCGCTAAAGGGGACCTCCTGAGCATCGCGACTCAGGGGCTCTTACTGGACCCCGGGCCGCTCACCTCCTGGCCTTGACCACGACATCGCGACCTGGCATACCAGCGATGGCTCAAGCCGCCTTGGGACCGGGACCTGTCAGCGCAGAGCGCCAAGCCCTCGTGAGGTCCGAAAGGAAGAAACTAAGCTAAGATGGAATAAGCATCTCGCACTACTTCACGATGAGGATCATATTGACAAACGGAGCTACAAACACCTTACAAGCCCCCACGGGGTATATTCTTGGCTCCTCGCAGGAACAAAAGACGCGTATCCTAAGGAGTGCTAACTACAGGAACCATCGCGGCAGACGCCATCATCAACAAGGGCGTCAGCACCGCCCCAACCCCATCCAGATCAGAGGCGGCGACGGCTTGACGAGCCAGCCCTGCCCGGAGCGCGCAGCTCGGGGCTCAGAGGCTGCGCCGCCGCCTCCCGAGTCGCGAAGAGCTCGGTGGAGTTGCTGGATCCTCCGGCCCCTCCGCCGCCTGAGGAGCTGCCAAGGGAGCAGTTAGCTGGCCTCGGCCTCGCCATAGCGGGGTCCCGACAACCTCTCGCGGGGCAGCACTCCAGCCGACGCCCCTCCGCATCAAAGACCTTGAAGAACATCACCGAAGCACCGTCATACTCCAGGTGGATCGCGAGGGCGCCCCTTGTCCTGCAGACCCGGGCTATCTCGCCCCAGCCTCGAGTCATGAAGACCTCGCCCGAGGCAACGACCGCGACCTCTGCCCCAGTCGCGAGGGTGCTGCAGCCGGCGTGCTGCAGCCAAAGCCCCATGAGTTCCCCCTGTGGGATGACGGAGGCGAAGAAAGGAGGAAGGCGAATCCAAGACTGAGGAGGCGTGGCGGCGTGAAGCACGAACTCTCGGGAGGAGCCCTCGGCGTGGACTCCAGGGGGAAAGACGCACACCTTCGTGACCCGCCGGCGCCGACGGTGGCGCCGCCCGTGGCGTTCGGCATCAACTCCTTCAGAGCCCTCGATGTGGGCGTACAAGGGAAGCGGGAACCCTGGTGGTGGCCACTCACACCAGGGCCTCAACACTTCCTGGCGGGCGTCCTCACCCCGATGGCAGAGGGCTAGCTGTTTCTTCGGCGGAAGCGGGTCAGGATCCTCTCGGGGGGCCTTTCCCTTCTCTGCCGCAGAGAACCGGCAGATCGGAGCCATTGCAGCAAGACGGAGCAAGGACCGGGAAGAAGGAGAAGCAAGAAGAGATAGACTGGAAGGGCACGCGCCGTGCCGTACTTAAAGCCAGAGGAGGCCAACCGCCGACCTCCACGATCACAAGTAATCATGACCCGCTTTGCATGCAGGGACTTGTCAATTCGTGCAGTTGTTGAGGCGTCGTGGGGAAGTGAAGACGCCCACGTCCAATCAACCGCCACGCGGCGCCCAAGGCCACAGGCTGTTAGGGCCCGCGGCGCTTCGCACTTGCCCTTTCGCCTCTCTGCTCGGCCAAGTCCGGGCGCGCCTTGGGCCCGGGGCTATCATTGGTATTCTAGGAACGGGGTCCCGGACTTGCTCGCTCGCGCTGCGGCGTGGCTCAAAGGGGGGCCCAGACGCCCATCTTCACCAACACAAGCTCAAGACCTCGCGAGGGGCCAGATTGCATGGGCGGACGACCAGAGCTTCTCGTGCACAGCCTCATCAGCTGGGCTCACGAGGAGGCGGAGAGTTCAAGGCGGGTACTCGCGAGGTGCCCGTGACGCAAGCCATGACGCACTAAGGGCGCCATCGGCGCCAGCCCGCAAGGTCCTCCTTTCCTCTTTGGTGCAAGGGGAGCAAGCGCAGCGAGAGCATCACAAAGGCATCCATTTGGATGCAACAAGACCAAGACCGGCCCAACGGTAGGAAGGAAGTCATTAGGAGCCCAAGCAAAGGCCACCACCAGAGCCTTTGACCGGCGAGGACCAACTTTAGTCGATAAGTGTACCCGATGTTCCCTTCAAATGGCTAATTGTTGGCGCCCTTCCCGCTCAATATTTGGGAAGAGGCCCAGGGCCTTTGCCTATAAATAGGACTAGCCACCCCCCAGGGTAGAGGCATCTGGAAGAACGGGATCCTCACCAGGAAACCACTAGAGAGAGTGACTGAACTCCTCCTAGCAGTTCATCGCACCAGCCAAGAACAGACCCTCACGAGGCTGTTCTTCCTTGTATTGTTCATCAACAGTCCAAGAGGCAATCCACCACACCACACACTGGAGTAGGGTATTACACCGCAATGGTGGCCTGAACCAGTATAAACTCTGTGTCTCTTGTGTTGTTCCTTTCATAGTTTAGATCCTAGCGAGTCGGCGAGGAGTAGGTAGGTAGAGGGCGAAATCTCCGCGCGCACCCCAGTGTTCGAACCTCAAGGGTCTGCCGGAACCCGAAACCCGACAGAGCCCTCCGTGGACTCATGCAACCGTTACCCTTCCTAGGTTGAAGTCACCATCAACGTGGATGTACGATAGCACCACCTATCGGAACCACGCCAAAAACATCCGTGTCTCCAATTGCGTTTGAATCCTCCAAACCCTTCCCTTTACTTTCTTGCAAGTTGCATGCTTTAATTTCCGCTGCCTATATACTCTTTGCATGCTTGCCTGAATTGTGTGATGATTGCTTGACTTGTCCTAAGATAGCTAAAATCTGCCAAACTCAAAAATTGGGAAAAGGTTAAGTTTTTAATTGGTCAAGTAGTCTAATCACCCCCCCTCTAGAGATACTTCAAGGTCCTACAAGTGGTATCAGAGCTTTGGTCTCCATTTGCTTTGATTTGCATAGCTTTTGGTGGTCATAGCCTTGGTTTCACAACCTAGGAGAGTATGGCGTCTAGCGAGGGAAATTATCACTGTAGAGGTCCTTACTTTGATGGTACTAATTTTGCTAGTTGGAAGCATAAGATGAAAATGCATATTCTTGGACATAACCCCGCCGTTTGGGCAATTATTTGTATTGTCTTGCAAGGTGAATTCTTTGATGGGAGAGAGTCGAACCGTGAAGCTAATGCGGAAGAATTGAAGATGCTGCAATACAACACTCAAGCTTGTGATATCATCTTCAACGGATTGTGCCCCGAAGAATTCAACAAAATCAGCCGTCTTGAGAATGCAAAGGAAATTTGGGATACTTTGATTGATATGCATGAAGGTATCGAATCCGTCAAGGAATCCAAGTTGGATGTGCTCCAAAGTCAGCTTGACAAGTTCAAAATGAAGGATGGCGAAGGTGTCGCTGAAATGTACTCTAGGCTTGCACTTATCACAAATGAGATTGCCGGCTTAGGGAGTGAAGAGATGACCGACAGATTCATCATCAAGAAAATCCTAAGAGCATTGGATGGAAAGTATGATACTGTGTGCACATTGATCCGAATGATGCCAAACTACAAAGATCTCAAGCCAACGGAAGTCATTGGAAGAATTGTTGCTCATGAGAGGTCACTCAAGGATAAGGAGGAACTTCACAACAAGTCAAGTGGTGCTTACAAAGCCTCAAGTGAAGCCCCCACATCATCAAGTGAGAAACAAACCTTCAATGAAGAATTGAGCTTAATGGTGAAGAATTTCAACAAATTCTACAAGAGTAGAAGCAAAGAAAGAAGCTCCAAGTCAAGGTCTTACAATGACAAAAGATCTACTAATCGAGAGCGCAATTGCTACAATTGTGGGAGACCCGGACACTATTCCAATGAGTTTACGGCACCCTACAAAAGAAGAGAAGATTCTCCAAAAAAAAAGAAGCAAAAGAGAAGAATCACCATCGAGAGAGAGGAGGAGTAGAGATGATCGTTATGAACGAAGACCCTCACGGAGAAGCAAGGATTCGGAAAGGAAGGACAAGTCATCAAGGAGCTACACAAAACGAAGAAATCAAGCTCATGTTGGTGAATGGGTATTCGGCTCCGACTCCGACAATCACTCCGAGAGAAGCTATCACTCCGACTCCGAATATACTCAAGATGAACGTGTTGCCGGTCTAGCACTTGTGTCAACCAACTCCTACGACATATTTGATTCACCAAATGAAGGAATTGGAAGATGCTTCATGGCCAAAGGTCCAAAGGTAACACATCCTGAGTATGTTGATTTCGATAGTGATGAAGATGACTTGCTTGTGGATGATGATTTCTTGTTGACAACTCTAGTGATGGATACTATGATGAAACGTCAATTAATCATGCTAATCAAGATAAAATGAATTACAATGATAAGGATAAGATTGAGCTTCTAACTAAAGAACTAAATACTCTTAACTTAGCTCATGAAACTATCTTCGAAGATCATCGAGAACTTTTAAGGGCTCATGAGAAGTCACGCTTTGAAAAGCTCAATCTTGAGCAAGAGCATGAGTTCTTAAAAGCAATCAATGATGATCTCCGTTGCCAAGCATTTACTCATATCTACTTACATGCCTCAAGTGAAGTCTAGTAACAAGTACAAGAAAGATCCTCCCTCTAGTAGTAACAATAATAATGTCAAATCCAATATTGTTGCTTCTAGTAGTTCTCTTGATTCCACTAATGATTGTCTTAGCCAAGTTACACTTGAGCAAGAAAATAGCTTATTGAAGGGAATTATAGAGAAAGGTGTTTACAAGAGCCTTGCCGGGAGTAAGCAATTCGAGGAAATTGTACGCAAGCAAGGAAGGCACCGGAAGAATCAAGGTGTTGGTTTTGAACGAAAGTTCAATGCCAATGGAGTTGAGTGGGAAGAAGATCAATACCCCAAGACGAAGTTTGTTCCTCAACAAGAGAAGTATGATCCTACTTATTTCAAGGGAACACAAGCACAAGATGATCTTCCACCACAAGACCACAAGAACAAAGGCAAGGACAAGCTTCAAGAAGAGATTGATGCATTTGAAGAAGCACCTAAGGCCTCGTTCAAGTGGGTTCCCAAGACTACGTCAAGTTCTACTTCATCAAGTACAACTACAACTCCAAGGGTTCCCATCAAGATGATGTGGATCCCGAAGAACAAGAACTAGAGAGTTCTTGAGGGTGACTCCACCAACATTTTTCACTCATATCATTATGGCAAGAACAAGTGCAATCAACTTCCACATCTTGCACTAGTTCAAGGAGTTACAAACCCTCATGTTGGTAAGGCAAGGGACAAGGTAACCTAATGATTTCATGGACATCATCTTGTGTGTGCATCACTCTATGTCTATGGATATTCTTGTTTGTTCCTTGTGGGACTAACCCATGTAGGTAAGTTGAAAGTGCAACTCACTCCAAAGGATTGCTCCAAATGATCTACATCAACATTGAGCATCCACATCTTCAACACCTACATGAAGTCATCATCGACAAAACCCAAGGTTAGTTCATCCCTCTAAAAGGGGATCTCACATCTAGGGGGAGCTTAACTCTAAGAATTGAGTTAAAGCAACTCTAATGGTGTGAACACATCAATGCATTATGTAAAAGTGGTAACCCACTTGAGCTTAAACGATGAGTATGACCTATGATCAAATGTTTTCATTTGACTCCTAAGTCAATATACTCATATATAGATGACCTAGTCATCGCCAATTGTTTGATAGATGCTAGAATTGGTTGTGCATGTTTTGCCACATATTTCATTTGCCATCTTACTGTGTGAGCATGTTGGTGCATATTTTACTCATTCAAGGACATCCAGTTGTTGTTTTGATTGTTTGGCTTCTTTTCCTTTTGCCAAGTGGATGGACAAGAATGCCTAAGAACCTTCTCTAGCTATCTATGGTTTTGTCGTCTCAAACTCTATTCATGCTATATCACAAAATTTGATCAAGTCAGATTCGAACCACTCTGTGTGAGGAGCACTCGGGGTCCCCGATTCGTCATAGACTTAAACTTCCAAAACTTCTTTGTGATTCTCGGTCTGACCGATTCCTCCATTTCGGTCCTACCGAGATCACTAAGTCGATCTAGGTTTTCAATCTCGTGCAACCGATTTGAACTTTTTCGTCACACCGAGTTGTCAGAATCGCATACGCTATGCATCTCGGTGCCACCGAGTTGTTCCACTTTGTCACACCGATGTGGTCGGGCTATATATAGTCACGGGCAAAATTTTGAAATTCTCCAACCCTTCGCCGCGCAATAGCTCACTCGCCTCCGTGGTCTCCGGATCGCCTCCTCATCACCACCGCCTCCTGTCGCTGGTCTCCGCCACCAACGGATTTCACCTCGCCGCTGCCGCTTTAGCGAAGTTCATCGCCAAGCTAGGGTATGGACTCGATCATCGTGCTATCCTCGTCCGATTCCTCGCACATTGTGTTCTTATTAATTCCTGCCATGATTGAAACAGTCCTATCCACCAATGCAATCCGAGATTAAGATGAGATTCAAATTTTAGGTTAGGTTTCACCAAACCATCTCGACCCACCAAGTTGAAAAACTCGTCCCACCGATTTGGCTAACGCCATTGCACTAGTAACTCTCGGTCCGACCGAGAATTGCTAATCGGTGAGACCGATTTTAGGACTTTGTGAAACCCTAGCAGCCTCGGTGCCATCAACTGTGACTCGTCCAACCGAAGTTCATCAATTTAGGTTCCAAAACTGCTTTGGTATCACCGAGTTTGAAAATCGGTTGATCCGAAATGCTTTCTGTGGAAAACTAAAACTGAATTTTTGAATCATTCTTTTGCAAAAATCTCTGAATTTTGTGATGCTCATCCATTCTATCTCATCTATAACTCTACACAGGGTCATCAGTCAGTGTTTGCAGCATGTCAGACCAGAGTGACCATCAGAACAGGTCAGAAGAGCAGATTCACATGAGTGAGGGCACTAGTCCCTCAAGTTCTTCAGATGATGGCAGTAGGAGCACTCCTAGCAATCTTCCTAAGGCTGCTACCAGGAAAAGGAAGAAAAGAACCTCAGACTCAGAGGATGAGGACTATATGGCAGCTGAAGATGAGGCTACTTCCAAGAAGGTAGTGCTCAAAAAGGAGTATGGCTCAGCACATAGCACAAAGCCTGGATTGAATAAGAAGGTTCCTGCCAAGAGGACACCCATTCCCAAGGTCAGAAGGTCCACTCAAGTGCCAGAACAGTCAAAACCCAAAGAGGCACCTGCAAAGAAAGTCATAACTTCCAAATCCAAGAAAGTTCCCACTGGAGAAACTATGAAGTTTACCATTGAATCAGAGGATAAAGCTGCTCAGGATAAGAAGAAGAAGAGAGCCAGAACCACTACTGCCCAGGTTCTTGGAAATCCTTCAATGAAGAGAGATTCTAAAGAGGAAGAAGAGGTTGCTGCACCAGCACCCAAGGCACCAAAGCTTATGGGTGATGCTATTAGATCAGGGGCTGCAACATCTAAGCCCAAGGAAGCACCCAAAGCTGCCCCCAAAGCCAAGCTTGCACCAAAGAGGAATACCAAGAGTATTCCAGCTGCTGAGAAGAACAAGGCCCCAATGCCTAATGTTGCTGATGAGGAAGATGAAGAAGGACAGGTCCTAAGGAAGCTCAAGCCCAAGATACCAGACCACAATGATGCCCATCCCGTGGCTGAGGACATGAGAATCAGAAAGGACTCAAGGTTGAGACTATGGAGGATGACAGATCCATATGCCTCAAGGAGAAGAACTGCTGTTGATTACAGGTTCCATACAAAGGAACAACATGACTTCTATGAGACAATCTTGTTGGACAAGAAGCCCATAGTGTGTGATACGAGGTGGGTCGACTGGACCTACATGAAAGATAATGAAGAACACTATCCTGGAGTGCAAGACAATTTTGGTTCTTGTGGAGTTGCAGATTATGTTGGGCAAAAGCTCACCAACTAGAATGATGAACTTGTCATGCAATTCTACTCCACAGCACACTTCTATCCAAATGGGAGGATAGTTTGGATGTCTGAAGGTACAAGGTACCAGTCCACTGTTGAGGAATGGGCAAATCTGATAAATGCCCCAAAGGAGAGTGAAGATAACTTGGATATTTATGCCAAGAAGAAGATGGACCACAATTCCATGGCACACATGTACAAGGAGATCCCAGACAAAGCTGTTGAGACACATAAGTTTGGATCAGTCCACTTCCTTCTGTCAGGGCTGCCAACTATCAATTGGATCCTAAGGCATACTCTGTTGCCTAAGTCTGGTGACCACAACATGATCAGAGGGCATGCATCAACATGTTGCATCTGTTTGATGTGCCACAAAAATTCAAGGTCATGAGCATTATGGTTGAAACCATTAAGAGGACTGCAGCAGTTGATTAACTCAAAGATGGGCACAGGCAAATATCAATTGGATAAGGAACATTTTCCTCTCTATCCAGACTTTGAGGACAATCAGGTTGTCATGAATGAGAATGATCCATCATCAGTACAAGCTCAAGAGAAGAAGGAGAAGGCAAGGAAGGAGAAGGCTGCCAAGATGCCAACTCAAGAGGAGGCATCTGAGTATTTCTTGAAGAACAAGCAGGAGCAGCTTGGTTACTTGATAGCATCAACACTGAGGATTGAGAAGGGATTGGCCACCCTCACTCGAAATCAGGAGAGATTGGAAAGAATCATGGAACTCAAATTCCATGATCTCGATGTCAAAGTAACTGAGATTCAGTCTGTTGTGAGCAGCTACAGGATGACATGCAGGACAGGCAGTGCAAGACTACCACTAATGTATTTGCCAGAGTGCCTAGAGCCCAGAGGTCGCTTGCAAGGTTCGTGATGCACACCAGAGCCACATCATCTCGCACCACCTACAGCCCCTACAGCTCCAAAGGCAACCAGCTCCAAAGATCAACTCCAGCTCCATCTACTTCAACTGAAGCCTTCGTTCTTGGAGTTATCCGGACACCACCACCTGAAGATCAAGCCTGAGAGTCGATCTAGCACTATGCATTTTCTGTGAACTTTTTAGTAACTTGTTGCCAAAGGGGGAGAAAAATGTATAGATCATAGGCTTCGAGAGAGAGAGAGTGTTGCTTTTGTTCTCTCTTGCTTTGGTGGTTAAACTTATTTGCTTTTTATTGCTTGAGATACTATGCTATTCTTGTGAGACATTGATGATCATGTGTTTCATCATAAGCTACACTTATGCACGTTTGATGATATTATCTTATCCTATCCTTATGTGATCATTCACTTTGCTTGGTGATGAGTGCATGTGTTCAATCTTTATCATTTTGAGCGCTCCACCAAGATGTATGTGACATGGAAGAGTAACCCATGAGCCTAATTCCTTGTGCATTTGCAGTCCAAAGCAAATCTTAAATTATGCACAAATTTAGGGGGAGCTCTTGCTTATCACATACTTCTCAAAGCTTATTTATGTTGTTCAATCTTATTATCATTTGTCGAAGCTTTGATCTATATGTTGTCATCAATTACCAAAAAGGGGGAGATTGAAAGTGCAACTATCCCTAGGTGGTTTTGTTAATTCATAACAACATATAGCTCATTGAGCTAATGCTATTTCAAGACTATTATTTCAGGAAAGCTCAATGAATGGCATGGCATGGATGAAGAAAGTGGATCCCTCAAAATACTAGTGACAAAGGATTGGCTCAAGCTCAAAAGCTCAAGACTCTTCATTTTATATTTTAGTGATCCAAGATCACATTGAGTCTATAGGAAAAGCCAACACTATCAAGGAGGGATGAGGTGTTGCTTAATGAGCCTCTTGCTTCATGTGCTTAGTGAAATGCTCCAATACCGTCAGCTACTTTCTCACATCCACAAATGACCTAAACCTAAAGCCAAAATCAGTCACACCGATTCTTTCTATCCGGCGCCACCGATTTCAAATGTCATAGCCACTGCCACAAACCCTAGGCAAATCGGTCTTACCGATAGGGATCTCGGTCTCACCGAGATGGGATTGTAATCTCTCTGTTTCCCTTCTTAACGTTTCGGTCTAACCGAAGTGAGCGATCGATACCACCGAGATTGCAATGTAAACTCACTGTTTCCCTTTTGTAACATTTCGGTCTCACCAAAAAGAGCAAATCGGTCCCACTGAGTTTACCTGACCAACTCTCTGGAAAGCTTATTACCAAAATCGGTCTCACCGAGTTTGTGTAATCGGTCTTACCGAGATTAGGTTATTGCCCTAACCCTAACCGAATCGGTCTCACCGAGTTGCATGTCAGTCCCACCAAAATTCCTAATGGTCACTAGGTTTACAAAATCGGTCCGACCGAGTCTGTTGAATCGGTTCCACCGAGTTTGGTAAATTGTGTGTAACGGTTAGATTTTGTGTGGAGGCTATATATACCCCTCCACCTCCTCTTCATTCGTGGAGAGAGCCATCAGACTAAACCTACACTTCCAACTTACCATTTCTGAGAGAGAGCTACCTACTCATGTGTTGAGGCCAAGATATTCCATGCCTACCATATGAATCTTGATCTCTAGCCTTCCCCAAGTTGCTTTCCACTCAAATCTTCTTTCCACCAGATCCAAATCCTATGAGAGAGAGTTGAGTGTTGGGGAGACTATCATTTGAAGCACAAGAGCAAGGATTTCATCATCAACGCACCATTTGTTACTTCTTGGGGAGTGGTGTCTCCTAGATTGGCTAGGTTTCACTTGGGAGCCTCCGACAAGATTGTGGAGTTGAACCAAGGAGTTTGTAAGGGCAAGGAGATCGCCTACTTCGTGAAGATCTACCGCTAGTGAGGCAAACCCTTCGTGGGCGACGGCCATGGTGGGATAGACAAGGTTGCTTCTTCGTGGACTCTTCGTGGGTGGAGCCCTCCGTGGACTCGCGCAACCGTTACCCTTCGTGGGTTGAAGTATCCATCAATGTGGATGTACGATAGCACCACCTCTCGGAACCACGCCAAAAACATCCGTGTCTCCAATTGCGTTTGAATCCTCCAAACCCTGCCCTTTACTTTCTTGCAAGTTGCATGCTTTAATTTCCACTGCCTATATACTCTTTCCATGCTTGCTTGAATTGTGTGATGATTGCTTGACTTGTCCTAAGATAGCTAAAATCTGCCAAACTCTATAATTGGGAAAAGGTTAAGTTTTTAATTGGTCAAGTAGTCTAATCACCCCCCTCTAGACATACTTCAAGGTCCTACAAGCGTTCATGTTTTAGACTTTTTAGACGATGAGTAAGGTGCCTTAGGTTGTGATCTTTCACTCAGTGATGTCGTTGGAGTTGATGGACTCACTTTATCTTCCAAGCCTTCCGCTATTATCGATATTAGATGGCCTTAAGCCATATTTGTTGTAATAAGTTCTCTTTTGAGACATTTGATGTAATAAGTGTGTGATTGCTACTCTGTTATAAATCCTTCAAGTACTGTGCGTGTCAGCATTACCGATCCAGGGATGACACTGATGCAGAGAGATCAGACTATTTGAGGTCTGGTCGCTACAACGGCAAAGGCAAGTGCACATCTGTCGTCAACTGGCAGACAGCAAAGTCTGCCGTTAGCCACCTAACGGGGATAACAGCTATACGTTGTCGTCCATGAGCTTTGTCATTAGCTTGGCAAGAAGACCGACAGCAAACATCTTTGTCGTCCGCTGTGCTTCTGCAGATGACAAAGTAGCTCATTACTGTGACTTTCAATGCTGAAAATGGGGCCGTCAGCCAGCAGACGGCAAAGGTGTTTGCCTGTCCGTGGGTTGGTCCTTTGCCATCTACGATGGCAGATGGCAAAGTAGCTGATTCCTGTAGTGAATTGGAGAAGCCTCCCCAAGCTTGAGGGAGATGCTCTTCCTCAGATTGCATAAAGTTATATATTTCCTGTAAGGCAGCTTGTTTCATATGAGCAAGAAAATATTTTTCAGAGAAGTAATATATCATATCCTGGGAAGTACACACAATGAGGAGCAAGAATATTGAACCATTCTTTAGCATCACCCTTCAATGACAAAGGAAATAACTTAAGAATATAGTAAAAGCGATTTTTTTGTCATGAGAAAATAGGGTGGCTATATTGTTTAATTTAATAAGGTGTGCCACAACAGTTTCAAATTCATAACCATGGAAAGGATCAGATTCTACCACAGTAATAAGTTCAGGATCAACGAAGAATTCATAATCCTCACCAGTAACAAAGATATGAGAAGTAGCAAACTTAGGATCATATTTCATTCTCTCTATGATAGCCTTTTCTGTCAGCTTACTTAGTAATTTCTTAAGATCTTCTCTATCATTACAAGCAAGAAAGTCCCTAACGATCTCCCCATCCATAACATAACCCTCGGGTACTTTAGGCATTTTATATCTAGTAGGAGAGCTAGGCATATCGGGTGAATTATAATTCTCAGTAGTTTCAACATTCTCAAATTCTTTAGCTTTAGCATTTTGTTATTCAAGAAATTAACCTAGTGGCACAATATCATAAAGCAAATTACTAGCATTATCACAATTATCATTCATAACAGAAGTAGCATCATCAATTACTTGCGACATATCAGATTGTATAGTAGGTGGTGGTGTCGCAAGGCGACCTAAAACAGAAGGTGAATCAAGTGCAGAGCTAGATGGCAGTTCCTTACCTCCACTCGTGTTTGAGGGTACGATCTTGGTTCTAGCATCTTTTAGATTCTTCATAATGATAAGGAGATGTATAAATCCCAAGTGAACTCAATAAACAAAGTTATGCTTCCCGACAATGGCGCTAGAAAAAGGTCTTGATAACCCAGAAGTATAGGGGATCACGACAGTCTTCAAGGGTAGTATTTCACCAAAATTTATTGATTTGACATGAGGGGAGCCAAAGAATATTTATAAGCCTTAGCAGTTGAGTTGTCAATTCAACCACACTTGGAAAATAATATCCCTGCAACAAAGTGTTTAGTAGAATAACAGTTTGATGGTTTTGATAGTAACAACAGTAATAGAATAGTAATACTAGTAGTTTTGTAGTGATTGTAACAACATCAGCAGCAAAAGTAACTTATCAAAGATCAATATGAGAAAAGCGTAGGCATTGGATCAGCGATAGATATTTGTGTTGGATGATACTCATCATATAACAGTCACAACCTAGAGCGATACACAATAGCTCCAATTCATCAATTCAATGTAGGCATGTATTCCGTATGTAGTCATACGTGCTTATAATAAGAACTTGCATAACATCTTTTGTCCTACCCTTCTGTAGCAGCGGGGTCCATAAGAAAATCTAAGGGATATTAAGGCCTACCTTTAATAGAGAACCGAAACAAAGCATTAACACTCAATGAATACATGAACTCCTCATACTACGGGCTCACCGGAGCAAATCCCAATTGTCTTCACACCGATACAGCGAGGTGCTATACAAATGGTTTTTAACCCCTTTCCACGATGGTGTTCTGAACCGTCACCAAGTGAGTGACTGCGATAGGGGGGGTCCTTCCCACACAACCTAGAAACCATCGGGGATAGGCCCTCCTGGTACACACGCTCGGTAAAACGAGGTCATGTGCGACGGACGAGCGATCAAATATGGTTATACGTACAATTGTGCTAAAAATACAATTATACAGGCCAAATCATTTCCGGTCGTAAGTACATCCCACACAGTCAGTCCCGGCTAAACGTTTCCGTTCGTATGTACATTCCACATAGTCAATCCAAGGAATACATTTCTGTTGGTATGTACATCCCACACATTTAATCTAAGAAGTATGTTTCCGTTCGTATATACATCCCACACAGTCACTCCAAGGAAAATATTTCCGTTCGTAGGTACATCACGCACAATTTTCCCCATGAAATTATTTGTGATAGCATTTCCATTGCACATGATATTAACACCTTTATCATTTGCATTATTGAATGCATCACCCCGGTGCGTAGAAGAAACTGTGTGTCAAAGGTTGTCCATCACACACACTTTTTATGTGGTAAACGTTTGCGCAAGGTGGCCTAACGCAAACAGATTTCAAGAGGATGTCATGTGTGATTGTTCATTGATCCAAGGCGGTTTATTCCTAGAAATTGTGTGTGTTGCCTAAGGTCATCGCCCACGATGTTTTTTCAATAACCATTTGTAATATAAAACCCCAATTAGCAGGCTAATTGCCATATTATTAATAATCCATTTATTAATCTAATTGACATTTCATATTAAGCACACAATATATTTCATTTCCATATTAAGGAAGCAGGATTTCATAATTTAAATACATCGGAGTACAACATCATATAGCTTCAGCACTCAGCTACCCCATTACACAACAGCACAAGCACCAAGTTTCACATGCAACATATATAACCTTTCAAAATTAGCATCATAGACGGTACATAGAAAGATGAATCTCATCTAGAAAACTGCTGAAGCGAAAGGCGAATATTGAGCCTTCATTGATGTTGAAGGTCTTTGCATCTTTAGGCCAGTGCATGTGGATGATTGACCGTCCATACTTTATCCTTTTCAGGAACACTTCAATATTGAACCGTGGATGTTGTATGAAAACCTTCCTCGCCTCCTGACCATACAGGTGGTTTGAGAGGTAATCATCAGTGAACTGCTTTGGAAAGGCCTGAAAACAAGGATATGCATAAATATATTCTCCAGATTTGAAATGGCGCAAAGGAATTAAAAGGCAAGGTATAATAGTTAGTACCATCCCGTAGTGAACTGATGTCTTCTTCATTATGCAGACAAAGATCTTGTTGTTTTTTGTCGCTAATTTCTTTACCGTAACAATGTTTCTGAGTTTCTTGACTTGACTGATATTCATGGACAACTCATTTCCACATATGCAAAAAGGGTCAAACAGCGGGTCAATACCTCTGACAGCAGGACCAACATGTGCAAGAACAAAGTGTTAAAAACCTAATATTTAAAAACAAGAAGGGGAAAGGTGTGTTATTAACTGCAACATGCCTAATATTTAAAAACAAGCAAACGTAGTCATTCAAACTTGTATTGTACAGGTCTAAGTACACTAGTTATTGGCCATGTTTTGATCCATGGGTTAGAGTTAGTTTGAGCTAGTTGGAGCTCAGATAGCCCTAAAGTATCCAAACATGAGGGCTAGTTTGAGCTAGTTGCGTCAAACCCACCCAAAACAACTATCCCACCCAAGAGGTGCTGATTGGGGCTAGTTCTCCTAGTGCATTTATGTCAATCTAACACTGTCATCCAAACACCTCTTTGGCTATAGTTAGTTTAGGGTTAGTCATTGTTTAGTATCATTGTTATTTAGGAAAAGTAGGATAGTGCAGGATTTATTCTACCTTGACTTGTACTCCAAGATGACCATGTACTTCTATATATATGCCCACGAGGCTCAAGCAATACAATCAACTATTCCACCAATCTCTCTCTCTCTCCCTTTTAATTGTCATGAGCTAGAAACTAACTCTAACCTCTAGCTAAGTTAGAGTATCCAAACAGTGCCATTGTTAAATCAAATGGAAAGGCGTGCTCAATACTCCCTCTGGTCCTTTTTACTCTGCATATAAGAATTGTCTGAAGTCAAACTTCATAAAGTTTGACCTTATTTATATGAAAAAATATCAACATCTACCATGTTAAAGTTATACAATATGAAAATTTAAGTCATCACACATGTACTAATATTTATTTCATAATGTGATTGTTGGTATTTTGTTCTATAAAGTTTGTCAAACTTTACGAGGCTTGACTTTAGACAAATCTTATATCGCCCACGATATTTTTTCAATAACCATTTGTAATAGAAAACCCTAATTAGCCGGCTAATTGCCATATTATTAATAATCCATTTATTAATCTAATTGACATTTCATATTAAGCACACAATATATTTCATTTCCATATTAAGGAAGCAGGATTTCATAATTTAAATACATCGGAGTACACCATCATATAGCTTCAGCACTCAGCTACCCCATTACACAACAGCACAAGCACCAAGTTTCACATGCAACATATATAACCTTTCAAAATTAGCATCATAGACGGTACATAGAAAGATGAATCTCATCTGGAAAACTGCTGAAGCGAAAGGCGAATATTGAGCCTTCATTGATGTTGAAGGTCTTTGCAACTTTAGGCCAGTGCATGTGGATGATTGACCGTCCATACTTTATCCTCTTCAGGAACACTTCAATATTGAACCGTGGATGTTGTATGAAAACCTTCCTCGCCTCCTGACCATACAGGTGGTTTGAGAGGTAATCATCAGTGAACTGCTTTGGAAAGGCCTGAAAACAAGGATATGCATAAATATATTCTCTAGATTTGAAATGGCGCAAAGGAATTAAAAGGCAAGGTATAATAGTTAGTACCATCCCGTAGTGAATCGATGTCTTCTTCATTATGCGCATAAAGATCTTGTTGTTTTTGTCGCTAATTTCTTTACCGTAATAATGTTTCGAAGTTTCTTGACTTGACTGATATTCATGGACAACTCATTTCCACATATGCAAAAGGGTCAAACAATGGGTCAATACCTCGACAAAGAGGACCAACATGTGCAAGAACAAAGTGTTAAAACCTAATATTTAAAAACAAGAAGGGAAAGGTGTGTTATTAACTGCAACATGCCTAATATTTAAAAACAAGCAAACGTAGTCATTCAAACTTGTATTGTACAGGTCTAAGTACACTAGTTATTGGCCATGTTTTGATCCATGGGTTAGAGTTAGTTTGAGCTAGTTGGAGCTCAGATAGCCCTAAAGTATCCAAACATGAGGGCTAGTTTGAGCTAGTTGCGTCAAACCCACCCAAAACAACTACCCCACCCAAGAGGTGCTGATTGGGGCTAGTTCTCCTAGTGCATTTATGTCAATCTAACACTGTCATCCAAACACCTCTTTGGCTATAGTTAGTTTAGGGTTAGTCATTGTTTAGTATCATTGTTATTTAGGAAAAGTAGGATAGTGCAGGATTTATTCTACCTTGACTTGTACTCCAAGATGACCATGTACTTCTATATATATGCCCACGAGGCTCAAGCAATACAATCAACTATTCCACCAATCTCTCTCTCTCTCTCCCTTTTAATTGTCATGAGCTAGAAACTAACTCTAACCTCTAGCTAAGTTAGAGTATCCAAACAGTGCCATTGTTAAATCAAATGGAAAGGCGTGCTCAATACTCCCTCTGGTCCTTTTTACTCTGCATATAAGAATTGTCTGAAGTCAAACTTCATAAAGTTTGACCTTATTTATATGAAAAATATCAACATCTACCATGTTAAAGTTATACAATATGAAAATTTAAGTCATCACACATGTACTAATATTTATTTCATAATGTGATTGTTGGTATTTTGTTCTATAAAGTTTGTCAAACTTTACGAGGCTTGACTTTAGACAAATCTTATATGCCAGCTAAAAAGATTCAGAGGGAGTACAACATTCTTAATAGCAACAAAATATAGTCATTCATAGAGCTATTATTATATTTGGTATTGATGAAATTGAACTACATAGTTCATACTAGCACATATAGAACATCACACTTTTAATAGCTGAAATAAACAAGGCATACTACGAACAACCAAAGATGGCAATTGAAACTGGACATATGCTAGCTACAAACAACCAAACAACCATAAACCATAGAAATAAACAAGGTGTAATGCATACAACAAAATATAGCAATAAATATTGGACATGTTCTCACTACAAAAAAGGGGTTCGAGAAAACAAATCATGGGTTTCCTCACTTGTCACAGATTGCCTCCTCCTCGTGGTCGCCGTGGATGAGGTCTGACTTGGCAGTTGAGGATCCCAAGCCAGCGTCGCAAAATGTGTCCTTCGGAAATGACAAAAGGGGCTCCATGGTGATGAAGGATGGAAAATTGTTCATAACGAGCCCCAGGAGATCAGCGGTAGGGACATCGATGAGATCGACGGCTGTCAAACCCAAAGGGTTGGGGGTGGGCAATGTGGCTATCAAAACCGGCAGATCTCGGGTAGGGGGGCCCAAGTTGTATGTCTGAGGATCAATGGTAACATGGGACAAAGAGACACAATGTTTACCCAAGTTTGGGCCCTCTTAAAGGAGGTAAAACCCTACATCCTGCTTGATTATATTCGATGAGTATGGGGGTTACATGAGTTGATCTACCTTGAGATTGTAATGGCTAAACCCTAGATTGTCTAGCCTATGAATGTTATGATTTTGTCTCCGGTCTAAGCCCTTCAGTGTATATAGACACCGAAGGGGCCTAGGGTTGTACAGAGACGGTTTACAGAGAAAGGAAACAGTATATCCGGACATTTAATCTTGTAATTCACGCATATAGGAGTCCTAACCAGACACGGGAGGTGGTCTTCTTCTTTCATCTTTACAGCCCATCAGTCTGGCCCATGTTGAATAGACCGGACGCCCGAGAACCCCTTAGTCCAGGACTCCCTCAATAGCCCCTGAACCAGTCTTCAATGACGACATGTTCGGCACGCGGATTGTCGTCGGCATTGCAAGGCAGGTTCCCCTCCTTGAATACCATACATTAGCTTTCCCTTTATAAAAGAACTATATACGGCTCTGTATAATTAACACAACCCTTAGCCGCGAAGGCAGAATATAAAAAAATTGGGAATAGTGTCTTTACTGACAACTTTTTCCGGCGAAGCGTCAGACTTGGCTCTTCAGTATTTTGACTCGTTTTCACACTCCCCGTTTCGTGTTTCGAGGTCGAGCCCCCTTGGCCCGTCTTGTCAAAACAGAGATCGTGCCCACTTATTACGGGATTCTCATCAATGGGATTTGGGTAACCCAACCGATTACGGCACACACTCTCATTAGGAATAGACAAGTTTTAAGGCATAAGTGGGGGACATTGGCATTTCTACTACGTATAAGAGGGCAAAAGATTCCTCCTTTCTTCCCCACGCCTTCTTCCAGCCTCTGCCTCCAAATCTCTGAAGCTCCAGCGCCCAAAAAAAGTTCTCATCTTCCTCACCGCCACCACCTTCTCCAGCCATGGCCGAGTCAGGCTCCAAGGGCAAGTGGGAGGCCTCCTTCGTCACGGAAAAGGACGTGAAGGATCTCCGGAGCGCGGGGTACCTGGCCGCAGACATTGTGCACAGGCTCCCCGACGAGGGCCAAATCATTCCCACTCCGGCGCCCGGCGAAAGGGTTGTCTTCCTCCCCCATTTTCTTAGAGGGCTAGGGTTTCCACTCCACCCCTTCGTCCGTGGCCTCATGTTCTACTACGGGCTAGATTTCCATGATCTAGCCCCGAATTCTTTCCTCCACATATCGGCGTTCATCGTTGTGTGTGAGGCTCTACACTGCATCCTGCCACACTTCGGCCTATGGCTCAAAATCTTCAATGTGAAGCCGAAGGTGATCGATGGACAGCATGCGGACTGCGGCGGGGCCATGGTAAGAAAGCTTCCCAATGCCACACTGCCCAAAGGGGCCTTCATCGAGACCGTCAAGGTCTGGCAGCAGGAGTGGTTCTACATCACCGAGCCCCGCCGCGCCAACTGGGTGGCAAATCTGTAGTTCAGATCCAGACCCCCCATGAGGCTCACTTCATGGACCATTAAGGGCCTCAATTGGGGGTCCCATACGGAGGTGCAAATGTTGCGGAAGCGCATCACCAACGTGCTGGGCAAAAACGTCGGTCTCACCAATGTGGTGCAGATCATGCTCTTCCGCCGCATGCTCCCCTGCCAACGTCGGGCCTCCCACATGCGGGAGTTCAATCCGATGGAGCCGCGAGCCCTGAAGCGCTTCTTTGGCACCACACACAAAGAGATATGGAAGCTGCTCTTCAAGGCCTAGAAGAGCTGGCCCATGAAGACCGAAGATGTTGGGCTCGACATCGATAATCCGGCCACTCCGGTAAGTATTAACCTTTTCGAAGACGTGTCTGGTCAAATATTTTTAACCAACGGGAATCTTATCAGCTCACTTCTTCACATGGCTGGACAGCAAAGGTGGAGCGGATGAACAGTCCGGCTCCGTTGTCTGAAGACCCAACCACCACCTAGCTGATGGAGATGCTGGTCCTAGCGCCCTACCAAGCATCGGAGAAGAATGGCAAAAAGAAGGGCAAGGAGCCCAAGGGTGGCCCCGCTGCAGAGGCCCTTCGGATGCTGTGTCCGCAGAGACTGAGATCATCTCCTCTCATGAGGGAGACAAGGACGAAGAGGAGGATGAGGAGGTGGAAAGCGACTCCCCCCGCAAGTGAAGGAGGAAGAAGAGGACGGCCTCCGAAAACCCGGGGGGAGTGGCGCCGAAGAGGGGAAAGATTACCCTTTCGGTCAATTTGGACTCAAAGTCCAAACACATCCCCAAGAGAGCCCCCAGGGCAAAGCCCCCAGCCGATTCATAAGTATCCAAAATTTCCGCTTGCCTACCTTTGTCATGTAAGCTATATTATTGTTTGCTTTTCAGTCCTCCTCGCGATATTCCGAATGCCTCATCTTCGTCGAGGAACTCCCTGCGGCTTGAGCAGGAGGAGAGCGATGCGCCGTCGTGAGCCCCCCGCCTACTTCCTTGGAGGACACTGAGGTATCGTCCCTAAGGACTTCTCCTGGGCGAGGAGGGGCGGACGAGGACGTCGAGAAGGCGCCTGAGCTTAACACCTCGCCCGTAGAAGACCTGGGGGAGGTGACCCCCAGGACCACCAACAACGGGGCACCCCAACAGAATGGGCCCCCACCACATACTATTCTGTAGACCAATACGGCTGCGGGAAGGGATGCACATCCCCCTTCAACAAAGGGGGGAGCAGCAACGGCTCCCATGATGACCCACAAGCATAGGGGATCTATCGTAGTCCTTTTGATAAGTAAGAATGTCGAACCCAACGAGGAGCTGAAGGAAATGACAAGCGGTTTTCAGTAAGGTATTCTCTGCAAGCACTGAAATTGTAGGTAACAGATAGTTTTGTGATAAGATAATTTGTAACGGGTAACAAGCAAAGAAAGTAAATAAAGTGCAGCAAGGTGGCCCAATCCTTTTTGTAGCAAAGGACACGCCTGGACAATTTCTTATAATGAGAAAAGCGCTCCCGAGGACACATGGGAATTATCATCAAGCTAGTTGTCATCACGCTCATATGATTCGCGTTCGGTACTTTGATAATTTGATAAGTGGGTGGACCGGTGCTTGGGTACCGCCCTTTCTTGGACAAGCATCCCACTTATGATTAACCCCTATTGCAAGCATCCGTAGCTACAAAAGAAGTATTAAGGTAAACCTAACCACAACATGAAACTAGTGGATCCAAATCAGCCCTCATTTAAACAACGATAAACTAGGGTTTAAGCTTCACACTATAGCAACCCATCATCTACTTATTAATTCCCAATGCCTTCCTCTAGGCCCAAATAATGGTGAAGTGTCATGTAGTCGACGTTCACATAACACCACTAGAGGAGAGACAACATACATCTCATCAAAATATTGAACGAATACCAAATTCACATGACTACTAATAGCAATACTTCACCCATGTCCTCAGGAACAAACGTAACTACTCACAAAGCATATTTGTGTTCATGATCTGAGCAGTATTAATATGCATTAAGGATCTGAACATATGATCTTCCACCAAATAAACCAATTAGCATCAACTACAAGGAGTAATCAACACTACTAGCAACCCACAGGTACCAATTTGTGGTTTTGATACAAGATTGGATACAAGAGATGAACTAGGGTTTTGAGAGCAGATGGTGCTGGTGAAGATGTTGATGGAGATTGACCCCCTCCCGATGAGAGGATTGCTGGTGATGACGATGGTGATGTTTTCCTCCCGGAGGGAAGTTTCCCAGCAGAACAGCCCCACGAGCCCTAGATTGGTTCTGCCAAGGTTCCGCCTCGTGGCGGCGGAGTTTCATCCCGAAAGCTTGCTTATGATTTTGTTTCCAGGGTAAGAGACTTCATATAGCAGAAGATGGGCACCGGAGGGGCCACCAGGGGGCCACGAGGCAGGGGGGCGCGCCCAGTAGGGGTGGGCGCGCCCCCCACTCTCGTGGCCAGGGTGTGGTCCCCCTCTAGTACTTTCTTTGCTCAATAATTCTTATTAATTCCAAAAATGACTTTCGTGGAGTTTCAGGACTTTTGGAGCTGTGCAGAATAGGTTTCCAATATTTGCTCCTTTTCGAGCCAAGAATCACAGGTGCCGACATTCTCCCTCTTCATGATACACCTTGTAAAATAATAGAGAATAGCCATAAGTATTGTGACATAACATGTAATAATAGCCCATAATGCAATAAATATCGATATAAAAGCATGATGCAAAATGGACGTATCATCCCGCAGCGGCCTCCGTTAATACGGAGGTTGCTCATCCTCTGGAGGAGGCGCTGCAACGCGCTTCCATCATGGAGGAACACCTCACCCTGATGGGTGCGGTTATGGAGAAGGTGCAGTCTGCGAAAAGCAGACTGAACAAAGCCTTAAACAGCATACTAATGGGCTTTGAGGTATGCGACGTAATATTCTAAGCAAATTTATTATATGCAAAGGATAAACATGTATATAGACAGTAGCCCCTGAGACTCTATCCGGATTAGAACAATCCGGACAGAGGATTTGAATATAATTCGGACACTAATATACTCAGCTAATGTATGTGATAGGCTCCATGTTGGCAGCTACCGCCCAGGCCGCAGAGATTTCTGAGCTTAATTGGAAGCTGCGAGTGGCCGATGAGGAGCTCGGCTGCATCAACAAGCGGTTTGAGGAGACGCAAGGTATGCAGATTTTATATATCAGAATTGATATGTATGGTGAGTCTTTGAACTCATTCGATTTTGTGATTATGATCGCAGTTGGCGCGGCTGAGGTTGAATCCTTCAAGAGCGCGCTTGCCCAGGCCAAGAAGGAGGTGGAGGCGAACAGGACAGCCGCTGACAAAGTGGCGAAGGAGCTGGAGGCGGAGCAAACTGCCCGCCGCCAACATGAGGCTCGTGTGGCTAAAGTCGAGCAAGAGCTCAAGGACGCCATCACCAAGTGTGTGTCCTTAGAGCAGAAGACTTTGGACCAAGCATCCGAACTCGCCAAAGCTCTCCAGGATGTCAAAGAGGCCCGGGTTGAGTCCCAGAGCGCTCGCCAGGAGATCCAGCAGGCGAGGCAGATAGCGGCTGGTAAGGCCTTTCTTCTGCAGTGTAAATTTGGAAGTAGGAGGTATATCTTGCTGACCCGGTTTTGGAGTTCTCCCAGTGCATTTGCTGATCTTCCAAGGAGTGTTGTCGACGCCACACAGTTCTTCCGAGATGAGGAGGGGAGTTCGACCGAGAAGCTGTTCTGGTTGCAGTATCTTGTGCCAGAGCATCTGATGCCCCTTAGCGACCAGCTGAAGCAGCTGAACGAGCTGCATAGGGTGGCCGGCTTGGCCATGAAGGATCTAATAGTCTCGCTTTGGCCAACCGAGCCCATGCCCAAGAGCTCTTCGACCATGTGAAGCGGCTTGTTAACGCGCGTCCTCGGATCGACGCCATAAAGCAGTCGACCTGCATAGAAGGTTCCCAGATGGCCTTTGCCCACATCAAGATGCAATGGACGAAGATGAAGGCCACCGAAGTGGCGACCGCATGTCCGCCCGAGGGCAAGAATCACCGGAAGCCGGAGAGGTACTTTGAAGATGTCCTAGAAGGGGCCCGAATAGTAGAGGCCAGTGTTCAAAGGATGTAATGTTCAATTAAATGTACTTGGGTGGAAGAAACCATGCTATGAATCCGCGCTATGATTGTGCCTTTTGTGTTAATTTTATCCTCCTATGCGGCCATTTATTATTTATACTTCTAAAGGAAGCTAGTCGTCGGCTTCCGCCCCCATGCAAATAGTACAGGGGTGTTTGTGAACGCATAGCCGCACTTTATCCAACGTCTTGGTCCTTTGAGGAGGCGTTCACGCGGTGAACTAGGCAATCAGACTATGCGGCTTTATTACCTTCACTTAGCCATAGGAATCCATTGGTGGGGTTAACTAGTAACCCCTGTTGCATTGAGCGGCAACCCGGATTACGGTGCTTTTGCAACGCGGCTGTTCGAGTCCTAGCCCCTCGTGTGACACAGCAAGAATCGCTAATGATCTGTAGTATAACACTAAGTCACTGGATTGCTGACCAACTCTCGATTATCATGACGGTCAGTTTTCGGCTTTCTCAATTGAGGTACTTAACCGGATGAATCAAAAATACAATCGCAGTAGTTCTCCCTTTACTACCTTAGCCGAATAAGGTGGTAAGCATAGGAGCTGGGCAACACAAATAAAATTGGGTTGCCTCCCAACTAGCGCTATCGTTTAACGCCCCTAGCTAGGCATAAAAGCGAGGATAGATCTAAGTAGTGCCATCTTTAATTTTTAGTTTTTTAGCGTAGTCATGTTCGAATCCGGGAGGTTCTTTACGTTTCCCTTCATACTCAGAAATTTTTAGATCTAAAGAGTCCAACCGCTTATTGCAAAGAGTAATCAACATAACCATGCGGTGAAGATTTCCGCTAACACTCTTGAGAGGTTTAAGAGACTTTTGTAAGATTTTTGTAACTTCTCAAATCTTTTCAAACACTTGTGTTTCTTCTTGGGTAGGATGAGATCCCCCTTTTTGAGGTATTGTTCCCACTATTCCCTCTATAATTTCATGTGCAATACTGGGATCAATTTTAATAAAATTTCCTTTGGCAATACAATCCAAGAGTTGTCTATGAGACATATTTAGCCCAACATAAAAATTGCGAAGTAGAGTTCTAAAATTCACCTCTAGGGTGCAATTACGATAAGATTCCATCATCCTATACCAAGCATCTTTTAAATTTTCTCCTTGCCTTTGCTTGAAGTGGAGAACTTCAAACTCGGGAGACATAGGAGCGGATAAAGGACTAAAACGAGAGGCAAATGGCAAATAATGTAAATGTGAGGGAGAAAAGTTTGTGATGGGTACTTGGTATGTCTTAACTTGAGCGAAGACCTCCCGGCAATGGCGCCCGAAATCCTTCTTGCTACATCTTGAGCTTGCGTTGGTTTTCCTTGAAGAGGAAAGGGTGATGCAGCAATAGTAGCGTAAGAATTTCCCTCAGTTTTTGAGAACCAAGGTATCAATCCAGTAGGAGGCTCCTCAAAAGTCCCACGCACCTACACAAACAAACGAGAACTCGCAACCAACGCAATAAAGGGGTTGTCAATCCCTTCAAGGCCACTTGCGAAAGTGAGATCTGATAGAGATAGTATGATAAGATAAATATATTTTTGGTATTTTATAATATAGATAGGAAAAGTAAAGATGCAAATAAAAGTAGATTGAAAGCTTATATGATAAATGATAGACCGGGGCCATAGGTTTCACTAGTGGCTTCTCTCAAGATAGCATAAGTATTACAAGGTGAACAAATTACTGTCGAGCAATTGATAGAAAAGCTTAATAATTATGAGATTATCTAGGCATGATCATGTATATAAGCATCACGTCTGTGACAAGTAGACCGACTCCTGCCTCGCATCTACTACTATTACTCCACACATCGATCGCTATCCAAAGATGCATCTAGAGTATTAAGTTCATAAAGAACAGAGTAACGATTAAGAAAGATGACATGATGTAGAGGATAAACTCATGCAATATGATATAAACCCCATCTTTTATCCTCGATGGCAACAATACAATACATGCCTTGCGCCCTCGCTGCCACCGGGAAAGGACAACAAGATTGAACCCAAAGCTAAGCACTTCTCCCATTGCAAGAAAGATCAATCTAGTAGACCAAACCAAACTAATAATTCGAAGAGACTTGCAAAGATAACTTAATCACACATAAAAGAATTCAGAGGAGATTCAAATATTTCTCATAGATAAACTTGATCATAAACCCCCAATTCATCGGATCGCGACAAACACACCGCAAAAAGAGTTACATCGAATAGAACTCCAAGAAGATCGAGGAGAACATGGTATTGAGATTAAAAGAGAGAGAAGATGCCATGTAGCTATTAACTATGGACCCGAAGGTCTGTGGTAAACTACTCACAACTCATCGGAGAGGCCTTGGAGATGATGTAGAGGCCCTCCGTGATCGATTCCCCCTCCGGCGGAGCGCCGGCAAAGGCTCCAAGATGTGATCTCGCGGATACAGAAGGTTACAACAGTGGAAATAGTTTTTCGTGGTCGCTTATGATGTTTTCGGGGTACATGGGAATATATAGGAGGAAGAAGTAGGTCGGTGGACGCCCGAGGGTCCCACGAGATAGGGCGCCTCAGAGGGGGGCGCCCACCTCGTGGCCGCCTCGGCTGTTGCTTGACTTCCACCTCCAAGTCCTCCGATCACGCTCGCTCCAAAAATCACGCCTCCAAGGTTTCATTCCGTTTGGACTCCGTTTGATATTCCTTTTCTTCGAAACACTAAAATAGGCAAAAGAAAAACAGCAATACGGGATGGGCCTCCGGTTAGTAGGTTAGTCCAAAAAATGATATAAATGTGTAAATTAAAGCCCATAAAACATCCAAAACGGGTAATTTAATAGCATGCAACAATCAAAAATTATAGATACGTTGGAGACGTATCAAGCATCCCCAAGCTTAATTCCTACTCGTCCTCGAGTAGGTAAATGATAAAAAACAGAATTTTCGATGTGGAATGCTACCTAGCATAATTCTTAATGTAATTTTCTTTATTGTGGCATGAATGTTCAGATCCCAATGATTCAAAATAAAAGTTTCTATTGACATAAGAAATAGTAATACTCACTACAAAAAAATACACTTCCGTGATGATACGTGTTTGTCACAGTAGGTCGCGTTTTTTGTCATGCATGTATGTCGTGGGAAACGAGCACCTATGGGGCAGGGGGCCCCTTCTCGGTCCGGCAGGGAGCGGAGGGTCGCGCGAAGAGCAGATCGAGGTCGGGCACGCGGGGGATTTTTACCCAGCTTCGGAGCTCTCCGGAGAGATAAAACTCCTACTGCTGCTTTGTGTTTGTATTTTGTTCTTGCTCGAGAGCGTGGGTATGCTGTGGTTTCGAATGTGTCGCATCAATCGAACCCAACCCCTTTACGCGCGCATGGGCCTCCCTTTATAGTTTAAAGGGTCACCAACAGTGGCAGCGAGAGAAAGGGGTAAAGGGTAAAACGTGGGTTCGTGACAACCACTATCTACAAAGGCCCTACCTAACTCGACGGCAGGGACAAGGGCATTTAATGCCCGTCCGCCGCCCAATAGTGCAGAAACGACCGTTAGGGGCGCCACCGACGCCACGATGGCCTCCTAGTCACCTTCGCTACACCAAGACCGCTAGGTCAGACAACCACCCGCCACGCGCGCCAGAGGATCCCGTGGCGCACACGCCGCCGGGTGAGCTGGAGCGCAGAGTGGTGGAGTTTACCGCGCAAGTGCCTTGCCGCGTCTCGTTTTGTCATACCCGCAAGCTTGCCGCTGTCGGTCTTGCCGGACGCGCGGCGTCAGCGCAAGTCTTCAAGTGCCTTGTTATCTTCCCGCAAGCTCCTCTTGCCGGGTTCTTCCTTCCCGCAAGCTCCACTTGCCGGGTTCATTCTTCCCGCAAGCTCCTCTTGCCGGGCCTTTGTCTACAAAGTTAACACTTTGTTCTTGAATGGCAGTAAATGGGAATGACGGGGTCTTGGCGGGCCCCAAGAAGCCTTTGCCGCTGGCGCCATGATCGCCTGCAGACAAGTTCGGGTACTAAGGTACCCCTACTTTAGTACACCGACAGAGCCCCGGCCTAGGCTATACACGGTGCCGAAGGCTGTTGGGCCAGCCCAAAACAGGCACGGGCACGCGTGGTCTGGTCCAAACCAAATCCGCCCAGATTCACCGCTGCCTCAGAACGGCGCGCCAATCGCGCGCCGGGGAGAGGTTGTGGGCAATTTTAAGTCCAGAAATGCGAATGTTCGCCTCGGTTCCGATCCTCAGATATAAGCAGAGGAAACAGGCCGTTCCCCACCTTCACCACTTGCGCCTTCCTCCGAAAGCTCCGCCGCCCTCCGCTTCCTAAGCCGAAGAGAGCAGCGCTCGCCGTCTGCCGCCGCCGTCGTCCCTAACGCTCAAGCCCCCCGCCGCTTCCGCCATGGTCTCAAGACCAGCAAGGCCGAGAAGTCGGCCGAGGCGCTAGGCTTGAGGCGCCGCGCAAGAAGCGGTGCTTTTCCCCGCCGAGCTCACCCCGGCGGCGCCAAGGAGGAGTTCTACCTCTTCCGTCGACGCAGACGCTGGCGATCCGCAAGACGCCGGTGCTTTCCGCTAGGCTTCCAAATCAAGCGGTGCCCAAAAGGGTACTATTTCTTTCCGTGTTCTTCTATTGCGGCTCGCCCACCTTTTTCGGACTTTTATGCGACATCATGAATACCTACGGGTTTCATCTTCTTGATTTCACCCCAACGCCGCTCGACAATGGCGGTTTTCAGACACCGCGAGAACTTCGCTGGCATCCACCCAAATGTCGCTTTTTCGCCATTATTTCACCCCCGAGCCGAGAAAGGAGAGCCATTGGTCGGGCGGAGTCGCTCGACCTCACGAATCGGCATGAAGGAGGTGTATCCGCGGTGAGATCCATAGCAAGTGGGATGAGTGGAGGGTGCCGGATCTGTGATGCCAATCCGCAGCTCTTCACCAACTCGCGCCAGTTCGGTAGTTCGCGGCGGCGATTTGGGCGCCTGTCACGAACGACGCCAAGCTCAAGATTGCCACCACCCGAATCCTCCGGCCAGCTTGCTGTGCTCACCACAGGGCGGTTGGCGCGATTTCTTCGCCACGTGACGCTTCTCCGCAGAAGAGGGAAGGCCCGCCGGCAGCTTGGCGGCCCGGCGGATATCATGAGGCTGCGCCGGCCTCAATTTCAACTTCACAGCTTCGAGCTTAACGGATGCCGAGGGAGCTGTTCAAGCACGACGCCAACCATCCAGAGTGGTTCAGCCGCCGCAGGCGCCATCCCATTATGCAACACTCCTAACGCGATCGTGATCCGCGAATGATGCCAGAGTGCGATTCGCATGGGATAATCCCAACTTGATGGAGCCCGCGACGACGCTGCAGCAATTCTTCGACGGCTTGACGGAGGTAGCAGCAACGCCGGCGAGAAGAAGCTTCACCGCGCCACCACCGAAAACGAGATGCGGTACATCGCCAAAGGGGTCAAGAGGCGGCGGCGCGCCGCCGCCGGCGCAGTTCGGCTTCACGTTGGAGGAGGCAGAGGCGGCCGAGGCGGCGAGCATTGCCGACAGGGAAGAGGTCGTTGGCGAGGAGGAGCCCGAGGCTGAAACGAGCGAGGCCGCCGAGGGCGCGAGCGGCCAGCCGTGTTCGAGCAGCTTGCCGCAGGCGGAGCCCCCAGCAGCAGCCCCACTCCCAACCAAGAAGGCGCCTGCTGAGCCGAGATACGGCAGGAGGACAGGCAGTCCAGAGCTAAGGCGCCTGGGACACGCTCCACCGCTGCAAGTACCGCTGCCGCTGGAGGGTCCTGTGCTGTGCCGCCAATCGAGGCGGGTCTTCCCGGCCGCCACGCTCGATCCCCGCCAGCAGCTCCCGCAACGCCGAAGGGAGCCTACTCCTCCGCCACACCGCGCAGAGAGGGTACCGGACTTCGACCTCTCCGCGCTGAGCTACTCCGATGATGATGAGGAGGAGGAGGAGGAGTAAGACTTTCTTCTCGCTGTTCTTGATTTTCTACGATTTTTGTTGTTTCTTGTCTCGCATCTGATTTGCTTCTCCCTGAATCTTGTTCCTTTTCAGGACTCTGGCCGAGAGAGCGGCGAAGAGGGCCAAGGTCCCCGTGGTTGTCATCGAGGACGATCCCGCCATGACAAAGAAAGGACACGTCCGAGACCACCTTGACGGATCCGTTCTTCTTCCTCAAGAAGAGTCTCAAAGACAGCCCCCAGCCAGAAGTGTTTGGTTCACTTCTGCTAGGGGCGGCATGGGTGCTTCTTCTTTTGTTGACATCTTTATTGTTGATTCATTTGTGTAGGAGCAGAACAAGCCCACCAGGAACAACCAGAGGCCGCCCCAGAGGTGCTGTCGGCTTCGACTACGCCGCCAAGGGGTGATTCCCCGACAAGGAGCGCCCCGACAAGGAGGGATCCTCGCAAGGGCGGAACCAAGGAGCCCCAGCAGTGGAGCCCATGGTCACGAGCCCAAAGACAGTAACCCTCCTCGCCGGAAACCTTCCATTGGGCTCCTTTTCTGATCTTCTTCCTTTTTTTTGGATATTTGCTTGACTTTTCCTTCCTCTTCATGCTCCCAGATCCCCTTCTTACAGACCCAATGGAGACTGAGGCCACTGGCGAGGAAGGCGCGCGTGGCAATACTGAAGACGCCGCCGCTGATGAGGAAGAGGCCGACGCTGATGAGCCCGCCGACGAGGAGGCCGCCAAGGCCACCGGGCGCAGAGTCGGCGAGGGTCCGGCGATCGATCGACGACCCGGAGGGCACAGAGCGCAGGGCGCTGCACCGACCGCCGATTCTCCGCCGGTGATAAGGGCGCTGGCCCGAGGAGCCCCAGCTAGGCGCTTACTTGAAGGCCGGGCGAGGGCGATACATCAAGCTTCCTCGGCGCCGAGCCTGTGGCGCCGTCAAGGAGAGGAGTTTGACGGGAAGTTCTCACCTCTGGGGCTGGCAAGGGTCGACGCGCCAAGCAGCGCGGCAGTGGCGATTCCGAGGAGGAGCAGCTGCCGAAGTTGGTGTCACTTATCACGCCCGGCAAGCTAAGCTTGAGTCCCGGAAGCGCTTGTCGCGCAGCGGAGTCGACATAGAGAAACACGCGCAGAGCTCCGGAATCAAGAACTGTGAGGCTCTCCGATCCATTGCGGAGGAGAGGGCGAACTTGGCGAGGGCGAAGGAGGCGTTTATCCCGGAGAAGGCTGAAGCCGAGGAGCAGCAGAGGCTCGCCGCCAAGAGATGTCCAAAGGGAAGGTGAGCCGACACGTAAGAAGGTTAGTCTCGACAGCCACGAGGAGGAGCTCGAGGCCCGGAGCAATCACTTGGCGAGGCACTCAAGGAGGCGGCGATGCCGCCGCGGCTGCCGAGGCCGCCAAGAAGGAGCTAGAGGTGAAGGTGACGCAGCTGGAGGCGGCATAAAAGGGAAGAACGAAGAGCTTGTCGACTCAGCCATGAAGCGCCGAGAAGGATGCCCATGCCCATGGCGACCGCAAGTTCAGCTCGCCGATAAGATCAAGGAGCTGAACGCCGTCAAGGACTCGAGCGCTGATCAGGAGCTGAAACTGGCCACCTTGACGGAGACGCTGGATGCCGCCAAAAGGCGAGAGGATGATTTGAGGAAGGAGCTCAAGGGCAACGAGGAGTTGCTGACGAGGGCTGCCGAGACCCAGAACACCTTCAAGGCCACGGTGGAGCTCTGGACGGAGGGCCTCGTCAACATCGCTGCATCCATCGACGAGGAGCCGGGCGGAGCTGGACTTGGAGGGCTTGGTACCCATCGAGGAAAACCTCCACCTAGCGCCAAGCTTACTTTTTTCCTCAAGGGTGGGACGGCCTCCAAAGAACTCCGGAAAGGATCCCAAAGCAGCCGGGCGGACGAAGTCGCGCAATCTGCGCCAAGGTCTTGGAGAAGGTGTTGGTGAAGATACTTTTCGCAACCTCAAGGCCGACCTCACCCGCATCCTCAAGAAGCCGCCGGTGCTGATCTTGAAGAACTCAAAGCCATCGCCGCACCCATTGTGGACAAGGTGAACGAGGTCGAGGATCGACGGCGAGCGCGGATTAGGCCACCCTTCTTCTCCCTTTTTCTTGCCGCCGCTAGATATGCCGAGGAACAATCCATTAGAACGCGCAAGTTATTTATTGTAATATAACTTTATTCTGGGTACTGCTTGCTATGTTATTTCCTTTACTTGGTTCCATCCCTTGTACGTTTTTACCCTACGCTTTCAAGGAACTTGCCGGCGCAAACACGCTTGCACGAAGCGCCGAAAAGGAATATCAGCAGCTGCTGGGCGGTGTTGCTCCGCAAGAAACCTCATCGGGCTAGTTGCAAGACACTTTCATTGTTGAGCGGACTCAAACAAAGTAAGGGCGCAACTTAACCACGAGCCGTTCCTCCGCCGCATGTGTTTTCCATACAAGGCACGGCCGCTCAAGGAATATAACTTAAAATTTAAAATGACTGTGCTCAAACTTTGGCAACCTAGCTTTTCTGTCTGCCTCGTGTCCCGCAAGGCTAGTTTCTTCGAACGACGCCTGTCTACACCTTTCATTTTCCTCCTCTCCCCGTGAACTTGTGGGCAGAGGAACCTTCTTTTGAGAAGAAAGAAGAGAAAATAATGATATAGAACCTAAGGTTCGTATCGCCATCGAGCAAAGCGCTGCACAAACTGCCGCAGTATACATGCTAAAAGAGAAAGGCATGAAATTTGACAACATGTGCTGAACATACGATCTTTATTTATGCACGGGATCTACGCCCGGCTTTGTACAAAGGGTTACTTGCAACAGCGGCAAAGCTTGTACAAAAGGTGGTTGCTTGAACGGGTCCGCAATCGCGCTTTATGGGTAAAACTTGTGAAGATGCTCTATGTTCCGTGAGTTGCTCACCGAATGCCGCCTTCGGTCTCAAGACGACAGCGCCAGCCTAGTGACTCGTTTCACCTGATAAGGGCCTTCCCACTTTGGCGTCAACTTGTTGGAATTCTTGGCGGATTGAACACGCCGAAGAACAAGGTCGCCTTCCTCGAAGCTTCTGGCATTAACTTTGCGGCTATGGTAGCGGCGCAAAGCTTGCTGGTAGTGAGCAGCTCACACAGCAGCCTGAAGACGATCCTCCTCGAGGAGCAGCGTGTCATCTTGCCTCAGCTGCTCTTGCTCAAGCTCATCATAAGCGAGCACTCGAGGCGATCCATATACGAGTTCTGTGGGGAGAACTGCCTCTGTTCCATAGACTAGAGCAAAAGGCGCCCGCCTAGTGGCTCGATTTGGCGCCGCCCCGATCGACCAAAGAACCACCGCAGCCTCGATCCTATTTCTTCCGCGACTTGTGCAGCCTGTCGAAAGTTCTCGTCTTGAGCCCGCGCAGACTTCAGCGCTTGCCTCTCCGCTGACCCTTGCTTCTGGGTGAGCAACAGAAGCGGCGATCTTGGCGCCAAGATCTTGGACGATCGCATGAAGGTGCGGCTCAGGAATTGCGTGCCGTTGTCGGTGATGATCCCGTTAGGGACTCAAACGGCAAACAATTGACCAAGAACTTGATCGCTGATTGTGCTGCCACCTTCCTCATCGCCTCCACCTCCGCCACTTCGTGAACTTGTCGATTGCCACGTAGAAGAACTCGAAGCCCCGACAGCTCAGTGAAAGGGGCCGAGGATATCGAGCCCCCAGACCAAAAATGGCCAGGATAAAGGGATTGTTTGGAGAGCTTGAGCTGGTTGATGAATCTGTTTGGAGTGGAACTGCACGCTTCACACTTGGTTACTTGTGCAGCAGATCCTCGAGGGCTGTCGGCAGAAGAAACCTTGCCGAAAGCTTTGCTTAAGTGTTTTGCGCCAATGTGGTGACCACATATGCCTCCGTATCTCCGCCAACAGCTCCTGCCCTTCTTCCCGGAGATGCACTTCAATTTCACCCCGCTGAATCTTTCTTCAGACAAGATGTCATCGACAAACCGGTACATACTTGATTTCTGGGCTACTCTCTCTGCTTCCCCTTGTTCCTCGGGAAGTTCTCCTGTTTGAAGGAAATGGACGATCTGCTGTGCCCATGCCGGAGCCTGTGGCTCGACGACAAGGATTAAAGGTGCAAATGTTGCTGCGGGAACATCCACTTCTACGGCGAGAACCTGGGGTCCTGCCGGAGCGTGATGCTCCCCGGCAAGCGTGTCGGGACACAGCTTGTCGGGAGCGTCCGCTTCAACGAAACAAACCCTAGGGCTTGTCGGAGCAGATCGCTCCTCAAGACTTTCTCGTGTTGATCCTGGGACCTTCTTGGCGGCGGCTTCGGGAGCTCTCGCGAAAGTAGTCGCTAGTAACCAACTTTCTCTTTTTGCTCTGTCCAGTAGATGACGTCACGGATGGTTGAGTTAGCTTGAGCACAAAAATTCCTGGTTCCACAGTAACTTGAGGCGTACACTTTGACAGTAACTGCAATGTCGTTCTAAGCTCTTGGAACGTGTTCCATCTGCAGGCCGTCAAAATGTTCTTCTAGCTTTCTCACTTCATCAATGTAGGCTTCCATCAATGGACTCTGATAATCTTTGTTAACTTGGCGGACGACAAGTCGTGAGTCACCCCGACAATAAGCTTCTTGATCCCAAGTTCGCCATGATCCCGAGTCCGCAAGCAAGCCTTCATACTCTGCAGATTGTTTGTTGCTTGCTCCTTGGGAAAGTGCATCCGACCACGACTTGAGGTGCTCTCCTGGGTGCGATAAGTAGCACACCAAGACCGGGCGCCTTTGCAGTGAGAAGGCACCATCAAGCACATGATCCATTCTTTGCTCGCTTGTTGTCGGGGATGCTCTTCTCCGCACTTCTTCATTAGGTGTTGGCGCCCATCTGCTATGAATTCGCCAATGCTTGGCTCAATAGTTGAAGTACTTTCAAACTTGAGGCCAAAGCTTGACAATTCTAGTGCCCACTTGACAATCCCGCTGTTGCCTCCGAATTTTGCAAGATCTCTTCAACGGAAAGCGAGTGACAATCGTGATCTCATGTGCTTGAAAATAATGGCGCAGCTTCCTCGAGGCCATGAGAAGGCCGAAAAGCAACTTCGACACCGAGTACCTTGATCTAGCCCCGCAGAAGGGAACCGACGGCAGACCGGGCGCTGCACCATCTTCTTCGCTTTCTTCCGCAATCAGACAGATTCGCCTTGCCGACCAGAGCTTGTCGGGAAGCCCCGCTTGTCGCCGGACTTGCTTGCTGCGTTGTTGGCTCATCATCCGCCTCCTCTCCGCTACATTAACGCAGCACTAACCACTTGATTGGTTGCCGCCAGATATAGCAGCAACTTCTCTTGTGGCTTAGGTGCGACAAGTGTTGGAGTAGAGGATAGGTACTCTTCAGTCTCGCAGCGCAGCCTCCGCTTCGAGTCCATTTCATTGACCAGCCTTTTTCAAAATTTTGAAAACGGCAGGCCAACAGACTTAGAGATGAACCCATCGAGAGCAGCAACACACCCGCAAGTCTTCGCACATCCTTGACGCGCTTCGGGCTTCAATCTGCTCGATGGCCTTGATCTTGTCGGGTTGGCTTCAATCCCTCTCGGGATTACAAAGAATCCGAGAAGCTTGCCGAAGGAACTCCAAACACGCACTTCTCGATTCAACTTGAGATTGATCTTGCGCAGATTTGCAAAAGTCTCGCCCAAATCTTGGATCAGCCTCTTTGTCCTTGCTCTTGACCACTATGTCATCCATGTAAGCTTCTACATTTCGCAGCCGTGGCTCAAAAGCATGACCGACTACTTTGCAAATGTTGAACCAGCATTCTTTAGTCCGAAGGCATCCGTGACGAAGCAATACGTGCTACATGGAGTAATGAATGCGGTTTTCTTCATCCTCTTCGCCATGAAGATCCGATGATATCCTCGAGTATGCATCAAGGAATGAAAGCAGATCACATCCCGCCGTGGAGTCGATAATCTGGTCAATGCGCGGCAAGGGAAATGGATCCTGGGACAAGCTTTATTAACATCGGTGAAGTCAATACAAAGCCTCCATTTCCGCTGGCCTTGGCGCACAACCATCGGATTGGCTAACCACGCCGGATGGAGTACTCCTCGACCAAGCCTGCCGCTTCCAATTTCTTGATCTCTTCAAAGAATGAACTCTTGACGCCTACCGCTTGCTTCCCGACTCTCTCGCTTGACGGGCCGCGATGAGGGCGACGGCAAGGTGGTGCTCAATTACTTTCGGGAACACCGGGGATGTCAGATGGTTGCCATGAAAACACATCGACATTCGCCCGCAGGAAAGCAACGAGTGTGCTTTCCTATTTAGGATCAAGCGTGGCACTGATGGTGAAGGTGCCACCAGTGCCGTCCTCCTTGGCGGCCACTTTCTTGGTCTCTGGTGCCGCTGTCTTCGCCTTCTTGCACTTGCCGGTGGAGCTCGATGGTGCGTCCTCGACGGTAGCGCAGCACTCCGAAGAGGTGCGCTTGCCGGAGTGGGCACCAGAGCTACTCTTGCCGGACTTGGTCTTCTTCTTCCCCCGTGGAGCTTCAGCGGCAAGTGGTTTGCGCTCTGCTGCGGCTGCTGCTTCCCGGTAGATCTTGTCGGTACAGATAAGTGCATCTTTCTTGTCGCCATGGACAGAAATAACACTTATCGGACCAGGCATCTTGAGCACATCGTAGGCATAGTGAGAGGCTGCCATGAACTTGGCGAAGCGCCGATTGCCAAGTATCCCATTGTAAGGCAATGGGAAATCAGCAACATCAAATGTGACTCTCTCGATCTGAAATTCAGCTCGCTGCCAAAAGTCATCGGCAGCAGGATCTTCCCTTCGCTTGCTCCTTCCCGGTTGATTCCTTGAAAGGTACCGCCTCTTCGAGCTCATTGTCGGGGATCCGGAGCTTGTTGAGCACCGCGAAGAGATCAGATTTAGGCCGCCCCGCCGCCAACCAACATCTTTGTGACCTTGAGGTTGCGGATGGTTGGCGAAACCAACATCGGCAAGCACCCGACCGCGTGATGCGATCAGGTGATCCTCAACATCAAAGACGGCGAGCGGCTGGACCACTTCAGGCTTGCGCGCTTCGACCGATGGTTCTCGCCAGCATTACTTCCCGCACCCACTATTTGAGTTGGCGGTGCGAGGTGTGCAGAGAAGCACCGCCAACGCACAAAACCTCCGTCGCCTTCTGAAACTCTTGGTCGTCGGTCTCATCTTCCTCCATGTCATCATCTTCATCTTCGCCTCGCCCTTGTCGCGCCGCGGGGAGGTCTGTCTCCTTGCCGCTGCTTGGCCTTGCCGCGGTGCCTCCCCGGCGGACGCTTGCCGGATCCTCCGCCACCCCCGGCCTTCTCCTTGTTGCGACGCCATATTCGCCTTCGCAACTCGCCATCCTCTCAACCTGCTTGCAGCTTGGAGGTCATGGCCCTTGGTGCGATGGATCTTGCAAGATCGCTGCCGGAGCCGCCCGCTTGTCGGCGGCCACCACAGCCTCGCCGAGTCACCAGCTTTGACCTTGTCGGAACCGCCCGCGTGCTGATCGCTCGACAACCAGCACATCCTTAGCCTTCCTCTTTCTATTATTCCGCCCGGTTCTTCCTTGCCGAGGGGCATCCTCACCGCCGATCCTTCGCTTCCCGCATTCTCTCCGGGATTTTCTCCTCCTCAGCCCGCGGCGCACTTGTCGCCGAGAGCATGTAGCTCGCCGACATCTTCGATCTTGCACATCGCCATCTCCTCTCATCTCGCGTTACGACGTTCGATGGAACGCTACCGATAACCGCGCAGGTGGACGCTCGGGATGTTGCGCCGCACCGGCTGAATCTCTGATGTACTTGTGCAGGGTTCTCCTTCTTCTGGGCTAGCAGGTGAAGGTCGCTTCGACCATGGGGTTTGTGGCCGCCATGAAGGCGCCGACAAACCGATGGCACAGTCTGCCCATGAAGAGATGGAGTTGTCGCAAGTGCATGAGCCAAGATCTCGACAAGGCTTGAGCACCGCCGGAAGTAGTTGGCGAGATCTTCGTCGTCGCCCCCGCAGCCTGCACCGCGATGGTGTAGACGCCGAGGAACTCCGACGGATGTATCCCGCCATCGCATTTCTCGGCACGCCCGCTTGAAGTTCTGGTATCGCCATCGACTTGCCGCAGCTCACGGTGAACGCAGGCAACCTGCCGCAGACGCAAGTCGCCCGTTCCCCGGCACATGCATATCGACAGGGGCCCAGCGCGCTGGTTAGATTGACGCCGCTTCTTCTGCGCTACCGGCGCGCAGTACGAAGCGTTTTCGTGTCGCCGTTTGGAGAACGTGGCGTTGATCGCGGGCGAGCTCGCGGGTCCGACGACGCCGTGGAGTCGCTACGAGGTTGGCCCAGCGAAGTCGGCGACCTTTGGCCTTCGGGTGGGAGTGCACGGTGGTGGCACGCCTAGCGGTCTTGTCGCCACGGCTTCGCCGCGCTGCCTTGCCGTGGCTTCGACGCGCTCGCTTGCCGGGCTTGTCGGCGTTAGAGAAGCCAATGAGGCTATAATGGCGGTCCTCCGCCGCCGATCTTGTCCGCGCGCCGAGGGTAATCTAGGAGCAGCTGGGCCGCTTCCTCTCCGAGTCTTGGGTGGCGGTGGTGAGCGCGCGAGGTGCGGACATGCTCAAACTCCTATCGTTAGAAGGAGCAACGCTCGCCCAGCGACCGCACCGCGCCGCGTGCGCCGCGTTGACGCGTGTATGTTGGCCTTGAGCGTCCCGCGGCCCACCAGCTTGGCCTTGTTCCAACGCGAGTACGGTGCTAGGGGCACCGTGGCGTTGTCGATCCTGCACCTCCTGGGAAGGGTGCGGTGGATGTGCAGACGCTGAACCTTGCGGCCGGCGCCCGCTCCTCCGCCGGTGTCCACCCCACCGCCCGTTTGCTCTGGGGGCGGCAGGACAGTTGCAGATGGAGCGGCCACCTCCGAAGTCTTCTTCTTCGGTGGCATGTGGTTTCGTTTGCTCTGGGGGAGGCAGGATAGTCGGAGACGGGGCGGCGGGATCAGGTTCGCACGACCTCGACGCCCCCTACCTGGCGCGCCAGAGATGTCGTCGGAAACGAGCACCTATGGGGTAGGGGGTCCCTTCTCGGTCCGGCAGGGAGCGGAGGGTCGCGCGAAGAACAGATCGAGGTCGGGCGCGCGGGGGATTTTTACCCAGCTTCGGAGCTCTCCGGAGAGATAAAACTCCTACTGCTGCTTTGTGTTTGTATTTTGTTCTTGCTCGAGAGCGTGGGTATGCTGTGGTTTCGAATGTGTCGAACCGAACCGAACCCGAAACCCCTCTACGTGCGCATGGGCCTCCCTTTTATAGTTTAAAGGGGTCACCAACAGGTGGCAGCGTAGAGAAAGGGGTAAAAGGGTAAAAACGTGGGTTGGTACAACCACTATCTACAAAGGCTCCCTACCTAACTCGACGGCAGGGACAAGGGCATTTAATGCCCGTCCGGCCGCTCCAATAGTGCAGAAACGACCGTTAGGGGCGCCACCGACGCCACGATGGCCTCCTAGTCACCTTCGCTACCACCGCGACCGCTAGGTCAGACACCACCCGCCACGCGGCGCCAGAGTGATCCCGTGGCGACACGCCGTCGGGTGAGCCGGAGCACGAGTGGTGGCCGCCGCAGCAAGTGCCTTGCCGCGTCTCGTTTTGTCATACCCGCAAGCTTGCCGCCGTCGGGTCTTGCCGGACGCCGCTGCACGCCGCGGTAAGTCTTCCGGTGCCTTGTTATTCTTCCCGCAAGCTCCTCTTGCCGGGTTTGTCCTTCCCAAAGCTCCACTTGCCGGGTCTCGCCCTTCCCGCAAGCTCCTCTTGTTCGGCCTTTGTCTACAAAGTTAACACTTTGTTCTTGAATGGCAGAAATGGGAATGACGAAGGGTCTTGGCGGCGTCCGCAAGCCTTGCCGCTGGCGCCGCGACCGCTGCAGACAAGTTCGGGGTACTAAGGTACCCCTACTTTAGTACACCGACAATGTACATCCATGACGATTTTATGACAGAATCAAGATAGTCATACATGTGCCGTCGTAGAAGTTTTCCATGACATTACCAAAATTATCATCATGGAAGTGTCCGCCCATGACGATAAATCACGCGTCACGTGCTTTCGCCGGGGTGACCGACACGCGGCATCCACCGTAACGGAACGCCGTTAAGCTATCGGGTCGGGTTCGATCCGATAACCCGTTAACAGCCCCGACCAATGGGGATTTTCCACGGTAAAATCATCATTGGCTCGAGGAAAGACGGTTCGGCTCGCCGCTGAGACGATGTCATCCACTCATTGGATGTATACGCTTATGATACATCGACACATGGCACGCCCAACAGAGGCCCATTCTCGTGAAAAGGTCGCCCGCTTGACTTGGTCAAAGGTGGCGGGCCGCCCATGGAAAGCCCGTTAACGGCATGTTCGCATATAGCCCATTTACAGCCCGCTAACCCAAGGCCCGTGACACCCTATTCGAATTAGGCTCAAGAGCGCCATCCGGCCATCCAATATGATTCCAAATTGCCACTTCGCCCATGTCCGCCCATGATGCCTTTTGGCCCATATGAGGCCCTATGTAACTCTTGGCCTATTAACGCCCGTGGTGAAACTGCCCGCAATGAATAGTGTATTACTTACACCCACTAACGCCCGTGGTGAAATCGGGCGCAGAATGAACAAAGGTATCACTTTATACCCATTAAGGGCCTGTTATTCGCCAATGCTTCAGCCCATGTTATCTTTCGCCTTCTCGAGCCCATTTATTCTTGGGCTCATTTCTAGCATTGGTTTACTTACGTCCACATCGCTATTTTCGCTTGGGGACAAATTCAGCCCGTGGTTACATCCGCCCATTTGTGGTCCGTTAATATGTTGGGCCGCTTTCATAGTGTCATCAACACGGATATTAACGATGGCCCGCTATGGTCGGCCCATGAACGGATGATTCCAACTTAGTCTGCTTACGCCCATAATGTGGCTCGTTATTAGCCCATGTTTGGCCAATCGATCATACGGCCCGTATAAGGCCCATTGATGATACGGCCCGTAGAAGGCCCATTGTTTCTACGGCCCATAGAAGTCTCATTGTTTCTACGGCCCGTAGAAGGCCTACTATTTCTATGGCCCATAGAAGGCCCACTGTTTCTACGGCCCATAGGAGGCCCAGTGTCACTACAGTAAATATTAGCCCATGGTTATTGTGGCCTAGTTTTAAAAAATAGGTTATTGCAGCCACTAGCAAACCGCGGAAAAAAACTGCACTGACTACAAGCAAAAAAATAAACAAGACAACAAGGAAATAAATAAGGAAGCAACTTATGCTAGGCTATCACGGCTATTACACATATTACATCCACTGGGCATCAAAGTTCGCCACCAATGCAAATATAGGGAACAAAGCAAAGATATAAACGCCAAGAAGAAAACAAGGCCGAATCAAACCACTTCAAGAGTTCAAGAAACAATATCCTGGTACCCATAATGTCGGGCAAGATGCTTAGCAAGCTTATTAACTTTCTCTTGTTTGGCGCTTAAATCCTCCAAATATTGTCGTTGACAAGAAAGTACGAATCTGAATTCTGCAGGACTTCCTCGGTCTTCGCTTTTTGCCGCAAAGACACCGATCGATGCCTTTCACTTGTAGTCAGATCAAGAAGCCAAGTGATTCAGCAAATGAGTTCGAAGAGCTTGTGCCGCTGATCGCCAAGAACTCGAACACTACATCAACGCAGGATCGGGGTTTTCTCACCGCCTACAAGATCGCTTTTATCACCTTTCTTGGAGACCAACAGGTTGTCTCACTATCTTGAACCTTATCTCGCATTACTTTCTCTACCATTGCATAGTGGGGTGCTCTTCTCCAATATTCTGCTTGCATACTACAAGAGAAACAAGCGTATACATCACAGTTTAGCTTGTAGTATACTTAAACTCATTTTGGTAAACCGTTCAAGAGTAAGGTGGAAAGGATAACAAAGATGAAACAAACATATATCTATGTACTATGGTCATCAGATTGTCCATATCATTCTATTTTATGTTCCCTAATCAAGATAGAGACACAGCTCAACTCATATATTTTAAGACACAAAGAAGATAGACAGTAATATAAGTGTGAGAAACTACACAAAGATTAGCAAAGACTTGTAATGTGCATCACATGAGAACACAACTGCTTATACAACTTAAACTGAAATCAACATAGAGCAAGAAGTTAGAACAACTATCCAGCTTAAAAAATAGGTTTAAAACATACTTGTTGCACCATTGAGTTTCAATTGATCCTTCAAATTCGAAAGTAGTTGGTATGAGTAAATACAAAGTGATGCAACAAGAAAGGAGTACGGACCATAGCTACGAATCGACACGAGAACAGCTTGCTCTTCTACTTTAAACATGGAGTTTGGGTTAGCTGTGGTGGTCTTCGTGCTTTGGGCACCGCAAGAGCTTTACAAACCGCTCGTGTGGGGTACTGTGGTGGACATGGTGCTTTGTCAACTATAAGTGGGTTACTATCCGCTGGGATTGCGGTTATATGGGTTGTAGCTGGTTCTCTTCCCAACGGTGTAAGTGTGCAATCTCGAAGAGTCTCGATTATGTGTGGTGGGGCTAGTTTGTGGGCCAAGATAACCATGGTTCTATCTGCATCAACGGGTAGCACTGCTTTTGTGAAGAACGGGTTTTGCTCCTTAGATACCGCCATCACCCCTCCAATTCAAATGGTCTGATAAACAAGAAAAGAAATCGAACGCATGACATTGTATGATAGATGATGTGGTAATTCACATATATGTTGTCTAACCAAACAGACAAAGATGACACAATTTCACATATATGATGCCTAACTAAACAGGATAGCATGACACAGCTTTCAGATATATGATGGATAACTTAACAGATATAATGGCATAATTCAACATATGATGAGTACCTAAACAGATGACATGACAAAACTATATGATGTCTTTCTAAAATAGGTTGGGATGAAATAATTCACATACATGTTGTCTAAGTATACAGGATGGCATGATATAATTGACATAATTGATTCATATACTAAGCAGCGGCACTCGCATGTATGATCTCTAAACTAAGCAGATAGAATTCAATATTGTGCATATGATGTCTAAACTAAGCAATGCAAGACACCATATGCATCATATGAGAAATATAAACATTGCAACTTAGAGCATACACCTCGTGGGATATAGGATCTGGTCATCTGCTCTCAATCCTCCTCCGAGGAGCTCCTCAGAACCATCGAGATATATGCTTCAACAAGTACCATTGCCGCTCTCAAGACCTTTTTTCACTCCAGATTTTTCCATAACCGCTCAAATGGCTGATACACATGAAGAGTAGTTCAATATACACAGATTGTCGACAAATGGAATACGAATGAAAAAAAGATGGCATGAGATAATTCACATATATGATGCCTGCTCCATGGCGTGCATAATTCACATATATGATAACCGGCTGAAAAACATGGCATTGCATAATTCACATATCTCGATATAGAAAGCAAAAATGAGGCATTCACAAAAGCATGTCTAATCTAAGCAGATGGCATGGCAATGCAAGACACCATATGCATGATATGAGCAATATAACCCAGCCAAGTTAGAGCATGCACCTCGGGGAATACGACCGTCATCTCTCTCTCAATCCTCCTCCGAGGAGCTATCAGAATCAAAGAAGAAATCAGATCGACAGTGTAGCACCGATCGCTCGAAGACCTTGTTTTCACTCCAGATTTTCCCATGACCGACTCAAATGGTTGATGCACATGAAGAGTAGATGAATGTATAAACATTGTTGACAAATGGAATACATTATGGAAAAAAATATGGCACAATACAATTCACATATACGATGACTGGTTAAACAGATGGCATTGCATGATTCACGATATGATGCCCGGCTAAAGAAGATGGCATTGCATAATTCTATATATTTTTCCATTCCTAAATATTTGTCTTTTAGAGATTTCAAATGGACTACCACGCACGGATGTATATAGACATATTTTAGAGTGTAGATTCACTCATTTTGTTCCGTATGTAGTCACTTGTTGAATTCTCTAAAAGACAAATATTTAGGAATGGTGGAGTATGATATAGAAATCAAACAGTGGCATTCACACAAAGCAAATCTAAACTAAGTTGATGACATATAAGATATATAATGTAAGCAATGCAGGCGCCATATGCATTATATGACCAACATCAAGATGCCAAGTTAGAGCAAACACCTCGTGGTAAACAGCGTGGTCGGCTCCTTCGAATCTCCATCTCAATGCTTATCTTCCTCTCGAATACAACTGAAATGCAAGAGAGGGGGGCCACTTACCCCACCATGGAGCGGCGTCTGATGACATTATATACGACGCAACGGTCTTCTTTTTCTCTACATGTTCAAGACGATTATGTACAATATCCGACATGCATAATAAAAAATAGTTAGATTTTGTAAGGCCTAAGGGTGCATGCAAAAATCAAGACTGATGGTAGCAAACGAGTGGATGGATCCAAAACTAATCATAGCGGTAGATTATAGCTTCAGCTTAAAAAGATAGACAATGGATCATCTATAGTTTGTCGCCCACCCAACATGAACCACATAGAAGACCCCAGATGAACCAGATAGTAGATGAGACTATTCGTTCTTGGCTCAATATGAGACCCATGGGCAATTCAAAACTCAAGATTGAACGATAAAGTAGCAGGTAATAATAACCGATGTATAACGTAAGCAAACACGAAAGACTGCGACCTCTCTTCCGGAACTGTGTAGTCTTCAGGTTCATCTGCTCAGTCGATGATGGTAATGCAATTGGCGTGGCTGCCGGCAACGAGGAAGATGATCGGAGGCGGCGAAAGAAAGTCTGCAGGGGGGATCTTTGCTGCAGTGAATGCTTCTGTCGATGGTGCACCTCAGGTGGGGTGGATGACGGCACGGCAGGAGCAGGACATAACAGACAGAGTTTTCTTTGACGCCAATCTGAAAATGAAGTAAATCTGTAAGGGCTCCTTAGAATTGGAGGATTCTATAAACGCAGGGACATGAAAAACACAGGAATAGGATAGGAATGCACGTGCAAAACATAGCATTTGGAAACATAGAATTTCAGTCAACCTGGGTGTTTGGCTCACATGAATTGGAAGTACAGAGGAATGGAGAAACAAAGTGATGCGACGAGTGTACAACCTCTTTGGCATAGCCTTGTGGACCTCAGCATCATTGGGTTGGACGTGGAGGATGGTGATGATGCTGGTGTGACTGTCGGAGGCGGGGAAGAAGATCCAAGGCCTCTAGAAACAGCGCCGAGGGTACTGCTCCGCTATGATGGACGGTTCCGTCGTTGGAGCAGCTCCGCTAAGGTGTACGACGACGAGGCTGAAGCTTGAAAAGACAGAAAACGTTAATCTGAAGTGGGACCCTAATATCATCTGCAATAGATGATGTAAAATACATCACCAAAAAGTGCTAGATGTAAAACGCATCAGCCGCGCCACGGCTGCTCAGACAGATGCTGTAAGTACTGTTCACTCTAAACCTAACTGAAGAAAATGAACTTCACAGTCAAAACTGAATTTTACTATCGAAACTGATTGAACTAGTAACAGAGCATTGCAATAGATGTTTAGGGCATTCGAGCACTAGTAGCAGAGAAGCAGTGATCTAAATCAGCAGACGCTCGAGCAGGGAACACGCTAGCAGAGAGCAAGTCGTGCAGTAGCACCGCGAGCAAGTGCTAAAGCAGCAGCTCCTGTAGCTGCCGGAGGTCGTGCAGCAATAGCAACGCAAGCGAGAGCAAGAGCAGAGCAGTAGCACAAACGAAAGCAGAGCAGCAGCAGCAATACGACAACAAAGAAGAACAAACGAGCAAGAGCGAAAGCGAGAGTCGGAGCAGCTGCAGCTAGTGCCGTTCTGGAAGTCGCCATCGAGGAAGCAACGACATGGGGGAGAGACGCCGTGGATGATGTGGCCGGCGACGGCGGCGTCGATGGAGACGCCATGTCTGCTCGCTATCGAGCACCGGCAGCCCCGTGAGATTGAATAAAAGATAAAATGCAGCGGTGAGTGCAGAACCTCCTTGGTGCTTTCGAGTTGGCCTCGGCTTCATCGGAGGAATTGGTGAGGGTGTTGTGGTTCCGGTGGGGCAGGTCAAGACGGCGCTGTGGGGATTGAGGTGGCGCGATAGACGAGGCGAATGTCGGGGCAGCTCCTTGGAGGTGGAGGACGGGGTGGCTGATCCGGCGGGACGACAAGATCGACAACGGATCCTCATCCGGTGCGGTGGATGAGGGACGGCGAGCTGTTGCGGTGGACGACGTAGTCGAGGAAGAGTCTCCGGCTAGGCGGCAGTCGGGAGGCCGACGGAGGAGCGTGGGGTTTCGCGGGTTTTGGCGGCCTCGGTGTACGAATGGGGGGCGAAGGGGAAGGGGGGAGCCAAGCTTAGGGACGCGCTTGTCCAAAATGTAGGGTAAGTTACCAGCGTACCCCCACCGGTTTTGACACCGCGACGTGGAGCTCCATTTCCGGCTGAGGGGTAGAAGGGGGATTTCGCGTGTCTGGGCTGCGGGAGCGATTTCGGATGAGGAGGGAGTTCTCACACGCGTCCAAATTTCGGGATAACAAGGCGCGACACGGGTTGAAGAAGCGGGAGTTTCAAAGCAGGTGAGACGAAAGATACTCGAGCTTGAAAATTTCGGGATAACAAGGTGCAGATTCCTTGTTCGGCAGAACAAACTTAACGTGTAAAAAAACAATTCATACAAGATACAAGAGAGTCATGTCCCCTTTAACTATATTGCTATAGATGCCATTGAAAAAACTACAAGAAAATGTAAAAAAATCGGGACAAAAGGATTACCCTTCATAGTACCAAATCGATTCGCACTTCCCTAAACAACAACAAAAAAACAAATCAATTCCCACCAAAGAAAGAGTACTGTCCCTTTTTATATGATTACAGATGCCATGATCTCGAAATTCAATTTTTGAATCCATGTTATGTTGAATTCGAATATATCATTAGGTGACCTTGCGGTTTATAATTGATGTAGTCGTACATTTTGATCTTCAATCGTATATGAACATTTTACTCCACCATGTGAACATATATATTGTCGTCTACCATATGGACTAAATTTGAATCAATTTTCCATATTTGAATACGATTGTTGTCAAGTTATACAATAATTTAAATATTATCTTAATAACAAAAAGACATGCATATAGCAGTAATCATATTTCACTATGAACTACATGTACCATAAGCTCTCCAATTCAAATATTTGTATCCATTTTATCTTGAATTCAAATCATAGTACATTATTGGTCTAGGTAGCGAGATGTTCGGGATAATTTTTGGCTGAATTGGGACAAGTTTTGGTATAAGCCTCTTGCAAAACCGGAGATTCTCTCAACAAGCCTCGTGGTTCCGAGAGGGAACGTGTCACCTTTGTGTGTGAAATGATATATGCTGCCTCCCCCTGATTTTATTTACAGAGGCAACATAGAGCTATATGAGTGCCCTGTTAAATTTTGGAATTATTTTGGGTTCATTTGGCCTTTTTATACATTAATTGAGTTTCTGGACTTTTAATGTGCATAATCTAAATATAAATTGCATGCACATGCTCCGGTGCACCAAAGTGGGTTGAAAAATCACATGTGTGTCCTTGGTTGAATTTCTAGGTCCCATGGAAGAAATGAGAATGAAATTCAAACATCTGGGCGTCATGACTCTGCCGAGAACATCGAGAAACTTAGATTTTAAATTCATGTAAATCCAAAACTCGGCCGGAAATTATGAAACTTGGCATGGTGTCATGTCATGGCACTAACATGTTGTGGTAAAAAATTGGGCCGATTTGGAAGCTCGTGGTTCTAAGAGGGAACGTGCCACCTTTGAGTGTGAAACGATATATGCTGCCCCCCTTGAGTTTCTTAACAAAGGCAACATAGAACTACATTAGTGCCCTGTTAAATTTTGGAATTATTCCGGGTTCGTTTGTCATTTTTTATACATTAATTGAGTATCTGGTCATTTAATGTGCATAAGTCAAATTTGAACTACAAGCACATGCTCTCGTGCACCAAAGTTGGTTGAAAAATCACATTTGTGTCCTCGGGTGAATTTCTAGGTCCCATGCAAGAAATGAGAATAAAATTAAAACATCTGGGCATCGTGGCTCGGCCGAGAACATTGAGAAACTTGGTTTTTAAAATCTTGTAAATCCAAAACATGTCTAAAAACCATGAAACTTGGCATGGATGTCATGTCATGGTACTACCATGTTGTGGTAAAAAAAATGGCCGAATAGGACCAGATTTTGGTATAAGCTTCGTGCAAACCGAAGCTTCTCTCAAAAAGGCTCGTGGTTCTGAGAGGGAACGTGCCACCTTTGAGTGCGAAATGATATACGTTGTCCCCCTTGAGTTTATTTACAAAGGCAACATAGAACTACATGAGTGCCCTGTTAAATTTTGGAATTATTCCGGCTTCGTTTGGCCTTATTTACACATTAATTGAGTTTTTGGTCATTTAATGTGCATAATTCAAATTTGAACTACAAGCACATGCTCCCGTGCACCAAAGTTGGTTGAAAAGTCACATTTGTGTCCTCGGGTGAATATCTAGGTTCCATGCAAGAAATGGGAATGAAATTCAAAATTCTGGGCGCCGTAGGTGGGTTGGAAACATTGAGAAACTTAGTTTTTTAATTCCTGTAAATCCAAAACACGCATGAATTTTGAAACTTGCCTTGGTGCCATGACATGGTACCAACATGCTGTGGTAAATTTGCAATCCGATTTGCGAAGGCGCACAGATTAACAATCAACAAAGTCATTTTGGAACAAGTGTTATCACGTTACAATCGGAAACACAACTATTATTGAAACTGTGGGCATTCTACCTACTAGTACCATTTACGTGTCGCCACGCGTCCCCATTTTTTATTAGCTAGGAGGCGCCGTGCAGGGTAGCTATTTGAGTACGAGAGGCGTGCGATCAGACCCCTGCGCATGCTTATCGGGAGGAGAGCCCTTTGACCTCCATCTGCCGTCCACCTCTCTCCCAAGGTCTCCATTAATGGCGCCCGAGCCTCTGTTTAATGGCGTGGTTATGTCTCACTCGACTGAGATTTAAGAGAGACAAAATAAAATATGAAAGCACGGATCTTGATGTAAGATCCGACGGACCTATATAGCATCTACTGCGACTTATAGCAAGACTGATGAATATATAAGGACGATTAAAAAATTGATCAAAGAAGGGCTTGCCCCTTCCGATTTTCATTACTGAAAACCACCACAATTCACATGAAGTTCAGCACAACTCCAGCCTAACACGAAGGACTAAAAGCTACCAGATTGAAATCGCAACATCCCAAGAGGCCAACAAAGGCCAAACATCCGCTCTAGAACCCAACATTTCACAACCGACGACACAATCCACATCCTAAACCGATTATTACATCAAAAGAAACCAGAAATCAAGGAAGCCCAAAGAAGAATTAGAAGAACAAAGAACGCCAGGGTTGCCACAACAAGAGTTTTCTTCATTCCAGCCTCGCAACATTGATCTTCCACAGAAAGATAAGGACGATTAATTGTCTTACATAATTAGAAAGATAATTAAAAAAGCCACATGCGGCTACGCCCGAAATACACAAGGGCAAAAGAAGAAGGAAGACAAGGATCTGGCTCGCTAATCTCTACTTTCTTGATGCGTTGCTGCAGGCCGTGGGAACTAGTCTCCGCGGAGAGCGGCGATGAGCTATTTCGTGTCCTCAAAACGCTGGTTGAGAACATCCATGGATTCCTCCACCAGCCTTTGGCGCTCGTTGCGGAGCATGTCATTCTCGTCCATAAGTTTCTTGACGATGACGCCGGTCCTCTTCAACAAGGCACTGGTCTACTCCTGCTGGTCTGCACTTCGGACGATCTTCTCCCTCAGCAGGTCACGCTCGGCCCGGAGCCTCTCATTGCCCTCCCTTAGTTGCCGGATGATGTAGGTAGCCTGTTCAAACGAGGCTTTCACGTCGTCCTACAACCTCGCCCAGCCGGAGATCTGATCCATCTGGCTATGGACGATCGCATGCATGCGCCTGTAACAGTCGTCGCCTGCCTGCGAGAAATTTTCCCAGGCTGCCGCGGCCCGATGGGACATCTCTGCTGCATTCATGGCGCAGCGGGACATTTCTGCTGCTTCCGCGGCGCGGCCGGACCTGTCTGCTACATCGACGGCACGGTGGGACCTCCGTGCTACTTCAGCGGCGTGGCGGGACCTCTGTGCTGCTACTTTCGCGCAATGGGACATGTCGGCTGCTCTCACAGCGAGGTGGGACATCTCTCGTGCTTCCGCTTCCATGCTCGCCTCTCCTTGGTGGCAATATCTCAACCCAGAACTCACGCTGGCCATGGCAGACGCAAGGGAAGGATGCTGAATGACTTGTTTGTTTTTGTGGATGAGGAGTTGAGGAGGAATGTGCAGTCATATTGGCATACTAGTGTTTATAACCGAGTACTAATACACTCCTAAGTGGGAAACCGTTTAGGTTGTGATCGGTGTGAACAGGTTTGGAATTCAATATAGCGTGGTACTAATATGCTCCTAATTGGGAAACCGTTTAGGCTGTGATCGGTGTGAACAGGTTTGCAATTCAATATAGTAGCATGGAGTAATTTGGAATGTGACGAGACGCAAGCTCAAAATTTATTGAAGGTTCTAGTTTCGAAGTGCGGCACTATTCCCGGATGGAGTACTTCTTTTTCTACTCCCTCCTTTCCGGTTTTATAGGTCTTATCTCAAAATTTTAGTTTTTCCATTTTATAAGGCTCAATTTGGTTGTTCCCCAACACATGTTCAGATTCCAAGGTGCATTAAATCATTGCATGCAAGTATTAAGAGAAAATTGACCAATGCATGTACTTTATGCATGCATGCATTGCAATTAATGCATTGATAAACATAATTTTTTGAGAAAAACAAGAGCATTAATTAGGTGCTTTTGCAAACTACAAAAAATATTCCACCACTCACCATCTTGTTTGGTGAGATTTTTGAATTAAGCCCTATAAACTGGAAAGGAGGGAGTACTGTTGTGTACGTGCAATAACTGGCACCGTCGTATACATATCTTACGGTTAATGGGGCGTTCGACAGGAATAGCCGCGTGGCGAGCTCTAGGCTAGTCCTTTTTTCAGACGCATTAAACCTATCTCTCGGGACTTCTCGCACGCACCATCGTGCCACCCACAAAAACTTGTACTCTGAGTTTAGTAGTACGTTATACAGGAAGAGAAGAGGTGCACGCACGCACTCGTCCTCTCACACACGCGCCTATTTTTTCTCGAAAAGGAGGATGATGACCCCCAACCTCTGCATCTGGGAGTCACACACACACATCTGTAGCTACAAATTGTAATGTTCTCAACCATCCGATTGGCTCTATCATGGATGTACCTATATACTAAAACATATCTAGATACATCTATATTTTGACAAATGGAAGGCATGTATTGTGGAACGGAGGGAGTGCTTGTCATCAAAATGGATAAAAAGGGACGTATCTAGAACTAAAATACGTCTACATACATCTCCTTTTATCCATTTTGATGACAAGTAGCACTTCTTACCCAAAGGGACTTTATATCCAACAGACACAAAATATTCGTTCAACTGTTGGCAATTACTGATCTGATGTCGAAGTAATTGTTGCATCGCCACCAAAATCCACCATTTCTTAAGCTAAAGTAGACCAAGGTAATCCGTATATTAGCATATTACTAAGATAAACATAAGGCACTGTCGAAACATTTAGGACGTGAGCTTGTCAATCTGAATGTGGAGGGACACAAGCTTAGCCCCGGCCAGCAGCTTGGGCGGAACTGTCAAGAAGGTCAGCTCCTGCACGTCGCCGTCGCCGGGATCCTTGCTGCTTGTCACCTCCATTTCCACCTTGATGGCGTCGGTCATGCATTTGGGATCCCCCGGCGGGCCGTTCGCCCACAGCTTGGCCAAGTAGTGCGGCAGTGGGGACGCCCCTGCTCTGATGCAGACGACCGACACAGCGATAGGCGCGCCGATGTCAAGCATGCTGCCGACCAAGAAAAACGTGCGGCGGTCCTCCTCCGCGAATAGCAAGAGCCGTGGCACCGACGGTGGCACTTGCAGCTGGAGCACCTTGCCGTACTGGATCCTGTGCAGGGGCATGGGATGCGCGGTGCTGATGTGGTGGTAGAGCACCGGTGGCAGGCCTTCATAGCTGCAGACGGGCACGGGGCATTTGCAGGGCATGAGAGGACACACGCTCTAGTGATCGGCGAGCTTGTGGTAAGGGACGTAGAGCCCACAGCCTTCGTGCAGGCACTCCACCCTCACCGATGAAAGGACGGAGTCCACCGCCGTGTTCCGCGACGCCGGCCACCGCCGGCCTTCGCACTTCAGCACCGCCGCTGGTTCCTGGGGCGCTCGACGCGGCAGTCCGCGCAGGCGAGGTGCCCTCCCTTGCACTGCAGAAATCAATCGAACAACACATCAATCAAGAAACCTGCACCTTGCTCAATCAGCCGAACGTACGAGGTGTATCCGGACCTCATACACTGGAGGCGTCAAGGGGCGGAGGCACAAGGGGCAGTGGAGCACGGTGAGGTCCATCAAGACCTTAGAGAGCTCCATCGTCGGGTCCTATTCCTGTTCGGTCTGCATGATCTCGCCCTCCTCGTGCACAACCATCTCTCGACTTGGGCCGGGGTATTACAAAGCTTTACCGTCACATATTTTATACTCCCTCCGATCCTAAATGTAAGTCTTTATAGAGATTTCACTAGGTGGACTACATACGAAGCAAAATGAATGAATCCACACTTAAAATGCATCTATATACATCCGTATGTAATTCATAATGGAATCCCTACAAAGACTTATAATTTAGGAACGGAGGGAGTACTACTTCAAGGTGCATTAAATCAACACATGCAAGTATCAAAAGAAGAGTCACTGCATGCATGCATGCGTTGTAATTAATGCATCGGTAAACGCAAATTATTGAAATATATCGAGTGCAGTGCTTTGATGTGTCGCGTCAACTCGTACATCAACGAGAAGTTTGATTATCCTCTCCCTCGTGGACTTAACTGCACCTGCCTTTGGCTGTATGACAGGTTGGCCACACACCTGTCGGGCCCACCCGTCATACACGCAAAGGCAGGAGCGTCCCTCCCTCGCCCATGAGCGTGGTGGCTGGCAAGACTAGGAGAAGCTTTCGCTACATGCTCTCCCTCCCGCACGCGGTGGACATGCAGCAGTTCAATCGGTGTCGATGGCGAAGCGCATCGTAGTACTCCTCCAAAGGCAGTACTCCATCATTGTTCGACTTCCCGAAGAGGCGAAGAGCCAAGCGCAGCCCGGACGCTCGTGTGGCAATTTCATGTGTAGAGTAGTGTAGGATAGCGTGTACCGTGCATGTAAGCTTAAAATCATTGGGGTCGGCTCCATGCTATGTGGCCGTCTCGAAGTTTTTTTAAAAAAAATAGTCTTTTGGCCCTACCTGTCACCCTGGTGACTGTAGTTTGCATGCTCATCTGGTCAAGACAGGAATATATATTTTAATTTTTTTTTTTTGAAAGGATCCCCGGCCTCTGCATCAGAACGATGCATACGGCCACATATATTTTAATTTGTGGTGGGTAAATGTTAGTGGTTGCAGCAAATATATTGTACACTGCGAGTCTTTCAGCCAAGTTTAGAGGCAAGCATGTGGGGCCAGTGCTATGATGTGTCGCGTCAACTCGTACAATGAGGAGAAGCTTGATTTTACTACGCGCCTTCTCCCTCTCCCATGCGCACGGTTGTTCCCAAACGAGGACAGGCTTTTGCTTAGTAGTACTTCTACAACAAGCTTCCGTCCCGCTCGCGGTGGACGGACATGCAGCAGTGGACTCGACACTGTAGAAGCAGTAGTAGTAACATCATTATTCATCTTCTCGAAGAGGCGAAGAGCCAAGTGCAAACCGAACATTGCAGTTGCGAACATTGGAGCACGCATATAGCCAGGCTCTTGCATGAGACAAAATTGCTATGTGAGCCCACTATTGTACTAGTACGTACAACTACTTGCTAGTATAGCCCTATAAACCAGAAAGGAGTATTTGCCCTTCTAGAGATTTCAAGAAGTGACTAGACTACACCGAGACGGAGTACATATAGAGCAAAATGAGTGAATCTGCACCGTAAATGAATACGTACTAGTTCCATCGTTTTCCTCTCTGAGGTGCACAATATTGAGTATACTGACTAGTCTCTTTTTGACACGCATTTACGTTTTTCTTGACACAGTACAGACGCAAGCGCTCATATACACGCGCATACACTCACCCCTATGAACGCACACACGCACGGCACTATCATCTTGAAATTTACAAAGTCACCATAGGCACCTCGTCGTCGACGGGTCCATAGGTGCTAGAATGCCAAGGAGGAAGAGGGTAGCGGTTCCCGAGACGTTGAACGGTTAATGATGCATCCTCAATTACATGTAGAGGGAATTAATAGGAGAAGCAGAATAGAGCCAGCATGATGTGAATGCAACAGAGTTTGGACTCTCATATAATAAAGGCACACCACCACTCCAATCCATCTACTCCCAAGTCTCTGCGCAACACTGCTCACTCCAATCCAAGACCAAGTGACCAGAAGCCACAAGCATCTATGGAGCCGCGCGAGCGGCAATCGGCTGTGCCAAATCATCCAAGGCGCCGCCTCGCGCCTCAAGATCGCAGAAGATTTCCAGACGGTGCTGGCGACCGCAGGCATCGTAGCCCTCACCGACGCTGGCTTCACCTCTCGCATGGACAACATGATGGTCAATTCCATCCGCAAGTTCACCGCCATCAAGAAGTGCGCGGACGACCTTGCCGTACTGCTCCAGTCGCGTGCCCAGGCTCCTCATTGCCTGCCACCCTCATCGGCCTACATGGTGACGAACTCTTTCAAGCCCTGGTGGCCCTACAGGTGCCGGAGGTCACGACAAAGAATGTGCACCTCGAGGCCGCGCTCGCCGCGCAGCGCCTCGCCATGCAAGAAACCTTCGACCTACACATCCACGTCTATGAGGAAATCGTCTACATAGGCCACTACAAGGCAAGCAAGGACAGAAAGACGTTGGCCTTCTTCCAGCAGCTGGAATCTTTGGACGCCATTGTTCAGAAGCACGTCGACCTGGCCACGAAAGCCGCTGCTACTTACATGCCGTTCGGTGGGCCGGCGCCCTGAGTCGAGGAGGTGGACGTCGTCGATGGATGCATCTCTTCTTCTTGCCTCCTGTAACCAGCACTGCATCACCTCGTGGCCTTATTGTTTTATTAGTATAGTACTCCCTCCGTTCCCAAATATAAGTCTTTCTAAAGATTCTAGCAAGTGACTACTACATACGGAGCAAAATGAGTGAATCTACACTCTAAACTATGTCTACATACATCTGTATGTTGTATTCCATTTGAACTACTATCTGAAAAGGCTTATATTTATGAACGGAGGGAGTATATGGCATTTTTTATTCCAGTTGTAATGTTTTCACTATGAGGTGGGGCCGCAGTTGAGCAAACCCACCCCACCCACCGGGCATCGGCCGAGTTTAGAATTAGAAGAGAGAAATGTGGGAGGAGAGCTAGCTGTAGCACGGACGCTGTTGTCAGATGGGACTCGTGTTTATAGAATAGGAGTACTGAGCACTCGTGCCTCTTTTTTTTGAGGAAAAAATTAGTCGTATGTCTAGTACCACTAGTTGGGTGCGTGCGACCTATAGCTGTCATCACTTTAGGTCTCCTTTTGAACCGCTGCCTCGCTTCACAAGACATATTTTTTCACGCATTTATCCTCCTATATGTACTCCTAGGCTATTTCCACATGCTCCCATTCGCCGACATGTGGGACATAGAGCATCTGGGTCGTAGTGCATGCACGACTCGGAGCATATGCCGGGGTACTTTACATTTCAGACCACATGAATTACATGTAAACCCCCCGCAGAAGAATAAATAAATGAATGAATTACTAAATGAAACCGGATTATTTTCATGGAAACCGGAGCACGTTCATTAAATTTTGGACATAACATGTTTATAAAAAATGACCAGACCTAAACAAGTCTAAGGGCCTCTTTGATTTTTCCCGCAAAAAGGGCCTCTTTGATTCGCAGGATACTGAAAACACAGGAATGGGGAAAGTATGATGGCGATGAATCGAGACGAGGAGAATTCTAACTCAGTTAGAGGTTAGAGTTAGATTCTAACCCTGAACTGACTCTAAACCAAAGAGGTGTATGGATGCCAGGGTTAGATTGACAATAAATGCTCTATCTCAATCATTTGACTACTTTGGACCCTATTTTTAGTCAGACTGAAATAAGTCCCTTGGATCCAAGCACACTCTTGGTGTGGCCGGCTCTTCTGTGGCCTCCTCCCGCTCACAATTGACATAAACGAACCATCTATACAAATCAAGCATGCAAAACATGATAATTTTTACGTTGTCCATACAAATGAGATATCCCACTTAAACATACAAGTCGTCAATCAAGCTTCACAAAATAAAAAACACTTCATGAAACAAACAATGAGCTAACTCATCATGGAAGTCATTCACGATAGGGAGGGAGCCCGGAGCCCCTCACGCACCGAGGGAGGAGCTCGCCATCGTCGCTCTGGAGGAAGCCTCTGTAGAGCCCAAGCCCCGGGAACCCCTCCGACGCCGGCCCTTGCGAGTTGAGGTCAACACCAGCATGGTTAGCAGGGCCGCTTGCCACCGACTGGGAACTTCTCTTTGGGCCTCTAGAAATAATGCAAGCCTGTAACTAAAATACCTAGAAAGGTGAACTGGATCTTTGGGCCTCTAGAAATAATGCAAGCCTGAAACTGAAATACCTAGAAAGGTGAACTAAATCTTTGGGCCTCTAGAAATAATGCAAGGCTGAAACTAAAATACCTAGAAAGGTGAACTGAATCTTTGGGCCTCTAGAAATAATGCAAGCCTGAAACTGAAATACCTAGAAAGGTGAACTAAATCGTTGGGCCTCTAGAAATAATGCAAGCCTGAAACTAAAATACCTAGAAAGGTGAACTGAATCTTTGGGCCTATAGAAATAATGCAAGCCTGAAACTGAAATACCTAGAAAGGTGAACTGAATCTTTGGGCCTCTACAAATAATGCAAGCCTGAAATTGAAATACCTAGAAAGGTGACCTGAATCTTTGGGCGTCTAGAAAGATTTATTACCTCCTCAAGCAGCATCAAACAATTCCATGCATGTACCACAAATCTATAGCAAGTTTGATCAGGATCTACTTTTCCAAATCAAAATTAGCGCTAGAGCAAGCAAGATCAATGATATGGCCATGAGACAGAGAAGGAACGAACAAACTCACCCCTCTCGCGACCTCCCTGGTAGATGCGCCGCCGCCGCGCCAGAGGGAGAAAAACGACTGGTGAAGGGGGAGCGGGGCGACCTTCGAAGGCCGGAGGGAGAGGGCGGCCGGAGTAGGGTGGCAGAGGCAGGAAGGAGAGGGCGGCAGGAGGAGAGAGAGGGTGAGCGGCGCTTAGGCGGGCGGCCCTATGGGGAACAGAGAGGAGTCGTGCGAGAGGGGGGAGCGACCTGGTGCGAGCAGGTGAGATTTTTTTAGTTCTCTTTTAGTGGGCCCGAGGATAACTAACCCAATTAGAACCTCTCCACCGGGCTAGTTTTTTTAGCTGGGTTAGAGCAAACTAGCTCAAACTAACCCCTCTTGTTTCGATAATTTGAGGCTATTTCAACCCAAACTAGCTTTAACTCAGGTATCCAAACAAAGAGGATTGTTACTGTACATGTTATAGTGTGGACCATAGCACATTGTTTTTTATGGCCATATCACCACATTGTTTTCTACTGCTGGTTCACTGGGCTACCGTGGTTCGCACTGCTGGTTCACTGGGCTGTCGTGGTTCGCACTCCTCCGACCTGAGTACTAGTAAGTAGGAGTAGTATAGTACCAGCATCCCGGTCGATGTGTCATGCACCAGATTAGAGCGCGGAGCGGAAGGGGGACATCACCCCGGTCGGAGCGCCAGTAATTCATGACTATAGTGAGTGGTCATATCACGCGCCGTCAAATCGCACAGCCCCACTCGCTCACCCTCCTCGCCTCTCTGTCAAACCGCCTACTCGAAAATCACAGACGATCGCCTGGATAAACCCGCCCTCGACTTTTAACTACGCGAAAATAGTTCGAGCTTGTTCGTTCTATATAAATACAGATTTATCAGATGTTTATTCACCCATGGGGTTGTTCAATGAATGGAGGGTGGGGAGCACAAGTGAACAATACTACCTCTGTCGGGTTTATTGGTCCCCATTGTATTGGTACAAATTTTGACCATAGATTAAACTAAGAAAATGTTCACGCATGTCACCAAACATTATATTTTTCAAAACTATGTTCAAATACGAATCCAATGAGATAATTTTTCTTGACATGCATTAACATTTTGTTAGTTAAATCTTTAGTCAAAATTTGGCATAAACTATAAAAGGGACCTATAAACCAGGACGGAGGTAGTACTGTAGTAGTAAGTAGGAGTCGTAGAGTAGTCACCTTAAATAGAGAGTTCCTTTTCTTTAATGCCACGTACACTAATTGAAACGCTCGTTGTGGAGAGAAAAAAGATAATAACTCCACTATATATGGACGCAGGGGCCTGAGCGCTTGCTTTTCTAGGGTTGCTCTCTTCATTCTCTCATCCTTTCCAGATATAAACAAGACAGCGGTAGCGACATTTTCTCTCTGCTCACCGCTAGTCACAGATCCGGCCGGTGTGTGTAGAGGACCAAAAGGTGCATGGTTCACGCGGTCATCGCCGCCAAGGGAGGAAACCCACAGCTGCCGGAGGGGCCCGATCCTCCGCCTGCGTTCTCTCGACACAAGACTGCTCGGAGGTCCTCCGACCCTTCTTCCTCCCTGCCAGATTGTCCGCAGATCCGACCTGCCATTGCCGACATCCCGCGACCCTCGGTATAAGTTCTTCAAAGCGGCCTTGTTTCTCGCCCTAGCTCCCCATGTGTCTACATGTGCATCTTTTTCTACTCCCATCAGCTCTTCCAAAGCCACCTAAATTTTTAGTATTATTAGAGGTAAAGCTACTTCATGCATTCGAATCTAGGGCTTTGTTCAAACAACGAAGAAAGGGGGGAAAGTTGTAGCATGAATCTAGGACTTGATTCAAAGAGGAAATAATATGGTGAAAGTAGTAGAGACTGGATACCCAACCGGTCTCTTGGTTGAAAAGGGAAATAATGGGAAAATGCAGTACAAACTGGGTAAGGAACAGATCTATTATTGGTTGAAAAAAGGATAGAAAGTGGCGGTTGGTGGACAAGTCAATAGAGTATGTCCAGGATTAGATTTGCTGCCATCACATAGTAAAAGGTATCCAGGATTAGATTTGCTGCCCTCACATAGTAAAAGGTCTCGTGATTAGATTTGTCGCCTCACATAGTAAAAGGTCTCGAGGATTAGATTTGTCCCTCACATAGTAAAAGGTCTCGAGGATTAGATTTGTCGCCTCACATAGTAAAAGGTCTCGAGTGATTAGATTTGCTACCCTCACATAGTAAAAGGTCTCGTGATTAGATTTGCTCGCCCTCACATAGTACAAGGTCTTCAGATTAGGTTTATCGCCCTCACATAGCGTGAACAAGCTCGGCATCACCACTTTATGCCTCCTTGTAGGTACATCATGCTGATGCGTCCACTGTCGCATGTCCTTATACCAACCTTTTGATGTTGTTAATGTAAGGGCGCATGTAAAATGAAGCGATCACACTGTTACCTTAGGGACATGTCTAACCAGTGTTATTGTTAATCTAATGCCTCCAGTGATAAGATGCAATTAAACTGTGTTACAAATGGCACTCCTGCTGTTTTCCCCAGTATGATAAGTAAGTTGCTCCTTTACGCTGCTGAGTATCCTGGTGTCCAAACGGTCCCATGCCCTTAAACCAACTCTTTAGCTGCTGTTGATTTACTGTGTCTGGTAAACAAGCAATGCCACCATTAAATTAATCCCATATTTGAGGAATCTCATTGTTGATCGTAATGCTTCTGGTAACATGAAGCATTGCTAACGTTTTAAAATTTCTACTGTCCTTGCGTGATTGCCATGAACATAATTAAGATGCTTCTTTCATTTTGTATATGTTTCGTATATTCTTATTGACCAGCAACTGTTTATTTTCTATCATTTTGTGACCTTTTGGTGAACTGCACAAAACACTTTTTTTTGGAATGAGTGTCTTGTGCAGTTCAACTAAAATGTCACGTGAGCAACATCTCTCAATTTTGGTGGAACTGCACAAAATGGTGATTGGAGTTTCCAAAATCTCCATCAAGTTCTGCTGGTAATCTCGTGCAACATTTTATTAGCCTTTGCAAGATGGAGCAGTCATTGTCACCATGGCACTTTATTTTAGTGGAACTGCACAAAAGGATAAGAAAATTATAGTTGCACCTTACATGAGTCGGACAGCCAACCTTAATGTACCTCAATTTTAATGCAACTACTAAAGAAGAACCTGCCAGCTCACAAGAGCAAGTACTTCTTGCTAGCTGAATGATGCAATTTTTGCTTCATTTCAGGTGAACTGCAGAAAAAGGCGCATGATTGAATCATGGAACTCCAGGCAGACCTCATCCAAGTAGAGCTGGAGGTTGAGTTCAAGGAGGCCGCTATTAAAGTGAAATCATGCTCTCCTGTCTCCTTGTTTGTGTTGTGCAAACATGCTGTGCAAACAGGAATACTCTACTACAGATGTTGTGACGGTCAAGAGCATTCGCCAAGTTCTTCAATTGTATGACATGGCTAGCTAAGATGGATTTAATCCCGATATTCACATTATCAAAAGGCTCTAATGGGCTGGTTCTGAATCTTGCAAGCTGGGAATCAGTGAGATGTGTAGGCATCTTCGTTGTACTTATTATTTGAATCTTATTTGTTGGTTCTGAATCTTGCAAGCTGGGAATAAATGAGATGTGTAGGCATCTTTGTTGTACTTTTTATTTGGATCTTATTTGTTGGTTCTGAATCTTGCAAGCTGGAAATCAATGAGATGTGTAGGCATCTTTGTTGTACTTATTATTTGGATCTTATTTGTTGGTTCTGAATCTTGCAAGCTGGGAAACACGGCATGATGATGCAGAGGACAATAACCATAACAAACAGTTCAAACTTGGTAGTATTATCTTTGTGAAAGTGCGACAAATGTGTTGATCTTGTGCGTCCTGAGAATAATAATTCTAATTGTTGTGCATGTTGATCCTGTGGCACTGATAGAATGAGCGAATGCATTGCTTGTTTTAAGTATAAATTTCTATTAGAGCTAATTAAATTTAAGTAAAGTGACCACTAACTCCTGTTATTACAAAGACCAATGTCTGCACCAGCTCGTGAACCGACGTGTGGCCGGAGTAGGTTTCTTTATGGAGGAGTTTGAATGCGCCGAGGGTGCATCTTCTGCCAGGCGTGCAGCGGACGAGGGAGGGGTAGTAACTGTTGTCACCTGTACACACTCAGCTTACTATGGAATCCAGTTCCCCAAGAGCTGAAAAACGAACTGCTGCCGCCGCCTACACACTCGTTCACTCGAAGAGACTCCAATGGCGATCCAAGGGGTGAGCCTACTTGATATGGACTTCAGCAAGGAGTTCCCCTTTGAGTTCGTCATTCAGTCCTATGGCTGCACCAAGTTGAATGTGATGTACACCAACAATACGGACTCGGTGAAGCTCTGCCTCGCCTCAGTCCTATGGCTGCACCAGGTTCTGGAGCATTCGCCCGTTTCATCAGCAGCGCCGACTGCACCTTCGCTACGGTGGAGATAAGGAAGAATGTGACGATTCAGCCATCTGGTGCAACAAGCTTGTCGACATCCGTATAATACAAGATCATCGACCTTGAGGCAGGAGAAGGACTCCGTGGTAGACCTTGCTGAGACCATCATCGCCCCTGATACGCCAACATGAAAGAAGACGACCTGAACACGTGGGAGGTACCTCTGAATCTAGCCTACATAACCTACGCGGCCAAGGACACATACGCATGCTACGACATGTACAAGCAGATCTTGGACATGAGGGCGTGTCTGCTTCTCGTAACCGATGAGTACACGGACAGCCGCAGCATCATGATCAAGCGTGCCAGGAAGGTCTAGATGTTGTACTTTATCTGTTTATAAGCACCTTTATCATCTGAGTGTTTCATGCATTAGCCTATGTGTTGTAATTATCTGTTTTGTCCGAAATATTTCTTTTAAGAACCCATTAACCTGATTGCTTTTTTTAGTGGCTATTTGCTTATGTATGTAAACTAGTTCACTTGTCCGTAAAAAACTAGTTCACTTTCGGCTGCCGTGCTTTGAATCTCCTTCCCGCCAACATATTCCTCTCCTCGTGGACCCAGCAGAGGTCTCTGAATTTTCTCCCACTTTCTTTTTCGATGTAAACTGAGTTTTCTCCCAGTACTTTCCCCTAGAACCAACTCAACTGTCCCACGTCTAGCCTAAAAAATAATAATACCTCACGTACTATTAACTCGTCAAATTAAAATGATATTTTATTTCGTAAGTTGAAAGTTCTTACAAAACAATAATAATAATTGTTTATATATAACTTGCCAAGTTAACTCCTAGTGATTGCGTACATAAGCTTGCAAAGATTTTACTGACGTGCAATCATGTTTTTTTTGAGACAATCACGCGAAGCTTTTATTAACTTGTGCCAATGTTCAAAGGTACAAAAGAAAGGCAAAGATTTTACTGACGTGCAATCATGTGTTTATGTTTTTATAACATTTCTCCGTCTAGCCCAACATGATATTTTCACCCAGCCCAGCAAGTCTGCGGATTTCGAGAAAAATGCAAATGGGATTTAAACGGGCTGCATAGATGCTACATCATTGTTTCACCCAGCCCACCAAATGCACTAAAAAACAAATGGAGTAGCTGACCTATGGGCCAGTAGGTCAAAGCCTAAGAAGGCGTTGGATTTACATCCAACGCTGCCGGAACCGCCTGCTCCAGCCTTCGGAGTCCAGCGGCGTTGTTTTGCGCTCCTCAGTGAAACGCTACCCCGCCGACGGCCAGGCCATCCCTCCACTCCGCACCTCCTGTTATTCTCTACCGAGTGTAGGCCCACCCCGCACCCGAACCAGTCAAGTTTCCCACTCCTCTCCGTCTGCAACTCCACTACCGCGTGTTCCCCATCTCCGGATCATTCCAGTCTGGGGCCTCGCCGTCGTCCACCGCCTCGGTGCGCTCGGCGCGGCATGGTCAACATACGAGAGTCATCAGAAGAGGACTTTACGTGGAGAGCCTGACAGCTAGGACCCATGAGGTCCATGGTCGCACGCAAGGAAAGTTCATCCTTATTACGCACTGTACGTGCACTGTACGTGGGAAGGGCTTCTGTATTTCGTGAAAAAAACATTTCCCCCGCTGACAGGTCGGACCCACCAGCTATATCTTCGCACGCAAGGAAGTGCCTCCTTACTACGCACCAAAAAAGGAATACCCCCTACTAGGTGGGACCCACCATAGTGGGTGGCTAACTTGTGGGCCTACTAAGTTGACGAGGACGGAGGGCTTTGTCAACTTAGCCAATATGAACGATTCTAGCTCCAGTGACCGTACGATGTCCATCCAACGGCCATAGTGCTTCTTCAACCTCTGGTCTTCTTGCTCCAGCCGCCCAAAGCAGCACCGGTCGTGCCGCGTGCTCCTGCCTCTCGTGGCCGGCTGTGATGCCGCGGAGGCCTCACCGCCCCCTACTACTCCCACCACTGGCCCAGGGTATCCCTCTACTCACCCACACCCCATGTTATTCTGCGGCGATGGCAGCCTCACGCCGCAGCCGAACCAGTGAACCCTCGTACGCCTCTCCGCGTGGGCATCCATTGTCGCGTCTTGCCCGGCTCCGCGTCGTCCCCTTCCTAGGCCTTAGCGTCGTCCACCGCCTTGGTGCTCTCGGCGCGGCATGGTCAATGTGGTCAACGACTGACTTCCATCGGAAGAGTACTGTACGTGGAGAGGCTGGCAGCTAGGTCCACGGCCACAGCCCAGTTTTTTTGTGATTTGCCAAGTAAGTAGCTTTGTCAGGCCTGTTGGGCTGCAAATCTTTCAAGACGAGGAGAGCTTCATTCGGCTGGCCGAGAAAATGGCCTATCTGTAATGAGAAATGGGCTGTACATTTTTAAAACACATCAAACCGGTAATTAGTTCAAATATCTTTTTTTCATTTTGAGATTTTAAATTACATTAATTTTTATGCGTGGAGAATTTGTTGGATTTTATATTGATATACATTTATTTTTAAAATCAGTTTGAATGTGAGTCGAAATTTGGGATTAAAAACAGTTCGGACGGCACCAAATATGCAAAATTTCATATAATTTTTAACCGTGGCCACAATATGGGTTGTAATGCTAACAAAAGAATATGGGCTCCAAAAAACCTTAAGAATTAGCAAATGGGCTGTAAATTATTAGAAATAATGGCGATGGGTTGTATGCTGTTTTCCAAAGATTAGAGGCTTTCCTAAAAAGGTTGACGACAGCAAAGGATCGTTGGATGTCCATCCAACGGCCGTCGTCTTCTTCAATCTCTACTCTTCCCGCTCCACCGCTCAAACAAGCGCCAAGGGACTGCTCGCTCCCTCCTCCGGTGGCTGTCTGCAGGCCAAGCAGCCTCACCGCCCACCAGTATTCCCACGCTGGCCTAGCCATCCTCTACTCACTCACACCTGATGTTATTCTCCGGCGACGGCAGACGAACCAGTAAACCCTAGTACAGTCGTACTCCCCTCCGCGTGGGAAACAACTGCTGAGTCTTCCCTACCTCCGTGTCGTTCCCTTCCTATGCCTCGTCGTCTTCCACCGCCCTGGTACTCTCGGCGCGGCCTGGTCAACATGGTCAACGACCGACATGCATCTGAAGTGGATCAGACGTGGAGAGGCCGATACCGGGTCCACGGCCGCACGCAAGGAAATGCCTCCTTATTACACGCAAAATAATGATTCCTCCACTGACATCGGGACCCACCGAAGGGCCTCAGATTTCGCAAAAAAACGCTATCGCTACGACTCGGACCCATCACTATATCTTCGCACGCAAGGAAGTGCCTCCTTATTACACACAAAAATGAATACCCCCACATTAGCCGGGACCCAAAGATAGTGGCAGGCTGACTTGTGGGCCTACTAAGTTAACGGGACGGAGGGCTTTGTCAACTTAGTCAATATGCACGATTCTAGATCCAAAGGACCGTCGATGTCCATCCAACAGCCGTAGTGCTTCTTCAACCTCTAGTCTTCTTGCTCCAAATTACCCAAACCAGCGCCCGGTTGTGCCTCGTGCTCCTGCCTCCCGTGGCCGGCTGCGATGCGGCGGAGGCCTCACCACCCCTACTACTCCCACCGCTGGCCAGGCCATCCCTCTACTCACCCATACCCCCTATTATTCTGTGGCGACGGCAGCCTCACACCGCAGCGAACCAGTGAACCCTCGTACTCCTCTATGCGTGGGCATCCACTGCCGAGTCTTCCCCGGCTCCGCGTCGTCCCCTTCCTAGGCCTCGTCGTCTTCCACCGCCCTGGTGCTCTCGGCGCGGTGTGGTCAATGTGGTCAAGGAACGGCTTCCATCGGACGTGGACTATACGTGGAGAGGCTGACAGTTGGGTCCACGGCCACAGCAAGGAAGTGCCTCCTTATTACGCGCAAAATAATTATTCCTCCACCTGACAACGGGGACCCACCGGACGGGCCACCATATTTCGTGAAAAAAGTGTTTCCCCCCTGACTGTTGGGACCCACCAGCTACACCTTAGCACGCAAGGAAGTGCGTCCAGGCAAAAAAAACGATTCGCCCCCTGACTGCTGGGACCCACCAGCTACATCTTCGCATGCAAGGAAGTGCGTCGGGGCAAAAAAAATGATTTGCCCCCCTGACTGCTGGGACCCACCAGCTACATGTTCGCACGCAAGGAAGTGCGTCCACACACAAAAAAAAACGATTCGCCCCCTAACAGCTGGGACCCATCAGCTACATCTTCGCAGGCAAGGAAGTGCCTGACAGTCGGGACCCACCTGGTCGAAGCATACGTAGTGTTGTCATTCTGGTCGCAAACGTGTACGTACATACTGGTCGATGTAGAGGCGCGCATGTAGCATGTACACGTACGTACAACGGCGAGGGTGCAAGAAAGAAAATACGGCCACGTACGTACACACGGGCAGGGTCTCGAACGCCTACTCACGCATACGTACATGGCTGGGTCGGAACGGAGAAACAGCGTCGTCGTCGTGTTCATGGGGAGCCAATCGGCTGGATCAAAACGGAATGCGTGGTTGTCTTCATCGGGAGGGCTCGGATGGAACAGGCAATGGAAACGAGGCCTGGCGTACCGCAGAATGGAGGAAACGGCCTTGTGTTCAACCGGCCACGTTCGGAACGAGGTCCTATTGATCGGGAGGGGTGTGGCGTACCGCAAAACAGACGAAACGGACCTCCTACGGTCGAAACGGGGTCCTATTGATCGGGAGGGGTGTGGCGTACCGCAAAACGGATGAAACGGACTTGTTGGGCGCTTCTGATCAAACGGGGTCCCGTTCGCCGGGAGGGTGTGGCGTACCACAAAACGGACTCCACGGATACTTGTTCATCTCCATCGCTGACCTCCTCCACCTCCACGGGCTACCGTCGACCTCCTCCAGCCTCCACGGGCTCCTATTCATCCAGCCTCCATCGCGCTTACTCCATCGGCTACTATTCAACCACCCTCCACAGCACCCTCCACCGCTCATCGCTCATCCAGCCCTCCACACCACGGGTCCCGTTAAAGCACCCTCCACGGCCACCCCTCCACCGCTCATCTGCTCATCCAGCCCTCCACACCACGGGTCCTGTTCATCCAGAGGCAACGCCACCGCCACTATTCATCCAACCCCCCCAACCACAAAACGCTCACTGTTCATCCAATCGATCGGCTTCAGTTAGCAGCAGTAGTGAAGGAATCGCTCCATCGGTTTCAGTTAACAGCCATTGATCGATCGCTCGGGTTTAGTAACGCGTAGCCTGCAGTGCAATCGCTCGGGTTCAGTTAGAGACCAACGCCTCGCTCGGGTTTAGTTAGAGCCAATGCCTCGCACACACGCGTGTACGTGTACAAGAGAAACGCGCATCGCTCGGCCCCCGACCTCCCACCGTAACCGGGAACTCCCCGAAATTTTCCTCCCCCACGCTTCTACCACGGTTTTTTCCGTCATGACCGGCCCAAAGAATGTCATGCAGTTGCGTCTCCGGCTCGCCCAGGATGAAAAGCCCATTTTCTGTCATGATTTTTTGTCATAGAAGTAGGAGCCCACCACATCTATGATGATACCGGGTTTTGTCACAATTATCGTCATAGAAGTGTCATATGTATGACAGAAAAAAAAAATCGTTCGGCCTAAAATGTCAAGGATGTATCTTTTTTTGTAGTGACTTCAAGCATACTAATCAAAGCAATCATGTCTTCTCAAAATAACATGGCTAAAGAAAGTTCATCCCTACAAAATCATATAGTTAGGCTATGATTCATTTTCGTCACACAAAAATGCTCCCATCTTATACACCCCCGCGACAAACCAAGCAATTGTTTCGTACTTAAATAATCTCAAACTTTTTCAACTTTCACGCAATACATGAGCGTGAGCCATGGATATAGCACTATGGGTGGAATAGAATATGTATGATGATGGGGATTGTGTGGAGAAGACAAAAAAGGAGAAAAGTCTCACATTGACGAGGATAATCAACGGGCTATGGAGATGCCCATCAATTGATGTCAACATGAGGAGTAGGGATTGCCATGCAACGGATGCACTAGAGCTATAAATATATGAAAGCTCAACAAAAGAAACTAAGTGGGTGTGCATCCAGCTTGCTTGCTCACGAAGACCTAGGGCATTTTGAGGAAGCCCATCGTAGGAATATACAAGCCAAGTTCTATAATGAAAAATTCCCACTAGTCTATAAAAGTGATAACATATGAGACTCGCTACATGAAGAACATGGTGCTACTTTGAAGCACAAGTGTGGAAAAGGATATTAACATTGCCCCCTTTTTATTTTTATTTTCTTTTTTCCCTTTTTTCTTTTTTTCTTTGGGCCTTTCTTTTTTTGGCCTTTTTTCTTTTCTTTTTTTCTTTTTTCTTTGGCCTTTCTTTTTTTTCCGAGACAATGCTCTAATAATGATGATCATCACACTTTTATTTATTTACAACTCATGAATTACAACCGAAAACTAGAACAAGATATGACTCTATATGAATGCCTCCGGCGGTGTACTGGGATGGGCAATGAATCAAGAGTGACATGTATGAAAAATTATGCATGGTGGCTTTGCCACAAATACGATGTCAACTACATGATCATGCAAGGCAATATGACAATGATGATGTGTGTCATGATGATAAACGAAATGGTGGAAAGTTGCATGGCAATATATCTCGGAATGGCTATGGAAATGCCATAATAGGTAGGTATGGTGGCTGTTTTGAGGAAGATATAAGGAGGTTTATGTGTGATAGAGCGTATCGTATCACGGGGTTTAGATGCACCGGCGAAGTTTGCACCAACTCTCAAGATGAGAAAGGGCAATGCACAGTACCGAAGAGGCTAGCAATGATGGAAGGGTGAGAGTGCGTATAATCCATGGACTCAACATTAGTCAAAAAAGAACTCATATACTTATTGCAAAAATCTACAAGTCATCAAAAACCAAGCAATACGCTTATGCTCCTAGGGGGATAGATTGGTAGGAAAAGACCATCGCTCGTCCCTGACCGCCACTCATAAGGATGCACAATCTAAGAACACCTCATGTTTCAAGTTTGTTACACAACTTTCACCATACGTGCATGCTACGGGACTTGCTAACTTCAACACAAGCATTCTTTAAATTCATAATCACCCAACTAGCATGACTCTAATAAAACTACCTCTATATGTCAAAACAATTATCAAGTATCAAATTGATCATAGCATCCAATTCACTTCCTATGATAGTTTTTATTATACCCAACTTGGATGCCCATCATTCTAGGACCAATTTTATAACCATAGCAAATACCATGTTGTTCTAAGAGACTCTCAAAATGATATAAGTGAAGTGTGAGAGACTAACAATTTCTACAAAATTAAGCCACCGCCGTGCTCTAAAAGATATAAGTGAAGCGCTAGAGCAAAAACTATCTAGCTCAAAAGATATAAGTGAAGCACATAGAGTATTCTAAGAAATTCCAATCAAGTGGGTTTCTCCCAAAAGGTGTGTACAGCAAGGATGATTGTGGTAAACTAAAAAGCAAAGACTAATATCATACAATACGCTCGAAGCAAAACACAGATCATGTGGCGAATAAAAATATAGCTCCAAGTAAAGTTACCGATAAACAAAGACGAAAGAGGGGATGCCTTCCGGGGCATCCCCAAGCTTAGGCTTTTGGCTATTCTTGAATATCTTGGGTTGCCATGGTCATCCCCAAGCTTAGGCTTTTGCCACTCCTTATTCCATAGTCCATCAAATCTTTACCCAAAACTTGAAAACTTCACAACACAAAACTCAACAGGAAATCTCATAAGCTCCGTTAGTGAAAGAAAGCAAAACCACCACATAAGGTACTGTAATGAACTCATTCTTTATTTATATTGGTGTTAAACATACTGTATTCCAAGTTCTCTATGGTTCATACCCTTACATACTAGCCATAGATGCATCAAAATAAGCAAACAACACACGAAAGGCAGAATCTGTCAAAAACAGAACAGTCTGTAGCAATCTGTAACCCTGGAATACTTCTAGGACTCTAAAAATACTAAACAAATAGGAAGTCCTGGAAAATTTGTCTATTGATCTACAGAAAAAATAATCAACGCAAAAGCACTTTTTCTGTGAATTACTAAAATTAATTTCGTGCGCGCAAAGTTTCTGTTTTTCAGCAGAATCAAATTAATTATCACCGTAGGTTATCCTATAGGTTCTACTTGGCACAAACACTAACTAAAACATAAAAACACATATAAACAGAAGGTAGATGCAAAAACTTATTACTAAACAGAATCAAAAACAAAAAACACAAATAAAATTGGGTTGCCTCCCAGCTAGCGTTATCGTTTAACGCCCCTAGCTAGGCATAAAAGTGAGGATAGATCTAAGTAGTGCCATCTTTAATTTTTAGTTTTGTAGCACAGTCATGTTCGAATCCGGGAGGTTGTTTACGTTTCCCTTCATACTCAGAAATTTTTAGATCTAAAGAGTCCAACCGCTTATTGCAAAGAGTAATCAACATATTCATGCGGTGAAGATTTCCGCTAACACTCTTGAGAGGTTCAAGAGACTTTTGTAAGATTTTTGTAACTTCGCAAATCTTCTCAAACACTTGTGTTTCTTCTTGGGTAGGATGAGATCCCCCTTTTTGAGGTAGTGTTCCCACTATTCCCTCTATAATTTCATGTGCAGTACTGGGATCAATTTCAATAAAATTTCCTTTGGCAATACAATCCAAGAGTTGTCTATGAGACATATTTAGCCCAACATAAAAATTGCGAAGTAGAATTCCAAAATTCACCTCTAGGGTGCAATTACGATAAGATTCCATCATCCTATACCTAGCATCTTTTAAATTTTCTCCTTGCCTTTGCTTGAAGTGGAGAACTTCAAACTCGGGAGACATAGGAGCGGATAAAGGACTAGCCATAGCGACAAGCAAACAAAAGACAAACGAAGGCGAGAGGAGATTGGGAAAGAGAGAGCGAATAAAACGGCACGGGTGAAGTGGGGGAGAGGAAAACGAGAGGCAAATGGCAAATAATGTAAATGCGAGGGAGATGAGTTTGTGATGGGTACTTGGTATGTCTTGACTTGAGCGAAGACCTCCCCGGCAACGGCACCAGAAATCCTTCTTGCTACGTCTTGAGCTTGCGTTGGTTTTCCTTGAAGAGGAAAGGGTGATGCAGCAATAGTAGCGTAAGTATTTCCCTCAGTGTTTGAGAACTGAGGTATCAATCCAGTAGGAGGCTCCTCAAAAGTCCCACGCACCTACACAAACAAACAAGAACTCGCAACCAATGCAATAAAAGGGTTGTCAATCCCTTCACAGCCACTTGTGAAAGTGAGATCTGATAGATATAGTATGATAATATAAATATATTTTTGGTATTTTATAATATATATAGGAAAAGTAAATATGCAAATAAAAGTAGATTGAAAGCTTATATGATAAAAGATAGACCCGGGGGCCATAGGTTTCACTAGTGGCTTCTCTCAAGATAGCATAAGTATTACGGTGGGTGAACAAATTACCGTCGAGCAATTGATAGAAAATCAAATAATTATGAGATTATCTAGGCATGATCATGTATATAGGCATCACGTCCGTGACAAGTAGACCGACTCCTGCCTGCATCTACTACTATTACTCCACACATCGACCGCTATCCAGCATGCATCTAGAGTATTAAGTTCATAAAGAACAGAGTAATGCATTAAGGAAGATGACATGATGTAGAGGGATAAACTCATGCAATATGATATGAACCCCATCTTTTTATCCTCGATGGCAACAATACAATACGTGCCTTGTTGCCGCTGCTGTCACTAGGAAAGGACATCGCAAGATTAAACCCAAAGCTAAGCACTTCTCCCATTGCAAGAAAGATCAATCTAGTAGGCCAAACCAAACTGATAATTCGAAGAGACTTGCAAAGATAACTTAATCACAAATAAAAGAATTCAGAGGAGATTCAAATATTTCTCATAGATAAACTTGATCATAAACCCACAATTCATCGGATCTCGACAAACACACCGCAAAAAGAGTTACATCAAATAGATCTCCAAGAAGATCGAGGAGAACATGGTATTGACATTCAAAGAGAGAGAAGAAGCCATCTAGCTAATAACTATGGACCCGAAGGTCTGTGGTAAACTACTCACAACTCATCAGAGAGGCCTTGGAGATGATGTATAGGCCCTCCGTGATCGATTCCCCCTCCGACGGAGCGCCGACGAAGGCTCCAAGATGGGATCTCGCGGATATAGAAGGTTACGGCGGTGGAAATAGTTTTTCATGGTCGCTTCTGATGTTTTTGGGGTACATGGGTATATATAGGAGGAAGAAGTAGGTCGGTGGACGCCCGAGGGGCCCACGAGATAGGGGGCATGCCCAGTAGGGGGGCGCCCTCCACCCTCGTGGCTGCCTCGGCTGTTGCTTGACTTCCACTCCAAGTCCTCTGGATCACGTTCGTTCCAAAAAATCACGCTCCAGAAGGTTTCATTCCGTTTGGACTCCGTTTGATATTCCTTTTCTTCAAAACACTGAAATAGGCAAAAAAAACCAGCAATATGGGCTGCGCCTCCAGTTAGTAGGTTAGTCCCAAAAATGATATATATGTGTAAAGTAAAGCCCATAAACATCCAAAACGGGTAATATTAGCATGGAACAATCAAAAATTATAGATACGTTGGAGACGTATCAAGCACGCATGTCAATCAGAAGTAAGGAGGGAATACAGATGATAATATAACATGCATACCAAACAAAAAGTGGTGACCATTTGCTTCCTTTATATCTTTATGAATACATCGAGACATGTTTAGACAAATAGTGCCATGAATATTGAGGTCATGTTACATGCGAGAAAATTTGCATAAGGGAAAGCTTTACACAGGGCCTTAAAGTAATGGTTTGAAGATCCCAATGGTGCCCTGCCACACGTCTACGCCCTTTCTCCTTAGCAGTGAGTCCTTCGAGAGGAGATGTAAGATGGTTGTTTGTAAAGAAGATGAAGGGGGGCCGAAGAGGGAGCCCTCATGCAACCATACAGCTTTTAGGTTTTCTAAAGAACTTGTAGTGCAAGGGAAAAAAGGAAGGGGTATGTGAGGTCCGAATAGGGTCAAGCCATACTATGGACTAGTCCCGAGGTGTGCCTCCGGCGTTGCCTAAGGTATTTTGAGTGCGTAGTGGTGTACACGCGGTACATATACTGCGGCCTTATAGGGTAGTCAACGGAGGCAAAATTGCTATTTGAGGTCTGGGTCCGCCGAGCTATCTGCATGAGGTGCGGACTGAACCTTTTTGACAATGTCATTGGTCTTGATGGCCGATGAATTGTTCGGCTTGAGGAGGCCGCCATATACCTCGGCTGCTAGGGCCGCGGTGTGCTCTTTAGTTCGGAGGGAGCGCTCCATATTTCCATTGTGATGACGCCCCGCGGTCCGGGCATTTTAAGCTTCAATTAAGCATAGTGCGGGACCGCATTGAAACGGGCGAAAGCTATTCGTCTAAGTAGTGTGTGATAGCCACTGCAGAAAGGGACGATATCAAAGACCAGTTCTTCACTACGGAAGTTGTCCGGAGAGCCGAATACCACTTCTAGTGTTAATGAGCCCGTACAACGGGCCTCCACGCCGGGTATCACTCCTTTAAAGGTAGTGTTGCTTGGCTTGACTCTTGACGGGTCGATGCCCATTCTGCGGACAATATCTTGATAGATCAAGTTAAGACTGTTGCCGCCATCCATAAGGACTCTAGTGAGATGATATCCGTCGATGATAGGATCGAGTACCAGGGCGGCCGAACCCCTGTGACGGATACTGGTTGGGTGATCCCTGCGATCAAAAGTGATTGGGCAGGCTGACCATGGATTGAACTTTGGGGTGACAGGCTATACGACGTAGACGTCCCTTAGTGCGCACTTGCGCTCCCTTTTGGATATGTGAGTGACGTAGATCATGTTCACTGTTTTTACTTCAGGGGGAAATTGCTTCTGACCCCCGGTGTTTGGCTGACGGGGCTCGTTGTCATCCTCGCTTGGAGGTCCCTTCCCCTTGTGTTCGGCATTTAACTTTCCGGCCTTTTAAAAACCCACAATTTTTATTGGTGTGGTTAGCAGGCTTGATGGGGGTACCATGAATCTGACAGGGCCTCTCAAGGATTTTGTCCAAGTTGGATGGACTGTCCCTGTTGCCTTTGAAAGGTTTCTTCCGCTGACCGGATTTAGAACCACTGAATCTGGCATTGATTGTCGTGTCTTCGGTGTCGTCATTGTTATTCCGGCGATTATTTTTGTTGTGACGTGGCCTGCCATTGCCGTCCCTGGCCTCAAAGGTGCCAGGATTGCTGGAACTGTTGCTTCTACGAGGTAGCCAACTATGTTCATCTACGCAGAAGCGGGTCATAAGTGTTGTCAGGGCTGCCATGGTTTTTGGCTTTTCCTGCCCGAGGTGTCGGGTGAGCCATTCATCACGGACACTATGTTTAAAGGCCGCTAAGGCTTCAGCGTCTGGACAGTCCATGATTTGGTTCTTTTTAATGAGGAACCGATTCCAAAGTTTGTAGGCTGACTCTCCGGGTTGCTGGATTATGCGACTTAGGTCGTCGGCATCCGGAGGCCGGACATAAGTGCCCTGGAAGTTGTCCAGGAAAGCGTCTTCTAAATCTTCCCAGCTCCCTATGGAACTTTCTAGGAGGCTACTCAACCAGTGCCGTGCTACCCCCTTCAACTTCAAGGGAAGGTGCTTGATGGTGTGGAGGTCATCTCCGTGATCCATGTGAATGTGGAAAATGAAATCCTCAATCCAGACGGCAGGGTCTATTGTTCCATCGTATTGTTCGATGTTTACGGGTTTAAACCCTTCGGAAATTGGTGCTGCATTAATTCATCAGTAAAGCACATAGGGTGTGCGGCACCTCTATACCTGGCTACATCACGACGTAGTTCGGATGACATTTGTGCTCGATGCTGACCTTGAACTTGATGATGTTGATCGCGCCAGGTTTGGTGGCCGTCATCTCGTGCTGGAGCACGTCCTCTGGATCCGTAGATCGATCTGGTCTAACCAACTTTATTTGCCAGGTCCTACGTAGGTCATAAGTGTGATCTGGCGTCGCTGTCTCCTTGCCTCTACGGCGAGGTGGTGCGGGCTAGTGTTCTGCGTGATAGGCCATTTTGTCCCGTCCACGTGGTGGTCGGTCTGGTTGATCAACATAATTGTATTTCAACGAAATTGGCTTGAGGGCTTCATCATCGAATTGTGGCAGCAGCCTGCGCTTGGGGTAACTTTTTACTGGTCGCTCAAGACTGTACTCTTTGGCGGCTAAGACCTTAGTCCATCTATGGTTGAGCGTGTCCCATTCAACTTGAAGCTGCTACTGTTTCTTTTTCAGGCTCTGTGCAGTGGCGATGAGTTGTCGCTTGAAGCGTTCTTGTTCGAGAGGTTCCTCTGGGATGATGAAGTCTTTGTCACCGAGGCTCACATCCTCTTTGGAGGCAGGTAAGTAATTGTTGTCCTCCGAGTCCTCGTGATCAGCGTGCTCGGGGCTGTACTGACCCTCCTCCCTCTCATATTCTTCGGACATGGGCTCGATGGGGTGGTGATGTCTACTACACAACCTTCTTCCTGTAGACGTTCTTGGGCCTCCAAGTCCATAGGTTTGTAGGAAAGTAGCAAATTTCCCTTAAGTGGATGACCTAAGGTTTATCAATCTGTGCGAGGCATAGGATGAAGATGGTCTCTCCCAAACAACCCTGCAACCAAATAACAAAGAGTCTCTTGTGTCCCCAACGCACCCAATACAATGGTAAATTGTATAGGTGCACTAGTTCGGTGAAGAGATGGTGATACAAGTGCAATATGGATGGTAGATATAGGTTTTTGTAATCTGAAATTATAAAAACAGCAAGGTAGCAAGTGATAAAAGTGAGCACAAACGGTATTGCAATGCTTCGAAACAAGGCCTAGGGTTCATACTTTCACTAGTGAAAGTTCTCTCAACAAGGATAACATAATTAGATCATATAACAATCCCTCAGCATGCAACAAAGAGTCACTCCAAAGTCACTAATAGCGGAGAACGAACAAAGAGATTATTGTAGGGTACGAAACCACCTCAAAGTTATTCTTTCCGATCAACCCATTGGGCTATTCCTATAAGTGTCACAAACAGCCCTAGACTTCATAGTGAAATAACACCTTAAGACACATATGAACCAAAACCCTAATGTCACCTAGATACTCCAATGTCACCACAAGTATCCGCGAGTATGATTATATGATATGCATCACACAATCTCAGATTCATCTATTCAACCAACACAAAGAACTTCAAAGAGTGCCCCAAAGTTTCTACCAGAGATTCAAGACGAAAACGTGTGCCAACCCCTATGCATAGATTCCCAAGGTCATGGAACCCGCAAGTTGATCACTGATGTCTACTACACAACCTTCTTCTTGTAGACGTTGTTGGGCCTCCAAGTGCAGAGGTTTGTAGGACAGTAGCAAATTTCCCTGAAGTGGATGACCTAAGGTTTATCAATCCGTGGGAGGCGTAGGATGAAGATGGTCTCTCTCAAACAACCCTGCAACCAAATAACAAAGAGTCTCTTGTGTCCCCAACACACCCAATACAATGGTAAATTGTATAGGTGCACTAGTTCGGCGAAGAGATGGTGATACAAGTGCAATATGGATGGTAGATATAGGTTTTTGTAATCTGAAATTATAAAAACAGAAAGGTAACAACTGGTAAAAGTGAGCGTAAACGGTATTGCAATGGTAGGAAACAAGGCCTAGGGTTCATACTTTCACTAGTGCAAGTTCTCTCAACAATAATAACATAACTGGATCATATAACTATCCCTCAACATGCAACAATGAGTCACTCCAAAGTCACTAATAGCGGAGAACAAATGAAGAGATTATGGTAGGGTACGGAACCACCTCAAAGTTATCCTTTCTGATCGATCTATTCAAGAGTCCGTAGTAAAATAACACGAGGCTATTCTTTCTGTTCAATCTATCCTAGATTTCATACTAGAATAACACCTTAAGACACAAATCAACCAAAACCCTAATGTCACCTAGATACTCCAATGTCACCTCAAGTATCCGGGGGCATCATTATACGATATGTATCACACAATCTCAGATTCATTTATTCAACCAACACAAAGAACTTCAAAGAGTGCCCCAAGTTTCTACCGGAGAGTCAAGACGAAAACATGTGCCAACCCCTATGCATAAGTTCACAAGTTCACTGAACCCGCAAGTTGATCACCAAAACATACATCAAGTAGATCACGTGAATATCCCATTGTCACCACAGATAAGCACATGCAAGACATACATCAAGTGTTCTCAAATCCTTAAAGACTCAATCTGATAAGATAACTTCAAAGGGACAACTCAATCCATTACAAGAGAGTAGAGGGGGAGAAACATCATAAGATCCAACTATAATAGCAAAGCTCGAGATACATCAAGATCGTGCCATATCAAGAAAAACGAGAGAGAGAGAGAGAGAGAGAGAGAGAGAGAGAGAGAGATCAAACACATAGCTACTGGTACATACACTCAGCCCCGAGGGTGAACTACTCCCTCCTCGTCATGAAGAGCGCCGGGATGATGAAGATGGCCACGGTGAGGATCCCTCCTCCGTGAGTGCTTGGACAGGTCCCTGATTGGTTTTTGGTGGCTACAGAGGCTTGCGGCGGCAGAACTCCCGATCTATTGTGCTCCGTGATGTTTTTAGGGTATATGGACATATATAGGCGAAAGAAGTCGGTCAGGGGAGCCACGAGGGGCCCACAAGGGTGGGGGGCGCGCCCAGGGGGGTAGGGCGCGCCTCCCTGCCTCGTGGCTTCCTCGTTGCTTCCCAATCGTACACTCCAAGTCTCCTGGATTGCTTCCGTTCCAAAAATAACTCTCCCAAAGGTTTCATTCCGTTTGGACTCCGTTTGATATTCCTTTTCTTCGAAACACTGAAATAGGCAAGAAAACTACAATTTGGGTTGGGCCTCCGGTTAATAGGTTAGTCCCAAAAATAGTATAAAAGTGCTTAGTAAAGCCCATAAACATCCAAAACAGATAATATAGTAGCATGAATGCTTCATAAATTATAGATATGTTGGAGATGTATCAGCATCCCCAAGCTTAATTCCTGCTCGTCCTCGAGTAGGTAAATGATAAAAGAAAGAATTTATGAAGTGTGAATGCTAGCAGGTGCACAAGTTTGATCAGTGATAATTTCAATCACCTTTTCTAGCATTATTATATGTCAGAACAGTAGCTCATCTCATAAAACTTCTCATGATCAAGTAGCAAGCTATTCAAATGTTAAAGCATAGACCATAAACTTTCTAGCAAACTTGCAAACTTCATTCTCAATCATCAAACAATTGCAATTCATCTTATTTTCAGGAGGGTCTATTTCAGAGCTTTGATTTAGCAAATCCCACATACTCAACTATCATATAGTCTTCCATGATTGCTACCACTCAAAGCATATTTTTAGAACAAATAGCATTGATCGAACACAGAGAAAGATAGGGGCTTAATGTTTCACCTCCCAACTTACTTATCATATAGATAATTGTCAACAATAATAATTCATGATCAAATATATTTGAATGGCCATATATGCTTAGATCTTTCCCCATCACATGATGCTTGCCAACTAAGGAGTAGGTTGCAATGAGAAGGAATACTACTGACTCTTGCATAAAAGTAAAAGATAGGCTCTTCGCAGAGGGAAGTAGGGATTTGCAGAGGTGCCAGAGCTCGATTTTGAAATAGAGATAAATAGTTTTGAGAGGTATGCTTTCATTGTCAACATAACAACCAAGGGTTCCCAGTTTCTTCCATACTGGATACATTATAGGCGGTTCCCAAACAGAATGGTAAAGTTTTTACTCCCCGTCCACCAACAATCATCAATCCATGGCTTGCCCGAAACAACAGTTGCCTCCAACTAAAAACAATCCTGGGGGAGTTTTGTTTGCAATTATTTGATTTGATTTTGATCTTTTGATCATGGGACTGGGCATCCCAGTTACCAGCCCTTTTTCTCGTGAATGATGAGCAGAGTCCACTCATCGTGAGAATAACCCACCTAGCATGGAAGATACTGACAGCTCGTAGTCGCTATATGAGCGATTCAGGCATACAAAGCAGATTATTATTTGAAGGTTTAGAGTTTGGCACATGCAAATTTACTTGGAACGGCAGGTAAATACCGCATATAGGTAGGTATGGTGGACACTCATGGAAGAAACTTGGTTCAAGGAATTTGGATGCACAAGCAGCAATCCCGCTTAGTACAGACATTTTGGCTAGCAAAGGATTCTAAACAGCAAGCACCACATGTTGGAGGATCTATAACAATATAACTTCTATACAAATATACCCAAGCATAACTCATTACGTTGTCTTCCTTGTCCAATTTCAACTAATTTGCTCAGGTTTGAAAATAATTAATGGGGCTCACAATCATAGACGATGTCTAAGATAGTATATTTATATGTGAAATCTCTCTTCCTTCAATATTCTTTCATGAATTGTTCAAATGACCAATAAATTTACCACCTCTACTTCTTATAAGTGAAGTCATTATTCCCCATGGGATAAGCATATGTAACATATATAATTTCAGATTTACGATATTCAACTCATTCAACCATTTACTCATAGGATATAAGTGAAGCACACGAGTAAATGACAAACTACTCCAAAAAGATATAAGTGAAGATCAATGACTAGTTAAATAATTATGTAGCTATGTGAAGACTCTCTCTCTCATTTAAGAATTTCAGATCTTGGTATTTTATTCAAACAGCAAGCAAAACAAAACAAAACAAAATGACGCCCCAAGCAAAACACATATCATGTGGTGAATAAAAATATAGCTCCAAGTAAAGTTACCGATGAACGAAGACGAAAGAGGGGATGTCATCCGGGGCATCCCCGCTTAGGCTCTTGGTTGTCCTTAAATATTACCTTGGGGTGCCTTGGCATCCCCAAGCTTAGGCTCTTGTCACTCCTTATTCCATAGTCCATCGAATCTTTACCCAAAACTTGAAAACTTCACAACACAAAACTCAACAGAAAACTCGTAAGCTCCATTAGTATATTAAAACCACCACTTAGGTACTGTTGTGAACTCATTCTAGATTCATATTGGTGTAATATCTACTGTATTCCAACTTATCTATGGTTCATACCCTCCGATACTACTCATAGATTCATCAAAATAAGCAAACAACACATAGAAAACAGAATCATCAAAAGCAGAGCAGTCAGTGAAATCAGATCAAACGATACTACGGAATCCAAAATCCTACCAAATTAGGAAACCTGAGAATTTTGTGTACCAATCCAGAGAAAAAAGAGACAGATCAAAATCACGTTTCTTTGAATTATAAAAACTAACTTACTGGGTGAAAAAGTTTTTGATTTTCAGCAGGATCAACACAACTATCACTGCAAGCTATCCTAAAGGTCTTACTTGGCACTTTATTGAAACAAAAGCTATAAAACATGATTACTACAGTAGAATAATCATGTGAAAACACAAAAACAGTAAGGGTAAATATTGGTTTGTCTCCCAACAAGCGCTTTTCTTTAATGCCTTTCTAGCTAGGCATAATGATGACAATGATGCTCACATAAAAGATAAGAATTGAAACATAACGAGAGCATCATGAAGCATATTACTAGCAAATTTAAGCCTAACCCACTTCCTATGCATAGGGATTTTGTGAGCAAACAACTTATGGGAACAATAATCAACTAGCATAGGGAGGAAAAACAAGCATAGCTTCAAGATTTTCAACACATAGGGAGGAAACTTGATATTATTGCAACTCCTACAAGCATATATTCCTCCCTCATAATAATTTTCAGTAGCATCATGAATGAATTCAACAATATAACCAGCACCTAAAGCATTCTTTTCATGACTACTTGCATAGAAAATTTACTACTCTCCACATAAGCAAAATTCTTCTTATTCGGAATAGTGGGAGTATCATAAGAGACTTGAATACTATAAACTGTTTCCATATTAAAAGAGTAATGTTCAGAAAAGTGGTAATCATAATCATGACAAGTTTTATAAATATAATCATCACCACTTTTATAGCATAAGTTTCATCACAATAATCATCATAAGTAGCAACTTTTTTCTCATCATAATCAATTGAAACCTCTTCCAAAATAGTGGATTCGTCACTAAATAAAGTCATGACCTCTCCAAATCCACTTTCATATTCATCACAATAAGATTCAACATCCTATAAAATAGTGGGATCATTACTTCCTAAAGTTGACACTCTTCCAAGCCCACTTTCATCGATATAATCATCATAAGTAGGAGGCATGCTATCATCATAAAAAAATTGCATATCAAAACTTGGGAGGCTAAAAATATCATCTTTATTAAACATAGCATCCCCAAGCTTGGGACAAACATTAATTGTAGCAAATATATTCTCAAATATGTCATTCTCATCAAACATAGCATCCCCAAGCTTGGGCCTTTTCATATCATAAGCATAATCACTCTCATCATTAATAGTATGGATAGCACCAATAGTATAGCAATTATCATCATCACAATGAGTAATAGGAGCAACATCAATTGGGAGGGATACCTTTTTACCTTTGCTTCTCCGTCTTTTCTTTTTCTTATTCACATCATGTGTGGATTGAATCCTCTTTTCGGAGCTCCTTATTAATGAGATTGGTTGAATAGAAAGCTCCTCCTCGTTACCTGATTCATCATAAGAAATAATAGGAGGATATTGGGAGGTCTCTTCCCTTTCATTAGTATTCTCTTCATCTTCTATTTGCTTTCTTTCCTTTATGTAATTGGCAATATGAGGATTTTCAATGCAATTCACCACACAATACATATAAATTTCCTCTAGATCAATATCAAGAAATTTCTTAAGGTTAAATTCTGGAATATGCTTAGTTAAACGTTTCATTTCTTCATAACCCAAAAGCAAACTAAGTTCATTATGATGCGCAAGGGAAATCAAGTCATCACAATTTTTGGACATGATTCGATCATGAAACAATTTGCATTGGAGATTTAAATGACCATGTTCATTGCAAAGTTCACAAGTACGGTAAAGAAATTTTAAATTTTCAGCGCTCACATCTAGCCTTTCTTGCAACCATTTAGTTGCTAAGTACCTATGCCTCTTGCAAAATCTATCTTCTCTATTTGGTGTGCACTTGCAAACTCTATGCACTCCACAAATATTGACATGCTTATAAGAGACCAACATGACTAGTGCAATCATCATTAGTACTATGGATATTCAAAGAGTTCATACTAACAACATTGCAATCATGTTCATCATTCAAAGATTTAGTGCCAAACATTTTATAGACTTCTTATTCTAGCACTTGAGCACATTTTTCCTTTCCATCATTCTCACGAAAGATATTAAAACGATGAAGCATATGAGGCAAACTCAATTCCATTTTTTTCTAGTTTTATTTTATAGACTAAACTAGTGATAAAACAAGAAACAAAAAGATTTGATTGCAAGATCTAAAGATATACCATCAAGCACTCACCTCCCCGACAACGGCGCCAGAAAAGAGCTTGATGTCTACTACACAACCTTCTTCTTGTAGACGTTGTTGGGCCTCCAAGTGCAGAGGTGTAGGACAGTAGCAAATTTCCCTCAAGTGGATGACCTAAGGTTTATCAATCCGTGGGAGGCGTAGGATGAATATGGTCTCTCTCAAACAACCCTGCAACCAAATAACAAAGAGTCTCTTGTGTCCCCAACACACCCAATACAATGGTAAATTGTGTAGGTGCACTAGTTCAGCGAAGAGATGATGATACAAGTGCAATATGGATGGTAGATATAGGTTTTTGTAATCTGAAATTATAAAAACAACAAGGTAACAACTGGTAAAAGTGAGCGTAAACGGTATTGTAATGGTAGGAAACAAGGCCTAGGGTTCATACTTTCACTAGTGCAAGTTCTCTCAACAATAATAACATAACTGGATCATATAACTATCCCTTAACATGCAACAAAGAGTCACTCCAAAGTCACTAATAGCGGAGAACAAATTAAGAGATTATGGTAGGGTACGGAACCACCTCAAAGTTATCCTTTCTGATCGATCTATTCAAGAGTCCGTAGTAAAATAACACGAGGCTATTCTTTCCGTTCAATCTATCCTAGAGTTCGTACTAGAATAACACCTTAAGGCACAAATCAACCAAAACCCTAATGTCACCTAGATACTCCAATGTCACCTCAAGTATCTGTGGGCATGATTATACGATATGCATCACACAATCACAGATTCATCTATTCAACCAACACAAAGAACTTCAAAGACTGCCCCAAAGTTTCTACCAGAGAGTCAAGATGAATACATGTGCCAACCCCTATGCATAAGTTCACAAGGTCACTGAACCCGCAAGTTGATCACCAAAACATACATCAAGTAGATCACGTGAATATCCCATTGTCACCACAGATAAGCACATGCAAGACATACATCAAGTGTTCTCAAATCCTTAAAGACTCAATCCGATAAGATAACTTCAAAGGGAAAACTCAATCCATTACAAGTGAGTAGAGGGGGAGAAACATCATAAGATCCAAGTATAATAGCAATGCTCGCGATACATCAAGATCATGCCATATCAAGAACACGAGAGAGAGATAGATCAAACACATAGCTACTGGTACATACCCTCAGCCCCGAGGGTGAACTACTCCCTCCTCATCATGGAGAGCGCCGGGATGATGAAGATGGCCACCGGTGAGGGATCCCCCCTCCGGCAGGGTGCCTGAATAGGGTCCCGATTGGTTTTTGGTGGCTACAGAGGCTTGCGGCAGCGGAACTCCTGATCTATTGTGCTCCCCGATGTTTTTACATATATAGGCGAAATAAGTCGGTCAGGGGAGCCATGAGGGGCCCACAAGGGTGGGGGCACGCCCAGGGGGTAGGGCGCGCCTCCCTGCCTCGTGGCTTCCTCGTTTCTTCCCATACTTACACTCCAAGTCTCCTGGATTGCTTCCGTTCTAAAAATAACTCTACCGAAGGTTTCATTCCGTTTGGACTCTGTTTGATATTCCTTTTCTTCGAAACACTAAAATAGGCAAGAAAACAACAATTTTGGTTGGGCCTCCGGTTAATAGGTTAGTCCCAAAAATAATATAAAAGTGCTTAGTAAAGCCCATAAACATCCAAAACAGATAATATAATAGCATGAATGCTTCATAAATTGTAGATACGTTGGAGACGTATCAATCACCAAAACATACATCAAGTGGATCAATAGAATACCCCATTGTCACCATGGGTATCCCACGCAAGACATACATCAAGTGTTCTCAAATACTTAAAGACTCAATCCGATAAGATAAATTCAAAGGGAAAACTCAATCCATTACAAGAGAGTAGACGGGGAGAAACTTCATAAGATCCAACTATAATAGCAAAGCTTGCGATACATCAAGATCGTGCCAAATCAAGAACACGAGAGAGAGAGAGAGATCAAACACATAGCTACTGGTACATACCCTCTGCCCCGAGGGTGAACTACTCCCTCCTCATCATGGAGAGCGCCGGGATGATGAAGATGGCCACCCGTGATGATTCCCCCTCCGGCAGGGTGCCGGAATAGGGTCCCGATTGGTTTTTGGTGGCTACAGAGGCTTGCGGCGGTGGAACTCCCGATCTAGGTTATGTTCTGGAGGTTTGGGGGTTTATAGGAGAGGTTGGCATCGAGAATAAGTCCGAGGGACCCACGGAGAGTCCACGAGGCACACGGGCACACCCCAGGGGGTGGGCGCGCCCTCCACCCCCATGGGGCCCACGGGCCTCCCCTTCGGTAACTCTTCATTCCAGTATTTTTTTATATTTTCAGAAAAAATCTCCGTTGATTTTCAGCGCATTCCAAGAACTTTTATTTTTGCACAAAAACAACACCACTGTAGTTCTCCTGAAAACAACGTCAGTTTGGGTTAGCTCTAACCAAATCATACCAAAATCAAGTAAAAATATTATAAACATGGCATGAATACATCAAAAATATAGATACATTGGAGACGTATCAGCATCCCCAAGCTTAATTCTTGCTCGTTCTCGAGTAGGTAAATGATAAAAACAGAATTTTTGATGTGGAATACTACCTAACATATTTATCAATGTAATCTTCTTTATTGTGGCAAGAATATTCAGATCCTTAAGATTCAAAACAAAAGTTTAATATTGACATAAAAACTATAATACTTAAGCATACTAACAAAGCAATCATGTCTTCTCAAAATAACATGGCCAAAGAAAGTTATCCCTACAAAATCATATAGTCTGGCTATGCTCTATCTTCATCACACAAAATATTTAAATCATGCACAACCTCGATGACAAGCCAAGCAATTGTTTCATACTTTTGGTGTTCTCAAACTTTTTAAATCTTCACGCAATACATTAGCGTGAGCCATGGACATAGCACTACAGGTGGAATAGAAGGGTGGTTGTGGAGAAGAAAAAAGGAGACGATAGTCTCACATCAACTAGGCGTATCAATGGGCTATGGAGATGCCCATCAATAGATATCAATGTGAGTGAGTAGGGATTTCCATGCAACGGATGCACTAGAGCTATAAGTTTATGAAAGCTCAAAAAGAAACTAAGTGGGTGTGCATTCAACTCGCTTGCTCATGAAGACCTAGGGCATTTGAGGAAGTCCATCATTGGAATATACAAGACAAGTTCTATATGAAGAATTCCCACTAGTATATGAAAGTGACAACATAGGAGACTCTCTATCATGAAGATCATGGTGCTACTTTGAAGCACAAGTGTGGTAAAAGGATAGTAGCATTGCCCCTTCTCTCTTTTTCTCTCATTTTTTTGTGCCTTCTCTTTTTTTGGCCTCTTTTTTTATTTTTTTTATTTTTATTTTTCATCCGGTGTCTCATCCCGACTTGCGGGGGAATCATAGTCTCCATCATCCTTTCCTCACTGGGACAGTGCTCTAATAATAAAGATCATCACATTTTTATTTACTTACAACTCAAGAATTACAACTCGATACTTAGAATAAAATATGACTCTATATGAATGCCTCCGGCGGTGTACCGGGATGTGCACTGAATCAAGAGTGACATGTATGAAATAATTATGAAAGATGGCTTTGCCAAAAATACAATGTCAACTACATGATCATGCGTATGGTGGCTGTTTTGAGGAAGGTATATGGTGGGTGTATGGTACCGACGAAAGTTGTGCGGCACTAGAGAGGCTAGCAAAGGTGGAAGGGTGAGAGTGTGTATAATCCATGGACTCAACATTAGTCATAAAGAACTCACATACTTATTGCAAAATCTATTAGTTATTAAACGAAGTACTACATGATGGAGTCCTGGACTAAGGGGTCCTCGGACAGCCGGACTATATACTTTGGCTGGACTGTTAGACTATGAAGATACAAGATAGAATACTACGTCCCGTGTCCGGATGGGACTCTCCTTGGCGTGGAAGGCAAGCTTGGCAATTCGGATATGTAGATTCCTTTCTCTGTAACCGACTTTGTACAACCCTGGTCCCCCCCCCGGTGTCTATATAAACAGGATGGTTTGGACTTCTAGGGTTAGAGCTACAATCATCATCTCATATGCTAGACTTCTAGGGTTTAGCCATTACGATCTCGTGGTAGATCAACTCTTGTAATACTCATATTCATCAAGATCAATCAAGCAGGAAGTAGGGTATTACCCCATAGAGAGGGCCCGAAACTGGGTAAACATTGTGTCCCCCACCTCCTATTACCATTAGCCTTAGACGCATAGTTCGGGACCTCCTACCCAAGATCCGCCGGTTTTGACACCGACATTGGTGCTTTCATTGAGAGTTCTGCTGTGTCGTCAAAGATAGGCTTGATGGCTCCATCAATCATCTACAGCAATGCAGTCCAGGGGGAGATCTTCCTCCCCGGACAGATCTTCGTATTCGGCGGCTTCGCACTGCGGGCCAACTCGTTTGGCCATCTAGAGCAGATTGATAGCTACACCCCTGGCCATCAGGTCAGATTTGGAAGCCTGAATTTTGTGGCCGATATCGGCGAAGACTTGATCTTCGATGGATTCGAGCCCATGACGGCTGTCCTCGGCCACCACGGTGAACATGACCTAGATCTGTCATTTGGCCGCATACAGGAGATAGCGCCTGTGACCGCCCTGGCCCTAGAGCCGGAGCGAATTGTGTCATCCGAAGACGGAAAGCTCAACCCCGCCGCGTAGGCCGCAGACTCCGTGGCGCTCGAGTCGCACACAGACCCAATGTCAGGCTGGGCTTGTGTTAGCGGAACCTCGAACTCGCCTCCGGCCATAGGCTCCGGACCGCGTGCATCCGCGTCCATCGAACTTGATCGGGCGCCGGTCTTAGAGTTCACCTCCGCGGACATTTTACAGCACTCGCCTTTTGGTGACGTGTTAAGCTCATTAAGATCCCTCTCCTTGTCAGGGGACTCTTGGTCGAACTGTGTCCGGCTCAAATGGGAAGCGGATGACGAAGAACTTCGTTTCCCACCCACCACCCACTTTGCAGCCACTGCCGATGACTTAACCGACATGCTTGATTACGACTCCGAAGACATCGACGGTATGGACGACGATGTAGGAGAGGAGCAAGAACCACTGCCTACAGGGCATTGGACAGCCACCTCCTCGTACGATATATACATGGTGGATACACCCAAAAAAAATAGCAGTGATGATGAAAATACAGTCGAGGATAAACCTCCTGAGATACAACCAAAGCACTGACGTCAGCGGGGCTGCTCCAAGCCACGCCGTAGTAAAAATAGCAATACCGTCACAGAAGAGGATAACACTCCGGACGGTGCCGAAAACAATGAAGACCCCGTTGAGCCAACCTCCAAATAGGAGGAACGGGATGATGGGTGAATCAGACCTGGCGAACAGGCCATGAACGAAGACTTAGAGGATAGCAACTACCTTCCGCTCTCCGAGGACGAGGTTAGCCTCGGTAACGAAGATTTCATCGTGCGTGAAGAGCCTGCCGAACAGGAACGCTTTAAGCGTCAGCTAATTGCCACTGCAAGAAGCCTGAAAAAGAAGCAGCAGCAGCTTCAAGATGATCAAGATCTGCTCAATGAAAGATGGACTGACATCCTGGCAGCTGAGGAATATGGCCTCGAGCACCCAACCAAAAGCTACCCGAAGTGCAAACTATTACCACAGTTCGATGACGAGGCGCTGAAGCCCGTCCTACCAAGGTACAATACGGCTGACCGACCACCATGTGACCGGGACAAAGTGGCACCTCAAGCCGAATACCAGCCCGTACTACCTCGCCGAACAAACAGAAATACAACAACTCGGGGATATACACATGACCTGCAACACGATTTGGAAAAGAGAGCAGGCCAGACAAGATCAATCTATGGATCACGGGGGCGTGCCTCGACGCGCGACGATGGCCATCTGGCTGAACGTGAGAAACATAATCACATCTGGGCTAAAAACCGCAGACGAGCTCCATCCAAACTACGTCACGACTTGGCCCGATATAGAGGCGCCGCACACCCCCTCTGCTTCACTGATGAAGTAATGGGACATGATTTCCCAGAAAGGTTTAAACCCGTACACATAGAATCATATGACGGCACAACAAACCCCACGGTGTGGATTGAGGATTTTCTTCTCCACATTCATATGGCCCGCAGCAATGATCTTCATGCCATCAAATACCTCCCGCTCAAACTCAAGGGACCAGCTGAATCTTGGTTAAACATCGCCTGAAAACTCCATTGGCAGCTGGGAGGAATTGGAGGGCGCCTTCCTCGACAACTACCAAGGCACATATGTCCGACCTCCGGACGCCGATGACCTAAGTTATATAATCCAACAGCCCGGAGAGTCAGCCGGGAAATTCTAGACTCGGTTCCTAACTAAAAAGAACCAAATCATCGACTGTCCGGGCACCGAAGCCCTAGCGGCCTTTAAGCATAGCATCCGCGATGAATGGCTGGCCTGACACCTCGGCCAGGAAAACCCGAAGTCCATGTCAGCTCTTACGGCACTCAGGACCTGCTTCTGTGCGGGCGAAGATAGCTGGCTAGCCCATAGCAACAACAATACAAGCAAACCTGGCACTTCTGAAGCTAGAAACAGCAACGTCAAGCCCCGATGCAATAGACATAAGCGTTGAAACAACGGTGATAGTACCGAAGACATGGCGGTCAACACCGGATTCAGCGGCTCTAAGTCCGGTCAGCGGAAGAAGCCATTTAAAAGGAACAATCCGGGCCCGTCCAGTCTGGACCGCGTACTAGATCGACCATGCCAAATCCATGGCACTCCGGATAAACCAGCCAATCATACCAACAGGGAATGTTGGGTTTTCAAACAGACCGGCAAGTTAAATGCCGAGAATAAGGAGAAAGGGTCGTAAAGCGAGGACAATGATGAGGAACCCCGACCACCGAACACAGGGGGACAGAAGAAATCCCCCCCCCCCAAGTCAAAACGGTGAATATGATATACGCCACCCATATCCCCAAGAGGGAGCGCAAGCGCGCTCAGAGACGTCTACGCGATGGAGCCAGTCGCCCCAAAGTTCAACCCATGGTCCTCCTGTTCGATCACCTTCGATCGCAGGGACCATCCGAGCAGTATCCGTCATGGCGGTTCAGCCGCACTGGTCCTTGACGCAATTATTGATGGATTCCACCTTACGCGAGTCCTAATGGATGGTAGCAGCAGCCTGAACCTGCTCTATCAGGATACAGTGCGCAAAATGGGTATCGGTCCCTCAAGGATCAAGCCCACAAAAACCACCTTTAAAGGTGTCATACCAAGTGTAGAGGCCTACTGTATGGGCTCAATCACACTGGAAGTGCTCTTCGGATCCCCGGATAATTTCCAAAGTGAAGAGTTAATATTCGATACCATCCCCTTCCGCAGTGGTTATCATGCACTGCTCAGAGGAACCGCATTTGCTCAATTCAATGCGGTGCCGCACTATGCCTACCTCAAGCTCAAGATTCCCGAACCTCGCGGTGTTATAACAGCATGGAAATACAGAGTGCTCCCTCCGTACTTTGGAGCACACTGTGGCCCTTGCAGCAGAAGTATAACGCCCTCGATGCGGCTATATCTCCCACGTGTCGAAGCACGACTTAGAGGCATAACCGCATTGAAAGCAATGTCGCAAGTGAGGTAATCTTCACACAACCCATTTAATACATAAGGGAAAAAGTTACATAGTTGGCTTACAATCGCCACTTCACACAATTACATGAATAAAGCATTACATCATCCAGATACAATCAAGGTCCGACTACGGAACCAAAATAAAAGAAGAACCCCAAATGCGACAAAGGACCCTGATCGACCCCAACTGGGCTCCACTACTGATCAACTAGAACGAAACAACACAAATGGCAAGATCTTCATCGAGCTCCTCCTTGAGCTTGGTTGCGTCACACCTTTCGATAACATAGGCACCTGCAAACTGGTTTTGGAAGTATCTGGTGAGTCACGAGGACTCAGCAATCCCATTACCATGGGTATCAAGACTAGCAAAGCTTAAAGGGAAAGGAAGGGGTAAAGTGGTGAGGCTGCAGCAGCGACTAAGCATGATATGGTGGCTAACCAACGCAAATAAGAGCGAGAAGAGAACAAGCGGAACGGTCGTGAAGCTAGCAATGATCAAGAGGTGATCCTGAACACCTACTTACGTCAAACATAACACAGAAACCGTGTTCACTTCCGGACTCCGAGAAGAGACCATCACGGCTACACACTCGGTTGATGCGTTTTAATTCGGATCAAGTGTCAAGTTGTCTACAACCGGACATTAACAAATTCCCATCGCCACATAACCGCGGGCACGGCTCTCGAAAGTTTATACCTGCAGGGTGTCCCAACAGCCCATGACAGGGCTCTCGCGATCATCGAAGAATAGACCTTCACCCGAGACACTCGATCGACTCGGTATCCCGTACATCAAGACATTTCGACAATGGTAAAACAAGACCAGCAAAGCCGCCCGGCGTGCCGACATCTGATAGTAGCCGCAGTATCTCTCGTCTCGAGCCACGACCGGATGAGCTAAGCGTCATGATACCGACGTAACCCAAGTTGCCAAGGGATGGTCCCATACGGTGCTCTAGTTTGGACCAACGCTAGACAAGCAATCGCCCGGGGCTATAAAAGATGACCCACAGGATCGCGACTCCCAAGGGAAAAAGTAGGTGGTGGTGAGGCAAATGGTAAACGTCAATGTTGGGCCTTGCTGGACAAGTTTTATTCAAAGCGAACTGTCAGGGGGGTCCCATAAATCACCCGACCGCGTAAGGGACGCAAAATCCGGGAACATAACACCGGTATGACGGAAACTAGGGCGGCAAGAGTGGAACAAAACACCAGGCATAAGGCCGAGCCTTCCACCCTTTACCAAGTATATAGATGCATTAATAATATAAGAGATATTGTGATATCCCAACCAAAATCCTGTCCACCATGGAGAAATCTTCAACTTCACCGCAACTAGCAACGCTATAAGAGGGCTGAGCAAAAGCGGAACATAGCCAAACAATGGTTTGCTAGGAATGGTGTCAAAGGTTAGAGGTTCATGGCAATATGGGATGGCTGGACAAGCAGTAATAGGTAGCGCAGCATAGCGAAAAACGAGGCAACCAGCATAGCAATGATAGTAGTGAGATCCGGTAGCGGTCATCTTGCCCGAGATCCCGCAAGGAAGAAGAACGAGTCCATGAAGAAGACAAGCGGACGAAGTCGAGCGGATCCTCGCAACTCCGAACGAAACCGAAGCTAACGAGAGAGCAACCGGAAAGAAACAAACAACATAGTAAACAACCATCACATAAACTTGGCATGATGCACAACCAAGGATGATGCATGTCCGGTTTAATGAGGCATGGCATGGCATGGCAAAGTGCACAAGCAATCCTACAAATTAAGTGGAGCTCAATATGCAACGGTGCATATTGATGAAACACCACGACAAGTTATTTAGTTCGATCTCGTTTATGTACCCAACAATATTAAATGTTGATTAACATGGCAAGGGGTGAAGCACAACAAAACTACCTACCTAGGCAAGTTTAAATGAGGCCGGAAACAACAAACAACAAGTCCGGAAACTCCCCATGTGCATATTTTAAGGTTTGGTACTGTTCTGACCTAAACCATATTTTAAAGTTGTTAAACATGCAAGATGAGTGCACCATGTTAAACTAGGCAAAATTCTACCCCATTTACATATAAAGTTTATTAAATTCGGAGTTACGGTTAAATAGTTATGAAATAAATCATTTTAACATGGCATTTAAGCAAATTTAAATAAACAGCAAGTTAAACATTTTAAACATGGATGAAAATGGCATATTATGAAACTAGATGAAATTCTAATCATTTTTCATATAAAGTTTGTTTTAATCCGATGCACGGTTAATGAGTTATTATATGCATGAACTTAGGGGGTTTTTCTGTAAAACTGTTATTCTCTGGATAATTAGCAAATTCGCAGGACACAGAAAAAAAAAATACATGGGCCGAATCTGGTCAGCCCACAAGAGCACAGGAGAGGGGGCGGGGCTGCTCACCCTGGGCCAAGGCCCGGTCGGTGTGGAGACAGTTAAACAAGTTGCCATAAGATGGCTAGCACAAACTCGATACAGACGAAAGAGGCGCAGCCTCCCGCCTGGGATCCTCCTAAACTACTCCTGGTCGCCGCCAGCAGCTCGCACGTAGTAACCTCCAAAGGGTAGTAGTCATGCCGCCCGGGCGCCCTCGGTTCAAACATCCCTGCATAAACCGTAAAGAGAGGAATGGGGAAAAGGGGAGAAAGCAACCGTGAGTACTCATCCAGTACTCGCAGCAAGGAGCTACACTACATATGCATGTGTATATGTGTAAAGGGCCATATCAAGGACCGAATCGCAGAATGCCGTAATAAGAGGGATAGCTAATCCGTCAAGACTACGCTTCTCGCAGCCCCGCCTTGCAACATGCAGGAGAGTAGATTGAAGTCCTCCAAGTAGCATCTCCAAGTAGCATCTCCAAGAGTATCGCATAGCATAATCTACCCGCGATCTCCTCGCCGCCTCTAGAGAGCGATCACCGGGTGTATCCGCACTTGGAAGGGTGTGTTTTATTAAGTATCCAGTTCTAGTTGTCAAGGTCAAGGTACAACTCGGGTCGCCTTTACCGAGGGACACGCTATTCAATAGATTAACTACCGCAGGGTGCACCACATAACCCAACACGCTTTGATCCCATTTGGTCGACACACTTTCCGGGTCATGCCCGCCCGAAGATCAACACGCCGCAGCCCCACCTAGGCACAACCGAGAGGTCAAACACGCCGTCTAAACCTAAGCGCAGGGTCGGGCCCATCGCCGGAACACCTCGCACGCTATGCGACGCTGCCGGTGAGCGACTAGCAACCTCCATTACAAAGGAAGCGCGTTAACGCAGTCCAACCCGGCTACGCCGCCCGGCCGACGCCAAGAAGGCTTCGGCCGATACCACCACGCCGATACCCATAACTACTCCCACGAGATGGTTAGTGCAGACCAAAATGGCCGACTCAGATCAAATACCAAGATCTCGCGCAGCGTTAAGCATCCGCTAACGCCGGTCAGGCTGCCAGCCCACCGCCTCCTAGGTGGTCTCAACTCTGCCTGCCGCCCGCCATTAAAGTAACAATGGGGCCGCTGGGAACCCAGCCCACTCTACCGGATGGAGCCACCGTCTTTCATTTTCATCGTAATCACTTGCGGTACTCGAGCGGACCCGACTTTAGTCACCATCTCAGATAGTATGTATGTAGTATATACCGTGATCACCTCCCGAGTGATCACGCCCAATAGTATAGCAAGGCGCATCGACAAGAATGTAGGGCCAATGATGATAAACTAGCATCCTATACTAAGCATTTAGGATCATGTAAGGTATCAATGAATGTAGCAACAATGACAAAGTTATGCAATGTAATAGGAGTAATCAAACAAGAATATGCTACACTACCTAATGCAAGCAGATAGAGAAGAATAGGCGATATCCGTGATCAAGGGGGGCTTGCCTCGTTGCTCGACAAGAAGGAGGGGCCATTCGTGTAGTCGAACACACGGATTCGCACTGCCTCAGAGTCTACCTGAAAGAAGTAACTAAGGGGGAACACAATAAATAACAGAGCAATCAAATGTAACATAAAGCAAGACGCTGCAATAAGCGTGCTAGGTGACCTAACGAGTGGTAGGTGATATCAATAAAACATCCGGAAAGTTTTCCTGTTTCATGCCGAGCGCAGGGAGCCGAGGTGTTGTAGTTTGATATGTTAGAAATGTGTGGCGACGAACGGGCTGTGATCCGAATTTCGCCGCTCGAGCAACATGTACAAAGTTTTTCCATCCGAGCTACGGTTTATTTTATATTGATTTTAAAAGGATTTAATCATTTTCTAATTTATTAATTATTAATTAAATTAACATTATCCGCATTAGTGCCATGTCAAGATGACGCCGCTAGTCAACATCGACCGCCGACCGGTCAACTCGATGTGGGACCCGCATGTCATACCGATTATGCTAATTAAGATTTAACTAATCTAATTATTGTTTAACTAAACTAATTAGTTTAATTAGGTTAACCTAATCATGATTAATTAACTTAATTAATTTTAATTAATTAATTAATTTAATTATTATTCTTTTTAATTTTTTTTTAAAACTTTTTTTAAAAAACGCTCAGGTGCTGGCGGGCCCTGCTTGAAGCGACCGAGAGGCCAACCGCAAACGGGCGTGGCCGGGCGCAGGGCGCAGGGCGCCCAGTGAGCACTCGCAGGGCGAGACGAGGACGGGGCCGGTCGTCACCGAGGGGACGCCGGAGAGCAACAGGCGGCGCTGGAGCGGGGCCGCCGTAGGGGAGTGGTTGCCGAGCGGGACGCCAGACGAGGCACGGCGCGCAGAGACGGTAGGGTGCCGGGCGCACAAAGGATTTTATTAAGGGCGCGCTGGAGCGCTGCCACGCGACGCTACGGGCGCGGCGGGGAACGGGCACGGCGATGAGGAGAGGGGACCGGCCAGGAGCGGTCGCGGCGCGACTCAGGGCGACTCCGAGCGCAGCCCGACGTGAGCGCTGGGACGGGCTTCGGGTGAGGACGAGACGGAGTGAGCCCGCCATGGCGGCGGGCGCTGGAACGGCCTCAACGGGCGCACAGAGCGGGCAGGGGGGGAGAGGAGGGGCGTCACAGTGGGGGTTCGTGGGGTCCGGACAGCTGGGCTCGGGAAGGTTGGGAGGATGACGGGACGACGGCGGGAGGGAGGCGCCGGGTGGGTGGAGGAAGAAGTCCGGGGGGTGGAGCCTCAAGGCAGGGGCGATGAGCAAGCAGGGCTTCCTCTCGATCCCGATCCAATCGGGAGAGAGGGAGGGTGAGATTTTCTGGGGGAGGTTGCAGGGGTGGGTTGGACCGAGGGGAGTAAGAAGGGAGGGGTGGGTGGGCCGCCGGTTCGTGGTGGCCCGCTTGGCTCAGGGTCACCGGGCCAAGCCTGTGGGGGTTTCTCTCTTTTCCTTTTTGTTCTTGTTAGTTTTGTTTTATTTTTATATTTTCTTCCTTTTATTTTTATTTGTAGTTTCATTGATCTTTAGATTTATAAAATTACCACTCGCTTAAATTTGTATTTATCAACAAACCATCGTGAGATTAATTATTAACCCATAATAAAATAGTTTTAGCATTTTATAAATTCAATAGGCATTTGTTTAATTGTTTTCACTACTGCTTAATTGTTTTAGAGCCTTTAAACATTTTATCAAAGTTTGGTTTCTCCACCATAATTACTTATGCATTATTTGGCACAACTCAACATTTTATTTTTTTATGTTTGGAAACTTTGATGTTTGCCTTTATTTTAAATTTGAATTTGAATCGCTTTTGGACCATCGCCAGTTTAACGATAGTAACCGAGGTGACGTGGCATCATTAGCGGAATTACTGTAGCTCAATTATCAAGGCCACAACCACCCTCCAAAGATAACGACCAGCTTGCCAACTAGGCGACGCCTATGTGGTGGCATGCGATCTTCGTGAAGGCTCTACCATCACGCCAACACAGCAGCCTAGCTAGCTAGCATGGCAATCGATGATCCTCGTCACCGACGCATGTCAAGGCAAGGAAGGCGCATGACGGATGCGATAGCTTTTGTTGTCGCCCCGATAAAGTAAGAGGGCACGTGGGCAGCTGATGCCTCTGTCATATCTATAATTTTTTTATTGTTCCATGCCAATATTCTACAACTTTCATATACTTTTGGCAACTTTTTATATTATTTTTGGGACTAACATATTGATGCAGTGCCCAGTGCCGGTTCCTGTTTGTTGCATGTTTTATGTTTCGCAGAAACCCCAATCAAACGGAGTCCAAACAGGATAAAACGGACGGAGAATATTTTTGAAATATTTGTGATTTTGGGGAAGGAGAATCAACGCGAGATGGCGCCCGAGGGGGCCACGAGGTAGGGGCGCGCCCAAGGAGAGCATGCCCATGACCTGTGGCACCCCTGTAAGGCGTGTTGACGCTTTCTTTGCCGCAAGAAAGCTAATTTATGGAGAAAAATCTGGGCAAAGGTTTCAACCCAATCGGAGTTACGGATCTCCAGATAAAAGAAACGTGAAAGGACGTAAACAGAGACAGTCCAATCTCGGAGGGGTTTCGCCTCCCATGCCATGGGAGCCAAGGACCAGATGGGAAACCCTTCTCCCATCTAGGATAAGGTCAAGGAAGAAGAAGAAGGGGGCCTTCCTCAGCTCCGGTGGCGCCGAACGCCAGCCATCATCATCACGCGATCTACACCAACACCTCCATCATCTTCACCAACATGTCCATCACCTTCCCCATCTATATTCAGCGGTCCACTCTCCCGCAACCCGCTGTACCTCTACTTGAACATGGTGCTTTATGCTTCATATTATTATCCAATGATGATGTGTTGCCATCCTATGATGTCTAAGTAGATTTTCATTGTCCTACCGTGATCGATGAATTGCTATGATTGGTTTAATTTGCTTGTGGTTATGTTGTTGTCCTATTGTGCCTCCATGTCGAGCAAGCGTGAGGGATTCCTGCGTAGGGTGCTGCAATATGTTCATGATTCGCTTATAGTGGGTTGCTTGAGTGATGTACATAAACCCGAGTAAGGGTGCTGTATGGGATGAAGAGGACTTGATGCTTTAATGATATGGTTGATTTTTACCTTAATGATATTTAGTAGTTATGATGCTTGCTAGAGTTCCAATCATAAGTGCATATGATCCAAGAAGAGAAAGCATGTTAGCTTATGCCTCTCCCACATAAAACTTGCTATCGGTCTAGTAAAGTAGTCAATTGCTTAGGACAATTTCATAACTCCTACCACCACTTTTCCACACTCGCCACATTTACTTTATTGCTTCTTTATCTAAACAGCCACTAGCTTTTATTTACGTGTTCTTTATATTCTTGCAAACCTATCCAACAACACCTACAAAGTACTACTAGTTTCATACTTGTTCTAGGTAAAGCAAATGCTAAGCGCATGAGAGTTGTATCGGTGGTCGATAGAACTTGAGGGAATATTTGTTCTACCTTTAGCTCCTTGTCGGTTCGACACTCTACTTATCGAAGAGGCTACAATTGATCCCTACACTTGTGGGTTATCAAGATTTTTCGCCGCTGTCAGAGTCATAGCGTGGGTGAATATTCTCGTGTGCTTGTTTGCTTTATCACTAAGTAATTTTTATTTGCTGTTCTAAGTTGTTTTCATCTTTAGTTATGGGTAGGAAACGCAATATACCAAAAATTAGTTGTACCTACTACACCAATGGTCAAGAACCACTCAAATCTATCACACTCGAACGTTTTTACTTGGATCATCTTTTGATCCCTTTGTGTCAGGTCAAACCCCAACTAGCTTAGTTGAGGGCAAATCTTTAGATGAGCATGCTTGTTATAAAGTGACATCGTGATATCTGAAAAAGGGAAACTTTTATCGATCAAATTCATCGCTTGCAATGCTATGCTTGGAATTTATGTAAATATATGATGTTGTTTTGTTGTTCGAAACCCTAAGAAACACCTTCCTACCAATGTGAGTTTAGTGATAATGGAATCGATTTTGCGTACGGTGTTTATATCATTATGATGTTCAACAAATTGAAGAATTTGTTGCTTTAAGGGTGCTTAGAAATTGCTTCTTTGATTGAAATGTATGATACTCTTTACAAAACTGAAATTTTGCCATACTTAAATATTGTTATGATAATTATCCTCTAATGCCTATGTTAAACCATATATTGAGAAATTCTCCGCTGTCCAAGAAGAGACCAATATTTTGCAGTGAGTCTATGGAAGAAGGAATTGATGAAAGTGTGAGCTCATTGGATGAAAAGATGATGAGGAGAGCGAAGAACAAAGGAGGAAGAGCGGATTAGCCGCCTGTGCTCACCTTCTAATGAGAGTAACCCTCCAACTCATACATTATTTAATGTCCCTTTGTTCTTACCGAAGGATGATTGCTATGATGATTGTTATGATCCCGCTGATTCTCTTTGAAATATCCCTTTGATGAGTATGCTTGTGGCAAGATGCCAATATGAATTATGCTTATGGAGATGAACTTGCTATAGTTCCTTATGTTAAACATGAAATTGTTTCTATTGCACCCACGCATGATAGTCCTATTATCTTTTTGAATTCTCCAAACTACAATTTCTATCGGAGAAGTTTGTGCTTATTAGGATTATATTGATGGGTCGCTTCTTACTAGTACATGATGATTTTGATAGATATAATATGCATGTGCTTGTCGCTCCTACTTGCAATTATTATGAGAGAGGAACTATCTCCACCTCTCAAAGTTTCCAATATGATAAAATTGCAAGAAACTATACTATGCATTGGCCTTTACTATGTGTGCATGAATTGTTCTTTATGACATGCCGATGCATAGGAGAGAGGTAGACTCGTTGTTGCATGATATATGTTACTTTGTGCTCTCTACTAAATTACAAATCATCATTAATTAAAATTGGCTTTGATATACCCGGGGATCCGGTGGATTCATTACTTGAGCACTACATGACTAGCTTAATGGCTTTAAAGAAAGTGCCGCTTAGGGAGACAACCCGAAGTTTTAGAGAGTCATTTATTTCGTTGAGTGCTTTATATAGTCTAAAAAAATAAAGAGGGGAACCCAAAACTTTTCAAAAGGAAAGTGAAAGTGAGAAAGACAAGCATTGTTGAAGTGGGAGAGCCTTGAACTTTGGTCATGCTCACGGAAACTTTGTGAATCTTAATTACATAAACTTTTCAACAAAATAATTATCCTCTATTCCATTGTACTATGATACGCCTTGTCGTATCTACTTTTCCAAACACTTTTGCCCTTGTTTTGGACTCTAACTTGCATGATTTGAATGGAACTAACCCGACGATGTTGTTTTCAGCAGAATCGCTATGGTGTTATTTTGTGCAGTAAAAGTTCTAGGAATGACCTGAAAATCCACTGGAGCAACTTTTTCGAATAAATAAAAATAACGACGAAAGAAATAGTGTCAGGGGCCCACACCGTCCATAAGGTGGGGGGCGTCACTGTGGGGCCCTTGAACGCCCACCGACCTCAACTCCAGCTCCATCTATTTTCTTTCACAAGAAAAATCAAAGAGAAAGTTTCATCGTTTTTACGATATGGAGCCACCGCCAAGCCCTAATCTCGGAGGGCTGATCTTGAGTCCTGCTCGTGTCTGAGAGGGGATTCGCTGTCATCATCATCAACCATCCTCCATCACCAATTTCATGATGCTCACCGACGCGCGTGAGTAATTCCAACGAGGCTTGCTGGACGGTGATGGGTTGGATGAGATTTACCATGTAATCAAGTTAGTTTTGTTAGTGTTTGATCCCAAGTATCCACTATGTTCGAGATTGATGTTGCTATGACTTTTCTATGCTTAATGCTTGTCACTACTACCGAAAGTGCCATGATTTCAGATCTGAACCTATTATGTTTTCATGAATATATGTGAGTTCTTGATCCTATCTTGCAAGTCTATAGTCACCTATTATGTGTTATGATCCGACAACCCAAGTGACAATAATCGGATACTTTCGTGATGACCAGAGTTTGAGGAGTTCATGTACTCACTATGTACCAATGCTTTGGCCCAATACTCTATTAAAAGGAGGCCTTAATATCCCTTAGTTTCCACTAGGACCCAGCTGCCATGGAGGGTAGGACAAAAGATGTCATGCAAGTTCTTTTCCATAAGCACGTATGACTATATTCGAATACATGCCTACATTACATTGATGAACTGGAGCTAGTTCTGTGTCACCCTATGTTATAACTATTACATGAGGAATCGTGATCCATAATTATCCATCACGATCCAATGCCTACGAGCTTTTCACATATTGTGCTTTGCTTATTTACTTTACTGCTGTTACTATTACAATCACTACAAAACTGCTATTATTACCTTGCCAATTGCTATCAGCATTATCATACTACTTTGCTACTAAATACTTTGCAGCAGATATTGTTATCCGTGTGGTTGAATTGACAACTCAACTGCTAATACTTGAGAATATTCTTTGGCTCCCTTGTGTCGAATCAATAAATTTGGTTGAATACTTTACCTTGAAAATTGTTGTGATCCCTATACTTGTGGGTTATCAAGACTATTTTTGGCGTTGTCGCATAGCTCGTTCTTTGAGTCACTTGGGATTTATATCTGCTGATCACTATGAGGAACTTGAAAGACGAAAGAACTAAGATGTTTCCTCACTACGAGGAGGTAAGGAACTACCATCTAGCTCTACACTAGATTCTCCTTCCGCTGAGTAAGCTTTATTACACCTAAACCTCGCTACGCTATGAATTTGATATGTCATGTTATTGATGATGCCACTCTACTATGCATGATACTTATGATGAAACTACTGTGCTTGATACTACTATGCCATTAGGGGAATATCTGATGAACAACTTGCTAGGGTTAGAGAGAATGAAATTATTGAAAATGAAATTATTGATGATAGTGATGATGAAGGTTCTCCCATAAGTATTAATTACCTGTTGTTCCCGAGGGTTATGTTATGGATGAAGAAACTGCTAGAGATTTTCTTGCTTGCAATGATAGATCTGATCTTAAGAAGTTATTAGCTAAACCAAAACAGTAAAACTCAATGCTAGAATGAAATATGACCGCTTTGCTACTTCACCTATCTTTGTTACTGATAAGGATTATGAATTCTCCACGATCCTGAGATAATTACTTTCGTTGAATCTGATCCTTCTATGGCGAATCAAACTGAAACTGTAGGCACATCTTACTAAATTGAATGATATAGTCACCCTGCTCACTAATGATGAGAAATCTCGCTACTATTATATCCTTAAGATATTCCTGCTCTCATTAAAGGGTGATGCTAAAACTTGGTTTAATTCTCTTGATCCTGGTTCTGTGCGTCCCCCGGATATGATTTATTACTTCCGCTAAATATTTCCCACCATAAGAAACAAGCTACCTTGAAGGAAATATATAATTTTGTGCAAATTGAAGAAGAGAGTCTCCCACAAGCTTGGGGGAGGCTTCTCCGATTACTTAATGCTTTCGATCATCCTCAAGAAAATGAAATACTTGATATCTTTATAATGGACTAACCGATGCTTCCAAGGAGCACTTGGATAGTTGTGCTGGTTGTGTTTTCAGGAAAGAACAATGATCAAGCTGAATTGCTATTGAATAATATGTCGACTAATGAAAATAATTGGACACTTCCTGAGCCATTCCTGAGCCAATTCCTAAACCAACTCAAGAAGAGGGTGTTCTTTCTCACCTCAAGATATGCAAGAGGCAAAGAAATCTATGAAAGAAAAGGTATTAAAGTCAAGATGTTAAGTACTCCTGTTAAGAAATACATGGTCTTAATCTACCACCTATTGAAGAAACACATGGTCTTGATAACTAATACGTAGCAAAGATAAATTTTCTATAGATATGATAAAATTGAAATCCCGCCTACTAAGTTTCCTAGCCAATGTTTAGATGAATTTATGACTTTATGGCTAGACAAGAAAATTTCAATGCTTATGTTGGTAGAGAATTAAAGAGTAATGCTTACATGATTGGACGCTTGAGTGATTATATGGCTAGAGTTAAAGGTGAACTTAAACTCATTAGTAAATATGCTTCTATGGTTACCACTCAAGTAACAAGTACTTAAAGCTCAAAGTGATTTGCTCGATGAATTAAATAATAAACATGATTTTGCTGTAGAGTGGCTACTAGAACTGTAAAATGACTCAGAACCTTGTATCCTCAAGGCCACCCAAGAGAATTGAGCAAGATTCTCGAGAAATAATGTAGATGCACCTAGTCCTTCTAAAAGAAGAAAAGAAAATGATAGGACTTTGCATGCTTCTACCAACCTGTTATGTATAACACCCGAGAACCCCAATGATATTTCTATTTGTGATGGTGAAACACAATTAGGTGATTAACATGAACCTAGTGATAATGTTAATGATAATGCTCATGTTGATGCTCAACCTAGCAATAACAATGATATAGAGATTGAACCTGTTGTTGATCTTGATAACCCACAATCAAAGAATCAGTGTTATGATAAGAGAGACTTTGTTGCTAAGAACCACAGTAAAGAAAGAGAACCATGGGTTCAAAAACCCATGTCTTTTCCCTCCTAAGCCATCCAAGAAAAAGGATGATGAGGATTTTGAGCGCTTTGTCAAATGATTAGACCTATCTTCTTACGTATGCGCTTTATCGATATGTTTAAAGTGAATCCTTATGCTAAATACATGAAGGATATTATTACAAATAAAAGAAAGATACCGAAGCTGAAATTTCCACCATGCTTGCTAATTATACTTTTAAAGGTGGAATACCTAAGAAACTAGGAGATCCAGAGTACCAACTATACCATGCTCCATTAAAAGAAACTATGTTAAACCGCTTTATGTGATCTTGGAGCTGGTCTTAGTGTTATGCTCTCTTTATATTGTAGAATTGAATTGAATAAGTTGACACCTACTAAAAGATCTTTGCAATGGCCAATAAATCAACTACTATACCTATCGGTATTTGTGAGGATGTGCTCTTGTGGTTGCAAACGCCACTATCTTAACGGACTTTGTTATTCTTGATATTCCGAGGACGATAGTATGTCCATTATCCTTGGTAGACCCTTTTGAATACTACATGGGTTGTTATCGATTGCAACAAAGGCAATGTCACTTTTCATGTTAATGGTAATAAGCATACGTATAACTTTCCGAGGAAACAATCTCAAGTTCATAGCATCAATTCTATTGGAAAATTTCCAACTATCATTATTGGAGGTTTTGAATTTCTTCCTACCGCCAATAAGAAATATGATATTCTTATTATTGGGGATGTTCATATCCGCTGAGGTAACCTAGTGTTATTCAAAATTTCTCCCGTTCCATGTTATCTCGAATGACTTTGTTAACAAGACTTGATCAACCTTGTTAGTGGATTCCTTGATGATCATGAGATGGATGAAGTTAGAAGGCACAACCTTCTGCATCTCTTTTTACTTTCTGTTATTTAGAATAAATAAAGCAAAAATAGTATTTTAGTTTGTTTTCTAATTATCCATGCAATAAAATATATCCCAAAAAAACCAAATGCCCCGCCAATTTAGTATGATTTTTTCTCGAATATTTGAGAATATTTGGCATCGAGAACACAATAGGGGAGCGGCACTGCCATGAGGTCCAGGGCGCCTCGCTCAGGCCCATGGTGGCCCCCATCCACTTATTCCTCGCACCCACACACTTCATCTTCCTCCCAAAAATCACCATCCATCAAGCACCAGTTCTAGCTCACCTTGTCGCCATTTTCGATCTCCTTGCTCAAAGCTCCATTCACAAACTGCTTTGGGGATTGTTCCTTGGTATGCAACTTCTCCAATGGTCCAATTAGTTTTTGTTCTAGTGCTTTATTCATTGCAAATTTTTGTTGCCTAGGTGACCTCGTTTTGAGCTTGCATGTCAAATTTATATGGTCCAAGTAATTTAATGCATGATATAGGCTCTAGGCACTTGTGGGAGTAGTCATATCTGCTTTGTTGAGTTTGATTCGCTTTTATTTTGAGTTACTAAAATTTCAGAACTTTTCGTAAAGATGAAGAGATTTTTTTGAGGGCCCTTCTAGCCAAGGCTCCAAGGATAAGCAAGCTAAGGAGAATGAAAATCCCAAGTATAATCTTCCTCGTAGCGGAAATACGGCCGCATGTAATGGCCTTGTGATAATTTCTTGAGAGCAATGGATTTATGATGACTTTATTCATTGACTGATAATGCGGCCTCACCGACTTCCTCCTCCACCTAATCGGATCGAATAAAGATTCTTACTCACCAATACTTTCATGCAAAATTTCTACTATTATCCTAAGGATTCACCTCCTCCAGAGAGCTTTTCATTTATATGATGTGGCTAGGAGATGTCATTACGTGATTTTTGCGCGGTTTGCAAAATACCCTTCGAGGGCGTTTAGAGGAACCACATCGTAAAGATGTGGATGGTTTTATTGTTACTATTACCTAGGGATTCGAGGAAGGTTTCTATGTGAGAATTGCTAGCATACATTTTCCTGCTTTATGCTACTTTGCAATATTTATAGTCGATGCTTAATTGGTCACGAAACCGTGGAAACCTCAAGGCTCCTGATATTATTATCTTGTTCCATGCTCTATTTCATGATAACTATATTAGTATGGGTGCTATTATTGCTAAACGACAGCCTCGAACCGCATAAAAGGCCCCATCTTTGAGGGTATCTATGTCGACGCCTTGCTAAATATTTCAGATACCTATTAGGCATTTTGAGAAAGAAGAAAATTGTTGCTCCTACCTTTCTAGATTATAAGAGCATGGTAGCACATGATAAGGTGCTTCAGATAATTTGAAATTTAATAAGAAACACAATGAGATTATTTTTCGCTCGCGCCTCTTTGTTTGATTTAATCGGCAGCGCTTATCTGCCTTACCGAGGCCAGATACGCTTCCATGGCCGACATCTCTCCAGAGCCTGAGCCGAACCACCACTTGACCCTTATCGCCCATCATCTTATCGCTGGATCCGGGTGATCGCCAAGAAGTGGCAAGACAATGACACTCCTCAAGACACCGGGAGAGTAGCCGAATCCATGGATAGACCAACTTAGGCCAAAAGCCTAAGCTTGGGGAGTATGATTTCTCACCGACACTACATTCATGTTCACACACTCATTCTAGTTGTCGGTGCTCATACTTTTCATTGTACTATCCATGCTAGTTTAACTTTTTCTAGCTTTTCTTGTGCTTGATAAACCTTTAGAAAAAACAAAAATAGTTAGTTTACTTTCCATGCTTGTAGTAGTAATAATGAAAACCCAAAAAGATTTTTTTGTTCTTTTGCTTGTTGGGAGCTTTCCGTAAATAGTTTTGTTTCTTTTGTTCTTTGGGGGTCTAGAGGAGAAGATCATAATGAAAATGTTTATGGCTCTTATATGCATAATTGTTGATTTAACCAAGAGACCATATTACCTTGTCTTCTCCTTGAATTAAATGCTTGCAGATTCCAGTTAGTCCAATGCACACGCACTATTATTATTATACACACCGCTTGGTCGCAAGTGAAAGGCAATAATGACGATACATGATGGACTGATTGAGATGAGAGAAGCCGGTATGAACTGACTCTCTTGTTTTTGTAAATATGATTAGTTCATCGCTCCTCGATTCAGCCTATTATGAATAAACATGTTTGCAATGACAATTAGAGATTATAGTTGCTTATGCCATGCTTAATTAGCTAGGAGCTTATAATGGTTTACCTTATGCGTACAACATGCTATTAGAATGGTTGTGATGTGGTATGATAAGGTGGTCTCCTCCTTGAATGATTCGAGTGACTTGACTTGGCACATGTTCACGCATGTAGTTGAAACAAAATCAACATAGCCTTCAAGATATTTATGTTCATGGTGGATTATATCCTACTCATGCTTGCACTCGTGTTGATTAATTTTAATGCATGTTCATAACTGTTGTCGCCTTCAGCTTGGTCGCTTCCCGCCTTTTGCTAGCCTTCACCGCATTTAAGTGAATATCGCTTGTTCATCCAAACTCCATAAACCCCAAAGTTATCCATATGAGTCCACCATACCTTCCTATATGCGGTATTTACCCGCCATTCCAAGTAAATTTGTATGTGCCAAACTCCAAACCTTCAAATGAAATTATGTTTTGTATGCTCGAGCAGCTCATGTATCAACTAGGGATGTCTCAGATCTTCCATGCTAGGTGGGTTATTCTCAATAGGAGGATTCCGCCTCATTCACGAGAAAATGGCTGGTAACCGGATGCCCGCCCATGCTCAAATCAAATCAAAATAATTAAACAAAACTCCCAGATTGTTGTTAGTTGGAGCACCTGCTGTTTTGGGCAAGCCATGGATTGATGTTTGTTGGTGGTGGGGAGTATAAACTTACCATTCTGTTTGGGAACCTCCTATAATGTGTGTAGCATGGAAGATATCAAGATCTATAGTTGTTATGTTGACAGTGAAAGTATACCGCTCAAAATGTTATTTATCTCTATTTCAAAATCGAGCCTCGCACCTCTATTAAATTCCTTCGCCTCGCTAAGGGCCTATCTATTTACTTTTATGTTGAGTCATCACCCCTTATTAAAAAGCACTACTGGAGAGCACCGCTGTCATTTGTATGCATTACTATTAGTTTATATTGGGTATGACTTGACCGGATCTCTTTACCATGAATTACAATGTTTAGTCACCCTGGTCTTTAAAGGTGTGTGAATTTATGTTTTATGGTCTCGTAAAGGCTAGCAAGATACCATCTTGTCTCGATCATATTATGATTGTTTTGAGAAAGTGTTGTCATCCAGTTTTATTATTATTGCTCGCTAGTTGATTATGCCATTGATACGAGTAAAATGTGACCTAAGTGTTATTGTGAATATGGTTAGTTCATAATCTTTGGTCAAAACTTGAATGCTAGCTTACATATTTGCAACAACAAGAGCAAACATAGTTTGTAAAAGTTTTTCTAGTATTTCGAAGACCAATGGGAAACACATGAACAAGTGGGGTTGAACGGATACTCAATAAGGGCGAGAAATTAATTATAGGGGTATTCCGGTGGCAAGGAACTGCTAGGCAGTAAGCCCAAAAGATTATCGAAACAACGACGAGTATTTCGGGGTATCTTGTAATAACAAGACCAACTGGGAATAAAAGTAAGATCGACAGGTGTAAGTATTTATTCACAGGGATGTTAAGGTGGTAGGGAATTGCAAACGCGACAGGCACAAGGTCTCGAGAGAATATCGGAGAGTATCTTCTTCTTCTGGTGCAGCAGGCGGTCATCGGTAACAAGGGGCTCTCCGGGAGAAAGTACTTGCGAGAACCTAAAGTTAGTTTTGTTTTGAGCAAAATCATTTAACCCGAATAGAAGAGAGCTCAGAGTCCCAGAGTAAAGATGAGGAATAAAAGATCCTAATACCACCCAAATGGCGACGTGTGCCCGTAAGACACACAGCCATGTTAGTAAAAGTTTTTTGCAACGTCTAGACTCGACTTCGGCCAAGGAGTGTGGAAGGGGGATTCCTACAGGCAGTCGGCTCTGATACCAACTTGTGACGCCCCCGATTTAATCGTACACTAATCATGCACGCAAACGTGTACGATCAAGATCAGGGTCTCACGGGAAGATATCACAACACAACTCTAAAAGTAAAATAAGTCATACAAGCATCATAATACAAGCCAGGGGCCGCGAGGGCTCGAATACAAGTGCTCGATCATAGACGAAGTCACCGAAGCAACAATATCTGAGTACGGACATAAGTTAAACAAGTTGCCATAAGATGGCTAGCACAAACTGGGATCTGAGATCGAAGAGGCGCAGCCTCCCCACTCGATCCTCCTAAACTACTCCCAGTCGTCGCCGCAGACCGCACGTAGTAGTAGGCACCTCCAGTGTAGTAGTCGTCGTCGACGGTGGCGTCTGGCTCCTGGGCTCCAACATCTGGTTGCGACAACCAGAAAGAGAGGAATGGGGGAAAAAGGGGGGAGAAAGCAACCGTGAGTACTCATCCAAAGTACTGCAAAGCAAGGAGCTACACTACATATGCATGTGTATATGTGTAAAGGGCCATATCGGTGGACCGAATCTGCAATGCCGAATAAGAGGGGATAGCTAATCACAGTCAAGACTACGCTTCGCAGCCTCCGCCTTGCAACATGCAGGAGAGAGTAGATTGAAGTCCTCCAAGTAGCATCTCCAAGTAGCATCTCCAAGAGCATCGCATAGCATAATCCTACCCGGCGATCCTCCTCGTCGCCTGTTAGAGAGCGATCACCGGGTTGTATCCGCACTTGGAAGGGTGTGTTTTATTAAGTATCCAGTTCTAGTTGTCATAAGGTCAAGGTACAACTCCGGTCGCCCTTTTACCGAGGGACACGGCTATTCAATAGATTAACTTCCTGCAGGGTGCACCACATAACCCAACACGCTTGATCCCATTTGGCCGACACACTTTCTGGGTCATGCCCGCCTCGAAGATCAACACGCCGCAGCCCCACCTAGGCACAACCGAGAGGTCAAACACGCCGTCTAAACCTAAGCGCCAGGGCAGGGCCCATCGCCGAAGCACACACGCACGCTATGCGTCGCTGACGGTGAGCGCACCTAGCAACCTCCATTACAAAGGAAGTTGCGTTAACGCAGTCCAACCCGGCGCGCCGCCGCTCGTCCGACGCCAAGAAGGCTTCGGTGATACCACGACGCCGGGATACCCATAACTACTCCCACGTAGATGGTTAGTGCGTATAGACCAAATGGCCGACTCGATCAAATACCAAGATCTCGTTAAGCGTGTTAAGTATCCGCGAACGCCGAGCAGGCCAGCCCACCTGCCTCCTAGGTGGTCTCAACCTGCCTGCCGCTCCGCCAAAAGTAACAATGGGGCCGTGGGAACCCAGGCCCACCTCTACCGGGATGGAGCCACCGTCCTTTCAGCCCCTCATCGAATCACTTGCGGGTACTCCTCGAGCGGACCCGACTTTAGTCACCATCTGATAGTATGTATGTATGTAGTATATACCGTGATCACCTCCCGAGTGATCACGCCCAATAGTATAGCAAGGCGGTCGACAAGAATGTAGGGCCAATGATGATAAACTAGCATCCTATACTAAGCATTTAGGATCGGGTAAGGTATCAATGAATGTAGCAACAATGACAAAGCTATGCAATGTAATAGGAGTAATCAAACAAGAATATGCTACACTACTCTAATGCAAGCAGATAGAGAAGAATAGGCGATATCCGGTGATCAAGGGGGGCTTGCCTGGTTGCTCGACAAGAAGGAGGGCCATCTTGATGTAGTCGAACACACGGACATCGGCACGGTCTCGAGTCTACCGGAAAGAAGTAACGAAGGGGAACACAATAAATAACAGAGCAATCAAATGTAACATAAAGCAAGACGCGACAATAAGCGGTGCTAGGGTGACCTAACGTAGTGGTAGGTGATACCGGCGAAGGGGGGAAACATCCGGGAAAGTTTTCCCGGTGTTTCATGTTTTCGAGCAGAGGAGCCGAAGGGGGAAAAGTTGCGAGTTTGATATGTTAGAAATGTGTGGCGGACGAACGGGCTGCGTGATCCGAATCGTCTCGCCGCTTACGAGCAACTTTCATGTACAAAGTTTTTCCATCCGAGCTACGGTTTATTTTATATTGATTTTAAAAGGATTTAATCATTTTCTAATTTATTAATTATTAATTAAATTAACATTATCCGAATAGTGTTTGCCGATGTCAAGATGACGTCAAGAAATCAACATTGACCGCCGACCGGTCAACTGACAGTGGGACCCGCATGTCATACTCGATTATGCTAATTAAGATTTAACTAATCTAATTATTGTTTAACTAAACTAATTAGTTTAATTAGGTTAACCTAATCATGATTAATTAACTTAATTAATTCCTTAATTAATTAATTAATTTAATTATTATTATCTTTTTAATTTTTTTTTAAAACTCTTTTTTTTAAAAAAGCTTACGTAAATTGGTGGGCCCGCTTGAAGCGACCGAGAGGCCAACCGCAACGCAGGCGTCTTGGCGTCTTGGCGCCAGGCGCCGGCCCAGTGAGCACTCGCCTGTAGGGCGAGACGAGAGCAATGAGGCGGTCGATCACCGAGGGGGACGCCGGAGAGAGAGCAACAGGCGGCGCCGGAGTGGGGCCAGCGGCCGTAGGGGAGTGGCTTGCCGAGCCGGACGGCAGACGAGGCACGGCGCATCGAGAGAGACGGTAAGGTGCGGGCGTGGCAGAAAAGGATTTGACAAGGGCGCTGGAGCGCTGCCACGCCTGCTACTGGGCGCGGGCGGGAAACGGCGCCGCGACAGAGAAGGAGGGACCGGGCGGTGGCGATGGTCGCGGGCGCGACGAGGCGACCCCGAGCGCAATCGGCGACGTGTGGAGCGGGGACGGGCTTGGTGAGGACGAGCACGGAGTGAGCTCCGGCCATGGCGGCCGGGCGCGGGAACGGCCTCAACGGCGACAGAGCGAAGCGGGGGAGAGGAGAGGGCGATGCTCACGGGGGTTCGTGGGGTCCGGGACAAGGGCTCGGGAAGGTTGGGGAGGATGACGGGACGACACGGCGGAGCGGGAGGCAGGCCGGTGGGGTGGAGGAAGAAGTCCGGCGGGGGTGGAGCTCCTGGCGGCGGTGGGCGATGGCGTCGGTGGCCTCCTCCTCGATCCCGATCCAATCGGGGAGAGAGGGGGGTGAGATATTTTCGGAGTGTCGGTGGCGGGTGGGTTGGACCGAGGGGAGTGGGGTTAAAGGGAGTGGGGTGTGGGGTGGGCGGCGGGGCACTGGTGGTGGCCAGTTGGGCTGTGGTCACCGGGCCAAGCCTGTGGGGTTTCTCTCTTTTCCTTTTTTGTTCTTTGTTAGTTTTGTTTTCTATTTTTATATTTTCTTTCCTTTTATTTTTATTTGTAGTTTCATTGATCTTTAGATTTATAAAATTACCACTGTGCCTAAATTTGTATTTATCAACAAACTCTTGTGAGATTAATTATTAACCCATAATAAAATAGTTTTAGCATTTTATAAATTCAATAGGCATTTGTTTAATTGTTTTCACTATGTTTTAATTGTTTTAGAGCCTTTAAACATTTTATCAAAGTTTGGTTTCTCCACCATAATTACTTATGCATTATTTGGCACAACTCGAACATTTTATTTTTTTATGTTTGGAAACTTTGATGTTTGCCTTTATTTTAAATTTGAATTTGAATCGTTTTTGGACCATCGCGAGTTTAACGATAGTAACCGAGGTGACGTGGCATCATTAGCGTGGAATTACTGTAGCCTAATTATCCGGGCGTCACAACCACCCCTCCAGTACAACGACCAGCTTGCCAACTAGGCAGACGCCTATGTGGTGGCATGCAGATCTTCGTGAAGGCTCTACCACCGCGCCAACACAGCAGCTAGCTAGCTAGCATGGCACTGCATGCCTCGTCAGCCTGGACGCATGTCAAGGCAAGGAAGGGCAGCGACGGATGCGACAGCTTTTGTTGTCGTCCCCGATAAAGTAAGAGGGCACGTGGGCAGCTGATACGTCTCTGTCATATCTATAATTTTTTTATTGTTCCATGCCAATATTCTACAACTTTCATATACTTTTGGCAACTTTTTATATTATTTTTGGGACTAACATATTGATGCAGTGCCCAGTGCCAGTTCCTGTTTGTTGCATGTTTTATGTTTCGCAGAAACCCCAATCAAACGGAGTCCAAACAGGATAAAAACGGACGGAGAATATTTTTGAAATATTTGTGATTTTGGGGAAGGAGAATCAACGCGAGATGGTGCCCGAGGGGGCCACGAGGTAGGGGGCGCGCCCCAAGGAGCAGGCATGCCCATGACCCGCGTGGGCACCCCGTAAGGCGGTTGACGCTCTTCTTTTGCCGCAAGAAAGCTAATTTGCGGAGAAAAATCTGGGCAAAGGTTTCAACCCAATCGGAGTTACGGATCTCCAGATATAAAAGAAACGGTGAAAGGACAGAAACAGAGAGACAGGTCCAATCTCGGAGGGGCTCTCGCCCCTCCCATGCCATGGGAGCCAAGGACCAGATGGGAAACCCTTCTCCCATCTAGGGATAAGGTCAAGGAAGAAGAAGAAGAAGGGGGCTCTCTCCCCTTGCTTCCGGTGGCGCCGGAACGCCGCCGGGGGCCATCATCATCACCGCGATCTACACCAACACCTCCATCATCTTCACCAACATGTCCATCACCTTCCCCCATCTATATTCAGCGGTCCACTCTCCCGCAACCCGCTGTACCCTCTACTTGAACATGGTGCTTTATGCTTCATATTATTATCCAATGATGTGTTGCCATCCTATGATGTCTAAGTAGATTTTCATTGTCCTACCGGTGATTGATGAATTGCTATGATTGGTTTAATTTGCTTGTGGTTATGTTGCTGTCCTATTGTGCCCTCCATGTCGAGCAAGCGTGAGGGATTCCCGCTGTAGGGTGTTGCAATATGTTCATGATTCGCTTATAGTGGGTTGCTTGAGTGACAGAAGCATAAACCCGAGTAAGGGGTTGTGCCGTATGGGATGAAGAGGACTTGATGCTTTAATGATATGGTTGATTTTTACCTTAATGATATTTAGTAGTTGCGGATGCTTGCTAGAGTTCCAATCATAAGTGCATATGATCCAAGAAGAGAAAGCATGTTAGCTTATGCCTCTCCCACATAAAACTTGCTATCGGTCTAGTAAAGTAGTCAATTGCTTAGGGACAATTTCATAACTCCTACCACCACTTTTCCACACTCGCTACATTTACTTTATTGCTTCTTTATCTAAACAGCCACTAGCTTTTATTTACGTGTTCTTTATATTCTTGCAAACCTATCCAACAACACCTACAAAGTACTACTAGTTTCATACTTGTTCTAGGTAAAGCAAATGCTAAGCGTGCGTAGAGTTGTATCGGTGGTCGATAGAACTTGAGGGAATATTTGTTCTACCTTTAGCTCCTTGTCGGGTTCGACACTCTTACTTATCGAAAGAGGCTACAATTGATCCCCTACACTTGTGGGTTATCAAGACCTTTTTCTGGCGCCGTTGCTGGGGAGTCATAGCGTGGGGTGAATATTCTCGTGTGTGCTTGTTTGCTTTATCACTAAGTAATTTTTATTTGCTGTTCTAAGTTGTTTTCTATCTTTAGTTATGGGTAGGAAACGCAAAATACCAAAAAATTAGTTGTACCTACTACACCAATGGTTGAAGAACCACTCAAAATCTATCACACTCCTGAACGTTTTTACTTGGATCATCTTTGATCCCTTTGTGCTCGTGCTGAAACCCCAACTAGCTTAGTTGAGGGCAAATCTTTAGATGAGCATGCTTGTTATGTGCGACATCGTATATCTGAAAAAGGGAAACTTTTACTGGATCAAATTCATCGTTTGCAATGCTATGCTTGGAATTTATGTGAAATATATGATGTTGCTTGTTGTTCTGAAAACCCTAAGAAACACCTTCCCTACCAATGTGAGTTTAGTGATAATGGAATCGTATCTTTGCGTGCTAAGGGTGTTTATAATTACTATGATGTTCAACAAATTGAAGAATTTGTTGCTTTTAAGGGTGCTTAGAAATTGCTTCTTTGATTGAAATGTATGATGCTACTCTTTACAAAACTGAAATTTTTGCCATACTTAAATATTGTTATGATAATTATCCTTCTAATGCCTATGTTAAACCATATATTGAGAAATTCTCCGCTGTCCAAGAAGAGACCAATATTTTGCAGGAGTCTATGGAAGAAGGAATTGATGAAAGTGTGAGCTCATTGGATGAAAAAGATGATGAGGAGAGCGAAGAACAAAAGGAGGAAGAGCGGATTAGCTGCCCGTGCCCACCTTCTAATGAGAGTAACCCTCCAACTCATACATTATTTAATGTCCCTTTGTTCTTACCGAAGGATGATTGCTATGATGATTGTTATGATCCCGTTGATTCTCTTGAAATATCCCTTTTTGATGAGTATGCTTGTGGCCAAGATGCCAATATGAATTATGCTTATGGAGATGAACTTGCTATAGTTCCTTATGTTAAACATGAAATTGTTTCTATTGCACCCACGCATGATAGTCCTATTATCTTTTTGAATTCTCCAAACTACACTCTATCGGAGAAGTTTGTGCTTATTAAGGATTATATTGATGGGTCGCTTCTTACTAGTACACATGATGATTTTGATAGATATAATATGCATGTGCTTGCTGCTCCTACTTGCAATTATTATGAGAGAGGAACTATATCTCCACCTCTCAAAGTTTCCAATATGATAAAATTGCAAGAAACTGCTTATACTATGCATTGGCCTTTACTATGTGTGCATGAATTGTTCTTTTATGACATGCCGATGCATAGGAAGAGAGGTAGACTTCGTTGTTGCATGATATATGTTACTTTGTGCTCTCTACTAAATTACAAATCATCATTAATTAAAATTGGCTTTGATATACCTGGGGATCCGGGTGGATTCATTACTTGAGCACTACATGACTAGCTTAATGGCTTTAAAGAAAGTGCTGCTAGGGAGACAACCCGGAAGTTTTAGAGAGTCATTTATTTCTGTTGAGTGCTTTTATATAGTCTAAAAAAAATAAAGAGGGGAACCCAAAACTTTTCAAAAAGGAAAGTGAAAGTGAGAAAGACAAGCATTGTTGAAGTGGGAGAGCTCCTTGAACTTTGGTCATGCTCACGGAAACTTTGTGAATCTTAATTACATAAACTTTTCAACAAAAATAATTATCCCCTATTCCATTGTACTATGATACGTCTTTGTCGTATCTACTTTTCCAAACACTTTTGCCCTTGTTTTGGACTCTAACTTGCATGATTTGAATGGAACTAACCCGGACTGATGTTGTTTTCAGCAGAACTGCCATGGTGTTATTTTTGTGCAGAAATAAAAGTTCTAGGAATGACCTGAAAATCCACGGAGCAACTTTTCAGAATAAATAAAAAATACTGACGAAAGAAATAGTGTCAGGGGGCCCACACCCTGTCCACAAGGGTGGGGGGCGCGCCCCCTGCCTCGTGGGCCCCTTGAACGTCCACCGACCTCAACTCCAGCTCCATCTATTTTCTTTCGCGAAGAAAAAAATCAAAGAGAAAGTTTCATCGTGTTTTACGATATGGAGCCACTGCCAAGCCCTAATCTCTCTCGGGAGGGCTGATCTTGAGTCTGTTCGGTGCTCCGGAGAGGGGGATTCGTCGCTGTCATCATCATCAACCATCCTCCATCACCAATTTCATGATGCTCACCGACGTGCGTGAGTAATTCCAACGTAGGCTTGCTGGACGGTGATGGGTTGGATGAGATTTACCATGTAATCAAGTTAGTTTTGTTAGTGTTTGATCCCAAGTATCCACTATGTTCTGAGATTGATGTTGCTATGACTTTTCTATGCTTAATGCTTGTCACTACGGCCTGAGTGCCATGATTTCAGATCTGAACCTATTATGTTTTCATGAATATATGTGAGTTCTTGATCCTATCTTGCAAGTCTATAGTCACCTATTATGTGTTATGATCCGACAACCCCGAAGTGACAATAATCGGGATACTTCTCGGTGATGACCGTAGTTTGAGGAGTTCATGTATTCACTATGTACTAATGCTTTGGCCCAATACTCTATTAAAAGGAGGCCTTAATATCCCTTAGTTTCCACTAGGACCCAGCTGCCATGGGAGGGTAGGACAAAAGATGTCATGCAAGTTCTTTTCCATAAGCACGTATGACTATATTCGGAATACATGCCTACATTACATTGATGAACTGGAGCTAGTTCTGTGTCACCCTATGTTATAACTATTACATGAGGAATCGCATCCGACATAATTATCCATCACTGATCCAATGCCTACGAGCTTTTCACATATTGTGCTTTGCTTATTTACTTTACCGTTGCTACTATTACAATCACTACAAAACTGCTACTATTACCTTTGCCACTGTTACCGTTACTATCATACTACTTTGCTACTAAATACTTTGCAGCAGATACTAAGTTATCCAGGTGTGGTTGAATTGACAACTCAACTGCTAATACTTGAGAATATTCTTTGGCTCCCCTTGTGTCGAATCAATAAATTTGGTTGAATACTCTACCCTTGAAAATTGTTGTGATCCCCTATACTTGTGGGTTATCAAGACTATTTTTTGGCGTTGTTGCCGGGGAGCATAGCTCTGTTCTTTGAGTCACTTGGGATTTATATCTGCTGATCACTATGAGGAACTTGAAAGACGAAAGAACTAAGATGTTTCCCTCGACTACGAGGGGAGGTAAGGAACTACCATCTAGCTCTACACTAGATTCTCCTTCCGTTTTGAGTAAGCTTGCGACACCTAAACCTGCTACTGCTATGAATTTGATATGTCGCATGTTATTGATGATGCCACTTCTACTATGCATGATACTTATGATGAAACTACTTCTGTGCTTGATACTACTATGCCATTAGGGGAATATCTTGATGAACAACTTGCTAGGGTTAGAGAGAATGAAATTATTGAAAATGAAATTATTGATGATAGTGATGATGAAGGTTCTCCCCATAAGTATTAATTACCTGTTGTTCCTGAGGGTTATGTTATGGATGAAGAAACTGCTAGAGATTTTCTTGCTTGCAATGATAGATCTGATCTTAAGAAGTTATTAGCTAAACTGAAACAGAAAACTCTGAATGCTAGAATGAAATATGACCCTGCTTTTGCTACTTCACCTATCTTTGTTACTGATAAGGATTATGAATTCTCTGTCGATCCTGAGATAATTACTTTCGTTGAATCTGATCCTTTCTATGGCTATGAATCTGAAACTGTTGTGGCACATCTTACTAAATTGAATGATATAGTCACCCTGTTCACTAATGATGAGAAATCTCGCTACTATTATATCCTTAAGATATTCCCGTTCTCATTAAAGGGTGATGCTAAAACTTGGTTTAATTCTCTTGATCCTGGTTCTGTGCGTAGTCCCCGGGATATGATTTATTACTTCTCTGCTAAATATTTCCCCACTCATAAGAAACAAGCTACCTTGAAGGAAATATATAATTTTGTGCAAATTGAAGAAGAGAGTCTCCCACAAGCTTGGGGGAGGCTTCTCCGATTACTTAATGCTTTGCCTGATCATCCTCTTAAGAAAAATGAAATACTTGATATCTTTTATAATGGACTAACCGATGCTTCCAAGGAGCACTTGGATAGTTGTGCTGGTTGTGTTTTCAGGGAAAGAACAGTCGATCAAGCTGAATTGCTATTGAATAATATGTTGACTAATGAAAATAATTGGACACTTCCTGAGCCATTCCTGAGCCAATTCCTAAACCAACTCCGAAGAAGAGGGGTGTTCTATTTCTCAGTCCTGAAGATATGCAAGAGGCAAAGAAATCTATGAAAGAAAAAGGTATTAAAGCTGAAGATGTTAAGTACCTCCTGTTGAAGAAATACATGGTCTTAATCTACCACCTATTGAAGAAACACATGGTCTTGATAACCCGACACAGGTAGCAAAGATAAATTTTCTCTATAGATATGATAAAATTGAAATCCCGTCTACTAAGTTTCCTAGCCAATGTTTAGATGAATTTATGACTTTATGGCTAGACAAGAAAATTTCAATGCTTATGTTGGTAGAGAATTAAAGAGTAATGCTTACATGATTGGACGCTTGAGTGATTATATGGCTAGAGTTAAAGGTGAACTTAAACTCATTAGTAAATATGCTTCTATGGTTACCACTCAAGCAGAACAAGTACTTAAAGCTCAAAGTGATTTGCTCGATGAATTAAATAATAAACATGATTTTGCTGTTAGAGTGGCTACTAGAACTGGTAAAATGACTCAGGAACCTTTGTATCCTGAAGGCCACCCTAAGAGAATTGAGCAAGATTCTCAGAGAAATAATGTAGATGCACCTAGTCCTTCTAAAAAGAAGAAAAAGAAAAATGATAGGACTTTGCATGCTTCTACTGAACCTGTTATAGACACACCTGAGAACCCCAATGATATTTCTATTTGTGATGGTGAAACACAATTAGGTGATTAACATGAACCTAGTGATAATGTTAATGATAATGCTCATGTTGATGCTCAACCTAGCAATAACAATGATATAGAGATTGAACCTGTTGTTGATCTTGATAACCCACAATCAAAGAATCAGTGTTATGATAAGAGAGACTTTGTTGCTAAGAACCACAGTAAAGAAAGAGAACCATGGGTTCAAAAACCCATGTCTTTTCCTCCTAAGCCATCCAAGAAAAAGGATGATGAGGATTTTGAGCGCTTTGCTGAAATGATTAGACCTATCTTCTTACGTATGCGCTTTACTGATATGCTTAAAGTGAATCCTTATGCTAAATACATGAAGGATATTATTACAAATAAAAGAAAGATACCGGAAGCTGAAATTTCCACCATGCTTGCTAATTATACTTTTAAAGGTGGAATACCTAAGAAACTAGGAGATCCAGGAGTACCAACTATACCATGCTCCATTAAAAGAAACTATGTTAAAACTGCTTTATGTGATCTTGGAGCTGGTCTTAGTGTTATGCCTCTCTCTTTATATTGTAGAATTGAATTGAATAAGTTGACACCTACTAAAAGATCTTTGCAAATGGCCAATAAATCAACTACTATACCTATCGGTATTTGTGAGGATGTGCCTGTTGTGGTTGCAAACGTCACTATCTTAACGGACTTTGTTATTCTTGATATTCCCGAGGACGATAGTATGTCCATTATCCTTGGTAGACCCTTTTTGAATACTACATGGGTTGTTATCGATTGCAACAAAGGCAATGTCACTTTTCATGTTAATGGTAATAAGCATACGGTACACTTTCCGAGGAAACAATCTCAAGTTCATAGCATCAATTCTATTGGAAAATTTCCAACTATCATTATTGGAGGTTTTGAATTTCCTCTTCCTACTGCCAATAAGAAATATGATATTCTTATTATTGGGGATGTTCATATCCCCGTTGAGGTAACCTAGTGTTATTCAAAATTTCTCCGGTTCCATGTTATTCGGAATGACTTTGTTAACAAGACTTGATCAACCTTGTTAGTGGATTCCTTTTGATGATCATGAGATGGATGAAGTTAGAAGGCACAACCTTCTGTACCCTCTTTTTACTTTCTGTTATTTAGAATAAATAAAGCAAAAATAGTATTTTAGTTCTGTTTTCTGAATTATCCATGCAATAAAAAATATATCCCGAAAAAAAACCAAATGCCCTGCCAATTTAGTATGATTTTTTCTGGAATATTTGAGAATATTTGGCACTGAGAACACAATAGGGGGAGCTGGCACCTGGCCATGAGGGTCCAGGGCGCGCCCCTGCCTCGTGGGCCCATGGTGGCCCCCATCCACTTATTCCTGCACCCACACACTTCATCTTCCTCCCAAAAAATCACCATCCAGCTCAAGCACGAGTTCTAGCTCACCTTGCTGCCATTTTCGATCTCCTTGCTCAAAGCTCCATTCACAAAACTGCTTTGGGGGATTGTTCCTTGGTATGCAACTTCTCCAATGGTCCAATTAGTTTTTGTTCTAGTGCTTTATTCATTGCAAATTTTTGTTGCCTAGGTGACCCTGTTCTTGAGCTTGCATGTCAAATTTATATGGTCCCAAGTAATTCTAATGCATGATATAGGCTCTAGGCACTTGTGGGAGTAGTTGCTATCTGTTTTGTTGAGTTTGATTCGCTTTTATTTTGAGTTACTAAAAATTTCAGAACTTTTCAGAAAAGATGAAGAGATTTTTCTTGAGGGGCCCTTCTAGCCAAGGCTCCAAGGATAAGCAAGCTAAGGAGAATGAAAATCCCAAGTATAATCTTCCTCGTGTAGCGGAAATACGGCCGTGCGAATGGCCTTGTGATAATTTCTTGAGAGCAGTCGGGATTTATGATGACTTTTATTCATTGACTGATAATGCGGGCCTCACCGACTTCCTCCACGACCGGATCGAACAGTATCTCTTACTCACCAATACTTTCATGCAAAATTTCTACTATTATCCTAAGGATTCACCTCCTTCAGTAGCTTTTCATTTATATGATGTGGCTAGGGAGATGTCATTACGTGATTTTTGCGCGGTTTGCAAAATACCCTTCGAGGGCAGTTTAGAGGAACCACATCGTAAAGATGTGGATGGTTTTATTGTTACTATTACTGTAGGGGATTCGAGGAAGGTTTCTGATGTGAGAATTGCTAGCATACATTTTCCTGTTTTATGCTACTTTGCAATATTTATAGTCGATGCTTAATTGGTCACGGAAACTGTGGAAACCTCAGTGCTCCTGATATTATTATCTTGTTCCATGCTCTATTTCATGATAACTATATTAGTATGGGTGCTATTATTGCTAAACGATTAAGCCTGAACCGTACAAAAGGCCCCATCTTTGGAGGTATCTATGCTGCACGCCTTGCTAAATATTTCAGGATACCTATTAGGCATTTTGAGAAAGAAGAAAAATTGTTGCCTCCTACCTTTCTAGATTATAAGAGCATGGTAGCACATGATAAGGTGCTTCTGTATAATTTGAAATTTAATAAGAAACACAATGAGATTATTTTCTTGCCTGCGCCCTCTTTGTTTGATTTAACTGCAGGCGCTTATCTCGTCTTACCGGAGGCCGTATACGCGCTCCATGGCCAGACATCCTCTCCAGAGCCTGAGCCGGAACCACCACTTGACCCTTATCGTCCATCATCTTATCAGTGGGATCCGGGGGTGATCGCCAGTAAGTGGCAGTACAATGACACTCCTCAGTACACCGGGGAGAGTAGCCGCAATCCATGGCATAGACCAACTTAGGCCAAAAGCCTAAGCTTGGGGGAGTACGTATTTCTCACCGACACTACATTCATGTTCACACACTCATTCTAGTTGTCGGTGCTCATACTCTTTCATTGTACTATCCATGCTAGTTTAACTTCTTTTCTAGCTTTCTTCTTGTGCGTTTGATAAACCTTTAGAAAAAACAAAAAAATAGTTAGTTTACTTTCCATGCTTGTAGTAGTAATAATGAAAACCCAAAAAGATTTTTTGTTCTTCTTTTGCTTGTTGGGAGCTTTCCCGTGTAAATAGTTTTGTTTCTTTTGTTCCTTTGGGGGTCGAGAGGAGAAGATCATAATGAAAATGTTTAAGTGGCTCTTATATGCATAATTGTTGATTTAACCAAGAGACCATATTACCTTGTCTTCTCCCTTGAATTAAATGCTTGCAGATTCCAGCTTAGTCCAATGCACGTGCACTATTATTATTATACACACCGTTTGGTCGTGCAAGTGAAAGGCAATAATGACGATACATGATGGACTGATTGAGATGAGAGAAGCTGGTATGAACTCGACCTCTCTTGTTTTTGTAAATATGATTAGTTCATCGTTCCTGATTCAGCCTATTATGAATAAACATGTTTGCAATGACAATTAGAGATTATAGTTGCTTATGCCATGCTTAATTAGCTAGGAGCTTATAATGGTTTACCTTGCGTGCCAACATGCTATTAGAATGGTTGTGATGTGGTATGATAAGGTGGTCTCCTCCTTTGAATGATTCGAGTGACTTGACTTGGCACATGTTCACGCATGTAGTTGAAACAAAATCAACATAGCCTTCAAGATATTTATGTTCATGGTGGATTATATCCTACTCATGCTTGCACTCGGTGTTGATTAATTTTAATGCATGTTCATAACTGTTGTCGCTCTCTCAGTTGGTCGCTTCCCAGTCTTTTGCTAGCCTTCACCTGTACTAAGCGGGAATACTGCTTGTTCATCCAAACTCCATAAACCCCAAAGTTATCCATATGAGTCCACCATACCTTCCTATATGCGGTATTTACCTGCCATTCCAAGTAAATTTGTATGTGCCAAACTCCAAACCTTCAAATGAAATTATGTTTTGTATGCTCGAGCAGCTCATGTATCAACTAGGGATGTCTGTATCTTCCATGCTAGGTGGGTTATTCTCAATAGGAGTGGATTCCGCTCCTCATTCACGAGAAAATGGCTGGTAACCGGGATGCCCAGTTCCATGCTCAAATCAAATCAAAATAATTAAACAAAACTCCCCCAGGATTGTTGTTAGTTGGAGCACCCGTTGTTTTGGGCAAGCCATGGATTGATGTTTGTTGGTGGTGGGGGAGTATAAACTTTACCATTCTGTTTGGGAACCTCCTATAATGTGTGTAGCATGGAAGATATCAAGATCTATAGTTGTTATGTTGACAGTGAAAGTATACTGCTCAAAATGTTATTTATCTCTATTTCAAAATCGAGCTCTGGCACCTCTACAAATTCCTGCTTCGCTCTGCGAAGGGCCTATCTATTTACTTTTATGTTGAGTCATCACCCCCTTATTAAAAAGCACCCGCTGGAGAGCACCGCTGTCATTTGTATGCATTACTATTAGTTTATATTGGGTATGACTTGACTGGATCTCTTTTACCATGAATTACAATGTTTAGTCAGTCCTTGGTCTTTAAAGGTGCTGTGAATTTATGTTTTGCGGTCTCAGAAAGGCTAGCAAGATACCATCTTGTCTGATCATATTATGATTGTTTTGAGAAAGTGTTGTCATCCGAGTTTTATTATTATTGCTCGCTAGTTGATTATGCCATTGATACGAGTAAAAATGTGACCTAAGTGTTATTGTGAATATGGTTAGTTCATAATCTTTGCTGAAAACTTGAATGCTAGCTTTACATATTTGCAACAACAAGAGCAAACATAGTTTGTAAAAGTTTTTCTTTACCACTTTCAGTTTATCAACTGAATTGCTTGAGGACAAGCAAAGGTTTAAGCTTGGGGGAGTTGATACGTCTCGTCGTATCTACTTTTCCAAACACTTTTGCCCTTGTTTTGGACTCTAACTTGCATGATTTGAATGGAACTAACCCGGACTGACACTGTTTTCAGCAGAACTGCCGTGGTATTATTTTTGTGCAGAAATAAAAGTTCTCGGAATGACCTGAAAAATCCACGGAGCAACTTTTCAGATTCTATAAAAAATACTGCGAAAGAAATAGCATCATGGGGCCCACACCCTGTCCACGAGGGTGGCGGCACGCCCCCTCCCCCTAGGCGCGCCCCCTGCCTCATGGGCCCCCTGAACGTCCATCGACCTCAACTCCAACTCCATATATTTGCTTTCGCGGAGAAAAAAATCAGAGAGAAAGTTTCATCGCGTTTTACGATATGGAGCCGCCGCCAAGCCCTAATCTCTCTCGGGAGGGCTGATCCGAGTCCGCTCGGGATCCGGAGAGGGGGTTCGTCGCCGTCATCATCATCAACCATCCTCCATCACCAATTTCGTGATGCTCACCGCCGTGCGTGAGTAATTCCATTGTAGGCTTGCTGGACGGTGATGGGTTGGATGAGATTTATCATGTAATAAAGTTAGTTTTGTTAGGGTTTGATCCCTAGTATCCACTATGTTCTGAGATTGATGTTGCTATGACTTTGCTATGCTTAATGCTTGTCACTAGGGACCGAGTGTCATGATTTCAGATCTGAACCTATTATGTTTTCATGAATATATGTGAGTTCTTGATCCTATCTTGCAAGTCTATAGTCACCTATTATGTGTTTTCATCCGACAAACCCGAAGTGACAATAATCGGGATACTTCTCGGTGATGACCGTAGTTTGAGGAGTTCATGTATTCACTATGTGCTAATGCTTTGGTCCAATACTCTATTAAAAGGAGGCCTTAATATCCCTTAGTTTCCACTAGGACCCCGCTGCCACGGGAGGGTAGGACAAAAGATGTCATGCAAGTTCTTTTCCATAAGCATGTATGACTATATTCGGAATACATGCCTATATTATATTGATGAACTGGAGCTAGTTCTGTGTCACCCTATGTTATAACTATTACGTGAGGAATCGCATCCAACATAATTATCCATCACTGATCCAATGCCTACGAGCTTTTCACATATTGTGCTTTGCTTATTTAGTTTACCGTTGCTACTGTTACAATCACTACAAAACTGCTACTATTACCTTTGCCACTGTTATCATTACTATCATACTACTTTGCTACTAAATACTTTGCTGCAGATACTAAGTTATTCGGGTGTGGTTGAATTGACAGCTCAATTGCTAATACTTGAGAATATTCTTTGGCTCCCCTTATGTTGAATCAATAAATTTGGGTTGAATACTCTACCCTCAAAAACTGTTGCGATCCCCTATACTTGTGGGTTATCATATTATAAAAATAATGTGCTAAGGTTTGCCTTTAGGATGTTTACAATGCTTGTTGGTTTGTGCGGTGCAGGACAGAAACTTTGGCTGTAGTGCGTGATTTACATTTTTTACTGGAATGTGAAACAGTTCTGATTATTTTTTCACTGTCTTGCTGTAAAAATTGTTTATTTTTCCTAATTTTTGTAGAATGTTTGGGGTACCAGAAGTATGGTGAATGTTCAGATTGCTACAGACTGTTCTGTTTTTGACAGATTCTATTTTTGATGCATAGTTTGCTTGTTTTGATGAAACTATCAATTCCTATCAGTGGATTAAGCCATGGAAAAGTTATATTACCGTAGCTACAATGCAAAAACAAAATATGAATTGGTTTGCAACAGTACTTATAGTAGTTATTAGCTTTATTATACTAACGGATCTTACCGAGTTTTCTATTAAAGTTTTGTGTGGATGAAGTGTTTGATCGAGGAGGTCTCTGTTGGGGAACTTAGCAGAAATTCAAAATTTTCTACGCATCACCAAGATCAATCTATGGAGAGACTAGCAACGAGAGAGAGGGGAGTGCATCTTCATACCCTTGAAGATCGCGATGCGGAAGCGTTCCAAGAACGCGGTTGGTGGAGTCGTACACGTAGCGATTCAGATCGCGGTCGATTCTGATCTAAGCGCCAAACGGACGGCGCCTCTGCGTTCAACACACGTACAGCCCGGGGACGTCTCCTCCTTCTTGATCCAGCAAGGGGAGAGGAGAAGTTGAGGGAAAACTCCAGCAGCACGACGGCGTGGTGGTGATGGAGCTTGTGGTTCTCCGGCAGGGCTTCACCAAGCACTACGGAGGAGGAGGAGGTGTTGGAGGAGGGAGAGGGCTGCGCCAGGGAAGAGGTGCAGCTGCCCTCCCAACCCTCCACTATATATAGGGGCAACGGGAGAGGGGGAGGTGCCCTAGGGTTTCCCCTGGGGGCGGCGGACAAGAAGATTGGATCTCCCTAGGGAAAATCCTAGGGAGACTTGTCCCCCAAGCCAAGCAGGTGGAGGATTGCTTCCCAAGCCAGGTGGAGGCGCCCCACCTCCCCAAATAACGTGGGAAAGGGTGTGGGGGTGCACCACCCCTTAGTGGGCTGGTTTGCCCCTTCCCCTTTGGCCCATGAGGCCCTCCAACACTTGTCGGGCTCCCAAACTCCTTTCGGTCATGCTGGCCATAGCCTGGTACCCTCGGAACACTTCCGGACTCCAATACCCTTCGTCCAATATATCGATCTTCACCGCCGGACCATTCCGGAACTCCTCGTGATGTCCAGTATCTCATCCGGGACTCCGATCAACCTTCGGTAACCACATACTATTTCCCATAACAACTCTAGCGTCACCGAACCTTAAGTGTGTAGACCCTACGGGTTCGGGAACCATGCAGACATGACTGAGACGTTCTCCGGCCAATAACCAACAGCAGGATCTGGATACCCATGTTGGCTCCCAAATGTTCCATGATGATCTCATCGGATGAACCACGATGTCGGGGATCCAAGCAATCCCGTATACAATTCCCTTTGTCAATCGGTACATTACTTGCCCGAGATTCGATCGTCGGTATCCCAATACCTCGTTCAATCTCGTTACCGGCAAGTCACTTTACTCGTTCCGTAATGCATGATCCCGTGACTAACTACTTAGTCACATTGAGCTCATTATGATGATGCATTACTGAGTGGGCCCAGAGATACCTCTCCGTCATACACGGAGTGACAAATCCCAGCCTCGATTCGTACCAACCCAATAGACACTTTCGGAGATACCGTAGTGCACCTTTATAGCCACCCGATTCGTTGTGACGTTTGGCACACCCAAAGCAATCCTACGGTATCCGGGAGTTGCACAATCTCATGGTCTAAGGAAATGATACTTGACATTAGAAAAGCTTTTAGCAAACGAACTACACGATCTTGTGCTATGCTTAGGATTGGGTCTTGTCCATCACATCATTCTCCTAATGATGTGATCCCGTTATCAATGACATTCAATGTCCATGGTCAGGAAACCGTAACCATCTATTGATCAACGAGCTAGTCAACTAGAGGCTCACTAGGGACATGTTGTGGTCTATGTATTCACACATGTATTACGGTTTCCAGTTAATACAATTATAGCATGAACAATAGACAATTATCATGAACAAAGAAATATAATAATAACCATTTTATTATTGCCTCTAGGGCATATTTCCAACAGTCTCCCACTTGCACTAGAGTCAATAATCTAGTTCGCATCACTATGTGATTGCAATGAATCCAACACCCATTGGGTTTGATCATATCTCGCTTGTGAGAGAAGTTATTAGTCAACGGGTCTGAATCTTTCAGATCCGTGTGTGCTTTACAAATCTCTATGTCATCCCCTAGATGCAGCTACCACGTGCTATTTGGAACTATTCCAAATAACTGTTCTACTATACGAATCCGGTCTACTACTCAGAGTCATCCAGATTAGTGTCAAAGTTTGCATCAGTGTAACCCTTTACGACGAACTCCTTTACCACCTCCATAATCGAGAAAATTCCTTAGTCCACTAGTTACTAAGGATAACCTTGACCGCTGTCCTGTGATCCATTCCTGGATCACACTTGTACCCCTTGACTGACTCATAGCAAGGCACACTTTAGGTGTGGTTGTAGGATCGAAAGTATGTCTAGAGGGGGGGTGATTAGACTACTTGTCAATATAAAAATTCTGCCTTTTGACAAAGAACAGTTTTTGGCAGATTCACAATTATGATCAAGTCAAGCATCACCCTACACATGCAATTCTAGAGTATAGGCAGCGGAAAGTAAATTGCACATGTAGTAAAGAGAGGTGGAGAAGAGCAAACGCAATTTTGGAGACGCGGTGATTTTTTCCTGTGGTTCCGATAGGTGGCGCTATCGTACATCCACGTTGATGGAGACTTCAACCCACGGAGGGTAACGGCTGCGCGAGTCCACGGAGGGCTCCACCCACGAAGGGTCCACGAAGAAGCAACCTTGTCTATTCCATCATGGCTCACGCCCACGGAGGGCTAGCCTTACTGGGTAGATCTTCACGAAGTAGGCGATCTCCTTGCCCTTACAAACTTCTTGGTTCAACTCCACATCTCGACGACGGAGGCTCCCAAGCGACACCTAACCAATCTAGGAGGCACCACCCTCCAAAAGGTAATAGATGTTGTAGATGATGATGAACTCCTTGCTCTTGTGCTTCAAATGATAATCTCCCCAACACTCAACTCTCCTCACTGATTTGGCTGTGGTGGAAGAAAGGATTGAGTGGAAAGCAACTTGGGAAGGCTAGAGATCAAGCTTCATATGGTGGGAGTAGAGCAACTTGATCTCAAAATAAGGGTAGGTAGTTCTCTTCTCAGAAATGTAAGGTAGGAGTGGTAGTTCTTTCTGATGGCTCTCTCCACGAATGAATAGGGGGTGGAGGGGTATAAATAGCCTCCACACAAAATCCAACCGTTACACACATTTGAGCAATCTCGGTGGGACCGAAGTGGACAACTCGGTGAGACCGATAGTTCAAATAATGTGAACGTTGGGATTTTCGGTGGGACCGAATATACAATCTCGGTTAGTCCGATTCGTGCAATGACAAGAGCATGCCAGTTTGGTGGGACCGACTTCATCATCTCGGTGACACCGATTTGATGATGAAGGTTACGTAACCTTGGCAACTCATGTTTCGTGAGACCGAGTTCGAATCGGAAAATCCGAGTTTACTAGGGTTTGGCTTATGGCTGAGGTGGTTCATCTCGGTGTGGTGAGTTTGGAATGTCGATGGGACCGAGACTACTTATGAGTGTCTATGGCGGTGAAAGTTGCCGATAGTTTAGGAGATGTATCACTAAGCACTTGAGCAACCAGATCATCATCATAACCTCATCCCTTTTAATAGTATTGGCTTTTCCTATGGACTCAATGTGATCTTGGATCACTAAACCAAAATGGAGTCTTGAGCTTTTGCCAATGCTTGCCTTAGCATTTTGGGGGTTCCACTTCTTCATCCTTGCCATACCCATATCATTGAACTCTCTGAAATGATTCTCAAGTAACTATTAGTTCAATGATATATATGTTGTTATTAATTATCAAAACCACCCGGGGATTAGTTGCACTTTCAATCTCCCCCTTTTTGGTAATTGATGACAACATATAGATCAAAGCTTCGACAAAGGATATAATCAATGAATAATATCGTCGCTTTGAGAAGTACGTGATAAGCAAGAGCTCCCCCTAAATTTGTGCATTATTTAAGATTTGCGTTTGAATGCAAATGCACAATCGATTAGGATCATGGGTCAATCTTCCATGTCACATACATCTTGGTGGAGCGCACAAAATGATAAGAATGAACAGCATGCACCCAATCACCAAGACATGAGTAAATGGTCATACGAGATAGGAATGGCATATGATAAGCATTAAGCACACATTAAAGCATAGTACGACCAAGCACTCATTAAGGTAGAATCAAACGGAGTATCAAACACTGAATGTCTCGAAAACCAAAAGTATCTCAAAGAAACCGCAAAAGAACGAAAAGAGCAAAGGCGCAAAGACAACAAAGACTCTCTCTCTCGAAGCCCTATGATCTATAAAATTTCTCCCCTTTGGCAACAAGTTACCAAAAGTTCAAAAAGCATAGAGCTAAGCGTCACTTTGTGGACTCTGTTGGCGGCTCCGTCTGGGTTGATGTCGGAGTGGATATGACAAAGATCGGCGAAGACTTCACCGATGTCTGGCTTTGGTGGAGTGGACACTCGAGCCGAGCTGGAGTAGGAGCAACTGCTTTGAACTGTGGAGGTGTCTTTGAAGCTGTAGTCCCGTGTCGATCCATCGAATAGCAGCTGATCGGGATCCTTTGGGAACCAGAGCGATCTGTCGATGAGAATCTGGACTAAGTCATCCTGCAACTCACGATAAGCTCGCCTTGTCCCGCTTTGCTTCCTCAATGTCGCCTCGAGCTTGTTGACGGTCACTTGTACTTGATCGACTTCACGCCCGTAGCGTGGATCTTCTCGTCAACAATCCTCTCTAAGCTCTCCCGAGACTGTTCAATGCTGGCCAGCGTTGTTCAATCCTTTGAGTAGCTTCAAGAATTTGCTCTCCAAACTCTTTGGTTTAGCTGCTGCTTCGCTTCCTTGTCGACTTTGGCTTTCTTAGCAGCTGCGATCTTGGATTGACCTTCAACAGATGTCGGATCCTCCTCATCCATCACAACAACATTGTCTTCATGCTCGCTGCAACGGTAAATGTTCTCTATCCAACAAGAATGTGCCCGTGCCAAACTTGGCATTGATAAGCATCTGAATCTGCGGGGCAAATCCACACGACCTTTTGTGGTCAGCTGCAGTCCTCTTAATGGTCTCTACCATCAAGTCCATCACCTTGAAAGGTGCTCTCTCATCAAGTATGTGCAGCATGTTGATAGAGTAACCTCGATCATGCGATCATCTCCAGATTTGGGCATCAAGGTATGCCTCAAAATGGTATTAGTGGTAGGTAAGCCTGCTCGAGATGGTAGATTGAGCCGAGCTTCCAGATTTGCAAATCCTCTGCTGGAACCTCTTTGTACATGTTTTTCATGGATTCATGATTCTTCTTTGGAATCCCATATACATCAATATCATCTTCTCGTTGCACTGGAGCATTCAGAATTTCTGCCCATTCTTCAACAGAAGAAGAAAACCTTTGACCTTCACCATCCACATAATCTTTCCATCGGGGTAGAAGTGAGTCGTGGCATAAAATTGCATTATCATCTCATCGTTCCAACCGGGTCAATTTCGACCTACAAAATCTGCAACTCCACAGCAAAGTGAAACTTTCATGCACATGTGGAAAGAAATCTCTGTGTCTTCATTGTCAATGGCATCGACATGGTGACAACCCGTGAATAGATAAGGTGTAGGCAGAGAAGAAGAGTCATCACAAAATGCGAAGTTTTGCAAAAAAAAATGAGTTCAAATTCTAGTATTAAGTTTTCACAGAAGACATTTCGGTCGACCGAAGTTTAAGGTTCGTGAATCCGAAGTGTTAAACAGAGCTTGGCACACCACTTTCGGTTTGACCAAGTGGGTTTCGTCCCGCCGAAAACACTAGGGTTTCACAGTAATCTTCATTTCGGTCACACCGATTTTGCACAACTCGGTTGGACCGGCGGGTGCAGTGATGGCCATAGGCCAAATCGGTCATACTAAAAATATAAAATCGGTCTCACCGAGATGTGTTCCATGAAACCTAACCCTAAAACTTTTACTCAATCTAATTCAAACGAACCAATCTGTGTACAGGAGGATTTCAATCGTGGCAAGATACTAGGCAATCCAAACGTGCATTCAATCGGAGATGGGAGCACGAGTGGGATCAAAACTCACCCTAACTTGGTGGAGTTTTTCTACGGCGGCAACGGCTCGGAGGAGATGGCCGCTGACGGCGACGGAGACTGTGGCGAGGGCGCATGACGGCACGACAAAGAACGATCCGGAGACCAAGGCGACGGCAAAGAAGGTGTGGGGCGAAACGTTTGAAGGAGGAATCAACGCGTGCGGCCCTCGGAATATATACCCCTTCGCTGTCGGTGGGACCGAGTTGTAAAACTCGGTGGCACCGAGATGGATAACTGCTAGGCAGTTATGCACTTCGGTCACGCCGAAAATCACAACTCGGTTTCACCGAGATGAAAACTGGATCGATCTAAATGCTTTCGGTTCGACCGAGTTTGAGTGAGTTGGTCCGACCAAATCAATTAGAAGGTTTTGGAAATTAGCCCTTGACGGATCGGTGGCTCAAGTGCTCCTCACTCGGAGGGTCCGAAAATGACTTGTTCAAAATTTGTGATGTAAGCATGAATAGAATTTGAGACAAGAAAGCATAGATAGCTAGGGAGGTACTTAGGCATTCTTGTCCATCCATTTGGTCGAAAAAATCAAAACGACCAAAACAACAAATGGATGTCCTCAAATGGATAAAATCATGCATCCAACATGCTCACACAATAAGATAGCAAATGAAATATGTGTCAAACATGCACAACCAAAACTCTAGCAACTAACACACAATTTGTCGATGACTAGGTCATCTTTATATGAGTATATTGACTTAGGAGCCAAATGAGAACATTTGATCATAGGTCATACTCATCGCTTAAGCACAAGTGGGGTTACCACTTTTACATAAAGCATTGATGTGTTCACATCATTTGAAGATGCTTTAGCTCAATTTTTAGAGCAAAGCTCCCCTAGATGTGAGAACCCTTTAAAGGGTCAAACTAACCTTGGGTTGTCGAGAAGACTTCATGTAGATGTTGAAGATGTGGATGCTCAATGTTGATGGAGATCATCAAGAGTTGGGAGCTATCCTTTGGATTCGGGCACTTTCAATACCTACATGGGTTAGTCCCACAAGGAACAAACAAGGATATCCATGGACATAGATTGAAGTTCACAATAGATGATGTCCATGAAAGCAATGATTACCTTGTCCCTTGACTTACCAACAAGAGGGTTTGTGACTCCATGAACTAGTGCACGATGTGGAAGTTGATTGCACAAGTTTTTGCCAAAATGAATGTGAGTGAAGTATGTTGGCGGAGTCACCCTCAAGAACTTTCTAGTTCTTCTTCTTCGGGATCCACATCATCTTGATGGGAATCCTTGGGGTTGTAGTTGAGCTTGACGAAGTAGAACTTGACGTTTCCTTGGGAACCCACTTGACCATGGCTTGAGGTGCTTCAACAAATGCATCAATCTCCTCTTGAAGCTTGTCCTTGCCTTTTAGCTTGTGGTCTTGTGGTGGAAGGTCATCTTGAGCTTGTTCCACATTGGAAGAAGTAGGATCATACTTCTCCTTTTGAGGAACAAACTGTGGAGTAGGATATTGACCTTCTTCCCACTCAACGCCTTCGGCGTTGAACTTTCGCTCAAAGCCAATTCCTTGATTCTTCTGGTGCCTTCCTTGCTTGCGAACAATTTCTCAAAGTTCTTGCTTCCGCAAGGCTCTTGTAGACACCTTTCTCTATGATCCCTTTCAATAAACTATTCTCTTGCTCAAGTGTAACTTGGCTTGAAACATTGTTAGTGGAATCAAGAGAACTACTAGAAGCAACAACATTGGATTTAGCATGGTTATTGTTACTGCTAGAGAAAGAATTTTTCTTATGCTTGTCATGCTTAGTCTTAATGGGTGGCAAGAAATTAGACAAGAGAAGTCGCTTGGCAAGATATGAAGAACTCTTCTTTCAAGATCGCCATTGATTGCTTTTAGAAACTCATGTTCTTGCTCTAGAGTGAGCTTCTCGCGTAGCTTCTTATGAGATCTTAGGAGCTCTCTATGATCTTCTTGAGTTGTTTCATGAGCTAACTTAAGAGTGTTTAGTTCTTTAGTTAGACGCTCAATCTCCTTCATAGCATTGTCATTCGACTCTTCTCGAGTATAAAGACTACTAGCATGTTCATCGTTACTAGGCTCATTTGGATTTATCATGCAAGAGCTCATCTTCACCAAGCAAGTCATCCTCATCACTATCGAAGTCAATGAATTCAGGTGTGATACCTTGGGGCCTTTAGCCATGAAGCATCTTCCAATTCCCTCATTTGGTGAATCAAATAAGTCGAGGAGTTGGAGTTGGAGGATACGAGAGCAAGACCGCAACACCTTCATCTTGACTGTAGTCGGAGTCGGAGTGATAGCTTCCTTCGGATTGATTGTCGGAGTCGGAGCCGAGACCCATTCACCTA